>CM049320.1:9348296-10572463 GCA_026874595.1 Sipunculus nudus | reverse complement strand
GATGGTATAAAAATGTATTGAATACGTATTTCCAGTTATGACATAACATAATAAAATGTACATAATCAATTAAGTCTGTGAATAAGGGGACATTGCCCATACATTCAATTTTCTCAAATATTATATTTTGAAGTATTCAACCTTTTTTTAACATCAGGGGACCAAGAGGGTGTCCATGTATGTGGTGAGGACCCTTCTTTTTCATCCTCAACCTATATTTTTAGTGTTTCGACCCATATTGGGGCTTAGACGCCCTTTCTCGGGGCTTTAGGAGCTGAAGCTTTACTTATTAATTTTCCTGCTTTGGACGCCCCATTTAAAAAATATTATTTTTTAATGCACGGTAAAACCAGTTGCCACACCATGATAGAGTCGGAGTCCGTGAGAAAGGGGCACCTGGTCACACCCACCACAAACGTATACAGGAGGGGCGTGGCCGATAATTATTAAGTAGGACATCTATTTACTTTATAATCATCATCATAGAAATCAAATAACAATTTGTCACAAAATTAGTACCAATAATTGACATAATCAGACATAAATGAAAAATCACAGAAACTACATAATATTTTGTCTCTGTGTCATTAAATGCTTAACATCTAAATTATTCTTGGTTAATTATATGGTATCTTCTTTCCAAAGGCTATGTTTCAATTCAGCTCCTTGACTTCAGCGGAACCTCTGCGAGCATACACAAAAATGGGCCTCCTTGTCGTAATCATTGTTATCATCATCGCCAGCGACAGATCGCCAAAAGAGGCTACTGGCCCCGCATGGAATGGTACACGTCCACAATCTAACAAGGTGAACGTTTTCTGTAAAATTTATTGAGATTTATATCGTATTTATTTACACGTGTTAACAGTTCTAAGCAGAATTTACTTTGCATCCATTCGATATTCATATTACCAAATAGCAGTTCCTGTGAATATACAAACATATAAATATATATGAAACTAAACCCGATCTTGCCAATTACCTATAATTGTCGTTTGAATATGTTTACGCACGTGCGTGGGACGATATTCCTGAAGTAAATTAACAAAACGACAGTTTATTCAAACCTTGTTCTTTTACGGAGAATTATATTGCCTTTAAATACAATTAGTTAACAAGCACAAGCAATAGTGTAGTGTGATGCCGACAGTGTTATGGTTGCACACATTAGGAAACGGAAGTTTTACATGTTAAAAAAGTAAAAAAGTCAAAATAGTCGAAATAAAAACGGACCGAAATCTTGATTAGTTTTTAGTACGCCCGCCCAAATCGGGACTTAGTAATATGGGAATTAATTAAACTGAAAAGCCAATTTCCACGAACTAGACCGAAGCCGGAAGTAATGTTTAGCTATGCTTTTTACAATTTGATACAAAAATAAAGGACTCTTGCAATTTGTCAAAAGCGATTCCCTACTGTCAATCCCTACTATTTCAAAATATTGAAGAACAGCTAGCAAGACCTAAAACATACGGAGATCTACACCTCCATCGAAAATAAGTAATAAGTTGGCCACATTATTTTACCCGCACGATGTAAAACTTTCAGATATCCGCAAAGTAATAAAACAAACTCTTGTTAAACATACTGTAATGATTTATTCCAGATATATATATATATATATATATATATATATATAACAACTGGAATCTACTTTTATCATATCGTGATTGAAAAAATGCCAGACGAATTCTTTTTATTTATGCCGTAATTGATGTATCTAGCAATGGTGAAAATTAAATCCTCATGTCTCATATAACAAGGATATATTAAATATGATTTAATTATTAAATGTTTTGCGCCAAGACCTGGCAGGAGGCATACATAACAAAAAGAAGGGATGAGAGACGTTCCAGGGCTCCTTAAGCTCTGGGTGCCCCATGAGAGGACCGAGGTTATGTCATGTAGGAACATGTTGGATTTATCTTTGAATCAAAAAGAAGATGTTTAAAAATATAAATCCTTCAATATTTGAACACTTGAGGGCGTTGAGAACCAGATCGGCAAGAATCACATGCAAACAGCATATTAACAGCAAAAAATTGTTAATAAAAATATTGTAAACTTTGATCCACGGTTAAAACCAATTATGATGTATTTATACACTCTATGCATCCCTGTTACATGAATACATGAACTACAAGAATAATTTTTTTTTATTTTTCAGGAGGATAAACCATATTTCAGAGTGTGTACTATCTGAAGAAACAGTCGATCATTTGAAATCATTGCCATTATTGTATCTCAATTATAAACTTATTTACCATTAATCTAATATTTTGATATCATTCAGGCTTTGTCGAAATAAACACTAAGATAAGGATAAGTTCAGTTGAATTCTACATAAAGTGATACATTTGTCCAATATTGAAAATTCCGTTTAAACACATTCCAGGCAAATCAAAGTGTAAATGAAGAGAAACCTGTTGAACTACCACAGTTGTTTGACTCTCCGCATCGCTCAGCTACAGTGATCAACAACCAAAATGATTCGATGAGCGATTTTACCACAGTTATGCCAGGACCATCTAAAGGTCCTGGTATGCGGTTTACCGACTATTTATTATCTGAGAACGACATTGCTCTTTGTTTGGCCATAAACCACAGTGCCGGCTTTACAATGAGCATGAATGTTCGAAATGCTCTCCCGTTTGTTTATTTATTCAAAACATAGCCTCAGATGAAGTTGTGCATGAAAGGCCAGCAAATTAATATAGGCGACCCAAATCTTGATTTGGTCATTCGGGTATTGAAAAATTAAACTTGTTTTACGGGACCAGCCGAGGCATCGGGCGTCACCTGTGGCCGTCTAGATCGTCCTGATGGTACGTCTGACGCTGCTATATGTCATTTCTACAACATGAAATTAACAGAGGAGACGGAGAAAGACGAACTAAGGGAAATCTTTCAGGAAAAATGCAGCAATACAAAAATTACAGATGAATGGACTTACAGAATAGTCAAGTACGCTAGTAACTGTCAGGACCATGAGCTGCAGCCTCGTTTTGAACATTTGGCATCTGTTAAAGACAGTGCAACTTGTGCACCTGTTATTATAGCAGGTAGGCTTATTATAACATAACATGACTTAAGTTTATATCCTGCATACTAATTTACATTCGGCAAATATTGATGAAAAATTCCTTATATCTCACTATTAACGAAACATAGGTAAAAATATATGTAAATCATTTACAGCCAAAACTTGAGTATACGAATCATATCAATGCACTCGAATATCTTAATTTTTTTCATTTCATTTGTAAGAACTTTATTCAAATTACTTGTAAACAGGAACATTAACATGTTATCCAGCAAGATTTTATATAAATAAACACGTTATATTACATGAGACTGTCATTGTATATTTAATTATGTATTATCTTTACCCCCCAGGTATAAATATTGCCATAGAATTCTTGTGTATCTTCGGAAACACTCGTAAAGAACTTAAGAAGGGGAAAATGCCTCTGCTTTTCATCATAATGTCAGTTGCAGATATACTGGGTCTCACCAATACTTTTGATCAAAGTGAGCCAATGTGGCCCACCATGGTACTCTTGCATTACAAGCGACTTCATCAACTATTTTTGGATGGTCTAAACCGGGTCAAGTCACGTACAAGTGACCTTCATCCGGTTTATAGCTACAGTTTTTCCTTTAAAGGCTACAGAGTGGTGTAGCTGGAAAAGAATTTTTTGGGTGAGTGCACGTTACCCTCATCATATTTCTGACAAAGTGTATCTACAAAATGATTTGTCATTTCCGCTACATTAATATATCGTTTCCCCAACGCCATTTCACATTTAATAATTTTATTATATTCCAAGAGATATCACCATGATATATAATAAACCCACTCAAAACGTGCAATGCGGGGCAGGACTGCGCACGGTAGAAATAGGTTCTCAGTTCGAACCCCTAATGTACCTTAGGGACAAAATCCCTCGATACAACCTAAGGGATTCGCTCGAATGTCTAAGCGACAAGTTATGACCTCTGAATTAGTCCTGAACTCATGAATGTAAGATATGAAAGCCATAATGCTTAATAATAATATTACTTGTCAACATATATACATATATATAATTAACTTTTCAGGGTGTAGGTATATCATTTTTGATCAGCATCATCGTGTCAGCTGTCACCGGAACGCCTGGGTCAATGGAAAGAGCCGGATATGACGTTGGCCTCTTTACGTTAGTGACGAAGATCATCTATCATCTTGCATTTGTTGGGATCCCTGTACTGACTGTGATCATTTTGTCTGTGTGGATGATTCTTGTAATTATCGTTGAAAACAAAAAGAGAAAAACAGCACAAAATCTGCCACCCTTGCCGAGTGTACGCATAACTTCAGGTATTATTTGCACTGTGGTTATATTTATACTTGTAGAATTACCTCTCAGCGATTTGGACGCCTTACTCTTTTTCTTTTTCGCAGCCTTCCTTAAGAATCCTAGTGCCTACAACCTGTTGTTATATTTGCGCTGTTGTAGCGGAGTTTTGACTTTTATTGTGCGTTTCATATTTCTTGAAGAATATTTGAAGGAATATTTGAGTCTTGTGTGTAGGATATGTCATAAGAAATCTCATGAAACCAGAAACGGAAATGTATAGTACTGAAGTTTTATTCAAAAGACTATTGTTCTAGAAAGCGTTATCATATATGACAAGTTTGCCTTTGTTCTTTGTTAAAAGCCCAGAAAGGCACTGGACTTACCTGAAATGCTTCGAATGTCTGATTGTTTGTAGGAGAAGTGCTCAATTAATAAAATATATATATAAAAAATGAATACATAAAGGTATATGTATGCAACAGCATGACATCACGTAAGGATGTAAGTTATGTCACCATAATATATATGGTATATGGGAGTACCAATTCCATAGGAAGAACTAAATCTTAAACCAGCGAAGATATGTTTAATAAAGCTGATAAACTGGTGCATATTTTCAAAATGTAACTACATCACTTAAGATGACGTAAATTGATGATATATGTCAAAATGATGAAAAAAAAGGTGTTTAGTTTAGATGTTTTTTATTCTCTTTTATCTAGACAAATAAGTGTGGCTTGTGTGTATATACATATCTTCTGTTATTGAATCGAAACTAACAGCCCATGAATAAGTGAATTTTAATACAACCAGGGTTCTCTAGTGATACCGCATATTTTTTGTTTTACTTTTATAAAAATGTAATACATTTATCAACAACACCACGCGAGAAATAAAACAAACCTAGAATTCAATATATATATATATATATATATATTTATATAAATTCAGGGCAAGTACATTTTACATTTTGACAGGATATTTAAACATATTTTCATTAAACCAAATATTCTGAACATCAACAGATATTTTCTCTAGCGGAAACTCTTACAATATAACGATTCCTCCTGTTGTCACGACCCTTCACTTGATACAGGATTATTATTATTGAAGAATTCCTTTTGAATATGGAAGATAATTTACTAACAAATCAACACTCTTTAAAGTCAAAAGCATTCTTCATTTACTAGGGTATTAATGTACATGCGACTCATCATCTAGCGTAGAAAGCTCCATCAGAATCTAGAGTCGCTGGTAAACTTTTTATTTAAAAAATCTGTACCTTGAAAACTTTACGAGATGCATGTCTGGGTGTCAATTGACACAAACAAAAGTTATTCACAAAATGAATTACTAGAATTTTCCTAGACTCTAAGTAACAAGTTGCGCCTGTATTTGCCAACATCCTGCAATACATCATTAATACGGCCCAACATTTGTTGATCTTGTTGAACAATTATATATTAAAAGTGAACTAGAAATCTGCATTCTAATGAATACAAGCCTCCGCCGTTCACTTATTCGGCCCATATTCCATTTGCGTGAGTGACTGTAGATTTGTGACTATTCCTTGATGACGTTCCTGGATCCAGATCAGGTGCCGGATTAACACCAAAATCTTATCCATTCTTCTCTGGCCCATTCCCGCAATGCCCTGAAAAGATCAGGCTTGCCCGTGAACAAACACGCAAAAACATGTACAAGCACACGAACAGGATTGAACGCATACGCTAGTGGCAGAGGCAATAATGCTGTTAACAATTAAATGTAGTCAGCTGTGCCGACCCGTGCTTTCATACGTATATGACACCAGTGATCCACTGTGATATCTTGCCTTCCTGGCATTATGGGTAGTATGCCCCTTTCACAAATATAACCCTTAGCTCGATTCGAAAGTGCACGTTTCCTGATCCATTGGTTTATGCCATTAATTTGTTTTGTTGCTCGGTCGTGGAGAAATTGTAACTCAGGGGGAACCCAGCTAAAGAATGATATTGGCCTTCCCGTAGGAGTCGAATGCTATTTAATGCCATAAACCGTTCCCTCGGCCCTTTTCCATTAGCTGTGCAACTGTGCAGCTGAAATACGTCATAATTGTATCCTTTCTCAAAACTAATAAAGCAAATGCAATCTGGATTTTAAAGTTGGCTTACGTATATTCCTTTGAAATATGCACTAGTCCAACCATCCCCTTGGTAAGGGGTTAAATGATAAGCAGGAGCTCAAGAAGTCCAGGTTGTGAATATTTAGATGTTTTGTTTAAGCAATTTCAAGTATTATTCCCCCTTGTTGAATTTCTGTGGAACTAAACATGTTGCTAAAATTGGACAGTGTAGAGCACCCAGTTTTATTTATATTGATATTCAGTCAGACTGATAAACCCTATTAGACAGGACGAACTTACCTACACGCGAGCTTGTTATAAAGCAAGCTGGAAACCCCTATTGGACAGTACGAAACTATCCACTCGCTAGCTTGTTATAAGGCAAGCTAGAAAACCCTATTGGACAAGACGAAACTACCCACACGCGAGCTTGGTATAAAGCAAGCTGGAAAACCCTTTTAGAAAGGACGGAACTACCCACACGTTGGCTTGTTATAAAAGCAAGCTGGAAAATCCTATTAGACAGGACGAAACTACCCACACACGAGCTTGTTATAAAGCAAGCTGGAAAACCCCATTAGACAAGATGAAACAACCCACTCTGAGCCTGTTATAAAGCAAGCTGGAACACCCTATTAGACAGGACGAAACTATCCACACCGAGCTTGAAATAAAGCAAGCTGGAAAACCCTATTAATTTTAAATAATGTACAGTATTACAATGCTATTTTGATTGTCAGTGATTTTTGCCAATTTGCAAAATTATATAATGTCCTTGTTTCCAAAACTGACATGAAATAAAATATATTATGTTATATTAGGAACAAGCTCCACCTGTGCAAGATGTGGGATTTTTTTAACTTATGATGCTTTTCGATACATCCACATGTCTATTGCAACAAATTTCTTTATATGATATCGTCTTAAGCAGGTATACCCAGAAATAGAACCGGTAACGTTTTAGAGAGATTTTTAACCGAGTCCTAAAATGCGTCAAGTTGTATTGCCCGTGACCAAGACCTTATATGAGGTCTTTTTAACCAAGCAGTAAATATGTTTCCTTCAGGGATTTGTCAGGTCCTTAAACCTTATTTTTCTTTAGTAGTCACGCAATATGTCGTTGTTTTCTTTAGTTTCAAGTGAAAATAGATTTCCTTCCAGAGACTTGCACGCTTTATGAGAATGGTCCGACTGAATTCCATGTCGAACACGTTAAGTCATAAAGCAAGCTGGTTCACTTCTATTACGTTTAAGAATATGCACCATTCCAACCGTCGGAAAAGCCTAGTATAGCGTAATGATAAAATAGATTAATAAATAAGAAAATATAGTAAAATTATAGTAAATTATAGCAAAATGTATTTAATAATTGTAATAATTATTGATGCTACATATTATGAAACATTATCTGTCATCGTTAAATATGAAAACTATTTAAGATAATATTTCGGCATACTTGAGAGGCCACACCTTAAACCCAGTTTTTTTGTCAACGTTAAAAATGCAGACTGGGCAATAGAACAATCTGTTAAATAGGAAAAATATTCATGTTATACCCGGAACCAATCCATTTAAATTTGATTTAAGATTATACAGTGAAACGAATTATTTAGTTTTTCGTTAACATTTTTATGTGACATACAGCATTACTATTACATATTGACCAATTAATTTATTAGACACGAAACTTCTTAAACTTTTGTACTTTTTTAGCTGTTTTGATTCTTATTTGGTTTCGGTAGTTGTTCTCTCTAAGAAATACAAAGCCTTTACAACAGGAACATGTTCAAAAACTTCTTCACGGCCTATATACAAGGAAAAATAAGTAGCTGCACTATATTAAAATTATTCATTAACTTTTACACCTGAAAAAAGGAAAACCAGGACAGCAACATGTCGCTTATAATATTCAACCTAACTTCTATCACATTACTGGCGGTTTTTGAAAAAAAAAATTATAATTTCTTTTCCAATATGTTTGTTTATAATAGCGACAATGCTCGCAATACGATAATGACAGACATTAATATCCCGTTTAATCATTAGGTAATTACTGTTCATAAAAGAACCATACCGGATAAAACAACAGTCGTGTGAATAAGAAAATGAAAAGTTGAGTGTTAAGGGCGATTCCATGTGCGCATACGTGCGTACGTGAGTATATGCGTGAAAAAAAATTGGCTCATATGACTTTATAACTGGGTTGTTTCCATATGTCGGCCGGCGTATATGCGTATGTGCTACGCGTGAAAATCACAACAGGAGCAATTCACACTTTTTCACCCATAGGGTCTAATCAGGGATTCAGGGTTAAATGATGTCACTTCACCATCTTTTAAAGGGAAGGCCTGCTTGATCCACTGTACAAATATATTCACGCATATACGCATATACGCGTACATGGAAACACACATTTCACGCATGAACGCACATTTGCATAAACGCGCATATGAAAAAATGAAATTTTATAAAGCCGTAGCAATGTTTCACTGGAGCAGGTGAAATTCCACTTCATATGTATTGTACGAGTCAGCTCTGTCATGAGAAGCATGTTTTTAAATTTTTTTTTGTGCACTGTGCTTGTCTTGATTAAAAAACCTACAGATGAATTTAAATATCCCGTAGCTTTTAATTTGCTTTCATGGACTGTTTGTTTAGAGAATGATAACATTGTAGTGTTAAACAGATTGATGCATTTAGTGATATCGGTTTCAATAAAGCTTAGACAGCTGTCTATTAGAATGCGACATGGTGCATATACACTCCATTTATCAAGAAAATCTTTCCTTTGGTTAAAGAATATTTTTATTTGTGTTGGCGCTCATGAAGCCCACGTGACAAGCCCAATAGGCATACTTATGTGAGGCACAAAATCCAGCCGATTCTGTGACATGATATGCAAAAGTCATAGATATCATATATCTCAAGTTCGAATGCCAGAGTGTCGTTACCTGTTATTCAAACGCTTAAATACCTGACTACAGGTGGCGCTGTAGCAACTTTAAAGAATACCCAATAAAAACACTTCCAAGTTCACAGAAAGATCTGATAAACATATTGATAAAGATCTACTAGAATAACGTTGCCTGACTAGAAAACAAGAAGCAATCAACGGACTACGAAATTAAACCGGTGTTGGTATATATATATATATATATATATATATATATATATATATATATATATATATATGTATAAAGCTGCGCTTGTAGTGAGCAAATAGGAAATCAAATTTCTTGGCTGTCTCTGAGGACATACCTTAATTTTTTGTTTACCCTCACGTAGGGTTGTCAACCAGGTCCTGTCGTGTATGAGGCCCTTTCTGCAATCGTTGTGAAGAGTCATGGTACCACAGGTATATCATATATTACATATGAAGTTGAGGATTTTCAGCTTTATTTTTAAGAAAAATAAAATAAAATTAATTAGCTCAGAATCTCCCTGGAGACTCCTTCATAAGATATCTATCGACTTTTGTCTTGAAGTGTCGGGAATTTTTGCAACTGTGTCCTATGGATCCTGTAAAATTACGCAATAATTTTGAAATTATTTATCCACGAACCAACTATCAGGAACTACATCAGTATTTCAAGCATGTGAAATCCGTCCCAGCAATGCAATAATGGGGAATATGCTGATAAGAAGACCAGATATATATTCCTATATTTTGCCATGTTTATTGTCATATTTTTTTATTTATCTGCGTTAGAGTGCATTAATCTTGTCAATAATGAACATAAAAAGATAAACTGGTGTATTGATGGAGTGTAGGACTGACGCTGCACCTGACATATCTTTATTTTTGTAAATAAATGTATTGATAAGTAGCAAGGTACCTGCGCTAATTAAAACTGTAACCAGACAATGACACTTTTGACAGGCCCCCGAAGAACTGGTATCCTTCTCCTAATTTTCCTCCAGTATATATTTGCTCGCAAATATAAATGTTACGTGTCGGTTTGAGGTATTGAATGGCTTTAATTAAAAACTACGCCTGACAGGTTAAGCCAATCAATGACACCATCATCTCAACAGGTATGCATTATAATATAACAACCTATCGTTGTTAAGATCAGTCATTATTCGGAAATCAAGTGCTTTCCTAGATTTATCAAATATTTGTATGTTAATATATAAAATTTACAATATATTGTGCCGTTAAATTAGGATGGCATGCAGTGTTTTTGCGATGTTATTGCCTCTTATGGTAACTTTATCAGGTCAAAACCATACATGTTATGGTACATGGTCTTTTGATATTTGGTTGTTGTTACTGGAGTAAATATTATCAGTATAAAAATAAGAAACCGACAGTCCGAAACAAGAAGGCTTATACTAGAACTACTCAGGAAATAGTCTTTAGATTTTCGTTCCACTAAGGTCTCCATGGATGGATTACTCTGGTAAAATATGAAGGATAAGTAATCATACATGTACTTCATATGATAAACCATGTCAATGTGACAATTTGTAAGTCAACTTTCTCTATATATCATGATCTCCTTTGGAAACCATATCTACCGTCCCAATTCTGTAGAGGAAACTTGGCTCAGCTGCAAAAAAAATGCCAAAGATAAATATAATTTCTATGACAATAATTTTATGTAACAATAAAATATATTTAACCTAATAACATATGAAGCATGTTTACGTGTTGCATGTGAATAAAGCAACTCTTCAATACTGATTAATCAAGGTTTCCATGATATTCCTATGTGCACCATGATATTACCTGTCGACTAGAGTGCACATTCCATAGAAGACAAGGATACATTCAGCTGCTTAAGTGCTCATGAACAAATGGAGAGTAGCTGTACTAGCTGCCCACAATATACTTCGAAAATATCTTGTCATACCCTTCATAAATCGGCTGATGTTATAAAGAAAATATATGTTTGTGGTGATATTTGCATTTCTGTATAATTATTGCATAACGCATATTTCTATTTTTATATGATTCTCTCTTAGAATATAATATTGCTGTTGTTCATTTGAAAAATACAGAACTTCAATTGTCCGTTTAAGCATGTCTCGATTCTGACGTTTCACAACTCAACCCGATTATGCCTAGCAATTAAAACTGATCATATGATTAATTTATATCACTGTAACTATGAATGAACAAAGACTAAGAGGTAAAATTTGAAAATTCAATTCTAATCTATTGAAAGATATTAATTTCGTTAAGGAATGTATAAATGTAATTATAACCAGTAAAGTTCACAATGACCGACTAATAAAGAGAAACACTACAGGGGAATTATTAAAATGTGATGTTAGGGAGTTTTTTATGGGGTTTCAACTGCAAAGCGAAGTGACGTAGAGTAGAAAAAAGATCTGATAATTAGGGAGTTAATTAAATTAAAAAGAAATTAGATAAAGATAAGAATGAGAAAGATGAAGAAAATATGAATAGTTACTGTGTAAAAAAGTACAGTCTATGCCTACTATAATGAAGGAGCTATTATACGATAGACAGCAAATCACGTTGAATTAGGGGAGAGAAATACGAATATTTTTTGAGATTAGAAAAGAGAAATCAAACAGCTAGATCGATCGTTGCTTTCTTTTTGTGAACCTGATATTACACTTAGTGAATGTAAAAAAGCAATTAGCTTCATGAAAACCGGAAAGAGTCCAAAAACAAAGAAGAGGGGTAATTAGTATAACAACACTTAACTTAAACACTGGCACCTCATCAATTTGCTGAATAAGGACTATAAATTGTTTACTAAGGTTTTAGTCACACTTATGCAATAAGTTTTACTAACAAAAAGTGAATTTCAGACCGGTTTTAAAAAAAAACAGGCAAATAGGTTGTATCATCAGAACACTAGAGGACATCTATGCTTATTGCTTTATAAAAAATGAGAAGGGTATTATTTTAATAGTAGATTTTAAACAGGCTTTTGATCGTCTAACCTGGAGCTTTATTTATCATACTTTAGAACATTTTACTTTTAGACCACGATTCAGAAGAGGGGTTAAAATGTTATGCATAAATTTTAAATTTGTGTGATTGACAACGTGAGTAAAACCCGATTTTTTTTTAAATTTGGAAAGCATTCGGCAAGGAAGCCCAATGAACCGCAATACTGCTGTTGAAATATTATCATTTAGAATAAGAAATACTCCAGCTATTAAGGGAATATGTGAATATAATAAAATGAATATAAATTAGAACATCTACCAGACTGAATAACAATATTTCTTGAGAGTCACAATTCACTTCGATCAGCCTTAAGTATATCAGAGCGATTTAAATTAGTCGCTGAACTAAAACTTGATTAGATAAATCTGAATTAATATTTCTGTTAAAGTCACTGCCAGCAAGAGAGGCGTTACTTGGTATAAATATTAACAAAGGACAGTTTAAAGTTTCGGGAGTATTGTTTACAAACAATAAAATATAGAAGGACAAATTGAATTTTTCTTCAAGATTAGATTTATTTATTTATGTATTAAATATTTGGAGACAAAGAGATCTATCTCTGAAAGGAAAAATTACAATTATAACAAGTTTTGCATGAACTCAGTTTTTGTATAAAGTTAATATGCTCTATATGTGCCCGAATGGGTCATTCAAAAGACCGAATCTTTTCTTGATGCATTTTTGTGGAAATTTAAGCCTGATAAAAGAAAAAAAATGCTATTATTATGTAATGAGCAAAGGATGGCTTAAACATGGTCGATTGTTAAACATGAAGAGTTATTTTTGGAAAGTTTTAAATTATCATGGTAGAGAATATTTTGTAATAGATGAAGGGGGGGGGGGTGTGCTGGTACAGACTCAGAGTTCTAGTGAGAGATCAGACTTGAACTTTAACGAACCGTGGCATACGATAAGTCATATATATGTATGTATACAGTAGAACATCGGATATCCGAATGTTTTGGAGACATAAAATTTGTTCGGATAATTGAGGTTACGAATATACGAGGTCAGACATTTTTCAAGAGGTATACTGCTAGAACATTGGGCATATCATTATCAACTTTCCATTAAGATGTGACTCCTGGCATATACGTTAAAGAATTCCTCGTGACCTTACTTTATAAATAGTGACTTCATGAATTTTTAGAGTAGGGCACTGGCATATGTTTTGAAAATGAACTAATATCCTGGTCTCTGTTATAACTACTGTGTGTGTGTGTGTGTGTGTTTGTGAAAAGCATGCGCATGGATGGGCGAAACAGACCATGGCCACACAAACCAATCAAGAGAATCGTTGCACCATACACAATTTTCCTTTAGGGTTCAGAGTTTTACTATATTTATAACGAAACACACATCTCCTACAATTAAAAAAAGTGCTTATATCCCTACAAATGTTGATAAATCAAAACGGCTGTTGGCGATTAAGACTTCAATTTATTTATGTTTTATATGTGACGTCTGAGTACAACGTACTACATGTGTCGACACAGCGACTTTTCATGGAGCAGGGAGAACTAATGGCCTGTCACCGTGTATATACTAAGAGCGACATAAAGATATAGAAAGAAAACGCAATTTACTCAGTTTTCTATTTCCCTACCTGTAATAGGTTCTTAAATAAACAAAAAAGACCACATACGTTGTGTATAACACACATAGTCAAACAACCCACATATTTGAACAATTTATTCGAAATGTAAAATAAAATCATATTATGAACGCAAAACATTTCGCGTAACAGACCGAACGCATTTAATGGTAGAAATCTATGTTTTCGTTATATTTTATACTACAATTAGAATTAGAATTTCGCAAGTATAATCTGTTTACTGATACATATGTAGGCATTTTATTCATAATCTATAATTTTATATTATAGGCGGGGCTAATATGAATCCATTGTTCTTTAGATGTGTGTATCAGCCATATGAAGTGGACAGCGATAGGTCGGAGCGGGCTTGTTTTTGGTTGATAACATAAATGTCTGGTTGATAATTAATCTTAATTCACACCTCGTTCACAAATGAAGCCATCCACATAAGAGGTGCTGGAACGCGTTTCCCACAGGAAACCTGTTCTGCCTGAAAGAACCAGAGCATCGTGGTAGATAGGTGTTAACCACTGGGCCCTGTTTTCATAGGTCATTCTTTTCCCAGATGAAATCCAGTACCATCCCTTTACATTCGCATGTTTGCCACCGATCCAGTACTTACCTATAACAAGATTAAAGATTCAGGAGACACTGCGTTAGAAAGATAACCCGAAGATCCTTCCAAACTATTCAATAATACAAATTTATAGCTCATGACCAAATACTTTCAGTTTGTGCCGATTGTTCTCCTCAAAAGTATGGCAAATTATTTTTTCAACAACCATATGTTTTTGTCGTTTAGAAGTAAATTTATTATTCGCCTATTATAATGACAGCGCACTGTATACCAATTTATTTTAAATTACAAAAAGGCACTGTCAGTAATAAGGACATTAAATAATATATTTATTTTATATATTGCAAGTAATTCAACACATGTATTTCCATTATATTGTCAAGCAGCCCAGTCGCAAAGGAATAACAAGATAAATATTACATATTTATAACTAAAGGAACAAAACGATTGCTTAACCTTATCATTCATTACAGATTCCCTCTCTAAATATGGGCAAAATAATATTACATAACCTGATCCATCAACGACCTTTATTTTCACTTACCACGGGTATGAAAAGGTTTGCTTATCTTCAGGAACCGCTCGATGTGCTTTTGCTTTTCCTCAGATTCTATCGATAACAAGTTACCTTTTCCAGACCGACAGGTCTTCTGAGCTGTAAACCAGTTACCTTCCTTGACCCGGACCATAAAGCAAGTAATTAAACCGTTTCTGTCTTTGTAATTTACACTCCAGCCATCCGGGCACAATGATCTCGCTACAAATATAATAATCTACTTAGGTAAAAAAAGGGAGGGTTCTCAGTCACCGCGCGTGTGAATTTAACACCCCCCCCCCCCCCACCGCATCAAAAATATTTATTTTGGTCTTCAACTAACCTACCAAAAAGCTCCAGCCGCTCCGACATTTCTTTCAAGAAGAAAAATAATACCATTTTGATAAGATTTTTATCGTTATGCAGTGTTTTTACCTGTTTAGCGAAACAATTCTGTTATTATCATGCTTTACCCTGATCATATGAAATTTTTATCGAAATATACAATAAAGGTAAAAATACAAATGGCCTTCGAGCACTGATTTCTGAAATAGGTGCGTGAGAACCTAACATTTTTGGCCGAAAGGAAAGGAGATGTTATGCAGAACAACAATCATTTGAATTCAAACGTATTTTTATCATAATAAAATCGGAAGTAGGTTTTGCTCAAATATTAAAGCTAGACGTAATGTAAATTTTTAAACCATATGAATGAAATTGATTATATATATATATATATATATATATATATATATATATATATATATTCCTTTTTTGCCTGAATAGAAATATTACCATACAGCAAAGACTAATAAGCTGTCATTAAGCCGCTTTCTATAATTTTATCTACAGTTTTGAAAAGAAGACGTATGGGACTAATTATAAAGCAATACCGAAAAACAAATGTAAAAGGATCTGAGTCGTACACAACATCGTATATGTTATGTAATAGTTTATAACCAAATACTATTCAAATACAATATAAGTATGATTATGATACAATTATATTCATCCTATCAGTACATTTTATCTTAATGACATTACATTGTAATCTGAATTATCAACGTGCCTACACACTTGCGACCTAACTGCTCTATGGCTTTTTGAATTGCATCCTTGACTGGCACATCACGTTCTGACGCGGTAGGACCTAATGGGATACCTGAAAAAATGAAAATAAAAATGTGTCTTTATATACATATCTTAACTTCGTAATTCAAACGGTATTTCCATTTAAGGAATCAGGAGTTAAAACAGATCGTTATTAAGATGTGTCACTCTTTATAGCACAAGATGAGTTACAGCAGTGCCACTTCCATGTGACCAGTTCATTATCTCATTATAAACGGTATATATTTTTGTACATTCTAAATGACTCAAGTCTTAAAACCTTACTTACCCGGCACAGTCACCGGTAAGAAAATTAACATAATAAGCAAAGGACGTGGCATCCTTGTTCTAGGATCAGAGCGCAAACTAAAGATTTAAATATTAATTTCTCACACGTTCTAGGTCATTGCTGGAGAGTATGAGATTAATTCCATATTTTAAAATCAATTATTTACTTTATATCCCTGCTGGGTTCACATTAATAAATCAATACGTATTTTCCACTCAAAACCTACCTAGCTTCACCTCTGTGTACATATATATCTCACATCAAGCGACGATGAAAGCTTCACAAGGTATGTCAAGATTTTGACATTTTTATCATTTACAAGATTATTTAGCTGTTTATAAAGCAAAATCATTTTAATGATCTCTATCAATAGATCACTTTCATCCATTATCTTAATGAGGGTTTAACACCTCAAGTCCCAGGCACCTCTCAATAGTTTTAAAACTGTCTCACACGTCCGTCTGAACAATGCATTAGTTTTTCCTTGATCATACCTAAGCTTTCACACTGTTACTACTTTGTTTATATTTTCTTCGTTGTGATGTATTTAAAAAACTGGTTTGATATATTAGTTTATACATTTGTATACTTTAAATGTATATCTTTAATCCATTTTATTTTAAATATGTTTAAAAAATTGGGAAAACATTAATCATGTACTTTAAAAATCAAATAATTTTTGAAATTCTTATTTTCAGAGTAAACATTCTAGATCACACGTTTGAGGTCACGCAAAATCTAATATAATGCCAAGAGGTATTTTGTATTTGCTGCAGATAAGCTGGAATTGATTATCAATATAATTAATACGGAGTTGGGTTTTTTCTAGACCACGGTTTACCTGCTTCCGTATTGATTTGACTCTCCAAATTCAGCAAACGTATCGGTGGTGCGCTCTTCTATGACAAGTTTGTTTTATTTTGCGGGATTATGCTCTATTTAGCTGAATAATTAATAATTTTAATATTTTCCCATTAGGGGCTCCTATTTCGTTTGTGCTGCAAGGTCCCCCACGCCCGTGACGGTTTTTCAGAAGGCGCCTCGGGGATTTTCACTGGCCTGTTAAGACAAGAGCGCATGTCTTGCCTAGAAGGCATTTCCGTGCAATACGCGGTAAGGCGGGTCCACTATAATCCCCCATTGATCCCCCATATCCATTGTAACGCCTCTAAAGGAATTTTCTCTCTCAAAAGCAAGTAAAGATAAATCCAAAGACTACATGACCGCTTTCAATGCGAGGGCATTTCAGTTCGGTCAACACTGGGCATGTATGGGTTTTTATGGGTTACAGGTATGTAGATTTTTATACATTCAAAAATATCTTTCCATGATAACCATGGTTAAAAGGTAAGGCCAAGTCATGTGTTTTCTGAAGTTTTTTTTTCAAAAAGAAGCCCTACAACTTAATTATTATTCGGGAGGGGGGGGGGGTCATATATATATATATATATATATATATATATATATATATATATATATATATATATATGTTAAGATCCGTTGTCTGTAGGGACGGTGAAACATGAAAAAATATCACCAGTACATCTTTAAATTGATCACAAACCTTAATTTGTTGTCAGGGTGTACAGACCTCCACCAGAATCTCCTTAAATATCAGATATGTGTTCACGTGTATGCTTTTCATGTGTGAACACTGTCATGCTTCAGTAACACGACTTCGCCTTGCGAATGAACACGAATGGGTGGCTTCCACACGGAGACAAAGTGATGGTCCTTTGTCATAATGGTTTATAAGAAAACATGTATTGTGGTGATTCTTATAACCTCCAAAATGAAATAGACTATTGATATGTCTTTTCCCTAACCCTCTACAAATGTTCAGCAAACCATTTTTCGCCTGTCACGCTTTTTCAGGAGGCAACTTGTAATCCCCACTGACCCCAATTTCCATTATATCACTTGTTAAGGAACTTTACTGTCAAAAGAAGGTCGAAAATTTTAAATTCAAGCGCGGAACACAAGTCCACATGAATCTAATAGGAAGCACTTTCCTAAAATGTAATCGATTGCGGATGTAGTTTTACTCTACCCCTCTACAAATTTTCAGCAAATTCTGTATATTACAGTTTGCGTTAATTTGCTGAAAGACATTACAACGAACCAAGGCTAAAGTTGTTTCTTTGCTATATGTAATCATCGGAATATATCAACCTGCTTTCTTTTTATCTGGGAGCGTTATCAGTTTTGCATCAGACCTGCTTATTCCATGGAAATTTACAGTACTTAAACCAAAGATTTAATACAGTTGGAATATATTTTTGGGCCTATCTTTTTTACATTGGCAGCTATACGTTTCTCGTACAAGAGACTTCAACGACATGTGCATGTGTGTACAAATAACGCATGTGTCTGTTAGCATGCCTTAGACTATACCCTCAACTGACTACACTGTAGTGTTTCACGATGTCGCCTGAGCTTCAACTAATACAAAGGATCTGTGATATAATTTCACGGTAATATGCTGATATTTCCCAAGCAATGAGGCTGTCGGACCTATGTTGTCTATCGGGAAAAAAACTTCTCACTTAAAAGTTTGTACACACTGTTCATGCCTCACGTCTCTTTCCAAAATTAATTTTTTGTGTGATTTCTGGAATTGAATATTTTTTTCTTTCTATGTTATTTTTGGGGAGGGTGGTCCTGAAGAATTCTAGCATAAGTTATCTTTATATCATATAAGTGAAACACACGGCAAAAACCTTAGGATTAAAATATGCGTCGTTTAGTTCCTATCAGCTCATTACAAAATAAGCATCAGATAAAGGCGTGGATTTCCACGGGTGCAGCTAGTTTTAGTTAAATATCTGAAGTTAATTGAATATTTTGAATTCGAGATAAAATCAAACATTACTTAAAAATAAAGATTCCATCACTAAAGGGCAGAGCAGATCATCAGCTTTGAGAATATGTTAAAGTGAACAGGTAAAGCCAGTAGTTCGTAAAATACTTTGCAAAGTTTACACGATGCTGACACCTGCTAATGAGACAGTTTTGAGGCCATATAAATGTTTGTATAATATTTCAAGTCCTTTCCGTCTTCTAGGGCCTAACCACTTATCTGACCTTTATAAAACTAAAGATAATCCCTTGGATCTTTTTTAGAAATATGCAAGAAAATGTAAATATATCGCCGCACACAGGCTGCTTGTTAATATTAACGTATTTGTTATATAATCGGGCCCCCCAAATGAAACAAATTCAACAAGGGCATCTAGCAGCTAGCTAGATAAGGCGGAGCTTTGCAAATGGGGGTTTACAACAAATGGCCTGTCTACCTCTGCATATATGCAACCTACTACCTTAGGTTACATGTTTTTTTTCCGTTTGTCAAGATTGATGTGTTTACAAACATGTCATTGATAAACAAGTTTATTCATCACTTAAGAAGGCTTTATAAGAACTTTTCACAACTCAAATTACCCTTAGATTATATATATATATATATATATATATATATATATATATATATTTATATATATATATATATATATATATATATATATATATATATATATATATATATATATATACAGAGGAAGCCATAAATCACATAAGGTCTTTTTTTCGAAAAGTAGGTGAATGGTTGAAATGGTCTTGGTTTTCACTTGAAGTAGTGTAGATGTAGAGCTACCAGTTAATTTAAGGTTTCGTAGATAAAAAAATATCATTGCCTTCAATAGAATAAACACAAAATCAGTGCAAAAATAAATTAACAAATGAACAAGATACCAAAAATAAATTGGTTTCTCCTTAGGACATAATCATTCTAACTCTCAAAAGTAAGCAAACTTAAATCTATTCCATCGGGTTAAGCAGTGCCCTTGCATCAGTCAATTTTTATTGATTTTGTCCCCGGCGAACCTCTATAATGCCTACGCATTTGGTGTCCAATCAGTGAAGCTAGTGGTAGCTAAAGTTCTACCATTTTATTTGATATATTGTTATTTATCCCTGAGTTTTCAGAGTACTTCATCAGCTCGTACAAGCATGTAATGTAACTCTTATTATACATATAGATAATTAGGATAAAATTATTTAAGTAACTGGCAAGTCAATTGTCGAAAAATGTACATTTTATTAACTACTTGCTCATGTATACTGGTTTTATTCTGAATAACATAAGTGTAACAACCGAAGCTGCACGAATATTTTCTAAATGAAAGCTGCGGTCAATTAACAAACATTCTGCTTTAAAATTATCAAACAATCATTCATTCATATACTCAAGACGCGCGATTAAAGTCTAGTAGTCCATACTAGTAATAATATTAATATTTAACATGATTTGGTAATTCAAGAATTGGTCCTGATTGCCTTAATTGATAATAGTCTCACTTGACTTAAAGAAAAATGAATCCAGCTTAGAAGCTTAAGTAAGAAGACACTTCATAAAAAAATCGATGATGTACCTAAATTTACGAATTTTCTGGATTAACATTAAGATAGGATAAATTGGACTGCCCTAAACTGCCTACTATATGGAGGTGCCCACTTTATAGAGGTGCCGATGAGGCGTGCTTTATTGCATACACCCTCTTAATAGTACATATTATCGACAAATAATATGATAATAAACTAACTTTCATAACATAATGCGCATGTGCATGTATATAAATGGCGCAGACATTAGTTCTTTTCGTGAATGTTGTTTGTGTTAAGTCCCTTTTAGTAAGCATCACATGGCGTGGTGAAAATGATCGACCAGTTGCGACATCTGTGGCAAATTGTAAAGGCATCAATGTATCAAGAAAATGAGAGATCCAATTTAACCACCTCTTCTTTTCGAACCAAAATAAAAGTTCATTAGTTGAGCTGGAGACTGATGTGTTATACACAATGACAGACACTCGAAGGAAAGTACATTCCCTGTGACGGCATAATATGAACCTTATCGGATCATGAACTGGACGAAAAAGGCAAGAAAAAGGCCAGGTACACAGGCTCATCGTTTTGTTTATATCACTTTTTATAACATTTAGGGCAGTGATACAGGACTCGAGACCACTCTTTTAGGGACTCGTACTCGTACTCGGAGGTTAGGATTCGAGAAATCAGACCGAGTCCACCTTAAGCCCAATGGAGAACAAAATTCTGTCACTTATTATAAAAAAAAACTAATGAACACGTGCGAACTAGAAACAAAATATTACAATATAATTACACTATATATACCAAGACACCAAGCGTTGCTCATCGTCAGGAGCTAGAAGAATTAATTAACAATTTTAATGAGAGTATGTACGTGTGAACTCACTTAAAAATGTAACTGATAATCTGAAATTTCCATTTTATATTACCTTTAAGGATATATGTTGTCTCGGACTTGGACTTGTGTTTCAAATGACTCGGACTCGAAGAAGGTGGACTTTGACTGGAACCTCAAGGACTTGGTATTGGACTTGGACTCGGATGGGCTGGACTAGACTACATCGATGATTGTTTGCCGTGGGGGGGGGGGGGGGGGGGCAAAGTGACTCAAACGCATTCAAGAAAAAACATCTGGCGGGTAGGTCAGACAAGCCATAGCTTTGCAAAGTGCATTTAACAACCAGCGACCTTTCAGTTGCAGCACATATGCAAATAATCCTCTTAATTTACGATTTTTCTGTGTTTTTTTTTTAATATACGCGCATGTACCGTGTTTGCTTACAGCTTGTGCGTTCGTCACAGTGGCGTTGTTAAAAGGTTTCTCAGCAGGAATTACCTACAATTCATTCATGTGAAGGCAGAGCAGTCCAAACATCAAGCAGTTATTTCTACATATAAGGCAGATGAACAGCTTGCTTTAGTGTCAATCGGGTTTTATGACTGTCGAAAGGCTTATTCTGAAATAGGCCACAGCTTTATAGATATTTATATAGAACTAATATCTGTTTAATAGTTGATTTTCTTTAACTTCGGGCACGGCATTAAAGGTAATGAGAAGATAACCCATCATCTGAAAATATTTCGTGGCAAAAAAAAAAAAAAAAAAAAAACACAGTCTCATACACATAAACATTTAATGCATAAGATATATACAAGCAGGGATCATAGCTTATACAAACATTCTTTCATTTTCTCACACAACACACGTCCTGTACATGAGATCGGTATATATATAAATATGCAAGGAATACCCAATGACACCTGCATATAGCATAGATAATACAGTGAAGCCCATTTATTGTCATAACGCTTAATGGAAAGCCCGGTTAACCTGGTCACACAAATCTAAAATCCAAAAGCATTTTCCGTGTAATCTATGGTATATTTGATATTTTTAATATGAAATAATGTCGCTTATTTTCATGGCCAGGCCATTATAGATCATGCCAGTCCCGCAGCTCGTATTGTAGGGATATGTGCTGTCCTTACAATACGATATCTGCGGCCGAGAGCCAGGAATCGATCAAGCGTATCAAACGGTCTCCTTCCTAACGCCGAGTTCACAGAAAGGTATGCGGTTCCATTCCCGTAAGACAGGTAATTAACATGCAAATAAACGATGTTAAGTAAGGTCACCGTATGCGGTTCCATTCCCGTAAGACAGGTAATTAACATGCAAATAAACGATGTTAAGTAAGGTCACCGTGTTTCTATGATACTGCTATGATATACTCCTTCGTAAACTTCTCAAATATCACTACACTCGTCAATTCAGTACTCGACACTGAAAATTTCATCTGTATACTAATAACAAGCAAGCCCCTCACTTTGAGTGAAGGGCGTGTACTTGTGATGACCACAGCTAGTGAAGGTACGTCGTTCCCGGACAAGGAAATGATAGGAAGAAGACAAACTAAAACTATAAGTTGACTGGAACGCACACATCTATCGCCGACTCTGATATCCGAATGCTTCAACTATATGTGCTCTCCGAGTGCCATTAGCTTCAAGTGATACAGCCCTCCGGCCAGGATATAAATAAATATTAGCACTTAAATGAACTGAGGGTAAATATGAAAACAAAAAGTAAAGCAAATAAGTTTACATTAGGTAGCAAACTGGCGGAGGAGATCGAGTATACAGAAACCGGACAAAAACTTGTGTCATTGTAAAATTTCCAAACGCCGCACGTGCAGTCATATCTTAACGTCTCGTTAACGTTGATAACACAACTGTTTGATGGCTGTCCACTGAAATAACTGTCACGATTTTTAAAATCTGGTTTCCATGACAACAGTTTGCCTTTTTCCCTAAGCGGTGTTGCGCAGGTGCCAGTCAAGTTAACGATCTTTTTAGCTTCTAGTTCCCTGAGCGGACAGTCACAGTCTATAGGATTTTCTTCCACATTTATAGATATCCCACTAAACCGACATGGATCTCTCACAATAAAGTCCAACCTCTTTAAGTTAACTCCTTTTAAGGACAACACAGCTGGGAAATCAAGCAGATCAAATGCTGTGTGGTGGAAAGTAGTTACCTTGCTATAATCCAGGTGGAGCCACATACTGCGTTTCATCACACCATACATACTGTAGGGCTTAAAAGATCCAATATTGTTACGCGTTGCATACACGGATTTCAGTTGAGAAAAATATTTCAAGTGATTTAAAGAGAAATTTGAAACGTGCATATTGTCCACGTGTAATGTCTCTAGACTGTCCTCAATACCAACAAAATATTTTATCTGCATTGGTAGAGGATTGCCTTGAATATTGAGATGTTTCAGGGCAGGAAACAATGTGAAGAAATTGGAATCAATATGCGAAACATTGCACCAGGCTACTGTCAAACTGGATATATTGGTAGGTTTCTGGAAAACGGCGGGATACAAGCGCGGAATGTTACAATGGCTAAGATGTAGATACTGCAGGTTAGGAAGAAACTTAAATAGTTCGGATCTACCTTCAAACGAGATTGGATTCCTACGCAAGTCAACATGCACCAAATTTGGAGCGTGTTTGAAGTATTCCGGGAGAAACCCGTCGATTCGGTTCCAGCTGGCGTCAAAATGGGTAAGTGCAGGAGTTTGCTCTAAAGCTGTGGGAATGTTTTCCAGCTCGTTATGAGCCACGTTTAAATACTTTAACCGCTTCATATTAGAAAAAGCGTAATATGGCCAAGTAAACTCTACTTTGTTATGACTGACGTCTAGATGGACTAGATGTCGTAATTGTTTCATGACCCCTTCGAGTAATATCGTTATTCTGTTATGTGATAAATCCAAAGTCCGGAGTTTAGTCAACACCGCCATTGCCCGAGGGGTGCTTATAAGTTCACAATGTGAAATAGAGAGGTTTACTAACTTAGTCAGACCACTGAATGAGTCTTCTTTGACTCCTTCGAATGTCAGTGGGTTATTAGTCAGATTCAGATAGCGGACAGCCAACCCAGAAAACGCATGGCTGTTTATTTGCCTAATATTGTTGTCCTGTAACAACAGACGATGATAAAACCTGTTGCGCAGCTGAGAAAAATCTGGCACTTCGTCAAGATGGCGATGGCTACAGTCTATCACGCGGTGTTGATAAAGTCTGCCATTCAGCCATATTGACTCTGCCGTGCAGTTACAAGGGAATGTCTCGGGGCAGTAGATGTCTGACGTCATCACTTCTGATAGTGACGTAAGCAGATACAGAAGCAAAGCCACGGGGATTCCTGTGTCCGTGAGCATCATTGTGACGTCAGCGTTCCGAAGCGTAAGTTCTTCTCAAATCCGCTTACGTGAATTCATATGAACTGTTTCAAACGGTAACTATCTGCTTTACATCATCGAAAATCATGTGTTGACCCTTTCATGTCCTCAAACCTTGTATCTGAAAAAGAAAAGAAAATAATTAGTAATACAATACTCAAATGATGTTTATTTACTAAAAAGAGTAAAAATTAGGCTTTGGAGGTGGGATTAAAAAGTATATAAATTTCTATTGCAATAATTCAAAGTTCGAAAATATTTTTTAATACTAATCAAATGAGCCCGAAACGTGAAGTCTCCTGCTTCTTAGGAGATAAAGTAAGTAACCAAACGGTATGGAAATTACATTTTCAATTTTATTGGTCAGAAACTTTCCGGAACACTATTATTATGTCGATAAATCGATTATATCTATGCATTTTTCTATATGATCGGTTAAATCGGTTGCTTCTTCATATAATGATAATCAGCAATTATACATATGCCAGAAGTGATATACATATATTTGGGAAAAACAATCTCAGAATTTAAGTCTGTCAGAAACATCAGAAGGGCAGGACCCAGGTACCGACAACTACAGCGGTATCTCTAGGTAATTATTATTCACAGTTATCATCACCATACCATCATGGTTTATGGAGACTTGAAAGAGGAATGGAACGTGAATACAAGTCGGTTTACTGCCGATGGGAATTGAACCCGTGACCGTCTGAGCTACAGCAGATCCGCAACGACCCAGTGTAATTGCACACCTTTATAGCAACCAGCAAAGTGACATACGTCACAGTAGTGACGTCAGAGTGACACCCACTACACAAGTTGACAGAGCGACTCTGCATGCAGCAGGGAGAACTAGTGACATAATATGGTGTTTTATATATTACATAGAGAGATATAAGAACAGCCATGCTGGTTCATTGTATAGTCTTTATGTGAACACTGACAACGATTGATGTGGTATACTTATGTGTATGGGCAGGAGTCTCTACAGATTTGAAAAGCTTTATGACCAGTGCTGTAAAATGACGACCAGTCCATCAGATTTCGAAAAGGAAAGAACTGGAGCACACAGAAAGGATAGAGTAACTAGAAATCTGCATTCTAAGGAATCAAGCCTCCGCCAGGTGTTTGGTCAATCATTCATTCAAGCATAAGTTAATGTGCATTTGTGAATACCACTTGATTACCTCCACACCAAAATCTAACCGATTCTTTATTGGCCCATTCCCGAAATGCCCTGAAAATTTCTTGAGATTCCGTTCATGATTGCGTGAATTATGTGGTAAACAAACACACACACACACATACGAACGGGGATGAACTCATACCCTCCTGGCGGAGGCAATAATCGATGAATGGTTGCTTTTATCTTACGTCATCGAACATGATTAAACAATCGATTCCTTACACTAGGATGTAGCGTATCTGATTTATTCATCCTTATACATATTAAACAAAGAATATGCAATGGATCCCCGAAATAACGACCACCAATTGGACCTTGATAGAGTGGTCGCATTTTCGAGGTTTTCGTTTTTGCGAGGTCTTTTTAATTTTTTTCCTTTCCCCCAATTATATTTTGGTGGAGAAAACCGCGCCCATTTTTTAATGCTCGCTTGACTAACTATTATAAATCTGCAGTATTCCATCCCAGACTACGTGACAGGGGCTTACGTGCGATAATTCTGGCGTCACCAGGCTCGGTGTATCACTCCTGCGGGTCCTTGGTGTAAGTTATCCCAATTGCTGGGTCATAATACTGAGGAACCCCCGAAAGGCGCACTCGTTTGTGAATGAAACAGGACTGTGGGGGCAAAGTCTCCCCATTAAGCCTGCAGTGCGCTCACCCTGGGTAGGGGCCGACCGTGAAATATCTAACAGCCTCGGCTGAGATTCGAACTCACGATCTCCCGGCTTTGAGCCAAGTGCTTTATCCCTGAGCCACAGAAGCCGGTCGTCTTTGCGTGGTCTGATATAAAGAGTAAAAAACGAATTGGGACCGTGAGAAAAAGAGGTCGAGTTGGTCGTTATGCACGGATATACTAAATTAAGCCTTTAAAATGTGAACCTCATTTCCAGTTTAATAATGTACATTTTATATCCCCTACATTAAGGTTTCATGAATTTCGTGTTTATGATATTAAAAACAAAATTAACGAAATAAGATACACAACAGTAACATCATTATACTTTTCATACGTGATGCATCAGTAAAACCCGTTATTATCGGTTTGCTTAGGTCACATTGCCATAGTATCAATTTGTAGTGTATAACACCCATAGCCTTTTTTATAATTTGAAACATGTGTACAAGTACCGTCTATTTTCTGACCTGAGTAACAAAGTCGTGTTTACGTGTTTATATTATGATGTGTTTATTCCTAAGCATCGTGAATAATCAGCCGCCGGAGCCTGGAGATGATTGGTGAGACGGCAGGTGCTCGATGACGTCACAACACCTGGCTGGGGCACCTGGGCAGACAGCGGGTGCGGTAGGTTTAAGGAGAACGTTTAAATAATAACACATAAAATGGGGTGGGGATTTTCCAACCTGCATGGGCGATGTTTTTTTTTTCACAGCTCATGTAAGCATACATGTCACTTTCAATTGACTGAAGTACATTCAATGTTCCCAGTTTAGTACGCATCGTACAATGACGTTAATATTGAACTCACATCCTTTTTTTCCAGTCTCAACAAAACAGCTCAAAGGTTCCAAACGATCGAGCACTCTAGAAGTTGTTTCTTTCAGAATGTATATATATATATATATATATATATATATATATATATATGTATATATATATATGTGTGTATGTAAATATATGCATATACATTTGTCCTACATGCGGCGTATTTTCCTTTGTTCTAACTGTACGTTCAAATCGGCTTGCATCACAGGGTCATGAAAAGTGACCATGCAAGTGAAGTTGCATGGCGATTTTCCTAATATGGCAAAGAACTGGTGCGTAGCCAAAAAAAAAATTACACGCGTGACCTTCAACCAAGGAGGCGGGGCATGTGGGACAAATCAGTTGTAGCCCAATGAAATGTAATGCAAGGCATGAGCCAATACTTATATATATATATATATATATATATATATATATATATATATATATATATATATTAGAGCTAGCTTGCGCTTTTGTATTAAATGGCTAGGTTCTCACCATGTCTAAGATACAAAGCCTAAGGTAATAAATTCCATAAAATGGGACCTGCAACACAAAATGATATTTTAGCAACAATGGAAGGCTTTGTACGTGGTACAAAAAGTAAGTCCTCATCGGCTGATCTTAGGCTTCAAACTGGTGTGTACCAGTGAATAAGGTCTTGTAAGTAGACCGGAGCTATGCGATGTTTGGTCTTGAAAAGGGGTATAATAACTTAAATACAATGCGCTGAATCACAGGAAGCTAGTGTAGGTCACACAGTACAGGTGTAATGTAGTCATACTTGTCACATCATCTTAGTATACGAGCTGCGCTATTCTGAACTCGCTGATGTCTCTGAATAAATGTAGACGGACACCCAGGCAACGGCAACAGACACATACTGGCATTGCTTTCCAGCATTTATTTTATTTCCCAGATGATTTGTCCCCCTTGATCCACTCAAGGGTCAATTCTCCTTCAGAATCGGAGCGTTTTGAGCATATAGCAAATAACTGACAACCTGCGGGGGATTCACTGTTAGTTCCTTCAAGCAGGTGCATTGTCTTGCATTCCATTGAACCCATGAGTTATACCATGATAAAAAAAAAGAGAATACACGAATAAATCTAAACGTTTTAGCCGAGTCATGCCCCGGCATTGATAAGTTTGATTGTCATGTTAATAGGCTGGACCGAAGGCTAGTTCCCTTCAAGAACCAGTTAGGGAGTTTTTTTTTGTTACCATCGATACTATGCAAAGGCAAAAAATTCGATATATTTTACGAGTCCTGGAAGGAGCTTAGATAAAAGGAAGTATAGAACTTTGTACCCTTATTTAGGTATTTTTTATTGTAATTCTTGTACTCCCACACTCATAAATCTTAAAGCTTATAATGCTAAATTTGTCGGAATATACTACACGAAGCAAAAAATGGACTTAATAATCAATTGCCATTACATATAAATGTCAATTCACGTGAATGTTACGAGGTTATGATGGTTATACTGCAGACCCGCTCTGTAACTGAGATCTCTCTTCAAAAGTTCATAAAACATTGTGTTATTTAAAATGAAATGAGGATTGAAACATTGAAATGCCTGTAGCATTTCTCAAATACCCATGCACTTTTTTGTTTAACTCTTTTTAAGGCTATGCAAGGCGGCTTATGAAATATAGCACGATTTTCCATCATGTTCAAGCACAGATAAAATACATATAAACTAAATTACCTATTAACACTGGGACAGACTAGTGTGGGACATTACCGTTTATGCCAATTCAGCCGCGGAATTTTCGAGTTGGTCGGACGTTGTATCACTGCATTATATGACTAATAGTAAATTAAATATGATATTCCTACATATACAAGTTACGCACGAATATGAAATATTTTCCCAAATCAGAAATTATTGCTTAAAATTGAATAAGGCGGATATGTCTACGATCATGACGTCCGTTTTCGAAAAGTCGATCGTCCGTTTTAGAAAGACATAAACTGGGAGGCCATGAACAAAGGACCAATTCTCCAGCATCTCTCTCTTTTCTTTCATCAGACTCCCCATACACTCGATAGTTAATACGCCCATCATTAGTAGTTTTACAGCTTTCAGCAACCAGCGGACCCCGCAGCCAGTGTTATAAACGAGGGTGGACACGTTACTGAAAAACAGAATAAAAGGGGCCCGCACAGACATCTCTGATACCTCAAGTATCAATAGAGAGAACAAAGCAACTTTAGCCGGCGCCTACTCCATTACGCCCGATCATCTTGCCAACGGGCACCTGTTACCAAAATAGTAGGCAATAAATTATCCTTCATTTTTTTGTGCTGTTCCCCGCCGGGGAACATGTAATGAATCAGACAGTCGTCTATTGCGCATGAGGCACACTGACCTCGTATCCAGTAAAAATTACCTGTTAATCTCCGACAGGGATCCAGGTAGATTTTTCGCCTACGGATATACTGTTGATGCGTGTGTTTGAAAGACATATATATTTATGGAATATATTATGATATACAGTGAACCCGAGAAATTACGACCATCATCGGGGACCTCGATAAAGCGGTCTCATTTTCGAAGAGGTCGTCTAAGCGAGGCCTGATATAAAGAGAGAAAAAACAGAATCGGGATACAAAAGGTCGTTATTTTGAGGTGGTCGCTTACCCAAGGTGGTCGTTAGATTAAGTTTCATCGTATTATATGTATTTAAGCTGGATCCTTTGCAAGGAAGATCCGGTTTGAGGACTGCTACTGAAAACAAATAACATTTGGGTTTTGAAGCCTGAAAATGGGTATAATACTAGAATATATTATGTTTCAATTTTGGTTTGCTGGAGAGAGAGAGAGAGAGAGAGAGAGAGAGAGAGAGAGAGAGAGAGAGAGAGGAAAGTTCGATTTCAAAACCATCCAGCACTATCATCGGTGGTTTACTTCACCTTTTGGTTTATATAGATAATATTTCCCCTCTCCTTTGGAATGGCCCCGACATGTGTTCAGTCGGAATTCATAACATGTAAAAATCCATGATTGTTTATGCAAGTGTCCCCCACCTGATCTTCTATACCGCTTCTGGCACCATGTAAGATCCAAAAACAAGATTCCTAGACCCTACCCGTGCCGGATTACATAAAATACACTCTTGAGTCATGTAAAAAGGAAAAGCACTTGTTAATGGAAAACACGTTAATATTCACACGATGGCTTCTTCAGGATGGCGTTATGCATGGACGAGGCGTACGTGAACCTAAATAAGAGAGAGAGAGAGAGAGAGAGTTGGAGAGTAGTGAATATTAGGAAAACCACTATTCTAAAGGGAGAGGCTCTGTTAAAAATCGTCGATAGTTTTTAATTCTCTAGAGAGATCTGTCTTGGGGTCCTTGGGATTTGTAGTCAGTACCTGACCGAGTCATGGTTGTATTGCACGCGTACAACAACAGTAACCTCAACAACTGTAGTTTGCGAAACAATTCTTTAGTTCATTCCGCGTAGTTTCGTTTTATGCTGGTCTGTACAAGGCCCCAACTTACATCATTTCGAAAAAAAATAAAATGTTCTTATAGTCTATAAATGTATCAGAGGTTTCTGACTCTTTCTGTACACTACTGCCTTTTAATCATGCACTTATCGCTCTAAGTTCATCGGTATATCCGGTAACAAGCATTTTGTAAACCCCCGCAGGTGAGGAGGAAACTCAACGAAAATGATTTGGATGGAATGTGATCAAATTTGATGAAGGTTAGTTTAACAGGACACTATATTTTGAAGGTACCGTTGATCATCAAATTCACCAGAATATATCTTTAATTCAAAGGGCTCTACACCCTTGTGAGACAGAAGACGATTCTTTGTCCAGACCGAGACTCGGGTCATTAATTGATCTTAGGGGCCGTCTTTGTTCTGGAGTTTACCTGTGACCGTGTAAGTAAACCACAACACAGTGTAGAATACGGGGCGATTTTATTAGGATTCTTGCGGAGGTATCCATATATATGTAGGATCGAACTATATTTCTGTTATTTTCTTTCATTTTTTCATACAGCTTGTCAGATTTATAATTTATTTGCACAATACTCGTAATAACTGTTATATCAATTGAAGCTGCTCTAAGAAATATTGTAATAAAAATAAAAATTCCTTATAACTGCCTAAAATATTGTCTGTCTTGAGGGGTGTGCCCTCTCCCCCCAAGACACACGTGATTGCCATGGTAATGATTCAATGACCATTCTCATACATATTCATATGAGATGAGAACTAGGCCAATGTTTAAATTGAACACACGTCCCGGGACACCTGACGGGTAACTGACCGCCAATTAGTTTCATAGCGGGACGAATAACAACATCACGTGGGAAACAAAACACGATCACAGAGAGTAATCCCTTGCAGACAACACATGCTCAACACCTGGTAAATATCTGGTCAGGTAAGGTTGCTAAACAAAATAAGCGGCAACACTCAGGGGCCTGTATGGCGGTTTTCACATACCAACCCTGGGGAGTCCGATGATCGGGTTATCAGACGCAAAGCGATATCTATAATGACCCGGCCTTCGATTTCGTTTACCTCTTCTGGAAGCTTATAACAGCCATCGTTTGCTTGTTACCTTCTTTATTACGCACACGTTTAAGGATAACAACCTCATTCCCGTTCCATGACAGTTGCCTTACGTGGAGAACACATATCAATGAACTTGCTTCCAAATTAAAACCTAAACTAGGCGCTCTCGCTCGTCTGAGTAAAGTTTTACCTTCACAGGAACTCGTTCATATTTACATGACCACCATACAACCCTATATTGATTACGGTTTAATCATTTTGGGCCATCAAAGCGAAACTAATATGAACGTTCTCCAGAAATTCCAGAATAGGGCTGCCCGTATAATTTCTGGGAATTATGATAGGAATACAGCTAGTTCAACATTGATATCAGTCTTAAAATGGCAAAAAAATCAATCAACGATTATTGTACCTCTCTAATATATTCATGTTTAAATGCCTTAATGGCCTACTACCTTGTTATCTTAATTATCTATCAGAAACCCCATCTGAAATACACTCCTATAACACGAGATACTCTTGTCAAGTGAAAGTACTAACAGTTAGAACTGAATTGATGCGAAAATCTTTTATTTATCAGGGACCGAAATTATGGAATTTGTTACCGGAAGCTCTTCGTAAGATAGATAATTTAGATAAGTTCAAAAAAGATCTTAAGCAATATTCTCTAAACACTTGACATAATAACAATAAATCTATCATACCACTTTTACATGTTATGCATGCATGTTGATATTTTATGCTTTACGAATACCAATAAGTGAATTAACAGAAACATAACTTTGCATACATTGCACTTGTGGTTTATATTATTCTTTTGCTCTTATTTCATACAATGTTAGCAAAATTGTTAAAAACCTGAATATCCTATGATTATCTAAATAATATTCTATAATAAACTCCTAATAATGATCATACTAGTACAGGAAATAACAATATATGTTATATTCAGTTACAATATTCTGCACATATATGTTTGCTTGTATTTTACTGTCATGCTATTTGATCTTGTTTAATATTCCAATTACTCTCAGGGCCTTGTAGAAGATCAGTATATTCTGAACAAGCCACCCTAAAAAAGATATATTAATAATAAATAAATAAAAAAATGATGTTTGTACCGTTCAGCCATATAACCCTTTATATGCCTTTAACAACGTCAGAAAAACGAAATTAACGAAATTTGAATCTCGATATTCAAGACAATTTGTAAACATTGTCATTACTAGTGGTAGGAATTGATTGTTCGATGATTGAGAGAACCTAACTAAAGATGGACGATTATCTAATTTTATCAGTCGATTATTTTATGTAACGCGTGATGGACCTCCAGTATTTCTTTCAGTTGTCATCGTTATAGGCATTTTCGGGCCATGATACGATAAATGACTACCTACCAAATCTTTTTTTAGCTTTTCAGTTATGTAGCGTGTAAATCTTTCAGACAAACATTTGGCGGATTGATTTAAAAATTCGAAATGGTTATACTTTTAGGGAGCCTGGTCCGTATTTGCTAAACCAAATGTGAGTGTGATATCTGTCATGAAACCACACACATGCAGGCTGTGTTGTATAAGAGACGTGGGCGCAAGCGATGGCACTATCCGTACCCACCAGTATTCTGAGCTGTCGGATGTTAAGAGGACCACAAGATTTACCATTCAAACACACTTAAATCATTTTAATGTTTCCAGCCGCCCACAAGGCTTACTTCCAGGGAACCATCACAGTACCTCCTGGCTCTGTCCCGAACAATACTTTATTATCAATAATATAAAAAAACGGTTATTTTCACAGTTATTTTAAAATGGGTACAGTGACACTACGAAACACAGAAACAGCGCAGAATATACAATGTCTGGTGATTCCAATAAAAATGCTGGAGCTTTTTTTTCATTTATTTTATATATATATATATATATATATATATATATATATATAATATATATATATATATTATATATATATACATATATAAATATATGTATATATATATACTATGAATCATATGATCAGCTAGACTAAAATGAATATAATGCCGCTCTAGTTCGCATTATGGAGCAGAGATACACTTAAAAGGGCAAGTACAACAGGAAAAAAATGCCGTACTGCTCCAATTTTGTACAGACAATTTTGGATTATTCATTTTCTCCCTAAATGCTGATGTCAAAAAGAATAATAACGGCAGTGACATGCTTTGTACGTCATCTAAATTATCAGTGTTTTTGATAATAATGTGATGTTTGCATAAACTGCACTCATGTACCTTGTTAAACGCCAGGGACTTATGACTAAATCATACACGTTTCTTTAAATATCCCAATTAATCTTATTTCTGTCGAGCAGAGAATGATAATTGGCTAGGAATCACATGTGATTATAAAACGTACAGCCTCTGACAACGGGTGCATGATACAGTATAACTGCTTTAAACGGTGACTCATGTATATATATAGCGTCGATCTTGCATGAATGGTTACGAACAGGTCCACATTTACTCACATTCACATATATTGCAAGCGCCCAAGAAACATTTCTGCAAGTTTTATTTCACATGTTATTGAAAAGTTTTCTTTAATTTTGAAGTAATACTATCTAGTGTAACAACAACGTTCAGCGTTGATATCCATGGCACTATTTGCTCATTTTTACCAGTCTAAACAATGTTAACTCTGTGAGCGACAAGCGGCCCTGCATGATGGAAGAAAATAAAGGGTGACAAATTTCGTTAAGATGTCTGTCATAAAAAACATTTTAAGTTCGCTTATTTCTGTTCCTGGTTTATGTCTCATACTGCATTCCTCATCCCGTATACCGCGTGCCCGGTAAACGCCGCTTAAGGGAACCTTGAGTTTTCATAGTTTTTTAAATGATTTTATGAATATATTTACACAATTCTTTACTGAACATGTGACAAAATAGCCATGACATTCAGGCCTTTATAAAATAAACTGATAGGGGTCTTCAGTTAATTAAACATCGATGTTTGGGTGTCAGGCTGCGGCTAATGACAAAGTCACTCTACGGAGATAACATGTATACCTTGTTAGTGAGTTTGGTGGTCCTGTTGTCCTACATTTATACTGCTTTATACAAAAACAAAACAAAACAAAAAAAAAAAAAACCCAAAAAACTGACCTTTGAGGATCTACCGGGTCTTCATCGGTTACCTACTAAAACTCTTTTTATCAATATAGTAGTACCCCTCGTCTTACAGTTTTGCGATAGGACATAAGGACCCTTAATAAAAAAATTTTAATTAGTATGCAAAGTGACATTTTTCAGCAGGGCAGAAAATATTATCGGACACTATGCAACTTATTTAACTTGAATACGCCAGTTCAATAAAATTTTTTAACAAAATATTACACAACATTATAAAAATTAAGTATTTTGCAATATCTAAATTTAACATATTGGAATGAGCTAGATGACGCGATAATCTCTTTATGGCAATGCCCAGCAAATTATATTATTTGCATAATTCTCTTTAAAGCTGCTCATGGAGGCGATATGGACTGCTGCAGCACGCCCCTAAACATTGTGACCAGTACGGGGAACACAAATGCGCGAGAGCGTGTTGAACTGCTCACGCAGAGATCACATTAAATATTGTTTTTTTTTCAGAAGCGGATCTTTTTACTGTCGCCGCAACCTTTTTAAAGGTTTTTAGGCCAAATTTTACGGCATGGTCTCCCCTTTATCACAACCGGGGACCTTTTTTTTTCAAGTTTGTTAATGTGTCCTTCTGGGTTGGACCCCCCCCCCCCCCTTTCCTAATTCCTGGATCCGCTCCCGTTATGGTGCTCCAAATTACAGGGGTAGACTATCAGTCGCCGACCTCCAAGCGATATAACTTTTGCCTTTGAGAATGCACGAAACTCTTTACGGAACTCGGTCGAATTGTTCTCATTGCAAAACAAGATTTACATGAAATCCATTTGTGCGAAGGGTATCAATCCATTTGCGATATTACTCAAAATCAACTCTCACTAACATAAACGTACAGAGACCTAATTGACCGTACCTTTCCCTTCCCGGTACAGCTGGTACGGGCACAGGTGCCTGGCAACGTAACCCTGACTGGCGTCCTTTGACCTGCTGACTTGTCATTCTCTATTTTCCTGGCCAGGTGACGTAGCATAAATCACCTGGAGTCACGTGACCTGCTCACCTGCCGCCAGGTGTCGGTAGGCGAGCTCTCAGGATGTGTTCTCATCTGTCCTAATTGACCCATAAATCTTGCTGTTTGTAAATTTACGCAGCCACGCTGCTCGCTACCATTTGCGCATGCAGACTTTGTGTCACAGATCTGGCGGATGCTTAAACATTTATGTATACATCTTTATGCTTTACGCATGACCCACCTGCCTAAAACAATGTGAAAGGGTATTCACCTGAATGTTACGAGTAAATGATGTTTTAGAACATCTTTTCATTCCGTTTACAACACTAAATTTACATTCAACAAATTAATATTCTTGATTTAAAGTGTATCATTCGTACAACAGAAAATAACTTAAAAAGCAAATAACTCAATCTGACACAAGTTTAAGAACTTATATTAAGCTGTGACTATGACTATAAACTATGACTTGACAGATAAAAATTTGCAATACTGCTCAAGGAAACCTGTTTGTTAGTTGGTTTTATTCATAAAATGTTCATTCTTTTCAAAATTTTTTGTTCAATCAACAGTGGTTATTATTCCTTTTAGCATGTGCATAAATACTTGTACTATAATTTGCTAAATTTAAGTGATCGGCAGTATATATATATATATATATATATATATATATATATATATATATATATATATATATATATATATATATATATATATATATATATATATATATCGGTTATATCGGTTAAAAGAAAATCCCGTTTATAGTCACATAAACCTGAAATCCCAAACCATTTCCTATATAAACAATGGTTAATCTGACCGCTTAATATCATGGAATATTGTCATAATCCCGTTTATTGTCATGCTTGGAACCCTTGGCAGTGATACCAGATCGCAGTTAATATCACATCAGACGCTGACATGGCGAACAACGAAGCCAAGAATCCGAAATCTGTCAGGCGTATCAAACGATCACATCTCCCGCCTGTGTGCGGCAGGCAGGTGCAGTGATGCATGCAGGTCACTTAGCTAATTAACGTCCTAAGATACCACTGTAATCCAGCAATCTAGATCATTGCGTTTCTTCGTACGTTAACAATGCCGATGCACTTACAAAAGTGTGTAACGTAATGGAACGAACCTTTTACAGGCTCATGCATATTTATTTAGGTTACATGAATACAATGACCTGGTCGTTGCGCATGCGCAGATGTTTCTGGGTCGCTACCACTATTACCAAAACAATAGCTTCACGTGGTGTTTTCCATGTATCTCTCAACACATCGTATCGGATTCATTCTCTTTTATGTTTTCCTGCCGGGATTTATTATGTCCAAGTATTGTTGATCATACTTCCTGCACCATCTCGGGTACGTAGAGCAAGGGATTATCAGTGATCAAGTGAGTACAACTACAAGTGCAGAGAGGGGAACGTGCACGGAATCAGACACCTGTCTGAGGCGATAACGCGGGACCTGTGTGCCGGCTTGCTGTCACTGTCAGATCTGGTTCCAAAGATTTACACTGAAGATAATTTTGAGTTTGGTTCTGGATTTTCTTAACAGTTGGTTTATTTAAATTTGTGTGTCAGTGATAAAACCATTAGCACAACCCTCGTACCTACTTCCACTCAGTGCCTTCAGTTATAAATATTTTATGAGCCATAGGCAACTCCCCCCCCCCCCCCCATAATAATAAATTGTTAAACAAGTGTGCTCCATGCAATTATTTTTTATTTAATGATATTTTAACTCAACTTATTCTGAGTACTCAAAATAAAGTTATCAGTTGTGTTGTCAAAAAGCTGTGTAACCAGAGTTTCCTAGAATATTAATTTTTTAATTTAAATTAATATAATATTTAAGTCTGTCATGACCTTACTTTTCCACTAATAACTTTCACTCACTTTGTTGTAAAAATTTCTTAAAATAATTAAGCCATAAACAATAAAATAAGTGGATCCCAAAGGAAAATGATCTGCAGTATTTAGACCCATAGGTAATAAGACAGGGATAACATTATGTGCCTAGAATGTTAAGGCAATATTTCAGCTTGTGCAACCTGTAAATCACAGGACATAAAGATACCAGATGATTGAACTTTGAATGTATGGTTGATTTTGTTAATACATATTATATCAAATGTTAAAAGACCAAAGTGTTTCTTGTGTGATTAATGTATAAAACAAAATTGCATGACAACAAATTTGCCAACATTGATAAGGATGTGGATACTTCTTTGTACACTTAAAATTACCTGAAATGTGTTTGTATTTGTTTGTATATATGTATATATATATATATATATATATATATATATATATAATGTTTATTTGAATACATAGACAAATATATGAAATGCCTTATTATGAGTTGTGTAGTATAGGTAGTAATGTGTACAGCAAAGGTTAAGCCTGTTTTGTTTGCAGTTCATGCTTTTCAAAATTAAATTAGGTGGTCCCAGGGCAAAGCTAGTCAAATAAATGTACATTGTCAGCCTTAATGTAGGTTCAAAGCCATTTCAGATCAATATAGTAGACACCACATTTTATGACATTCACATGGTAACTAATCATACACATACAGAGGCAAAAGGAAGATTGTGCAACATGTGTGATTAAAAGACAGTAGAACATGAGATTAAACAAAATAATGATAATTTTATTGTACATATATTCTAGAGAATAAGTTCTATATTATAGTATGGTCAGATACACATAAACTTACCAGTTGTTTTTAATAAATATAAAATGTACATGAAAATTCATATCACTGAATGAAATATATATTACACTAAAATATATTAGGGAATGCTTAACGAAAGAGTAATTTTTTTTTAACAAACCTGGAACTGTGAAAGCTGAGGGTTTACTGGTCATATGAACATTTAGACAGTGGATTACATCACTGAAAAAGGATAATTTTCTTTGTTCCAATGATCCTAATGCATTCCCAGGCAAACCCATTTCTTATGTATGTTTTTTAATTTCTGCAGATGGGTTAAAAACTGACATTAGCCAAAATGGGCATATATGTATACACCATGTATTGAAAGATTTCTCTTTGATTATTTTCATACATGATATGCAACACTTTCTAGTTTAGTATATAACACTATAGTCAAAAGATTGAAATGATATGCCATTAGCAAATTTATATTGCCCCTGACATCATTGTTCAATGTCACAAAAAAAATGAACATTAAGGGATTAACAGTCAGTACTGAGTAATGTCATCAGTTCAAACTTCTCCCTCAAATAAAGATGATTTATGCTGATATGTTTGCTGCCAGCTCGACAATGTAGATTCTGTTTTCAGGCAAAATCCATATCCAAACAAGACTTTTTTCTAAAAAGAAAGTAACAAACACATTGTGTATTCATTGAACAAAAAATTCATTAATTGCATGAACAATCTTAAAATGAATAACAACAATCTTTAATATCTGATGACTTTGAAAAAAACATATTCACTTTTAAAAATCAAAACAAAAAAGTGGGACGATAACATAAAATTAAATTAAAAAATATACCTTCACAATTTTTCTTTCAGTCAACCATATAGGTAAACCATAAACATTAATATGTGAAAAGAAGTGATGTTCTAGATAACTCGGTAATGGGCCTTCCCTCATGAATAATTTTTGCTTTAAAATTTTAACTGGAACTATTAACTGAAAATACATGTATTCAATATTACAACATTTTCACAGATTTGAATGAAACAAAGAAATAAAGTATAAAAATAAAATATGATAATAATTTCAATATATGGTAGGGCACAAGTGAAACTGTAGCACTGAAGTGGAGCACCCAAAACTGACGCTATAATAATATATTTGTCCAATAAAATATAAACAGTAATTAAGTTAAATTGTTATTGTTGTCTTTGAGCTATTCCATATATTATATCATTACCATAAATACAAGAAATATATGGGGAAATTGGTTTGTTTATGTTTTTTTAAAGGAATATAAAACGGGATTGAACGGGTTGTCGGTCAAGTATCCTGCATAATTTTGAACTTGAAAACATACTCGACAGCTTACACCCGCCGGAGGTCACCGGACATAAACACTTACCGCTGAAATGGTCCTGTCAACAGATGGTGTATCGTGATTATATGAGCAGTCATTCACGCTAATTGCCGATCAAAACCGGGGTCTTTTCCTTAATTGTGACCATTTTTGGACATCCCTGCCGTGTCATTTTGTTTACCTGAGCTCCCAGTCGTGTCAGCTGTGACTGCCCGCGCTGTTATCACACGTGACCGCCACAAATCAAGTGAACAACTGATGAAGCGGTCGCCTGGAGTAATACCACGTGAGGCCGCCAGGGGTCGGGGTTATCCGTAACTAGGCCTCATTATGCAACTGGATTTGTCCTAAGGGAATTTGTAAGTGCGATGTTTGCGATCACGTCATCCATATTGAACTCCAGGCCTTTGCAAGGCCGTGGTTCACACCTCGGTGACGTTTCGCCGAGATGATATGAAGCACGAGCTCTAAACGTTGCTTACGACTTGAAATCCCCTTTAAGGCTCCACGAAAACCTGGAGGGATTGTGAGCACTCGAGGAGATACACGGTCCAAAAAACCTCAATCGCGGCGAAACTTCAGAAAGTTTTTTTTTTTTTTTATTGCAAACAAACAAATACAATACATACAAAACAAACAGTGAAAGTTTCCAAAACAATTCGATATCCTTTCAATATATATGTATATAAAGATCCACTGTCTCACCAATATACATTGTATTATCCAATTCCATATGGTGTTTTATATATTCCCAAAACAAAATATCTGATAATAATGCAGTAAATATGTATATAATACCTGTTTTCTCAAAGTAAATCCTCTAATTATCTGTATACCTATAATTTATGAAATCTCTCCCATAACTAAACTCTCCCCATCTACTATGAAACTTAGTTACCAAGTTATTTTTTTGTGCCATCATAAATTCTATTCTGGCATATTTCCAGATTTCCTGGCATGCTTTATCAAAAGATAGACCTTCTTGACAATTTCTAGCTCTATTTATATATTGTTTCACCACAAACAAAATTAAATTCCCTACTACAGGTGCCATTGGAGCACCGTACATGACTGTAGAGATATTTATATCAATATTAATACCTTTTTGTTTACACCACCTTTCAATATCTGACCATAGTGTTCTAACCTTATAGCAAGACCAAAACAAGTGTGTTAATTGTTCTTGCTCTCTTTTACAAAAAGTACATGAATCAGAATCTTTAATCTTCCATTTACATAACCAATAATTATTTACTAAACAATTATTAAGCAATTTATATTGAAACACTCTAGATTTTGTGTCCAAACATATTTTAAAGGGAAGCTTGTATACTTCCTTATAATCTACCTCTATGTCTGACATGCAACTTGCTATATTTGGAATATATGGCCCTTTTCTTAATATAGTACCAACAAAGCACTGACATATTACTTTTGAAGATGCACCAGATATGAGTATCTGCTCCCCATTATAAAAAGCAAACGAAAAGGGCTCTATAGAACTTAAATTTTGCGGTTTAAGATATTTAAACTTAGACACAAGGGCATACCATTTTAAAAAATGTATTCCTGAGATACCTTTTCCAATCCAAAATTCAAAAGACTTGATATTGCCCATGTAATCAAACAAATCTAATCCTGTGTTAATTCCTACATCAGAAAACTGTTTCCAATAGGTTAAAGCATTGTCAATTTTTAATAATTTATTATTCCAAATAATTTGCTTTTCAACTGGAACATTTTCAAAATATTTCATTCGTAACATTATATAACTTTTTAAGAATTCTTTGTAAAAGCTTGGAATATTAAATAAAGTTGACATTGGCATGACGATGCCCGCTCCCAAACAGTCCTATCATAACGACGACCATGGAAGTTTGAGTCATTCAGAAGATATCCGGAAAATAAGTCGCAATAGTCGGGGAAATAATTATCTTGTAAAATAATTTGCCTACGCATAACCTTGTAACTGTGCCGCATATTTCCAGACATTTGACCTCATGACCTAGACGCTACGTCTCTTTCTGTTGGCAAGTCGGATTTTTTATGCCGTTGTGCAATAAAAATATTCATAAACGTTTCTTTTCTCTTTTAATTGACGATTTATTTAATTTCATTTGAGACATAACGCTTCTTCTATGACTCAAAAAGGACATCCATGTTGAAGCCCGTATAATGTCACATCCCGGTTATTTTCATAATTTATGCATGCACCACTGACATGACAATAAGCGGGCTTGACTGTATATATATATATATGTATGAATTGCTATGCTGGTTCACTGTGTATAGATGGAAAGGGTATACACACAAAAGTCGGTCCACTGCCAGTGGGATTCGAACCCACGACCTACCAATTACCGGTGCGGCTGCCTTAACCACCCTATCTATCTATCCATATATATATATATATATATATATATATATATATATATACACACATATATATTCCAAAAACAAGAACACCGGCGGAGGTGAAACAGAGAGTACTATTTCTATCCCTAATTAACCATTCAATTAGTATTTTAATTGGTCCTTTTGTTTTGTTAATTAAACCCTTCAGAAAAATTATTACTTATATTGATAGTACAAAAAAAATAATCTAAAACTCTTACAATTGACGAGGATTAAACCTTGTGTTGTTTAAAAATTACAAATTTCAGGAATTACAGCACGTCTGTATTCTTCCTGCGAATTTGCAAAATCGAACATATTTGTCTTGTCGATCAATTAAAGAAATAAACGCTCATTCCATATTTCCGGTCCCTGGGTTCAGATAAATGATTTGACTTGTGTGTCCCTATTGTTACAACATATGTTATTTCCGGAATTTTTTAATGTGAGTATAAGTCTCACCTAAAATATACTACTTTTCATAAGATCACACAATCGATTGTTGTATGGCTGTTATCAACATCATTTAATATCACACATACATTAGGACATCATACAGTCCCAAATGTAGGACTGCCAGACAAAAACGTTAAATGTGTTATCAAATATATAAAAATATATGTCTGTGTAAAGTATCTTAATAATAACGAGCATTCGAGTTCCAGATAGGTTCTATCGGGTCAAAGGTCTGCTACCCGTCTAAACAACCCCCCCCCTCCAAAAAAAGAAACTAACATTACGGAAAACATAAAAAGTACTTGTATTCACCGGCATAGAGTTAGTATTATCTCCTGTAAATAAGGCCTTCAGTAAATGCGTATTCTAGTTTAAATAAACATATTCTACTCCATCAACCCCCATCCCCTCCCACGCCCTATTAAATCCTTTCAGTATCATATACTACGAGCCCCCAATTTTATGTTACGACCTAATAACAACAGATTACGTACCCCGGACGAACCTCCATTTTGTTAAGAAGACAAATTATTCAGGGAAAATTCTGGGCCGATCCGGGATTCGAACCCACGTTGGTGGCGCACAAGTCCGGCGTACCAACCGCTTCGCTAGAAAAGCAAGCTTCACTAGCGAGACAGTTCGGTCCGATTTTATGTCCCCCATAACAATACCCTAATATATATTTTCAGTACCATAGGTTATAGTTTATTCCCCCCCCCCCAATATATATTATCCCCTAAATACTATACTTACAGTACCATGTATTAGTTTACTGATAATGTCATTGCCCTACCAAAACGCTCTAATATATATTTGCAATACCACATATTAGTATACCATCAACAACAGGACGCCTAATATATACTTCAAGTACATTATATTAGTTTCTTATCACTCCCCCCCCCCCCACACACACACGCACTTCTTGCAGTAAAATATACTGGTTTACTCTCACCAAAACCCCATCCACAATGTATTATGCTTCGTTAGCAATATCTTACCTTACATTACGTTGCTGATTAAGATGATATCAGCCGGCGCAACCATATGCGTAATACAGCACATGAAAGTATTAAAAAAAAGAATATAAAAATGTAAAATCCTACCTGTTAATTGCCCTATATGTTTCCAGTACTGTTCCAGCACTGTTGGCTATACCGTGTTGATCCTTGGAGGAAGCTGGAGTCCCCTTTCAAGTGATCTGGCATCTGCCGCGTGAATGCTGTAACAGCACGCGGGCTGCTAGGACCATATGCCTGACTGCCAGACCACGCTCAGGTTGCCGCAGCTCGTGTGGCTGCTGTCATGCTATGCTGGACCTGACAGTGCAATAATGTCAGTTTATTTACGCTCGTAAGCGTCCGTATGTGTATGAGTTTGACTCGGTAATAATCATAACAGCATGTTTGTAATGATCACGTTCGGTGAACTAATTATCGACATTTGACTAACTTTCCTTTATATCATATTTTATTTATCACACCTGCCACAATTTTAATTTTACTTTATATTCAGCATTTTCCAAAAAATAAATTAGCAGTTTGAGTGTGAACTTTAGGTGAGGTGACTGAACCATATGTCACGTGGACCACAAATGTGTGCACAAAATAGCATATCCCCAACCAACCACGTAGAGAGAAGCCAGGTTCCAACCCCCCCCCCCCCCCCCCTCCATGCCAGGGCAAAGAAACCTAACGTAAGAGCAAACACATTTGTTTTCAAATGTACCAAAATAATGTGCCATACACACTTTTTTGCTTCGTTTTTTGGAACTAAATTCAGAAGTTAAACGGATGAAGAAAATGGACCCCCGGCCCCAAAGTAAGGGACCTGTATTGCATGTTTTGTGTACGATGAATGTTCGTATATATTCTGATTACTTTTCTTCAGATCGTTAAAACTACCCTTCGTCCAGTTTTGCTGCCCTCTATCATTACCTTAAAACTCTACCCATAGAGCGCATACCTCCGCCAAAAGCGGTCGAGGGTACCATTATCATTGCTACAGCGTCTGCTATTTACCCTTTTTTACGCGGTAATAGTACCAAATACCTCTAGCAGATGTCACCGTAAGTGACGAAACTGCTAATCACTCCAATTATTGAAACGGGTTAAACACAAGTTTAACCAACCTTATTTTATCTATAACATGCCATTATTATTCCAGAGAAATCCATATATGACTGTTTGAGACAAGCTAAGTGCTAACACCGGTATACGGCAAACACCCGGACTTTAATAGATACGTGTACGCGAGTTAACATATATAGATGAAAAAATATGATTCTTATACGAATAATTCCCATATATATATTTTGGTACTGTTGCAATGTCGTTGTTACATTTCTTGTTACATTACTGCCTTGAAAATAAAGAGAATCGATCGCGGTATGGATCACAGCTACACCCTCAAGGTGACTGGCGAGCTAACGAGTTTGGCATGTAAAAAAGTTAAACGTCGATTTTTAATGAACTGAAGACGTTGAGGTGGCAGCACAAGCTGTAGGGTTAGGATCAATTCTAGTATAAGTAGATGTGCACGCCATTTCTAACAGTACTTTTTCATTTTCGTCTGCTTGTCGAACTGTCATTTTCTCCAGTTAAGACAAAAAGGGATGTTATTCTTTTGGGAAATTAATAAATATTACTTTCACGGTTGACTTAAGTGTATTCAAGCTGCAGTTATTAATAACGAGGCTGGTTTTACTCGGAAAGTTTGTCTCTCAGTCAGTCATGAAGGCGTGATGGCGGCAACTGCAGTAGGATAAGCTGCTTCAAACTTCAGTTCTCGCCACCACAAATTGTTTGTAACAACATCATCTCTTCATTATTTAGTATATGAAAAAGGACCATATAAGCCTCTAATGTTAAATACTACCACACAGCAAATATGTTGATCGGACCCTTTGAATGGGTATTCTATCATGGATTGTATCATGACTCGCAGGCCCCGATATCAGTTTATTTTTAAACGGCCTGAATGTCATATTGTCATGGCTAATGCTCTACCAATATGATTTCAAATAGCGGTAAACTCATAACTCGACATAAGATTTGCGACATCCGGGTTTTAGTGGTACTCAGTTGAGCGGTTTCGAGTTTATCTGGGAGATATAAAACTGTCCAAGTTCGATAAGGGCGCGGGAATGCGACACGAAAGTATTCCGAGGACATGCAGCTTGGCAAAGGGACGTGTATCGACAAAGTAAAAGCGGAATAACGCTTTATGTGGACCACGCCAAATCCTCAAATTATAGTTGTATGGCCACAGAAAATAACCACACCGTCTGGCTATGTGACTTCACCAGTGAGAACATGAAATGAAACTACCAGGGGTCGAACATGAAGGTAAGGTAAGCCAATAGAATATCACGCGGAGACGTTATGTGCATGGAGCATTTCATCCAGAAGAGAGACTGGGCCCTGACATGATTGGCTATAGCATAGTGTGACGTCACAGACAAAATTTAAAAATGACATAAATCTAGCAATACATTTTGTATTTATTCTTCCCTGAAAATTGACTGCTGACAGTGCCAGGAACATAAGGTTTTGATGAGATCTAAATGTTTAGTCACAGGGGGTTCCCCTCTTCGTGACGTCACTGCCGAGATGACAGTGCTCATAGATGTGCCAATGTTTTTTTAACAAATGACACATACTCATTTTTTTTCGTTGATAGAAAAATGCTTTTCATCAAGGAATTTGGTTCAGTTTATTTAAAATCTATATTCATTTTTTTTATAGGCATGTGTGTTACATGATAAAATAATGAGATTTGGAATACATTTGCTTGACCTGTATACACACAGAAGAAGAGGCGTCGGCAATATGATATGATAAAGCGTATCTTAGATCTGCATACATACAGCTCACTTAATTGGCTGAGCTGGCATGTGGAAGCTGTTTCCTCCAATAGGTATTTCCTCACAGAGGCATCCCGTATAAAGAAATATGTTGTTTATCATAAACACACTGTCTTATAATATAAGGTTTATGATGAGTTGCACATTTGTCTCGATGGGGGTTACAACATTTTCTGAAAACTTTACCTATGGATCATCGCGCTTTTTAAACACGGTGAAAATAAAAACATATTCCATTTTCCGTATAGGATTGTTGTCTTATTATTCGTGAGGGTTTGAAGTTCCCGATATTCGCGAAAGAAAAATTATCGCGAAAATAAAACCGTCGTGAATAAGAGACATTCATCCAGGGGCATAACCAGGATTGAGGGAGGGGAGGGGATCGATTGAAGCATATATATGTAACATCTCACATGTTTTAATTCCAATTAGAAATATAATAATAATAACAATAGATCTTGTATGTTACCTGTAAATCAAATATTGCTAATATAAATAATATCCTATTTTTCATATCATCTGCGAGTATTTAACATGTAACATGTGGCCCCGATCCAGTTGACATGTTTTCGCGCATATTTTATTAATATAATTAAACCTTATAATATCACCTTGATATACTCTGTTTTCATTATTTTAGGTTATGGTGGGATCACGAATAGGGAACCCTCGCAAAACAAAGAAAAAGTGAAAATCGCGAAATTTTAACCTCGCGAATACGAACCCAACAGTATAGTCACAGTATATAGTCATGTAGTGATACACGTAGTTCTAAGTAGGAGTAGTAGAAATTAAGCAGTAAATATAGTAGGTATGAGTGTAGTGGCAGATACATTATAATCTTGATAGTTGTTGATATAATTGTAAGTATAGTGGTAGATGTATAGTAGTTTGTTTGGATGATTTGTCTTTGATAGCTTTAGGGTGGCGATGGGGGGTGGGGGGGGGGGGTGGGGGGGGGGGGGAGGGATTATTGTAGTATTGTAGTTGTAGGTGCAGTGATAGATGTTGTACCTGTGATGACTACTGGTATAGTAAGGTGTGTTGGTAGTTGTAGAAAACTATTATTGTTGTAGGAGACGTGATAGGTGGAGTCAGAGGTAGATTTAGTAGATGTGATAGTTGTAGAAGGAGAGTTAGATGGAGTTAGTGGTAGATTTAGTAGGTGTGATAGTTGTAGGAGAAGTGACAGGGGAGAAGCTGATGTAATGTGGTAGCTGTAGGGGTAGTAGTAGGATAAGAGGTATTTGTGATTGGCGTCTTGCGCATTTTGTTTTGATGACCCATCACTTATCTCATGCTTCATCCTATACTTTAGATGTAACATATACATCAATTCATATACACATATAAGGAAGCAAAAGAAGCTTGCTGTGATCAGTTTTAAAAATTCAGGATAATCATATTCAAATATCTAGCAAGTTCGAAATATCAAGCAGTTAAAACATAGAAGAAACTTTACTTTCCATTTATTTTTTAACAGACTTTTTAACTAATTCATCTTAAATATTTTTTATTTATTTATATTATTTTGCCAATTTATCTCTTTGAAGTTTTTGGTCTAGTGCAAGAAACTCCTGTGGGTAAAAAGGTCCTGACAAAAAATAATTTTTAGCCCGTGTTTATGCCAAGAATAGCTACCGGATCAGTACTAATCTACGGGGAAGCAGCAAGTGCTACGTAGAGGAGTTCTAATTTTGTATACTTGGTGATCGCCCCACGCCGCACAGCGCGGATTTTATGACCTCGTTATATCGGCATAACGACCACGCAAAACGAAGGAACATGAATTGGTGGTTTGTGAACTTACGTATTACCAAGGTATCTCATCCCTCACGAAGAGAAAACCTGAATACCAGCGTTCAACGCAGATGAAAAGGAATAAGATAACCAGATTTAAGCTACATAAACGTTTTTTGGCCTAAATGGAGTTCCTTATTTTTATATTTTTCAAGGAACCGATTAAACCAGCTAAACCTAGGTGGGTACGCGGGCTTCAGTTGATAGCTTTTTGATCTTTCTGTCATACAATGGTATTTTTGTACCAAAACTACTTATAAAGGAATTTATATTATTATTGACATTTAATGGTAGAATATTTAGTTGATAGTTTGTACACCAAGATTAACCTCCCTTGGCGGGTATTCCAGGAGAAGAGGATCTTTTTTAATATTTCAGTATGGAAAAAGTGAGAAGGGGGACTCAGGAACATTTGAATTTAACTGGCAATAGGCCTATGAAGGCCCTCATCATAATTTCCTGTGTGCTTTACAAGGAAATATATGGATACCCAGAAAAATATATGTCACGGTTCACCAAACCTATGGTTGAATCGATGGTAAGCCCTGCCATCTGGAACAAGGGCGGTCCCTCATATCAAATATGACTCTAGACCTCCGAATAAATAAGTGCCTTGTCTTATGTCACAATGGCAAAGAGTATCTTGATATTTACCCGAAAAATAAAAACAAAATGATTTTAATTGGTTCATAACTATATTAATAAATTTGATAACAGACACATTGCCAAATAACCAATCAATGACCATGAAAACATAACATTTCCTAAAGGGGGTCGTTTACAGCTCGGGAGTGTGCTGAATAAAGGGTGGCGATATATATATATATATATATATATATATATATTTATATATATATATATATATATATATATATATATATATACTGTGTTAGTAAAAGTGAGGAGTTGTGCCCGAAACTTATGTCAACCCTGTGATAGCCGACGACCTGTACACATGATACTAGGCGACGGTTTAAAATTGTCAACCTGAAATAAACTTTTGGAACAAGTACTTTAGATTTGATCATTAATAGATAATAAATCGTATATTATAATTATCATGAGAAAAGTGCAATGTACCTGGCCTCATATATCTGCTCCTATTTAAAGCACAAACCAAGAAATGCATAATGACGTCAGAAAATAGCTTCGTGGACCTTGGCCTTTTGGTCAAAATACAAATATTGGTTGTTAAATGTTGATGTTTTACAGCTAGCGTATATATGTTTATACAACAAGTGTAACAGGTGCGACACGTGCAGATATTTCCAGGTATGTCCGCAAACACTCACCTTTTTTTCTACACCGTGGCCAGTGATGCAAATGACCGGTGGTGACGTCACTTGTCACGTGAAGTGGCCCCTCTTCTATAACCATGAGGTATTTTCATTGATTCTGATCTATAGTTAATAAAACCCAGGCGTCCTTGCACGCAGTAACGGTTATAATGCAGACGTCCACTTCGATGTTATCCTTTGGCGATGTCTTCCAAGTGCAAATACACTAAGCTGAGACTTGCGTCAGAGGCGGCATTCACTTGCAGCTTACCATAAACCTGCGGCACAGTTGGAAAATTGTATGCATTCGACGTAAGCGATACTTAACAAAACCGACCTGTGCTCAGTGAATGTGCAACATTTGTTTCACCTGAAGCGGGTAACATGTGTCAAGGCATTTTTGAGTTGCCGCCATGTAACGAGAAGTTGGCCCTGATCTGGTGGTATATTTAGGCCGCATGGTAGCAATGACTGGTTATAATTAGAAACCCCGAGGCAGACCCGCCAAACGAAACAGGCACCCGACTGATTCCATCAACGCCCACCTGTGAGACGCGTCTGAGTCGGCTGCAAGGCAGTTGAGTTAATGTAGGAATTCGATTCCATGCGCAACAAGTGGAAATTTGACTTCTCTGCTGCCACTCTTGACCTTTAGATTAATGCAGAAAAAGTTTGATCATGGATTATCAAACATCTGTACCTTATTATTTTTATTAGCATTAATTAACGACGCCAGGTGGCGATACTTGCAGTCAGTATAGTTAGAAATGCTTGGAAACCGATTTCTGCAACAAGTGGAAATCTGGCACTACATAAGTGACCTCTGACCTTTGATTTAAAAACAGAAGTGTATGAGATTGATTTCAATCCTGCATTTGTTCTGTATTGATTTGCCAAGTAAATGTTAACTGTTTTGTAGTGCAGTTCACACCATCCGAGTCATATTGTTAGTCCGGATCAGGGTACGAGTCAATTCAAGTCCTACTCTAAGCCACTGAGGTTCGAGTCCAAGTCCGATTCCAATACAAATCTCCTTATTAAAAGAGATCTTACTTGGAATTTGGAGATTTCCATATGCATTTCCACGTAGGGTTACAAATTATTTTTTTTTTCGAATGTTTGATTACATTTAGCATTTACATTTTACACATGACTTTTATACATCGACCGACAATCGACAAGAAATATAATGCTCGATTTGCAAGTTAATTGCAAAGGCCGTCCACACATAAGTTCACACAAACGAATACAAATACGCTCAATATGAAATGGTTTGTTTGAATATTCTAGTATTCGTACATCTCGTTTCATATATGTTTATCGTTCTCTTTATAATATACACATTCGACGCGTTATATGATTTGGAGACAGATTCTAACTGACGCAAGTTTATACCTTATTTTATGAAGAAACCAATATTTGCTATTGTTTAATTTAATTAATCAATTACATTTTTATCTCAGTGAATTAGGAACGCTTTTTATAGATTCTTACATACATAATTAGCGGATTTGTAATAAGCAGCTTTAATGTATAGTTATATTTGAACCGGCTTCTGTGGCTCAGGGGTAGAGCACAGGACTCAACGCTGGGGGTCGTGAGTTCGAATCTCAGCAGAGGCGGTGAGATTTTTCACGGTCGGCCCCCAGCCAGGGTGAGCGCTCTACAGGCTTAATTGGGAAACTGTGTCTAATAATCGTGTTTCACTCACAAACGTGTGCGCCTTTCCTCGCTGTTAAGTCCCAGCAATAGGTATGACATCAGGACTCGCAGGAGTGGTACTTTGAACCTGGTTGACACCAGGATAATCGAGTATAAGCGTAGTCCGAAACCGTACTGCAGATTTATATAGCACATAGTTAAACAAGCATTAATAATCCACACCCCCCCCCCCAAATAGTAATAATTTAGTATTTCAATTGTGCAATAATTTGATTACGTATGACGAAAGAAATTTTATTTTTAATATAAAACATTACTTAGGCTGTTATAGATAAAATGTGACATTTTTTTCAGCGTAGGTCAAACTAAATAGAATTTGATGGTGTTTTAACACAACAGCAAACAAAGTGCGATGTATTGTAACGATAACCTCGTGAAGAAGAGTAAAACGTCATATTTTAACTACTTTGACAAATGTCACAACATTTCAAGAAGTCGGCGTTTATCCATCAGCCACCATACATCTTTAAACGCCATACCAGGTCAATGCGCATGCGTAAATATACAATGTATCATTTACTGGCAGGAGTTGTTTTTAGTCCCCGTTGACTGACGTCACAGGGAGGTGAAATTGACGTTTTGATCATTGTACGCTTGACTCGGGACGCGTTTCCCTATTGACCCCAGTTCCTCGCAGACATTCATCAGGAGCTGGGCCACGTTATTTGAGCTGAATTCATCATTTACTGAAAGCTCCTGACAAAAGAAATAAAGCTCTGTTCTTCAGCTGATGAATTAGTAGTCATGCTTTTGTCCCTCTGAATGCGCTTCCGTAGATTTAAATTGATTGATGTTATCTTAATATGAAGACCCTTAAAAGAGGACATTAGCATATATAATAATAAAAAAAAAAGTGATAAAATATAGCACTGTTGATGGGAAAGATTATTTTTAACGATGTCCAGGCCGTTGATAAAGGAAATCAGGCGCAGATGGAGGACTTTAGACGTGGGGGCACCTTGGCCCAGGCGAATAAGTGTGTGTGTGTGGGGGGGGGGGGGGGCAGTACACTTTATTTAAAAAACTATCACCTCTGCCAAAAAAATAGGGAAATAAAGGGTGCGAGACGCAAATTAGGAAGCTCTCTTTTGGTAATAAGCGTAGATTGTTTCTGTTTTTCTCCCTCATATTTGGATCGAAAAGAAGGGGGGGGGGGAATCTGCCCCTGTAAGTGCAGGGGAGGGGGGCTACGTCATCTACGAACGGCAGCAATTATTATCATTATATTCAGAATCGCTGATTGGCAGATTAGTAGTGGAACGGACTTTAGTATGCGCGCGCATCACATGTTAAAGTCACTCCACTCAATTTGAGTCAATAATAAAACCAATATTTTACTTGTTAAAAGAATAGTTTTATTATAAATCAATTGCTGTTTGAATGCAGCATTACCCGCGCGTCAAGCGTCTGCAATCGCTTCTGAAGCGTGGGAATTAATAGTTTATCGTATTTTAAAGGGGCTTTCCCTCCATGCAGGAGAATGTAACGTCAAACTGTCGTTTCCTGTCGTAATGACCTAATCAAGGGTATTTCTGATAAATAGTTTGGCAACAATCATTAGTCTACATTTTGTTACGAAGACAAATAAATGATGGGAAAATCCTAGGCCGATCCGGGATTCGAACCCATAACGGTGGCGCACAAGTCCGGCGTCCCAACCGCTTCGCTAGAAAAGCAAGCTTCACTAGCGAGACAGTTCGGTCCGCTTTTATGTCACCCCGTAACAATATATGCACGGGAAACATGCAACAAAGCAACATAAATATATGTATCGTTAACAGCATTGAAAGAGTTCAATCGCGAATGGAATAATAAGTAATCTGGACAACAAACACAACATGATAACCGTATTTGTATATTCTACCAAGACTTACTTTCAGCCAAATGCACGAGAGGAGCCCGTTTGAACAATGTCATCCTATCTCTGACGCATGCCGTGCGGGTTGTAGGCCCCGTTTGTGTGTTTTACCGTGGTCATGTGACGCGCGCGTAAAGCTGTGTTTACCGAGCGCGCGGTATGCGGTATGCGATAAGCGGTACTCGGTGTGCGAAATTTTTTTTCGCTCAGTAATTTTATCATAAAGCGTTTAACGGGTCCGCGGTATGCGGCATGCGATATGTGGCATGAAACATGCGGTAAAATGGAATTCCCAGGGGAGAATTGGATCCGCATACCGCGGACGTGATCTATATTATATCAGCATAGCCCACAGAGGTAAATGGTAAATCAGCCAGGTTGATGTATTTAGCAGTGCTTTACCGGCCGCCCGATAAAAAAATGCCCCACCCGAATCTGCACCGCATTCCGCATACCGTGTTCCACTGCCGCAATCCGCATACCGCGTACCGCGCGCCTGGTAAACGCCGCTTTAATAGTGTGTTTTGGACTTTTAGAGACGTTTGAGGGTTATTCTTTTTTATATTCACACAGTTAAATATCATAGGGTGTGTCGATAGAATTGGGACATTAACGTTTCATATCATTATTATCTTTATTATTTTTATTATTTCAAAACAAACGTTTTACCAAGAGACCGTTTGAATTTTCATGGATTGAGCACCCATGCAGGTTCCGTATGTCTATCAAGTAAAGGATAAACTGGCTGGTATTTCAAATTAACTGAAAACTAAACACCTGGTAAGCTGTACCAAAGGACCAGAATTTATAGCGTTGTTTCGCTAATATAAATCTTGGACCTGACTCAGCACATGTATTATCACTTTTCTCCTCCAGCAGTCTGAGATAACTTGGTTTCAATACACTTATACCTACTTGTATCCTCTTCACACGTGCAAACCTGTGCCTCCTGAACTAATCTGTTTCGTTACCGGTGCCAGCTGTGTTTTTTCTTCAAAATGCACAAGCAAACTATACACTTATAATGAAAAGAAAACGAGTTAAGCAGACATCTGAGATATATGAATATAAAATATTCATTTTAAAAATTTGTTTATTCAATAATTATGGTGCATATTTCCCCTTATGGTCGTTGCCTTATTGATCACTGATATTGACTTTATTTGTTCATTTTTTATATTTGTACCTGTTTTGATCGTATTATGTTTAGTTTATTTACTGTATTACATATTAAAAAAATAGTGTCACCAAGGATATATTAGTGATTTTTCCAAAGATACTGATTTGAAATCTGTAACGCAGTGAGATGAATATGGTTGCAACATGCAAGGTCACATGACTATCACGTGAGACTGATTAGATTAGTTAAAAGATTTTTTTTCTTCTTGAGATTTTTACCGAAGCCTTCACCTTTCTATTTTAATGATGGTGGTGGTGTATGTGTGTGTGTGGGGGGGGGGGGGGGGGGGGGGGGGAAGGTTGTTACTTCAGCGAAGCTTTCAGAAAGAGATTACCTTTTAAATATTCATTTGTGTTACATTGGCGCTTTATCTTTGTCATCTACCCTTGTTTTTAGGAATGTATAATTTAATCCAGCTCTTTGTTTGACATAGTTTTTATACAATATTGTCAGCATAAAGCGTGTCGACACTTTTAATATAAGCTGAAAATACACCCATGAAATCAAACTCACACGCGTATTTCTAAATCTCTGTGTGTGTGTAAGATGATTGCTCCTCGTGTAGTGTATGTCTTCTTAAAATGGCTGACGAGGCGAACCGATTCCATAGATTGTACAAACAAGCCAAAATAGCCTATTTCTATATGAACCAAAAATAATCAACGACGGAAGGAATTCGATTACGCCGACGGATTATCATTCATTTACGAAAATAAATAATCTACGACGATTCAACTGGTTTCATAGATTGTACAAACAAGCCAAAATAGCCTATTTCTATATGAACCAAAAATAATCAACGACGGAAGGAATTCGATCACTCCGAAGGATTATTACTTATTTGCGAAAATAAATATTTTATCCAAAATTATGACTTCTGGGAATACATCAAAGTTTGCTTTCACTATGACGTATTTACTCATGTCAAAAGTGGTCCAAAAACAGGCCACGGAATGAACTCTTTTTTTTATATCACGACGTTTAATCTGTCCACAAAGAATCGATAGCTCGCTCGGCGGCGGGCGAAACGACAAAATCAAGTCTCGGTTTGGGAGGTTGTGCTAAAGCGATATATGGCTGGTCGACAAGCGACTATGTGTATTCAGCCAATTATAGGGGTTAAGTAAGGCACCGAACGTCTCCTAAGGCGATCTGCGTGCACTCAATATTTTTGACATCAGAGAAGCCGAAGTATCCCAAGACCTACGGGTCGCCAGACGCAAAAACAGTATTGTAGGTGGAGGTAACAGTCTTGTGTATAAAATAAGGCAATTTACAGTTTGTACACATACAGGATTCCAGGGTGATACGTCACACCATGTAGACATGCTTGTGTGAGACAGATGTGTGGTTTTCACTCAAAACCGACACACGGATGGACGTCACATGAAAACGGTTGTAGGTTTGAACCACTAGTCTTTGTTACGAGATAAATATATCCAAGATCTATGGATGTACGCTATTTCAGGTTGATACAAAAAACCAGCACTGAGATGAAAGAATAGACGAATAAATGGACACCATGTAAAAACGTTTTTAGGTGATGCCAGCAATCTTTGTCAAGCACCAGTTCCTATGTCATCCTATAATAATTCCAATTTTACAATCCAATACAATACAATCCAACGATTTCAGAGTTCTCCAGAAACGAACCCAGGCGGTGGAGGCGAAAATCGGCTGAAAACATAGTATCAGCGAAAGTTATAATAAAAATAATAATGATAATGATAAAGTAACATTTGAAACTCTAATGGTTTAATTGTTTAGAATTTAATTAAGTGAAATAAGTATGAAGTAAAGGAAGAATTTTCAATTATGGCTGACATGTACTTTAGAAACAACTTGAACAGTGACCATGTATGTGGATCAGGTAACTGAAAACAACACGAGAAATAAGAACACAAATGCACAGCGGAAAATTCTTTGACCAGATGAAATACAGGTGCACAATATTTAGTCACTTTTAGAAATTATTTTGCCTTATTATATACTTTAATTATTTTTTTGTCAATAAGGGATCTTTCCCTGATCAATGGGGTCATGAAATAATATTCCTCTACACAAGAAGGAATTTTTATACAATCCTACTCATAAACATCGTACAACACTAACCAAACTTCGGTGTTCTATTCACGAATTAGCTGTAAAGATTTTTCATATCTTGGATACAATATTGTTGAGGATGAATCTCACTTAATGCAAGAATGTAATTTATATGCAAATCTGAGGAAAAAAAAATAAGTAAGACAAGACTTACATTTTCCATGTGAGAAACATTTCTTAACATTCTTTAATTAGGCTATCCAATATCATAAATAACAAAATTTGCTGCTTATATATATATATATATATATATATATATATATATATATATATATATATATATATATATATATATAAAACCCTTTATTGAGGAGACGAAGAAAATAAATGGTTGATTTATGCTCACTCATGTTTACTTATGAGGGCAAAATAGATACATTTGGTATTTATTTAAAAATACCTGTTACTTAGCACTAAATAAAATCATAAATTGTATGACTGAATGATAAAACCCCAGAGATTGGAACTTTGAGTCTGAGGCATATCTACTAAATAAACTTCTGTTCTGTTCGACTGTACTATATTGCAGACGTGTTGAAATGTACTAACGTACGTCAGGTGTTGCCGCTGAGATAACGAATGATTTGTTCTGTTAATTACCACTAATATAGAGGCACCGCCTTGCCACACCTGGAATTTTCCCCCGGGGCAACTTGTCATTATGATACATTATCTGATGAAGTAGAGATGTGTCTTTGTTACCGGTGTTTCAGCACTGACCCAGGTGTCAAAGGCCTATTGCCTCCGCCAGGAGGGTATGTTTTCATTCCCGTTTGATTATTTGTGTTTGTGTGTGTTTGTGTTTATTCAAAACATAACTCACGTAATCATGAACGGATTCTTTTGAAGTTTTCAGGGAATTCGGGAAGTCGGAGCCAAGGAAGATTTTGTTGTTGATCAAGGATGTTCTCTGGATTCTGGACCATCATCAAAAATATTTACAAATGTGCGGTCACTTATGCACGAATGAATCTGGGAATGTGGCCCAAAAACTAAGTGAGTGCACAGAAGGTCTCGCCTATTCACAGTTCTTCAGTGGCTTTGGAACACTATTCCAGAATCGAGGGTTAAAATTCATATGTTTTTGTATGCTTATTATATGTTTGAAAATATTTGTATATACTCTCTAAGAAGCATTATAATTAAGATGGCGATGTGTTCTATGAAACAGGCTATTCCAGCATACTCTTGAGAATACAGAAAATACAATTATATACACATGATAATGTGATTACCACAGAGGAACTAGCATTTCGTTCCAAGCAGACAGTGAGGGGATCATACTTTGGCCTCTCCTGTTCAAGGGGTATAACAAGACTTGGGTTTTAATATCTTTTGTCATGACATCAATGAAAATAAAAATAAATGAGGATCATCTACAGAAGAAATATACGTATACAAATTACCGTTTTAATGGTTTATTATTTCTTCCAGCAAAGGAATTGAATTAAATAGAACGAAAGTCTACTCAAAATCATCAAACTCTTCTTTTCGGACTATAAATCCCTTCAAATTAAAATTTTTTTCTGTGACCTTAATTTAGTGTCATCTTATCACAACGGGTGTGCGATATAATCGATATATCAGTATATCGCGAAATGGTGAATCAATCACATATTGCGTATCCCGAAACAGTTTTCAATGATCAATATTTTCGATATTTTGTTAAACATGCTCAAAGCTTAGTTTTTGCTTTAAAGCAATGTTTCTTTTGCAAATTCAGTTTGGATTTAAAAAAAAATGGCTTGGGATTAGTGGTATTAAATTGAAAGCCACCACTGTGTCTGCAGACGTTAAGTAGAAAATGTTGTATAAGTAGGCCTGATGTGCCACTGACCAAAGGTCCGTCCAAAGAATGCATGTCTGATCGATGACTAATTGGTATAGCAGAACTATTTCCATACAGCAAAGGGAAAGAAGTACTGAACACGGTCATAATAATTAATTATTGATCAATACTCTTTCAACGCATCATATGATATCTGCATTAAGATCAAGTGTCAAGTTAACAGTGCTAATTTTAAGTCACAAACAACTTACGATTTTGACTGCGGTACGATTTCAGCAGGGCTACGACAGATGGATCCTTCGTAAGTTTTGGAGAGTTTTTTTGATAATTTCCTGGAAGCGTTCACATATAAAATATATTTTTCATGTCACGCGGTGGTCGATGGTCGTAATACAAAACAAACAACTTGCGATTTTGACTGTGGTACGATTTCAGCAGGGCTACGACAGATGGATCCTTCGTAGGTTTTGGAGAGTTTTTTTGGGATAATTTCCTGGAAGCGTTCACATATAAAATATATTTTTCATGTCACGCGGTGGTCGATGGTCGTAATACAAAACAAACAACTTACGATTTTGACTGTGGTACGATTTCAGCAGGGCTACGACAGATGGATCCTTCGTAGGTTTTGGAGAGTTTTTTTATAATTTCCTGGAAGCGTTCACATATAAAATATAGGTTTCATGTCATGCGGTGGTCGATGGTTTGTAATACAAAAGAAAAATAATCCCCATTTTTCTGTCGTAGACCTGTTGTATATGTGTTATGCAATGAATGTGACTCACGCTTTAAAGACAAACCCACCACGGTCGCAGGAATGACCTACAACGGTAGACCATTCGTAGGGCCGTCATATGTAGAACTTGCGGCAATCGTTGGGCTGTCGTAGGAAAGCCCTACAATTCGTAGGGCCTCAGATAACCAAAAAGAAATCGTGCGAAAGTCGTAGATTTATCGTAACATAGTCGTAAGGCATCATACAACAGACCTACGAGGTCCACTTGACATAAAGAATAACCTATGACGCTGAAGAAAATTAAACATGCTCAAAATTCTACGACAAGGGTCTCCGTTGGTTTTTTTCCGTCGCAAAGCACCAGAACTTCGTACGACACACCCACGACTATCCTAGAAATTTTCCCAATTTTCTGTCGTAGACCTGTCTTATGTAAGTGTTGTGACTTATTAGGCTTAACTATGCCAGCAGCACACACGCAAAGTCCTTTGATAGCGAATAAATAATGAATGTCATCAAGTTTCCATTATTATGCGGATTAACATGTAAAGTCAGGCGTAAACTAGCTATGACAACATGACATTCAGACCTTTTAAAAATAAACTGATAGGGGCGTGCGAGTCATGATACAAGTCATATTAGAACACCAATTCTAAGGGTCGATTTAAATATTTGCTGTGTGATAGTATTTGACATCAGAGGCTTATATGATCACTTATTATTTTCTAAATAATGGAGAAAAACTGTTGTTATACAAAATTTGTGATGGTTACCCTAGCGCGAGAACGGAAATTTGAAGCAGTTTGGGCTACCGCAGTTTCTGCTGTCAAGCCGTAATAATGTACGGAGAGACAAACTTCCAGAGTAAAACCAGCCTCCTTATTAATAAGTCAACCGTGAATGTAATATTTATTATTTTTTCTAACATAATAATGTCACTTTTTGTCTTACCTCGGGAAAGTGACAATTCAACTAGCAGACGAAAATGAAAAAGAACTGTTAGAAATGGCGTGCACATCTGCATGTACTAGAAATGATCCGAACCCTAAAACCTGTATTGTCACCCAGACGTCTTCAGTTAATAAAACTAGAGGCCCGTGGGCCATGACACTCAGCTGAACTAAGGAACTTTGAACAATGACCAAAGTGACTTCCAGAGTGCAAAAAAAATCATAAATTTTGTGAAAAGTCCTTAGAAATTGGAGACAGGAAGCTTTTTGACAGATGAACACTTCATTTGAAGGTCTCATAAATAGAAAAAAAAATTGAAAAAATACAGGTCGTGTCACCGGTCTGTAGGAACCGATGAAACACTCCATGATAAATATGTATCCAAAGAATCATGTCTATCAATTCATTAGTTATTCAGATACTGGAGCTTTTGTATCAATTTTATAATTATTCTCGGGGATACTTGCGAGCCCAATAGCTCAGAGGGTAAGGGTAACAGAGACCTTATTTCAGGTTTCCTTAAAGACTTTTTATGGACCTCCCTTGATGTCAAGTTAGAACATTCCATTTCCAGCGGTTACGATTTGTGCCCTGTTTATAGATGACAGCTTCTTTGAAGGTATCACAAATAGACAAAGTAATTCGTAAAAATTGGAAAAAAATACAGGTGGCACCACCAATTTGCAGAAACTTATGGAACACTCCGTGATCAATATTCATGCAAAGAATCATGATGTTCAATGCATTCGTTATTCAGATACTGAAACTTTTGTATCAAATTTTTAATTATTTTGTGGAGTACTTACGAGCCCCATAGCTTGCAGGATATGGCTAACAGAGATCTAATTTCATGTTTCCACAGAGACTTTTCATGGACCTCCCTTGATGTCAAGTTAGAACATTCCAGTTCCAGCGGTTACGAATTGTGCCCTGTAAACAGATGACAGCTTCTTTGAAGGTATCAAAAATAGAGAAAAAGGATTCGTAAAAATTAGAAAAAAATACAGGTTGCGCCACCAGTTTGCAGAAACTGATGCAACACTTCATGATCAATATTCATGCAAAGAATCATGGGAATCAATGTAGTAGCTATTCAGATACTTGAGCTTTTGTGTCAATTTTTTTTATTATTCTGGAAGGGGGGGGGGGTACTTACGAGACCCATAAGTGGGAGAATATAAGTAACAGAGACCTACTTTCAGGTTTCCAAGGAGATTTTTCATGGACCTCCCTGGATGTCAAGTTAGAAGATTCCAGGTCCAGCGGTTACGATTTGTGCCCTGTTAACGGACGGACGGACGGCCAGACAGACGGACGACGGACGAAGAGTGATCGCTATAGCTCAGATGACTTTCAGTCAGCTGAGCTAAAAACGACGTTTGAGTCACAGGCTGCCGCAAAGTGTACACAAGTCCTAATTTTGTACTCGAGTACTCATTTCGAGTGACTCGAGTTATCGAGTTGTACTTTTAATACTTAAAGCTTTCATGATGTTGGAGCAACACCCCAGACAAACTGGTCGGACTCCACGCACTGCTAGGAATGATCTAGGAAATGAACTGTTATATAAACGAAGCCTCGAGATGTGGCATGAAGTTACCTCTTAATATCACTGGTGCTGATGACGATAATTAAATCAGACAAAGTGAACATATTTTGCGCAGGTCGAGTTCTCCAGCGTTCTTGTGGGAATTAAATTAACAGCACTGTACGTCAGGAACGGTACGTTATATTCGTTGTACGTGCTTTCCTTGCGTCTTAAATGTAAGACTTTTTTTATTGAAATACTTGGGAATTTTTAAAAAGATGATATATTTTAATTCCAATTGATATCGACCCAATATCTTCTTTGCCACAATCGTGAATTAACGTGGTTTCCAAAACATACCCCTGTCATGGGCCATGACCCTCAACTGAATCTGACACACAACTAAAAGCACAGAAAAATGGGTCACGGTGCCCTAATTTGGGGTTAACCATAACCTATCTGCTTATTAATTTGAACATCACAGGTCTAATGGTTATAATTTCTGCTCTGCTAAGCATCACATCAATAGCTGTTGTTTGTTATTTTCAGCAAGTGACCCAGAGGTTTTTTTTCTTCATGTAATTATTTTGCCTGATATATAGTTGGTAAACTAGAACGAAATAACACGGTGAAACAAGAAATACCATTTCTGCCGTAGTCTAGCTTAAATGGTGCAACATACAGCTTTAATGTACATACCATTTAGAAATTGTGGAATATTGCTGGTAATTGTGCTCCCAGAAAATAGGTCGACATAACTGGCACCACCTAAAGCTTACCTACACTTTTGGTCACATAATACAAACATGTGTCTGTATACGCTTACAGTGTATCTCATAACCATTCATATATTTCTTTATGCACATTATGAACATTTTTTAAAGCAAACGCAGAAAAAAACTAAAAATACGACAATATACAATGATTTTTATCCCTAAATGTTCCAAAATGAAGACTAATTTTACTCATTTAATTCTAGTTACTTTAAAGAATAGATAACCGTCATAAAAAAAATTCAATTTTTAAATATTATATGACTTAAGTATTAAGATGTTGAAAAGATCATTTTGCCCCTTGCAACTTATATTGATACATTGTTCACAGAAAATTATACCCACAATATTGTAAAATTTGTGATCATCTCTATGGAAACAGGTGGCCACAGGTTGTGCTACCTGCGGCGTACGTAGCTATAAGTTAAATGACCAAAATAAAACCCTAAGCTAAGAAATTCATGCAAACACATATTATCATCAACTATTGCAATCAACGGCCAAACAGCCCGAAGAATACTGACTTAATACAGATCAAAATTTCCAAGCAGATAGTCTTGAATGTTTAGATGAGGAAATTATTTTAAAAAAATCAACCAAAACAAAATGTTGTTCAGCCAAATGGAACTGCACAAAAAGTCTGTCTTTCAGTGTGCGAAAATCTTGTTTATAGCCTATAGTTAGCAGAATATAGGTCAGAGTGACCTAATTTCGGGGTTCATCCCTGAATAATACTAATAATTTTGACGGATGGTTAGATGGACGGACGGACAGGCGACGGGGAAAGGTTGCTATGTTATAGAAAAACCAAATGCAAAATTTATGTTAGGCCTAAGAGTATATTCGGTCGATAATAAAGGGAAGTAAATGACGCTTTAGCACAATTTTTGAAGGATGCTTTCGATGGGCAAATAAAATAGGTCGACAGATAACGTATCTGGTAATCCGTCAGGTGATGGTAAATTTAATTAAAGAAATTATAGAATTTAAAAATGTATATAGTCATGAACTTCTACTTACTTATATATATATACCCGTTTAGTTATATACTTATATACATATATGTATATGTATGTATATATGTGTGAGAAAGAACCATATATATATATATATATATATATATATATATATATATATCTTTGCTTCGGGTCTTTTTTTAAATCATCGGCCGGGCAATGACCTTGCGATGTTGATCATGTGATAAAATTACTATGTCAAGAATGCTGCATGAGTGGTCTTATAAATGAAATATCGAATTATGAAACATTTAATATAATGAAATAGAAACGTAACGCAGGCAGGATTTAAGAAAGAAGAAAACACATAACAGAAGCAGATGTAAAATATAGAAAATCAAGGGCAACCGTGCTCGCATAACAGTCTAGGGTGGATGTGTAACACTTGCCAATCATAAGGAAAAATGTTTGAAATTTGCATATAAAATACACAAAATAATGACATGCAGACTATATTTTTGTTTCATATATATAGATTTGCATAATACATTGTCAAATGGTTAAAGAGGTCCTTCCTTAAAAAATGACCAAAATACCATTATCCTGACATAAGAAAATCGGCTAGGTAACCCTCTGGGTTTAATAATAAGAGGCCTCACTTCACAGGTGGTTAGGGCAAAAAGGTGGCTGTTGGCAAGACTCCTAACACTTGCCGGCAAAGATGGCCTATACATCGTGTATGCTAGGTGAAGCTGAAAGGCATAAAGGTCAAATTTTGAAACAAGGATCAATAGATATCCTGGGAATGGCATTTTTTGCATCATTACATGTCAGCTCTATGAATCACACAGGGTATGATTAAAACGGCATGCAGAACGGTACACACAATGTACTGCATGGCTAAATGCCATATATTATGGGGGCTTAAAAGAACATTTGTGGGTGTTGATTTATTTTCCGAGTTTCTAAAAGTGAAAACAGTCTGTTAACTAATAGTATGAAGTACTCTGCAAAGTGGATAACGGAGCCATGCATTTATCTTTATTTTTATGTTTGTCTATGATAAGGAATATTTCAACCCTGCGCCTAAGATAGTGGTATGGAATTCTAATTAAACTTGTGTTATTCCTGGAAATTTTTTTACTGCATATTATGAAAAGCATGCACCCCCCCCCCAAATTATGTGCGTTAGTTTACGGACACCTTTCAGGGAAACGGCACTTGGCATAACGTCAATGTAACCTGTGGCGTGACAGATCACGCTCGACAGATGGCCGTATGGTCTCATGCAACAAGTGCAAGTGGTAAAATATGTTATAAAACCCAGAAAACACTCACTCTTACGTTATTCACGCTTAGGTTTACAGCTAAATTGAACTTCGTCAACACATTTAAACACCAGCCTATATATGTGATAAATTTCAATAACATCCGTTATACCGTCTCCAGATCATATCGTCCGGACACGCACACACACCCTCTGACACACAGTATCGAATGAAAACAATAACCCTCGCTTCGAGCATGGTGAATAAATGCCAGTAAACGGATTATAATTTCAGGAAGGAGGGTCAACAAACACAACTGACGAAACGACAACGTTTTGTTTGTAACTGCCTTCACTAATAACCAAACATAAAGTCAAGTGTATCCTGAAACACCAAAATGTGTTCAACTGAACACAATAAACTGCTTGCTTAACTACAAAACTCAATCAAGTATGATATAGCTAAATGCGTTTCATATACAGTCCAGTGTGTTCTGTAACACCGTAATGTGTGTTACCAAACACAGTTGAATGTGTTCTGAAACATATATGTGTGTTTGCAAACACAGGTAAATGTGTTCTGAAACGCATATATGTGTGTTACCAAACACAGCTAAAAATGAAATGAAACACCTAAATGTATGTTACCAAACACAGTTAAATGTGTTCTGAAACACATATATGTGTGTTACCAAACACAGCTAAATGTGTTATGAACATTTACATGTATATTACCAAACACGTTTTAATGTGTTCTGAAACGCATATATGTGTGTTACCAAACAGAGTTCAATTTGTTCTGAAACGCATATATGTTTGTTACCAAACAGAGTTAAATGTGTTCTGAAACGCATATATGTGTGTTTGCAAACACAGGTAAATGTGTTCTGAAACGCATATATGTGTGTTACCAAACAGAGTTAAATGTGTTCTGAAACGCATATATGTTTGTTACCAAACACAGTTTAATGTGTTCTGAAACGCATATATGTGTGTGACCAAACACAGCTAAATGTGTTCTGAAATGCATATTTGTGTGTTACAAAACACAGTTAAATGTGTTCTGAAATGCATATCTGTGTGTGACCAAACACAGCTAAATGTGTTCTGAAATGCATAATTGTGTGTTACCAAACACAGTTAAATGTGTTCTGAAATGCATATATGTGTGTTACCAAACACAGTTAAATGAGTTCTGAAAAGCATATCTGTGTGTGACCAAACAAAGCTAAATGTGTTCTGAAATGCAAATATGTGTGTTACCAGACACAGTTAAATGTGTTCTGAAATGCATATATGTGTGTTACCAAACACAGTTTAATGTGTTCTGAAAAGCATATCTGTGTGTGACCAAACACAGCTAAATGTGTTCTGAAATGCATATCTGTATGTGACCAAACACAGCTAAATGTGTTCTGAAATGCATATATGTGTGTTACCAAACACAGTTAAATGTGTTCTGAAATGCATATATGTGTGTTACCAAACACAGTTAAATGTGTTCTGAAATCCATATCTGTGTGTGACCAAACCCAGCTAAATGTGTTCTGAAATGCATATCTGTGTGTGACCAAACACAGCTAAATGTGTTCTGAAATGCATATATGTGTGTGACCAAACACAGCTAAATGTGTTTTGAAATGCATATATGTGTGTTACTAAACACAGTTAAATGTGTTGTGAAACGCATATATGTGTGTTACCAAACACAGCTAAATGTGTTATGAAATGCATATATGTGTGTTACTAAACACAGCTAAATGTTGTTATGAAACACCTAAATGTATGTTACCAAGCACAGTTAAGTGTGGTCTACATCAACTATAAGTTGACTGTATTCTGAGACCCGTTAATGTGTTTTATGAGAAATCGGTTGTCAGAAATCAAGGAAACCTAAAGGAGCAATACCAAACGGGTTCAATTTAATTCCACACAATTATATGACTGATTAATACAGGAAACAGACAAGTGTTTTTATTTCATGTGTTCACTTCAGACACAAGGCGCAGTCAAGTATCCCATTAAACTCCCTTCTGAATTAATGTTTAATTAAGCCAAAAAATGTTATGATGCTCCTATATGACAGAAAACAAGATGAACAGTTTTATTGAATGTGCTGCCAAGCATATTCACATTAAACCCAAAGAAACGAATGAGTGCAATCATTTGCACACACACAAATAACACACAAGAAATACTCGTTTGTGCAAATTACCATGCTCCAATAAGGTATTGAATATTATTTTATATATGTATTCAAAATATTAGAAAGAGGAACACTTTTAAATAGGTTTTGGAGACAGAGATAAAAGACGAGACTTAAGGAAAAACTACCTGAAACAATAAAAGTTATGTAATGAATTTAATTTTTAAATTTGTGTCAATATAATATGTTTTTTTAAACCCAAATAACGAAAAATACTTTAAAAGGTGATATGATCGTAATTATCAAGGGACCGACTTGCACCTAAGCAAATATTCTGCTATATCTTTCCGTGCCACCTGTTGTGATGTGCTGGCTTTTTATACCTCTCTCATCAATTAGAAGACGACCATTAACCTTTCATCGGACCTCTGCATTGGTACGGCAACCTTTGAACAGTGGCTGGGCGCTGACATCGGTCGTATTTTCACAGCTGGCGCAGGTGGACACATGAACTGGTTCCCTGACCCATTTTAATATCTGCTTGTTGTTGTGTGACTGGTAACCAATTTAGAAGGCATGCAGCACAATGGCGCCATCTAGGCGATTATATTGTTACCAGCATCCCGATGGCATCCTGCATTTCAGTATTGCTCAGAGTAACACAACAAGGAGCATTGCCAGAGGGGTACCGCAGGGGGCTTGCCCCCCCCCCCCCCCCACACACACACCGCCATCTGACTTTGCATTATTTGTTATGTTCAGGAAAAGCTTTCCAGATAATAAACGTCTACTAGGAAAGTTATATTATGAAAGCAATTAAAAAAAACCATGAAAATATCAGTCATGTACGTTTCATCACCGTATATCTTCATCTAGTCCAGCTGTTAAGAGAAGAATTGTGCAAAAAAAAAGAAAGAGGCATGAAACTTGGCATAATAGTTGGCCAGACCATACTCAATATTTTCAGATATGGGGTCCAGCGAAATTCATCCCGTCTTGGTCAAAATCTAAGATGGCGGCCAAGATGGCCGCCGAATTATAAAATAACAATTTATTCGGTTATATTTGTCCTAGAATACTTTCCAAGTGCACAATTGTTATGTTTTTGGAGTCGATAAATTCATTTATAACGGATTAAAGTCTGTAAACTGTGAATGGATCCTAGTTTTGTTTATATTGAAATTGTCCTAAATTTGCTTTTGTTTACTAGCACAATGGCAGCAAACATTATTTCTTTAGTTTTGCACAGTAGTCGCATACATTGTGATTGTAGTTAAATGAAAGTATCATTTGCTGGCTATTGTCTGCTTTGTCATGCATTTGGATGCTTGAATTGTAGAACAGTTTTTATTTCAATATTTCTTTCTTTCTTCCTTTTAATTTCCTTTTATTTGCATGCTAACAAATTAAAGTGCTTTGAAGAGGTGATCGGTGTAAAAAAAAACTTATATGTCAAAATCTGGAATAAAATTAGGATTGAACTTGATATTTCAGTAAACACGAATCGTTAGTATATTTGAAACCTACATACAAGTAACTTGATTTTACGATCAGCTTTCATGTAAACCTCTGTTAGTGCAATTGGGAAATATCAAATGCATAAATCCATCTGTGCTGACATTTAACATATACATTAATTTTAACGTATCCGAGCCTAATGTGTGTTTCAATGTAATGAAATGGAAAGTCGAGTGGTAAAACGCTCGGATATCTCCACTGGCGCCCCAGGCCCATGTTTAATCAACATCGTTCCTTTCAGTGGGTTGTAATGGCCCGTCTAAGGTGGGTGAATTCCTCCTTGTCCTTTGCTTTCCTCCACCCCTGTATATATACCACCGAACGCCAATATCTTAGCGATGTAGAGTGACTTGTAATAGTAATTATAACTTACTTTACAATCCATATGATATAAAGTTTATCTTGTTTTTATCAGTCTGAATGATGCGTGCGTGGCAGGATATGAATGGCAGATGTAAGAAGCTCAAACCTGTCAGCTGTATGGATTATGCCTTGTGTGTACCTAACGAAATTGTACTTAAAATCCCTTTTTCATCAGCACACCCAACGGTTGTACTTGATAAAATTTGTTGATTACTGCACTTTTAAATGAAAGTGTCATTTGCTGGGGTAGGTTTTATTATATTAGTTTATCATATCTGATTTCCTCTGTTTGATATCCCTTTATCTGCATGCTAACGAATGTATTAACTGCTTTGCAGAGGTGAAGGTTGAAAGAAACTTAGGTATCCTGTCTGGTACCAAAATGGGAGCTTGATATATCCGTGAAGAATAGTTAGCATTTTTAAAAATGTTCAAACGTGATATTAATTTTTTACCATCAACTTAAAATTCGTGTAAATCTTTAATAGTGTAATTACAAAATATCAAATAGTTCTACTGGAATTTAATCTACATGTACTAGTTACATGTATTTGAACACCATGTCTGTTTCAAAGTCAAAAAATTAAATTTATAATTTATTAAGACTACATGCGTGCATGACAGGATTCGCGCTTATGTAGACGCTCACACGTGTTTGCTGTATGCATTCTAAGCCTCTTTTGCCATGAAGTTATGGCTTTCAGACTGTATGTTGGCATGAAAACAGAATCATCATACTTTAGAGGTGCGCAACATGTTGCTGTATACTGCCTTTATACTATGGTGATGAATGCAAGAAAAATTCAACACTTATGTAGATACTTCTTGCAGATTACTAATTTTGTGACATGGAGATTGTGCAGACTTTTGAATGTATGCTCGTATGAAAGAAGCAACACATGTGTCAGTAAAGTATCACTGCCCTTTGCTGTTATGCTATTTTTGTGATATAAAACTTGTTCATTTCTAACGTTGCCATTAAAATTCACTTAGCATAATGCGTTGGTGTCATCAAAATACTTTCATTTGCTGACATTATTTATAGATTCAAGTAGTACATGCATATATTGTTAGAAATATTCACCACATGTATGAGCCGGTGCGGCTAGGTTCAAGCTAGCTGATCATTCATGGATGGATGCTTAGAAAATGGTATACCAATGCAGAAGATAGAAAGTCGAATTCACAAACAATGTTTAAAAATATAATACACCCTCAGGTTCCAGACTTGCATTCTATCATGATCAACTTGATAACCTCAAAATTCAGTACAAAGTTTGGTTTGAGTTTTTATCGACTTGATTGGTGATTATAACTTTTCTGTGCATTCAGCTTCTGAGCTCTGACAACCTTTGTACAGTTACACTTTCCCTTTATGTCAGTTTTATGCCCAAATGCAGAATGCTTGGAAACCTGTATTTCATACCACTCGCTTCATCAAGGGAACATATCCCCTCCTCCCCCTAAATAAATCCTGGCTACGCCCCTGGATCGTAAGACTACTTCTGAATATTATTGCTGAACAGAACAGTTTATTACATCATTTTTGTAATATTGTCAGCAATTTTTTATAACCAGTGCCTTAATATTTTCGTATAGATTTGGCAGGACAGGAGCGTTTTTCATCTGCTAAACCACCCACAATTCCAACTTACTATCGATTCTTTTTATCATATGTGCAAGGTTCAGTGCAATCTACAATTTTGCATCCTGTGCACATGAAGATAAAATATTTCAATAAATGAAGCAAATATTTTTTATTTCATATAATTATAACATTTTTTTAAAACGTACATTATGTAGGCAAACAAAGTATTTTAAGACATCACTTGGAAATGCAAAGTCAATGTTAGGTTATTGGTATCTTAATGACATAATGGTGAAATCTCGCTTCAGACCAAGATATTTGCTCTAATGTCTTAACGATAGGTTACGACTTCTTTATAATAACATACCATCTTTATCATAAGATAACCTCATTTCATGGAATAGAAAGTGATACCAACTGGCCTGAATCTATCGTTTTAAAAGAAAGCGTAGCATACAGCATAATGTTGTGAGCCTCTAAATAAGAAACTAATTCTTTCTTCATGCAAGCAAAGAGTCTGTAGGCTGCACAATCACCTCAATGCAAAATAGCCATTTAGTTATAAACAAATAAAATGTCTTTTACATAGATTGTAAAACTGGTTATAATTACTACTACAAATCACTTTCCATGGCTAGGAAGGCGAAGTGGTGGATGGAATCATAGGACACGAAGAAAACAACCGACTCTGTACGGACCACTACAACCCACCCCATAGCAAAATCGGGGACATAAACTTGGTCGCTAGTGAAGAGAGCCGAGCGGTTTACCGATCGACTGTCATTTTCATTACATTGAAAGAGACAAAGTGTTCAAATGCTTAACATTAACAAATATATAAAATTTTAGCAGCGTAATCAACAATTACGTTTTACCGTTAGATATGCCGGTAAAAAGGCAATTTTAGCACAATTTCAAGACCACCAAAACCTGACTTCATTCACACATTTATGATATAGACCTGAAATCCTTATAAATGGTTTTCTCGACCCCAATTACATAGAAACAGCGCACTTGCAATGCATTTTAGGACAAATATATACGGTTGTATTGATATTTTATATTTCGGTGGCCATCTTGGCGGCCATCTTGGATTTTTTACAAGATATAATGAATTCCGCTCGGCCCTATATCTGAACATATAGAGTATGGTCTGGAAAATTTTTATGCAAAGTTTCACTCTTCTTTCATCTTTTGCACAATTCTTCTCAATATGCAGCTAAACCGCTGGATTATATGGGAATATAACCAAATTCCTGATAAAAACCAGCTAATGAGTATATGGAGAGGTTTGGAACCTCTAAAATTGAATTTCTTAGTCAAAACGATATAGTATTAGAGTACTTGCAATACTTTCTCGGGACATAATAACTCAAGTGATTGACATTTTCTAATCTGGCGGCAATCTTTGCAGCCATCTTGGATTTAGGCCAAGATAATTTATTTTCAGCTTGGCCCTTTATCTGAAATTCATCAATAAGCTCAAATGATTACTTTTGCCAACTGTCATGCTTCTTTCATTTTTTGCACAATTCCTCCAAATATGGGAGCTTAACCGCTGGACTAATCTGCAGGTAACAATATATATATATATATATATATATATATATATATATATAAAAGATATCTATCTCAATAATTAAATAACAATAATTCTCATATTTGGACAGGAAAAGTAAGATAAAGATAAAACTGAAGATAATAGAATTATACATTCCAAATAAATGATTAATAAGTGAACCTTTCCTCTTGTTAAAAGATTTCCCTTAATTAATTTGGGTTCTCTGTTAATGAGAATTAAGAATGTGTAATTGAGAATTCCGTTACTGATTTGGTAATGCTTCTATGTATGTATTACAGAGAGAATGTCAGTGAGGGAATTGGATAAATGGCATGGCATGTCCTATTCAGAATTTTAATTTGCTATGGCAAGGCGAGCGGTAACGTCGGGATAGGAGCTACGATTAATTAAATCCCAGCTGAAAGAGACCGCACGAAACAGAATACTGTGGTAGCCTTTTTATTCACGAGGGTTTCAAAATTCGAGAGGCCCGCGAAAGGAAAATTATCGCAAAAATAAAACCTTTGTGTATAAGAGGTTTGATCGTAGAAGGCATGTGGAAAATCCAAAGATTGATATTATAAATAATAATTTATCTTTTATGTTGCCGTTAAATTAAGATATGTAGCATACAAAATCAGAACTTTCAAATTATATGCCAACAATGAAAACTGAATTCACTTGGGCCCCCCTTTAAGTTTTGCATATTACATTAATAAGTAATTCACAAAATGCTGGATATACCAGGTAGGTTTTTAGATGGCACGCAGCACAATGGCGCCATCTAGGCGATCATATTGTTATTAACATCATGATGGCATCCTTCATATCAGTATTGCCTATAACAGCACAACAAGGGGTATGGCCAGAGGCGTACCGCAGGGTTCCTCCCCCCCCCCCCCCCGCTCACTCTCCCCAGTCTGACTTTACATGTAATTTTTAGGACAAACTTTCCAGACAATAAATGTAAACTAAGAAAGTTATATTATGAAAGTAATTTTAAAAACATGAAAATATCAGGCATGTTCCATTACCGTACATTTTCATCTGCAGGTAGCAATGAAAACTGATTTCTATTGTTTGATATTCACTTGGGTCCCCGTCCACGTTTTGCATATTACTTTGTATAAGTGATTCACAAAATGTTGGATATACTATGTAGGCTATGGATGGTGAGAACGGGTAAATTAAACCCTCGCGAAACAGTGAAATTGTGAAAATCGCGAAATGTTATACCCGCGAATACAAACCAGCCATAGTGTCTGACTGCCGAAACTTAAACTGCTTGTCTGAAGATCGTGGAAGGGACACGTACTACACGTATTAGTAAAATTGGAAAGCTAGTCAATAAAAAATCGCAATACAGAGGTGTATGATTCGAAGTTAAAAGTAAAGTTTCCCTTACCGTGACAATTTATTCCATTTATCTAACATTATCATACCTTATCGTTATCATTAAGCGCTAAATATGCCAATCTAATCAGAAGTTATTGTCAATGAGTCTTACATGATTCTCATGGTGGCATACTTCTCTGAATAGAAATAATGTGTTACAAAGATGTTTCATTTACCTTTATACCGGTGTTTAACACATTTAATCGTTAGCTCTTTGGTAATTGGATCAAAAACGGCAAATACGGAGGAGAAATGAAATGGCGATCAAAATCCTCACAAATGTTGGTGGCACACTATATTAAGGTGACCTCTTCCGTTTCATTCAATCGTTATCAGCACTGTTTACATATACTTTGTAAAAATATTTTTTAAACCGTTAATTGGGAAAATGCATGTTAAAGACATCCAAGATTCTCACAGAGCGTTCACAGTTTATTTTTCGTATTATAAAATCAATCTACATTTGGAAATGCTCAATTGATTGCATTGTGGCTGATCTGGGAAATCCCTTGAATCTCTCAGAAACCACTAGGTTCTTTGAATGTCATATTTGCAATCATTCATAATCAACACGTCACATATATACAATATATGTATCCTGGACTTTTCCTTGGGGAGAACACCTGCGGACCTTGCAAGCTCGAATTAACCGAACGCAACCTTCCTTCGGGAATACCTGGAATATACTTTCTTGGTACATATGGATTAAGTAGAATCTTTGAGCTTCGCAGATTCAATAATACAAACATTAGCTATTGCTATGTGAATCAATGTTTATGCCTGGATGATGAATATATGTTATTCTCACAGCTGACACATATTTAGAGGTTGGAATCATGCATCTGTCAAATAACACCATGACTGCGTTTATCTGCTATGAAAACGTGAGTGACGACTGTAGATGGCCGAACGTCAAAGTTTTCGTCGGGAAGCAGAGCTACTTTCACAGGAACAAGGAACATGCCCTCGTTCAGTCTCTTCTGCCATATTCGTGTGTTGACCAATGTAATCCTGACCCTTGTCACATGATTTCTATTGTACGTAAGTAGACTTGCACTTTACCACTCTCCATTAAAGAGAAGTAACGATAAGCGTTAAGTAATAGCTAATAGTTGGTAATAGCTTTTCATTAAGATAGATTTCAGGTTTCTATTTACATGGTTTGTAATGATACACTACAGCTATTTAAAGCTACCTGTGTTAATTAAGTTCTTTGAATATTAATAAGCTGTTTTTTTTTCACGGATACACTCCATAATTTAAAAACATTCTTATGTCATTTCAGTTTTACACAGCAGCATGACATCAGTGTTCTATTGTATAGGTTAGCATAAGAAAACATTCAAAGGTTCAGGATTTCAGAATATATCATTGTACATTCTAAAATTCAGGATTTCAGAATATGTACATTCTAAGATCCAGGATTTCAGAATATGTACATTCTAAGGTTCAGGATTTCAGAATATTTACATTCTAAGATCCAGGATTTCAAAATATGTACATTCTAAGGTTCAGGATGTCAGAATACGTACATTCTAAGGTTCAGGATTTCAGAATATGTACATTCCAAGGTTCAGAATTTCAGAATATGTACATTCCAAGGTTCAGGATTTCAGAATATGTACATTCTAAGGTTCAGGATTTCAGAATATGTACATTCTAAGGTTCAGGATTTCAGAATATGTACATTCTAAGGTACAGGATTTCAGAATACGTACATTCTAATCCAGGATTTCAGAATATGTCATTGTACATTATAAGGTTCCGGATTTCAGAATATGTACATTCCAAGGTTCAGGATTTCAAAATATGTACATTCTAAGGTTCAGGATTTCAGAATATGTTCATTCTAAGGTTCAGGATTTCAGAATATGTACATTCTAAGGTTCAAGATTTCAGAATATGTACATTCAAAGGTTCAGGATGTCAGAATATGCACATTCGTAGGTTCAGGATTCAAGAATATGAAAGAGTTTCTATTTTACAAACACACACATTTAGTGAGGCTGCATGAAGAATAGGAGGCTGAGGTTGCTGGAGCCCTTGCAACCGAGATTAAACCTTACAAAAATAAATCATTAGCTTTAATTATGCACTGTTCTTCATCAGTTTAAGGGCTAGTTCTAACTACTGACAATTTTCATATGTTGCATTCACACAAATTGTAAACTGTAGAAACTTATAGAAAGAGAGTCTGGAGTCTTAATAATTTTTAAGTTAATAATAATATTTGTACACAACCTTCGCAGGAAAAAGGTGAATCATGAAAAAGAAACTTTAGAAGATATAATGCACAATTTCTTTTAAAAAATTACGGAACAAAGAATCCAAAGGTATACCTTTGGAGATTGAATACTAAATATTCTTTTACTTTGAACATAGAATATATATTCCTGTATCTGATGACATAATACGCATACATTTATAATAATCACACACACACACACACACGCATATATAAATATATATGAGTTATATATGTTTTTGCTTTTGGAACAGATTAGCATTTTTAATGCTTAATTTTGTATATACACTTTTTACTGATCCAGAATTCACACCAATATATATATATATATATGTGTGTGTGTTTGTGTGTGTGTGTATAGGTGTGGGTGTTTATGTATAACTGGATAAACAGTTTCGAAATTATCTAGTTCTACAATGGGCATTCTACTGTTCAAAGCTATGTGATATAGGATACGGGGTGGGGGTGGGGGGTAAAGTTGGACTGAATCTCATACAAACGAGACTTACTACCACTAGATATTCCAACTGCATGATGTAAGCATCAGTCAAGGGTGAAATGATTATGTGAAACGCAATGTTTTTACTGTACCGGTATACGAATAAAGATTATCATATGAGAACTTTTTGTATTGTAGTCAAATGAACATCTAATGGTGTTAGTGATCCATATGAGATCATGATTATGAGATTACGTAGAGATTATATATTATGTTGCACATGTTAAAGACATAGAACGTTAGTAAAGCCGAAAAATAATTCAATGCGAACATTTGTTACAGAGCTGTCGTTCGTTACCTTCTGTTTAAACATTGAATATTCCCCTATATTGACCTCATCTTTACATCAAGTACGTAGGTGGAATTATTAAAATATGGCGTGCAAATTTCATGCATCAATACATCTGAGGACAATTTGCCTAAAAATCTGTTGAAATTCTTTGGAAATTAAGGGTTCCTAATTTCAGTGATATCATATGTGGCGTAATGGTTAGGAAGTAGTGGGAGCAAATTTGCTGTTTCGCATCCTGTTCCGGCCACCTTCCGCCTAACCAAAATCATTACCAAAAGGGTGCGCCATCTGGACCCTGGAGTGAGTGGGTGTAGAATATGGACGACATGCACATGAAGAACGAATAGCATTCTAGTGTTTATGTTTTTTTATGGTTGTTAGCTGTCCAGGGATATGTGAGAAGCTCCTGAACAGGCCCGAAAGACCAGGAGGCAAAGTGTAAAGTTGGATGAGACTTCGTCGGTGAATCTTAACACAGACAATGTAAGAAAACTAAAAATTAACATGCTGCAACTGTTGCTGACTTCAGAGTCGCGTATCTTAAGTATCTCACCTAGACACGTGCGTGCATTGTGCTGTTTCTGATAATTTTATAATTCCATTATATGAGTATTTTTTTTCAGTTTTTTAATACAACAACATCAAGTCCCATTTAAAAGAGTTTTGGAATAAATACTTGATTGTCATTGTGGGTTGTAATTAGCCATGGTAGTCATAAGCAGATTTTCTAATGTACCAAATAACAAGCCGTGTGTGTAAAGCCTGAAGCGAGAGTAACTTGTAACTGTCCGGCAGCAGACTATAGAAAACCTGTCCCACCTAGGGCTTTTAAAGATGCCAAATACACGGCTGAAACTTTGTATCATTCATTGTTAATCATTTTTATCATCAGATTGAAAGGTTGAAGCCCCGGGTAAAGGGAGAAGGGTGCTTTTGGTAGACCGATATTACAAAACGTAAACAGACCAGAAATGAGGATCATTTTAAACATGAATAACGGAGATAATACGTTCTTATAAATCTGAACATAAATGATATTTATGTAGAATGTCTGCCGAATATACTGTTATTTTTTTAAGGTATATAATATAAGCCCATTTTCTGTTGAACCTTGTTTTTCATTTTGATTAAAGCTTGAGCTGTAGCTCCGGACAATTTGCTGCTAACGCCTGCTTTATGTCATCGTCCACATCTCTATACATACAGCTACCTCCCAGATCTAGTGTGCTCAAGCCTGACAATTTCTCAGTTTTGTTCACCAATTTCCTCATGTCACTATCCAGAGGATTGTCAGGTACATGCAAGGGCTTCAAGGTAGGACAATCTGGCAATATGTCCAGCAGTGACATAAACCCATTTGTTTCGAGGTAAGAGAAATATATTGTAAGTTTAACAAGGCGTGTTTTCGGCAAACATTCTGCCAGCGCGTCGACAGCCCCTTTCGTCATCGGGGTTGAGTCGAATTCCAACTCTTCGAGCGTCGGTATATGAGGAAGTGCCCTTATCACGGATAATAAATAAGGAGATGTGTCATCTTCATCACCATCATCGTCAAAGGGAGGGTCATCCTCAAAACAGACGCCATCATTTATTCTTTCTGTCAGTTTCTGGCCGCATGTACTATGCCAATTAAGATGTGTCAGTCCTAGTGACTTTAACGGGAAATTTGCGACTGTGACGCCTAATTCCTGGGTCATATACTTCTCATCAACAAAACAGGATCCGCCATCATCATCAGAACTTTCCAAAGTAAGACTGGTTAAAGAGGGTGCTGATAAATGTTGTAGCAGCCGCAAGTTGCTCCCCTTAGGGCAGTAGAGGGTGAATTTTTCCACATTTTCCCCTGACATTGAGAGAAATTTAACATAGACACTTGCAGGGTATTTGTCAGTGATTTCCAGTCTCACCTCTTGCTGTAAGACGATGTCAGCTTTCATGTTCTCTGATAAATAGTTCAGTTGCAAGTCGCTGTGTATTTCCGGCATGTAATGAATCCTATATATGATGTCTTCTATTCGATTCTTGATGTCTTCTCCCCCTAACCCTGAAAGGAAAGTGAGAAGCATGGAAGACTCTTTGATTGCTTTTGCTGAACTACACAAATGGAGTAGAAAATCATTTTGTCTTCGTTGATCAAGATTAACAAGGCGGTAGGACATGAAGAATTCCTGCACGGTCTTATGACCAAAAGAAACACGCCTTTGTGTATCTAACTCTTCCTTCAAGAACCCAAGTTCCCAGGTTGTCTTGTCGATGCTGTTTTTAACCTTTCTGTATGGGAATGTTAGTTCCAGTTTATCTTCCATGATCCCTTCGGACGCTACATCGCCAATCTCCATCAGATTCCTATGATATTCCTGTAGCATTTCTGCTGGCTCATGTCGTTTCTCACTTGGTATACTCTTCTTTTCATACCGGCAACACATGTATTTGGCAAAATCCAGGTAAAAGCCTGTGACGGTGGTAGCCAGCGATTTAGCTTCCTTCCACAAAGAACACATCATGAGCAACAAGGCTGGGTACCGGCTCAGATGTTTCAACTCCTCTGACTCTTGTATTTTGTCTAGAAGTTCCTTTGAATCAACGGTGTCCTCTGCTGCATTATCAGAAGACTCGTTAAGCATTGTGTCTTGTGGCTCTTCCCTATTTTCCTCTCCAAAGAATTTGTTAATGTACTGTTTAATCCCCGTTGGAGTAAAACCACGGAGTGATAGCTCACAGTCCGGTACATCGGTTGTATCTCTAAAATGTGTAGCTGATGAATGTCTTGATGTTATAAACACATTACAATATGGCAGATGCCTCCTATGAGCTAAATGCGTCATTTCCTCTGATGTGGTCTCCTTATATTCATCGTACCCATCCAGCAAGAATAGAGTGCATTCTTGATTTTGATCAATTAGTTCACAGAGGGTGTCAGCATCCTTCCTGGTCAGGTTTAGTTGTTCTTTTATGGCATCACTTAATGTTTGGCCATCTGTGATATCTCTGAGTAAAATTGGGATAACAAATTTGAATCTATTCAGCTCCACTTTCTCTCCAGATGTATTGTCGACTTTCTGACCCAGGACAACCTTTCCCCAGTCAACACTGATTTTACGGGTTATTGTAGATTTTCCCACGCCTGGTTCTCCGGTTAAATAGGTCAGCTGTCCACGTTTGCCAGGGAGGATCTATAATTAAATTAAAATATATTTAGCTAAAATTTAAAGGTTGACTAATTTCCCAATGTAAGATGACGTATCATATTGAAAATTGCTTACTTCTTTCTAATATGCAGATAATTTTCATCATAACCATTTAATTTTTCTTACAAGAGGACACATATGTTGGTTTTGAAATATAAGTACCGCAATTCATCAGCGGCCATAGTTTCGTATTTATTCGGATATGTAATTTTATCATCACTCAAGGCTCAAGCTGGTGAAGCTAAGAGAAAGTAAACTGGGTCGGTTGAGAAATTTTCGAAAAAAAGTAAGCAGTGTAATCCTTATGAGGAATGGAGCATCCAGTTTTAGGGCGAAAAGAATAACATATTTCTTACTTCTGTCGGTTCATTATTTCTAAACATCGACGAGCTAGAAATCACAAATTCTTAAATTCATTCTCGATTTCTAATAGGTGCTATGTCACTAGCCCCTATTGCGATAACGCCCCGTATTGTTATATTATTACATTAAGGGTTGCAAATGGGGTCGTAACAGTGCGATACAATGATATTCAGTAACTTTCATTAGCATTTGACTCTTACCTCCGTAAAAACCTCGGTATAGCACCCCAAATGCTCCTGTTTTCGACCCTTGACTCCTTGTTTGGTTTTTAGCCATACCAAGTCTACATAAATGTCATCCATTGGAACAGCCACGCGAATATCATCCCAACTCCACATGTCAATCTTATTGTACTTCCGCACCAGTGTGTCGGCTAACAGTCCTTGTAGACGGCCGAACTCCGCTGGGCCAGCTAATACAACACCTACGGTAAGTACATAGTTCGGAACAACGGTATATATTGATATAAATATTATTGAATGTATCTGAGATGAGAATCTGTACTCAAGAAAAACAAATCCAGTTAAGTTTTTATCATCTATAAAATGGGTAAGAAACTGAGAGAAAATTATCTTATTTTCTCTATGCGTACATGTCATTGTGTGGCGTGGAAAGTAGGTTTACTTTTTACAGAAAACATAAATTGAGGTAATTAAAGAGGTTAAAATAAATAACGACAGAAAATCGGAAAAAAAACCTGTAACCAGTTTACTCACCACTCTTCTTCAGAGTATCTCCACTCTGCTCTCCGCTCTGTTGTTTAATGGATCGGCTCTGCTCTGCACTGTGTTGTGTACTGGAAACGCATTCTGCTACACTTTCTGAACTTGCCTCAGCAGCAGCTCTTCTCGGATCTTCACTTTCTTCAAACTGTTGCCTAATTTCTTCCTTTTGTCTGGAACTAGTTCTTAAATTCTCATCAGGCGATTCTAGAAAAGAAGTGCATTTTTTTGTCAAGGAGAGCACTCACCACAAATGCGGCGGCAAACATGAATAGACCTCTCTAATTCAATAAAATCACTTCAGTTTTCTTCTAGCGCATCATACGACACAAGGGGGCGGGTTATATAGGTAGTTCTGTTATACTGGTAATATTCTTTTACATTATCTAATCCTTGTCATTTACATTGTGTTATAACCTCCATATTACGGGTACCCCCCATGTAGCTGGCAGGCTAGCACGGTCAATCAAAATTTCAGAGGTTTTCCTGTCAATCCATATATGAGCATCTGTATCGGAGCACGTGTGAAATAATGGAATGTTGTAAAGAAGAGGAGGACACACATTAATGATTCTCACCACATCGTGGCCGATGCTTTAGACTGGTTTCATCCTCTTGATCTTCCATTTTTCTCTTGTGTTTTAACTCGCCTTTTTTCATCTTCGCTGTTAACAGGACCTACTGGCAAAAGAAAAAAAAAACTTCAATAGATGTTCAATTGATTTATTTTCTTATTATATACCCATATAGGTATCTTTTTTCTCTTCTGTGTCTGAAATAGTATCTTTTTGTGTCTTAAATTCTTAACGTTTGAGATTATGACTGATATCGATTATGCTATGTGTGTAACATTCATATCCTTATGAACCGGAATAGTTAAGATATTGTATTTAACAGGTTTTCCAATGAATAGTCGGTTTTAATTGAAATTAACTAGATGTGGTCGGACAATGGTCGTCAGAGGGCCCCGCATTTTTGGTAGTGCTGGACTAGTTTACATATGGGTGAAAAGTTCAGGTTAAGGTTGAAAAATTTGACAAACAAAATTAGATTCTTATCTATATACATGAGGGAAAAAAATCCTGCTTGTTCAAATAATATTAAAGAAGATATGTCTGAAATAATGTGTGCAATAGAAAATCATCGATTGTACTCTATTGCCCATATTTGATTTTGAGCAAGTCTGTATTTCAATAGGTCAGAAGCCCCCCTTACAGGCAACAATGATCCATGTGAATTTGAGTAAGGTCAAGCATGTTCTTGATGAGATATCAGGTGCGAAAGAAAATCAATGACTGTGCTCTGGTAGCCATATTGGATTCTGACAGGTCTGCAACTCGATAGAGATGGACCCCTTATAAGTACCAATCATCTCTGTGAATTTGGCAATATGAAGTTTGTTGTCGTTGAGTTATCGCGCGCGAAAGAAAATCAGCAATTGGGCTGTGGTGGCCATATTGGAATTCCGACAGGAATGTAAATCAATAGGTCTGGAGCCCTCATATGTACCAATCATCCCTGTGAATTTGGGAAAGCTGAAGTAAGTTGTTGTTGAGTTATTGCGCGCGAAAGAAAATCAGCAATTTGGCTGTGCGGCCATATTGGAACTCCGACAGGTCAGTAATTCAATAGGTCTGGAGCCCTCATACGTACCAATCATCCCTGTGAATTTGGGAAAGCTGAAGTATGTTGTTGTTGATTTATCGCGCGCGAAAGAAAGTGTCACTGACGGGAGAACGGAAGTACGGAAGGACGGACTGACGCGGTGATCACTATAGGGCACCGCTTGTCAAGCGGGGCCCTAATGTAAATAAACTTAATTAAAATCCCAAATGATGTTATACATTTTTCGTTTATTTCCTATCGGTCCTCAAATAACATTTTATTCTTCGGTCCATAGCCCGTTGTTCCACAAAATTTCATCGAAATCCACTGAGAACTGACTGTCGATGATTTAAAACAAACAAAAAAAAAGATAAACACGCAAACATAAAAAAAGAACACACGCACACAATCCCTGTCAATCACGTACCTACTGTCACTCAAGTAGGCGAGGTAAATAATTGTTATGAGATATCATATGACTGGGTTGTTGTTCTGTTGTGTTTGGACTAAACAAAAGAATCACATACTGTAACAGCAGGGTTCTACGGCGAGCTACATCATATGTTGAATTCCTTTATATTGACAGTGAAAATATCTCCATCCCGGCGGAAGGGCTTACTGACCACCTTTGTTCTGGAGCTGATATGTGATCAAAACATGGAGTTTCTGAATCGTGGCAAATTTTTGTTTTAATTTTTTTGGTGGAGGTAACCGCCTCCATTTTATTAATGCTGACACATCTGATTCTTAACCTTAGTATGTACATCTGCAGAGTTTCGATTTCGGTTTGGGTCTACTTGACAGGGCGGTAACACTCTTTTCCTATCATATTTTTTGTATCCTGGTGTCACCGATGTGTCAACCACACCTGCGGGTAATGGGTGTGTAATCATCCCCATTGCTGGGTCATAACACCGAGGAAACCCCCTCTGGGTTTGCACTCATATGTGAGTGATACACGGTTGTGGGGCACAGCTTTCCCATTAAGCATGTAGAGCGCTCTCCCTGGGTTGGGGCCGACCGTGAATCACAAACATCACCGCCCCGGCTGAGATTCGAACCCACGAACTCACGGCTTTGAGTCCTGAGCTCTACCCTTGAGCCACAGAAGCCGGTTTCTGTGTAGAAGTTTACACAGAATATCTTCCGACGGAGGACGTGGTCGCTGGCTACTTTAGAATTTACACCTGTGTTAACATAAAGCAGTAGAGTGGACTGTAGTCAGAATTGATATCAAATAACTGTTAAAAAATAAGTGTTCTATTTTTACGCAAAGATTTTGTTTCCGATTTTCACAGGATTATGATGGGATTTGCCTCCTCGTAAACCAGTATGGACGGGGCCTACTATATACGGTCTTTTTTATTTATATTCATGCGCCGCTCTGTATAAAGGTTTGGTTATATAATTGAAAACATTCTTTGCAAACGGTGGCGCTCCGCAACCCCCCCCCCCCCCCCCACCCCACCCCAGGCTAAAGTCTGCACCTGTTGGCACAGGATTCACGCATCAGGGAATCAATAACACCTAGTAATTAACTAACTGAAATGCGTCTGTCCTGTTACATGTTTATGCGTTCACACATGTAAGAGGTGTGCATACGTTAAATACATTTTGTGCTGAGTCATATATTCCACCGCGGTCGTTAAAGACGACGAGTTATGGTGATGTCACATTTAATGGAATAGCCAGTAAATGTGAGTTAGTGCTACTGGCCCTGAAACCAACGTCATCATCATCATAGCGTCTGTCACTTAAAAGTGGTCCTGCTTCAGTGGGACCACTAATGATATGATACTGAGTAGTAACAACCGCCGAACCGTGGAGGAATTGAGCCTATAATTCTTCATTCATATACTCTCTGTTTTTTTCAATGACTGCCACATATACGTGACGGCCTTCATGTACTTTCTTGTTAACCTTCGCATTCAGTTTTAGCGTTACTGCTATATTTGTACCTATGCTTCCTCTGGATTACAATGTCGTAAACTATAATGTTTGCAAAAATCATCCTGTGTAAGGCTGTTTATCAGGGGGGGGGGGGGGTACGACTGTGGGTCTTATACAACATGTCTGTGAAAAGTAGGGCGTGGAATACCATTGAGAAAGCGGGCGTCTCAAACTTGCTGCTAGATGCATAATGTGATTCCCTGTAGGGCCCAGCGCGGGGCGGGTTTTGACCCGCAGCCCGCGGTCCCCCGCGGGACCCCGCATAGTAATCTTTGCGGGGCGGGGCGGGCTACATCTAAGAAAGTGCGGGGCGGGCCAAAATGAAGTCTGTGCGGGGTGGGGCGGGCTGCGGGTTGATTATCTGGCAGCTCAGTAAAACATGAATATAAAATTATACTATTATTTGAAGAAATTTGTATTTTTTTAATAAAATGTTTTCAGGTGTCGTAAAAATAGTAATATGAAAAGATAAATTTGAAAAAGAAATAATTTATTCCTGTTAACCCCTTACCCTGACTGACAGTTGTAAAAACACTATGCAAATGCGTCTTTTCTAGCTATAACCTCAATTTGTTATACAAAATAGATGATGCATCCTTTATCTGAAATCTAGACTTTAACAATTATCCTTGCAATGGGAGCTGGTCTTTACTTTGTATAAAGTTACCTGGCCTGATGTGGTATATGGACTGTAACCCTGTACTTGTGTCATGTCTCACATATTATATAATATGGCTTGGAGTGAAGCAAGGGCTTGATTACCTTTGATCTTGTAATAGACAGTGTGTGGTTACAGCTGGCTCTGTAGGTGACTTTATTGACCTGGAACTGCACAAAGCCTAAGGTGGACTCCTTATCTAATTGTAACTCCATGTGCTGTCTTATTGTAACTGACATTGACCACTTGCTGGTCAAATCCCTGTTTGGTCACAGCATAATGTATAGATGATTGCTATATGAAACAAGGCTCTGGCCACGTCTAGATCTCAATGAACATCCTGAACCTAAAGCCACATCGATCAGATTACCCCTTTACTTCCTTGACCTGATTAGTCTCAGTATCAGCTAATTAGCAGATTATGACTGAAAAAAATTAACCAGCAACACATCTGAGTAGTTTGATGGCTTGTGATTACCCAATACTATTCTAAAGGGTAACTTTGGGTACACATACTTTGAAGAAGTATAATTTTTTTCTTTACTAATTAGAAAAAGACACAATAAACCAAAGGTTTGTTTATTTCCCCTGTAAAATATGAAAACATATTTAAGGTGTGTTAAATTATTATGTATATATTAAATCCATCTAACCAATCAAACATGTCTTTTTAAAAATATTCCATGAATTATGGTTTGAATTATTGCAAAAACGTATTCAAATTAATTTTTCATTCAAATCATCAAACATTTCATATATATTAATAATTAGCGTGTCTTATACATGTGCTGTAAAATATCTTAATATGTAGACCTTTGGATCCGATAACTTTTTCTAATTATTTTGCGGGCTGGACTGCGGGCCAGAAACTTGAAAAAATGCGGGGCGGGGCGGGTGCGGGCTTAAAAAATCATAGTAACTGCGGGGCGGGGCGGGGCGGGCTGGATTTATTTCTCTGATTGCGGGGCGGGCTGCGGGCTGACAGGGCATGATGCGGAGCGGGTGCGGGTTCAATTTTTCAGCCCGCGCAGGGCCCTAATACCCTGCTCTAGTTGCTCTGGTGTTGAAACAAGCAAACCATGCCATGGCAACCAGAGGTTGCGTGGATGAGGTTACAGAGAGAAGGCCGTGAATATTCATTGCTCAGTAGTGTAATGGAGAAGGGGCTTACAAACACTGTCATCGTGCTGTTATCGATATTGTTAGGCATGTGTAATGTAACTCTATTTTAAAACCTATATCTAAAAGAATGTTAATTATTAAATGAAGCTATATTTATTATAACGTTATAATAATCATCAATATATAAACCAATGTATGTCTCTGAAATAAAAGCATTCATTCATTCATTTTATCTAAACATGATTTTTTTTTCTGGTTGGGAATATTATTATTATCATCCTTATCCAACTTTCCAACTTTATATTGTAAAACATCTTCAACCATATATTGAAAAACGAGTAAGTGAAATATACATTGTTAGGACCTAAAGGCAATGCCAAAACGTAAATTGCAATAGTGTTATTCGATTTACTTGCTCCATCTATAAATAACAAGGAACCCATTTTTTCCAATGTCTCACGTCAACTTCTATCATAAATCTTTTAAATATTTTATGTGGTCACACTAAAATAGATACAGTAAACGTTAAAGGTGGGGGTAGCGGGTATAGTTTGATATCACCGACGATGTCAGTCTAATCCGACTTTATGCTTTGCCTTCCTGCTCTTTCGGACCTGTTCATTCTTGTAGATTTTCTCGGCTCCCATGGGGGAGCATTCAACCCAAGCAGCCATATCAGGCGCTAGAAGGTTATTCATTCTACATCTTCTTGTCTCACACAAGTACCCATTCACTCTTAAGTCAAGAGCGCATCCTTGTGGTTAAGACTTTTCCTGGAAGTTTTAGCGCAGACTGCGGTCAGAACGGGACGCGAACCCGCAACCTTGCGGGCATAAGTCCAACTCCCTAACCATTACGCCTCTATGCTCCGCAATTAAACAACCTTTAATTTTGTTTGGAGTTTCAATAATGAATTCATTTAAGAATGAGCCAACAATTCATTGATTTTTTTATAGATATTACAGAGGAGGATTATACCTCGGTACCTTAAGATGTACATTAAACTCCATGTACAATTCCGTAAGACTGAGGGACAAGGCGAAAACTGTAGGATGTTTCATTTAGTAATTAGTCGGTGGTTGGAATTCTCCTTCGAAAGTGCCTTGATTTTTATTGCAAACCAAAATAAGAGTTAAAAATATTAATAAAATTATGAAAGGAACTAATATTCACACTTTATTATTACAATTATTTGCAAGGCATTTGGATTACGATGCTTTTCTCGCAGTCCAGCATTTATATATTACATTTAAGGTATATTAAAGTTTAGATTCAGGGTCAATAATCTTCCAGGTTTTACAAATGTAATAGGACTTCCTGTCGAAAAATACATTCACTACTCATTAAAAAAATACATTTATTAAATAGTATTCAAACCGTTCTCAGTGGCCTTAACAGTGCTTTGAAACTTATATTATATATGCTCGACGTGGTTTTCGATTTGGTCACTAAAGATTTTGAAGTTTGTTTGGCGATATACCGGGAAACCGTTCTTTTATTACAGCCCTATGTGGAAGGCATTGATATACCTGTAGTCTCAACATCAGATACTGACCTAACATAATAATTTGTTTTTCATTGTTCCGTGCGATGTAAATACGAAGATATTTTGAGCATGTCTAAGGCTCTCAAGCAAACTCACAATTTCAAAAGATTGTTTTGTGCGTGTCACGGTGCTCATTGAACTTCAAATGAAATGTCGTAATATAAATTATAACTTATGGTGGTACCAATCGATCTTTGTCACGCAATTCCCCTGAGCGAAGTGGCCCTCTATCAGGAACTAAATGAACTACGCAGGAACGAATAATATGCTAGCACTCATAATTGCTCAAATTTCCAAACGAGAGGCTTATTCTTAGCCTTGTGCCTATACAAACCTTAAATCAGGAAGCCTTAAGGAAAATAACATATCCTTCGTATCGTATTTTTACGTCATCCTCTTTCAATAGACAACGCCACCGACAGGCTATGGATATATACTTTGAATTAAATAAAATACTTAATTGTAATTGCGTTTAGAACGTGGTTATGTGGCATATTTCAAAGAGTGAATGAAGTACGTGTTGCTCTATATGTTGTTATGTAGACCTTACCATGACAACTGCAGTCACATGAGAGTTTCTCTTTACAACAGAAAGGTGCACCGGTACAGGTAGTTTAGATACAATCATCAACAATGTTAAAAACAAATATTATATCCGAGGATCAGAATATTTAATGTATGGTCTTACCATGAAGTTGTAGTGATACAGTCAGATTACTGCCAGCTTCACCCAAAGTGTGCCCAGGTATACCTAGCAAAATCACACGGCATTCGTCGTGCCACGGTTATAACTCGGGCCTCATCAGTGAATGTACTTTTTTTACTGAATTTGTGACCTATATCCATTCGGCCGGAACTCAATATGTGCACAATACACAAGTGTTGTGCATGAACGTGTCAGCGTGGTTGGGCTTTGCTTTTCATCTCGATTCGTTATTAATGGCAACATGAGAGGTCAACAATTAAAGAGTGTCGTTCCCGCATACTATTTTTTATATTGTCGTTTGTGCCTTTGCACTTTCATCAATACATACTTGATGCTCAACGCTTTGTGTGTGTGTGGGAGGGGGGGGGGGGGGGTGCGAGGCGCCACCTAGTGTCTGAACATGACACCACACTGCAATCTCAACATGTTTAATCCACATAATATATATATATATATATATATATATATATATATATATGTATATATATATATATATATGATATTGAATAATACATACACGGGGCTCTGCTGTATTTACTTATACATTTAATTAATTTTCATCAAAAGTACGATTCCCCAGTCTTGTTGCATGATGAGAACTATACAATACTTATAACTAAGCCTAATAGGCGATGGCGAGTTTATTTCAATATTTATTATTGTTGATACGATGTTACTTATTACAATAGCGTTTTAATTATATTGTTAATTATTATGTTAAATTTATATTAATAATAATATTGACATGTATTAAGTATTTAAAAGTGTTCCATCTATCATTATCACGGGAACATATTTTATACAGAAGGAAGATTTGTTTTCTCAGTCTGTGTTTGTGTTTAAAAATATAATTTCAAAAACATATTATACAAATATGCAAATAACATATTGTTTAATTTACAGTTTTGTTTTGAACAGGAATAATAAAAATAAAAAAAAGGAATTATACTATGAAACCCTGTCTGCATCAATATAGAACATTTTATATATGTATTTATTTTTTTACATACGTATATTTCACTGTGTTTTTAGTATTGAATTATACTTACATTTGAATATACCAAGACGTTAACAAACGAATAATAAGCCCTAGTTGTTTAGTTGAAGGGTAAGATACAAATCTGGCTATAAGAAGTCATTTTCTCCGTACATAATCCAGCGTGTGTCCACCGCTTACACCATGTACATGTTGGCCGGGTTTACTGGATCCCGGGAAAAATGTAAAAGTCTTTCATTAAACAATCTGTGGTCTCCGGTATTTGATAGGCACCCCTTTCAGCTTTGGATTTTTCCATCACATTTCTGCGAACCTACAAGAAAAACACATTTTATTTCTCCGTGTCATGTATAATCACATTGATCACAAACCTATTAATCAATGTTGTATCAATAAAATATAAGAGATGTTGTATATGTTAAAATATAAGAGAGCTGTCATATCAACAACATACATCTTACTTCATAAAATAAGGCACCAAACCCAAGAAACCTAGCTTGGGGGGGGGGGGGGGGCTTTGTCCTAACGCTTACAGGGCACAAATCATAACTATTAGAGCTAATTGTACATTCAGGGAGGTCCGAGGCAAAACTCCTTGGAACCTGAATTAAGGTCATGTTGACATATTTTCTGCGGGTCAAAATCATGATTTTTAATGCCCGGACAGTCAAACAGGACACAAAATGTTTTAATGCAACATCCAGGGAATTTCTAGAGAAATCTCCTTGAAACTTGTAACTAGGTCATGATTACATATATTTGGCGAGCTACTGGCCAACAGCATGATTTTGAGCAGCCAGACAGGGCAGAATTTGTATCCATTCGCCCTAGAATCTACTAACATAATACCCAGGGATGTCAGGGGTAAATCTACTTGGAAACCCGAAATTATGTCATGGTGACATATATTCTGTGAGCTACTGGCCAACAAAATGAATTTAAAACCCAGACAGACATGGCACAAAATTCAAACATTGGACCTAGAACCTTCTATTGTAAAATTCAAAGAGGTCCTTGGCTAGCCTCCTTTGAATCCTGGAATTAAGTCATTGTGACCTATGTTCAGAGAGCTACAGGAAAACATAATCTAAGTACTGTGATAGTCAGATGGATACAAATCATAAATGTTGAATCTACAACCTTCTATCTTGAAATTTAAGGAGCTCTTGTGAAAAGCTCCTTCAACATCAGAGGTAAGCCCATGACAGCCTATATTCTGTGAGCTTCGAGCGGTAAACCTCATTTTGAGCTCTCCGAAAGTTAGACATATGGCTTAATCTTTCCTGTTGGATCCAGAAGCGTCATGATGAAATTTCACCGGATCATAATATTAATAATTAATACATCGCCTGTAGTTCAAATTCAGCTGAGCGTCATGGCCCTTGAGCCACTTGTTCATATTTGAAGTGCAGTGAAATTTTGAGAAGAGCTATAATAATCAAATTTGTCTGGATTTCACGTTTTCTGTACATGGGAATAGGGAAAATCCATTAGTCATGCCCGATTTTAAAACTACATGTAGGCACGTGTATGTAGGCAATGATTCACAGGATTGCATCCACCTGCCCATTGATGATCTTGCGGGGCACATCTCACTGGATCCTGCAAGTCAAACGCTTCTATTGTAGGATTACCTATGGCCATCACTTGTGTCTGAGGTATCCAATTAAAGGCCAAGCAGTTCGGGATTTAAATAGGCGTCGTATTACTGCATGGAAAAATATCAACCATATCACACAATATTGTTCAGGACTGAAAGGACACTGAAAAGTACGATCGATTGATCTGGCTATTACTTATTTTTACTCCATGTATTTGGCAACAATGCTTGACGGTACATTTAAGGTACACTACCTCAGTGAGCATTTTAACTACGTCCGTGGTACCACGGCTGCTTTTTCCCTGAAGACTCTATCGACCTCTTCAATGAACCATGAACCGACACCACTGACCCTGTACGCTGGTCTGTCTGTAAAAACATGACATCAGAGGTTTACTAGTTCCTCTAAGATTAGCGACAAGCTAGGTCGGTGGAATGATTAAACGGATGAAAGAAATAAATGAAGGCATTCGCTTATTGATTGACGCCGGCGATAAGGCATGTTGGCCCCAGAAAAATATCCGCAGGCACATTCATTATTATTATTATTATTATTATTATTATTATCTGCTCGCAACGAAGTTGCGAAAGGGAAATAGTAACGCCTCCGTTCGTGCGTCTAGCTGTTCGTCTGTCTGTTGTGCCGTCTTTCCGTCCGTGCGGAATCGGCTTGTGGATATATTTCAAGCCAAACTGTTTTACCAAAAATGTTGATCTTACATATATTGCTCACGCATTCACAGATAAAGGCCCCTGTCGATTTTGGGGTCACGAGGTCAAAGGCAAAGGCCACTGACCCACTTCTTGAAAAAGGTTGTGTACCCACTTTAAGCTAAAGTGTTTGACCGAAACCTTTTATCTTGCTCTTACGGCTCACCCACCCATAGCTGAAAGACCCGATGGATTTCGAGTTCAGGGGACAAAGGTCACAGCAACAACACCCACTTCTTGAAAAAGCATGTGTACCAATTTTAAGCCAAGGCGTTTGACCGGAACCTTTTATCTTTCACATATGACTCACCCACCAATGGATAAAGAATACTATTGATTTTGAGGTGACGGGGTCAAAGGTGCAGGGCACAGGACCTTCTTCTTGTAAAAGCTTGGGCACCCATTTTAAGCCAACCCGTTTGACCAACACCTTTCATCTTGCTCATATGGCTCACCCAACCATGGATGAAGAACCCTTGAGTTAGAGATCACAGGGTCAAAGGTCAAGGCCATAGAGTTGTCCTCCTCATTTTCACACTGTTTAATACACCCATTCTAATTATGCCATTCTAATTATTATTTTGGGAGGGGATGCTCCGCTCTGCGGTGCCCTTATTACTATTATTAATAATGTACATTTATGTTCGAATACGCATTATAGAACATAACATATTAAAAGATACATAATACAATCTTGTAAAATAACATTACAAAACTACACAAGATGCGAACTGTACTAAAATTTAAATAAGAATCTGAAAAGAAACAGGCAATCTAAGTAGACATTTTTTCTCTCTGAAAAGGAAAGTTTAAAATTTGGTGTTAAAAGTAGAGAGATTTCTAAGATCTCGGGGGGGGGGGGGGGGTTGTTCCATAAGTTTGGAGCAGCTATGGGGCAGTTGTGGTTCAGACTTCGTTTAATCCGTAGAGTGAGAAGTGATCAAAGCAAATGTTAGTGTTTAGAGAAGTGAAAGATCTAAAGCGACAAGATGTCATTAAGTGATAGATGTATAACTTTTTGTATAACTCTATAACTTATTTATTTTACGTTAAATTTACAAGAAAAGCACTTTCAAAGGCATACAACGATTTTTTTACACTGCATTTTATCGCGGTTAACCAAGTTAACAATGCCCAAAAGTTGGTTGAACTTTATCTTTCCACAACTTGCCGTTAAATGAAGTTGTCATATTTACCTGGCTGGGAAGCATAGGCGATGCAGAAATGCACTAATTCTGGGACTGTGTTTCCCGACAACATTGTAGTAGAATCTCCTTGAATTTGAGGACTAGTCATTCCTACACCCTTATATTCCGAGGCTGAATTAACACAGACATTATGTGAATCATAGATCAGTAAATGTAAAGTCATATCTCAGTCCTATGTTTTCACGATACTACTCTGGATCTATTTTGTTTTTTTTTTAAATAAAACGTGAACTTTAAACGTACCACCTTGACAGGCTTGGACAATAATGACCTTTGGCACAAGAGCTAGTGCTGGGGCTTTGCTGCTTGATAGCAAGGTCTCTATTGTCTTTCTGACCCATAGTTTGTTTCCTTCACTCGTGTATATGAAGGGATGTCCCCGTTTGGTCCCTCCGTGAGACATCAGAACTATGAATATACTCTTGGCCTTGGAACGGACTGCGTCCTTCACGAATTGCTTTGCCCCGTTGATAAATTGCTGTATAACGGCATTAGAATGTTAACTATAAAACAGCATTATCCTAATTCTGTATATTCCTTCATACATTGCATTAGATATTTTGTCATGATGAACTTTTTTGACTTTGAACATTGGTTAAATTGATCCTTATTCTTGGTAATTTTTAATTACAGGATATAAGTCATATCAACTACTCCACATTGGCCTTAATGCACTTAACATCATATTGCACCATTATTATATCGACACATCCTGCCATGTTATCATCCACTTCTGAACTTTTTTTCATAATGGCATTAAAATGGCAATACTAAATTAAGAAATCCGATAGGTTTTACTTCCATTGCTGTGAATAAATATGAATGCAATTCCTTAATCTCCTAATCCTTATGTATTGTTCAAAGGCAATTCAAATGTTATACCAATAGGTTAGGTTTCAATTTAAGTTAGGTAAGGTAAGTAGTCAGGGTCAGAAGACGTTACTTTCAATCAGAAATATATAGTAAAGTACGTAAATACAGCAACCTATTATAGTGTTAAATAATAAGTATTGAATAAACTAAAAGCAGTGTTTGCGCCATCTTTACCGCTCAATAGAATATCTGATAACAGAGTCTGAACATTGTCTCCGATAATCAAAATATAACTATTAGGTAATCATATGATATCACTGCATCACGATTAACTTACCGGCTCTTATGGGTCTTCATATACAGAAACTTGAAATCCTAGACTTAGGAACAGCTCCTTCATGGTCTCCCTGTCTTGACGAGCCCCTGGCCTGCCCAATACCTTTGCCGTTGACCTGTCTTTGATTTCTCTCATATTGACTATCAAACATGCGCCTTTCGCGCGGACCTGAACGTCATAACTCTACGGAGAAAACAGACATATGCTTACCAACGAAGTTGTTGTCTGCTTTGTATTTTTCCCAATTAATCGCAAAAAATTAAATAAATAAATAAATAAACAAGGGAAAACAAGATTCTATACAAAAACACAATACACATGTATCTGTCATGGCTCGGATTGAATACGAAAATCATAAATTTATTCCTGGTGATGCGATAGTGCCCCTTTGGGGATGATAGTATCTAAAGAAATGTTTTAATGAAATTAATATTTTGAGAAATTTGGATTAGTTTTAAATGCTATTTTTTTCGTTTTGTGAATAATATATTGAAACAAATGTGTCTATCATTTACACATATCAACTCTCTATTACCAATTCCGTCAAAATATTGACGTAGCAATGCACACCGTCTCCGATCTTGAGCCAGATTACTTACGGTCACATATAAACTTTCCCTTGCCTGAAGACCCACTGAATTTCGTTTCAAGAGATGCATAAATACTGAACACAAACTAAATGGGGGGGGGGGGGGGGGGATCTTCAAGTAGAGAGAAGACAACGGCTTCTGTGGATCCGGGGTCAGAACATAAAGCCGGGAGGTCTTAAGTCAAATCTCAGCCGATGCGGTGTGGTTTTTCACGGTCGGTAAACACTCAAGGTTAGCGCTCTGCAGGCTCAATGGAAAGTATGTACCCTACACTCGTGTATCACTCATGAACGAGTGCGTCTTTGAATCGTTCATCAGTGTTATGACCCAGCAATGGGGATTGTTACACACCCATGACCTGCAGGTTCGGAAGACAACGGGCCTTGGGCACACCAGGATATAAAATCAAAAACAGGAAGCGAGTGCTACCGGCCTGTCACGTAGTCCCAACCCGAAATGGAACTCTGCCTATATAAATACTAATATATGGTTATGAATAAGATAAGTCTGCATTAAAATGGAGGCGGTTATCTCCACCATACACATTTAAATAAATAAGCAGAGAAAAAAGAAGTTGGACAGGAATGGATGCAAACTGCTTAGTCTGGACCTAGAACTTAATAATGGAGATAGGTATTAAGCAATAGGCGCTCAATAACCTGTTTGCAGTGCTCCATGTAAAACAGAAGAGTACTTTGTGCCACTGGTCTCCTGTGTTGAGCATTTGCCTGCAGAGGCAGCGCCATGGCTCCCGATCCATGCTCGTATAGCGAAGAAGAATCTTGCTCTGTCTTATTTGTATCTGTGAGAATCAAAACATATTTATTTGTTTTAAAAAATCTATAGCTGACAAAAATTGTTTAAACACATATGTCGATTACACAGTGTCGAACCGTTGTTGCATTTATATAATGGATTCTTCGTTAAATGTTTCACATATATTGTACTTAGAAAATCAAATACATGTATGATATATATCATATTTACCTATTTGAACAACATACACCGCCTTGTGCCAATCCTTCCTTTTGCCTACTTTGCTTGAAGGGTAAAGATTAAATGCAATAAAACAGTGCATCTTGTCAAAAAGGATGTCAATGTATCTGTATCCCTCGTTTCAATAAATATGTCTCCCGCTGAAACCTTTTAAGCTGGACCAACTTTAAGGCAAGATATTTTGCTGACTATTTTGTCTAATTCTGTCTTCTGTGTCTAAAAAAATTCCACCAAGTTAAAGTGACGCTGTTACCATTAAATATGAAAGGTTTTTCTGCTCATAAGAAATGTTAGAAGTATTGTCTCCGTACCCCACACGGGTATAGAAGCGATACCACGAAATGATTTAACGCTTACCGTGGTATACTTAGTTTTCGCAATGTTTAAATTTCGCGACATTTCCGTTTTGATGTTTTTCCTTTGGGTGGTGTTGGGCATTAAATCCTCCCGCACTTTGATACCACGCACATGGTTATGCAGGTTGTGGGTAATCTTATGCATGACAAATCGCCAGTGAACAAGTCACCAGTGAAGAAAGGCGAGACTTGTGTTGAAAGGGTGTTTTTTTATTAAGGTTTTTTTCGGCATTTTACCCTTTTAGCCAATATCACGAATATGAAATCCCAACGAATACGAAAGAAACCATAATATACACTAGTGAGCACACGAATTTTTATGGATTTGTTTACACCATTTTGGGAAACTTTGAGAAACATAAAAAAACTAAGACTGAAACGTTTTCTTAACGTTATTTCAACTTCAGATCAGGTTGTCCACGAATTTTACACATGTAGCTTACCTGTCCCCCCCCCCCCCAAAAAAAGACATAGATACTTTGCTGGTAGACACAACATTGGTGGAATGCTCTTAGACTGGGTCGTTTCCCTGATGAACCAATCTTCGTCCATTTCTTATCTCCTGTATTTTACAAAAAAAGACAGGATACTATTATATATTACTTCATAAGACACATTCGAGTTTGTAATGTAATATCTTATCATAAGATTCCTGATTATATTGAGTTTACGTTCTTTTTCGCTGGATTGTCTGTTCAAGTGTACTTCCAAACATCCATCATGGTCATAAATATGTACCTGAAATAAACCTCTTATAATTAATGAAAAGGTTATACAATTTTGAAATGATTTTTACTCTGAAAGTAATAAACTTTGCATGCACATGGGCTGAAAAGATAGGCCGAAGTAGTCTCAGGTAAGCACTTAGGCCAGGACAACCAAACCTATGTGTCAGGTCAACTTTTAAAAATGTTAACATAAAAATATGTTAGAATTGGATCGGTAAGGCGTCAGCCTTTACACTCGAAACGTTGCCATGCAAAGAGCATGTATACAAGGCCCATACCTTTCCAGTTTTATGGCTAACATCATGGTGCTAGAGAATTTAGGCACCTTTAATCCTCTCTATTACACGAAAGTAAAGGATTAAATACTTTGCGCACTAACTTGGTGAATATTTGTAGATTTCATCATCGCAGTCCTTGCCATCTTAACCCCGTCCTCCATGTATATAAAGTTCATCTTTGGGCGAAACTGAAATATATTCCACAAAACACCACAATGTAAGTGTTTGCTGTGTGTTGCCAATTGTCTTAAAAGCAAACAAGAATTGTGACCTAGTTCTCTATTGGTGATATATGGCAACGCTGACAGCGGTTAATCTATGTTTGCGAAATATACTGATGCAGCTTGGTTTGTGCCTAACCCTGTTCGGCTTTGACGTATGTTCCAGCATTATTTGAAGAAACTGCAACTTTAACAAATGCGCCAGTTTCATATAATTATTTGATATCACATTACAGCAGAAAGTTGTATGGAGTATACCAAACGGACAATGATCAATGATCACCTTCAAGAGGTCCATGAGCCGCGCGCTGCCGTGTTGCTGAAATCGGCCACCGATCAAGAAGTTAAAAAAAAAAACAAGCAGTGTGTCTTGGGATAAATCTTCGGTGTCGTTAATTCGGTGTCATTCTTTCATTTCATAGAAAGAGACACTTTAAGAGGACACTTTTATTTCAGCAAGACGAAGCTGTTGAAACTAATTTACACTCTCCTGGCACACACAGATGCAGTCATCAAGGCATAACTAAGAACATTTGGTTGCTATTGCCTCTGCCAGGAGAGTAGGCGTTTATCCCTGTTTGTGTGTATTTGTGTGTGTCATTGTTCACAACCTAACTCCCGCCATTATGATCAGAATCTCATGAAGTTGTAAGGGTATTTAAAAAAATTGCAAATCTAGAACGGATAAGATTTTGGTGAGGATATGGCCCACGATCCGCATTCAGAATTGTCATCAAGGAATATTCACAAATATCGAGTCACTTATGCACGAATGAACGTGGGAATATTGGCCGAATAAATGAATAAGCAATGTTTTGGGAGCATCCCTCAATAGTGACCCTATATGGCGAAGACTTGCATGATTTAGAATGCAGAATTCTAGTTAGAAATATATAAGTTTTTATCGTATGAATAACCGTAAAGTTTTTATAGCATCAAATATCGAGGGTCACTACAAATGTGCTTATACCTAGATATATGCGATCGCTATGCGACCTTCTTAAGCCTCCCTCTGACGCCCGCAGCTGGGCGTTAATGGGCAATTAGCTAACGTATACGGTTAAGGTGCCAAAATCAGTATCTGTGACCTAGGACTCATACTGCGTCTAAATTTCAGCCCTAAAAAGTCAGCCATATTTCGGGGGGGGGGGGGTCTAAGTAGGTTCACCGATAAAAAGATTAACCTTAATATAGATATAGAATTAACCCCATAAACCCAATAACAGGTTAGGACCTACATGCAGTGTGCCCGCTGCGATCCGGCGGCATTTCCCCGAACATTTCAGGGATCTGCCATTCAAGTGTTTCTGTGTTCAAAACCTGCATCACTAGAGTCGCGGCTTCCCGTCTCCCACCAAACACGAAAATATCATCACCAATTACTGTTGAAGTGTGCGCGGCCATGGCATGCACGCCATTCTAAAAAAGAATAAAAATAATACGTTTAGTTGTGTTTTATGTACTAATTTCTGTATTGGTGAGAATACATATTAAAACATCCAGCGTACATTTTGACAAGCTATACATAATGTTACAATTACAGGTGTATTCCCGAAAGATAACTTATGCACTTCTGCAATTTTTTAAGATTCAGCTATTTATTTACCAATATCTTTAAATTCGGGGTTAAATCCGACTTGTTTTCGGAAACGTTAAGTGTCAGCCATTTACAAAAGTTTCTTGAATATGGACCGAAAGTGATTCGAAAATATTACATTGAAAGGTTTTACATTTTAGGATGACAGTAGTGCCAAAAAAACTTTTTTACTCAGATGGCATACCTTAATACGATGTTGAGTCCAGCGATTTGAATCAAAGTTCAAAGCAAATATATCACCCAGCAAATGGTCTTCAGGTATCGACTATAGAATATGTGCATGCAAATTCACAAATATACAATTATGTTTATTAGAATTATTGAGAATTCAACTAACCTAACCACCACAGGCTTTATATTTGTTCGTCGGTGATGACTATATCGCAAGCATTGTGAAATCCTTTGCCATATATTGTATTATTTGTTTCATACGAATTCCGTGCAAGGTAAGACATTATTATACATTCGGCAGTCGGCGATGTAGCTCCTGCAATCTTTCGCCTAGAACTTTTTATACACTCTACATTGTATAAAAATATCCCAGAAAAAAAAAATGCGGACATTGGTACTGGTACAGACTACATCAGTACATGTGTTCTGTTTGTGAGAGTCGCCCAACATTAAATAAATTTTACTCTTGCGAGTTGATTGACAGGTTAACATGGCCAATGGTAAATGATTGCTTGCTTGCAACTGCTCTGCTCATGATTATTCATTGAATGAATATGCGATTAAGTCACATAGATTTCATCGTTAGGTCAATTATCACTTGAAGTTTCAATTTCATGCTATTATTCTGTGATGATTTTTTTTATAAACTGCTCCTCGCATATATTAATTAATTTATCATGTTTTCATATGAGGTTCTCAATGTTCTCTGATCATTACCATTCATTCAAGGAGAACATAAACTATACTGAACGTTTGCATGATATTTTGTCGCAATGTACTCACGTGTCCCCCATGAACCCACATGGAGGCCCCAACCATGCATGCTGTGTGATAATAACGTGGTCTGGGTGCAGAGCCAGTTACATTCAGTCGGGACCAATTCTCCGACGCTATGGAGAAAGCGAGTAGAGCAAACTATAAGTGGTCAATATAACTTATGAAACAGCAGGCCTTTGTCTGACCTGGGATCTATGAGCGTTTTGCTGTCATTCGCCGGTCGTATATATTCAAGAGAAGCCCTTAAGGCCAGAACCGTAATCGTGATGCATATACGTATTTATTAATATGATTGCGAAACCTTTAAAGCAAGTTATTGTTAATTATTGAGACCAGGAGCGTTATCGTATCTTATCCACCAGTAGATGCAAACAAATGAAAAGGACATTTAGATGCATTTCTGTCCCTGTGTTAAACGAAACGATTAAATGTATTGTTTCATTCTCATGTAGGACTGTCTTAACACGTTGAACGAGTTTTTGCCCACTTTGTTTGACAGTAGTCTACCAGGAGACAACCCGACTCTGTTAACATCATGCTATAATGTGTACGAAATGCAAATCGTGACGTCATAGAGAATAAAGACGTCACATTAAAACTGCTTTTTGATGAAAATGTCGAGCATAGTGATAACCGTTATTGCCCAATTGCAGTACAGGTTTGCACCGGAATCTGCTTAAGGCACTCATTTCAATATCATACTATCAGAAACGATTTTATATTTGTAACAAAATGTGTATTATGGCATGACTTACCCGTATCAAACTTCCAGACCTTTACGCAGGATGACCCCAAGTCGTTGATCCCTCCCCACACTAAAACGTTATCTCCATGCAGTACGGCTGTGTGGCCAAATCGGTTGTGAGGAATATCTTCTAGGTCCTTTGCTTCAGTCAATGTCTTCCATTTACCTTTTTCTTAGCAATAGTCAGACGGTTTTAAAGCAAAAATAATATATGTGGATCAGACCTCTGCTTGTAAACAATACTCGAAAAAGTCTATACTAATTACAAATCTTCACAATTCCCTCTTTTGTTTAATATGGAAATACAAAAAATTTCAAATCACGTTCAGGCACAAGCTCACAAATTTTCGAAAACAAAATGCGTTCACAGGTCACCAAGAATACCTGCTTGTTTAGATCTGCAGAAGTATATCATACCGCGTATATCTCCGTGAATTTTACACAATTAAGCGTTTACTGGGTGCTTATCTGTGCATAAATCTTATTCGGTCAGTCTTGAATGTAGTAAGTCGATAGACATTGTTACAGGTGCTCTTTTTCTTGTGTGACACGGGCGTAACTCCTGTTGTGGCACTCGTGTCTGGCCGCGTATTACATTCTATGTTTAATCCGCACTGGTTGAACTCTCGTTGTCATGTTAGCCATGAGTTTTCACGCCTGGTCGTGGGTCACGTGATGACCCTGGTATGTGGGGATACACACGGCTATGTTCTTCTCGATAATTTTTGAAACGTGTGTTGTGCAAGATCTTATCGACTGTTCAAGAAGTGGAAAATTCTCGGCTTGGGGTGAAGACATTCTCCTGGATTTTATACATTTGGACTTCAGTTTACTTTCTTGATTGTTGCAAGAGCTTTACAATGGACTGTCATTCTCCGAGAGTTTACATTAAAAGGACTTATCGTGGTGACGGTATTGGTATCCAGGTACTGTGCACATACATTGTTTTCTGTGTGATCGTATTGACTTGCTGCTATACCGCTATTTTACTGTATAACTGTATTGATTTAGTGTATTGTTAGGATTGTTTTTAGAATAAATTATAGTTATTTGTTAAAAAAAAACACTGACTTCTTTATTCATTCCCCTAGACATTTCACGCTGCTTAGTGTTACAGAATCTGATTTTTTTTATCTCCATTAGCAAAATTTGTGTTCATCACGCATACGTGATCTGTTTATACATGGTTCCGTAACAACATTGATCTGTGAATCAATAGCACACATGAAAGACAGGGCAACGGCAACATCGGCTGAAACACAAACAACGTTGGATAAACCAACACACACATGGAACTGATTAACAAATTAGGAAGTAGCTTGGTTAATCATTGGTTTGCTTACGTCTGTTTTTAACTAAGCACATTTTTACAACGGATCAGTCAAGTTCAGTAATTAAATACAAGGGTTTTCATATCATGGGTGCGTGTGATTGGAGCCAATGAAAGATTAAATACGCGACAAGGAATAGATCTGGTGGTTTTGAATTTATAATCCATTACATTTAATTTAGGTAAAATGATGAAGCTATGGTTAATACAAACTTTCATCTGACGGCAAATCAAAGTGGACCCAATAAGATAAGAACTTATTCTGTTATTTAATACATGCTGTGGCACAAATGAATAGTCATTCTCCGCTTTTTATACAATTACCACTGTTCGAGTATGTTCTTACTCTTCTTATACATGTTACATATATAGATATGCTCGGGTACACAAGCGTCATCTTAAAATATTTTTACCTGTAGTTCTTTACCAGTTATGCACTGTCAAGCAATTTCGGGTCCCATGAATTTCGATCAGTGGTTTGTACGACGCATATTCCTGATAGCCTGCGATAGGTAATGCTTAACTCACTGGAGATAATCTGTCTGCAAAAACAAGCGATAAGAACAACCCCGTCAGATAATCAACAAGTGCACCGTTAAAGGATAAGGTCCGTACTGAGCAGTCTAAATCAATTCAAGTACGTTGGAAAACGATCGCTGTCTTGTACGGGGCATATTTTCAATTCCTTGATTGATATCTATAGTGCCTTACATACCAAAGATATATAACTTAAAAAACCCGAAAGGTAAGATAACAAATAGTTGCTCAGTTACTGGATCAGCACAAAGGTAGTCTATTCTGAGTTAAAGCGTCTACCAATAAAAGGACGTATACATGAAAGTCCCAATCATGCGCAGTAGCGGTTATATCCTATAAATATTAATGGGTGTATCAGGCATCACCGAATTCAAGAGGTAGCCCCTCTATTTTCGAAAGAAATTTCTATTAATCTTCCTATATTTGGCGACAATACTTAAATATTCCCTCGAAGCTTTTGCCTGATCCCGAGACTTATTTAATCATTTCAAATCTTCCGCTTTCTTAAATACTGTGTTAGGGGTATTACATAAAAGAATAGAGACACTTGATGATGTGACAGGAGCGACTCTTAGGAGAATCCTGCATCAATGTTGTGAAGATATTGCATTATCCTGATATTCAAGTGATCCTGTTTGTGATGTTTTAGGACGACGCCGAGAACGGTATAAAACAAAATGAATCTAAACAGATGTTATTGAGGTTTTTATTGTTGTAGACTCGGGTACCCAGTCCCATCGTATATTCGTAAATTTTGTAAGGCATGCACCTTCAGGGAGTTTTTTTTTTGGTTTTAGCCCACACTTTGTATATTAAGCAGCTCATACGGATCACGAAGTTGCTTGATCATATTACAGCAGCTGGGTAAGTTGCGTGCGTAATCAAGCGAGTCTCCTATCGACGTCATATAAATAAAAGAACCTCACTAATTGTCATAATCCTTCATAATGTTCATTGTCAACTGCAGATGTCCTCGCTCTGTGAGAAGCGCAACCTGTCACCGCCACCTGCAAAGGGTATACATCGGGCCGGCCATATTAACAGGGACAAAGAAGTTTGAATAATACAGCCTGTCGATGATTCGTGCTACGTCTTGTTACATTTTTTTCTCATAAGAGTATTTTTGGTCATTGTTATGATGATTCTTATTAATCATTATCTGGGATAAGGCTTCCAAAATATCCCTAAAATGTAAATGACTTTTTGCACACAAGCATGAAGCGCAATTTTGCCAAGAAAATCTTAAATTGTAATGTCGTATTCTCTGTGAATGAAAAAGAGTGAACATCACCTTTGCTTTAATCTTTATTAAAAAAAAAAAAACATTAGACATTCTAAAGCGAGTCCACTGTATCAAGAATGTCTATTGACTATATTTGGTGGTGAAGGGGGGGGGGGGGGTAAAGAAAGGTAGCAAACGTTAAGGTCCATGTGAACAGATAATCTATATATAAATACTACTTGTGTGAATGGTTTAAAGTTATACACACTCTCATTAAAATGAAATTATATTGTTACGGAACCTAATATAAACAAATCACGAATGCCTGATGAACACAACATTTTGTAATGGAGATAAAAAATATCAGATTCTGTACACTAGGCAGCGTGAAATGTCTAGGGGAATGAATAAAGAAGTCAGTGTTTTTTTTGTTAACAAATAACCATTATTTATTCTTAAAACAACCCTAACATTACAATACACTAAATCGATACAATTAAACAGTATAACAGTGGTATAACAACAAATCAATACAATCACACAGTAAAATAAACAATGTGCACAGTACCTGTTTACCACCACCGTCACAACTTTAAGTTCTTTAAATGTATACTCTCGGAGATTGACAGTCCAGTGTAAAGCTCTTGTAACAATCCAGAAAGTAAACTGAAGTCCAAACAAGACTCGTCACAAAATCCAAGAAAAAGTCTGAAGAAAATCTATAATTGCCGCACTCGTCGGATAAGGTCCCACAAACCGAAACACACGCTTCTGCGTCCGCTGGAATCTTCTCTGCTGCTCTCTATCGGCTCTAAACCACAGCCCCCTTATATAACTTTTCACCTCAAGCCGAGAAGCTTCTATTTCTCGAACATTCGAACACGCGGTAAACGCGTTCAAGAATCATCTAGAAAAAAGTCGCTGTGCCTCTATACACCAGGGTCCACACGTGACCTCGGCCAGGCGAGAAAGCCCAAGGCTAGCATGACAACGAGAGTTCAACCAGTACGGATTAAACTGAGAATTTAACAAACGGCCCGGCGAGGGTGTCACAACACGAGTTACGCCCTTGTCACACAATAAAAAGAGTCTAGATTCCATAATATACAGCATATTGGTATTTGTATCTTATATTTTAGGGAGAAAACGAAGTGAGGATTAGGATATATTCAAAAACGTATTTCTATCTTAAAAGTTTTATCTGTTTTATGCGCTGACACAGGACATGGAAAGCACTGGCGGTGTTGGGTGATCGGCGGGGCGGGACGACATTACCTTGCTAAGACTGTCTTAGAACACTGTTATGTATAATTATGCATACAATAGGGACATAGTTTGAAAAGAAAAAAAGGTACACTGATAAGGTAGCAATATATGGTATTTCGAAATTATAGTTATATTATGAAATTAACATGTAATTGGAATTAAATAATGCAAGACATTTTAAGGCAACATCATACATATGTTTGCCGGCGACTTGCTAGGTAAACGTACTAGTTGATTAAGAAAACCGATGATTGGTCATTTATTTGTCAATATGTGAGATTGGTGGATAAACTGGTGGCACAGGATAAGGCATAAACCTTTCACAAATTACAATTTAAAAAAGGCTTTCCCTTCAAAATTAATAACTTGTTATATACCCCGTATGAATGGATAAAGAAATTACTAAAATTGTCTTTTTCTTATCTACATCCGGCAGCATCTGAAGCAGCAGAAAACAAGCGACTTTAAACAACACGTCCAGCAGCACATACAGCACGCACAATGCCTGCGGATGAAGTCAAGTTGTGCCATCTGTTCGTAGTCCGTCTTCATCCGCGAATGTCGAACTACTCCCCAAGGCATTGTCCGCAGTAATTCACCATTCATAGATTCATCTTCTATTAACCGCAGGACGGCGTCCGCAACGTCTTCCGGTCTGAAGAAAGATTATTTGTGTTTCTAATTAAGTTCTCGTTAAACTTATTTAAACAACGTCTATGTATCAGAACAATTATGATCAATACTTGTATAAACATATCAAATTCAACCTCTAAACTGTTTATGACTTTGTTATAGAGCCCTTAGGGAATATGTAATGTTTATATCTATGCCGGCAAACGTATCGGTGAATATCTCAAAAAGAGTAGTGCCTGGAGAGCTGAAATCGCTATATTAATTGAAAATCAAGGCAAAAAAAGCTGATCGGGGTACATTTTTAATATAAAATGTACCACCGGTTCTACGTGAAAACGGAAGGAATTAAAACCGCTGAGGCAATAAAAAAAAATTGGGATAAAATGGCTTAATTAAAAATAACATGTAAAAATATTTAAATATGAATTTGAAAATCCTGAACAACAAGATCTTGCAAAATGAAAAGTTATAAGATTCTTTTAATTTATTTGGAAAACAAACATGAGACATAAAAATTATTGACGGCGAAAAAAAGGAGGGACAAGGATTATTTGACAGTTGGCTCAATAATCATTAAGTTTGCAGCCACTACCGATGAAAGGACTAATCAGATTTACTACACAGCTTACTTGTGCTGTAAGAACACATTCACTACTACCTTAGTATATTACGTCCAGCGTGATGTTAATTCTTGGTTTTGAATTCAAAATGTAATCCTGCTACCTGTTACTTTCAGTTACTTCAACCCGCTTTTACCTAAGCCACCTTTACCTTAGCCATTTTACCTCAGTCATTATAACTCCAGCCATTTTAACCTTTCACACATCCGACCTTAACTGTAGAGTTCGATTTTTATCACAATAAAACCTCGGTTCAGCGACCACCTCAAAATAACGACCACTTTTTATCACGGTCCCAATTCTATTTTGCTCTTTACATCAGACCACCTCGCAAGTGCGACCACTTTATCGAGGTCCGGTTGGTCGTCGTAATTTCGAGGTTTCACTGTATAATTTTCTCCCCAAAGCCTTTAATATAAAAGACGATGAGCCATTATGTTAAGGCAAACGTCACTGAATCATTTTAGAAGGATACCTACCTGAGAGCATTACACTTCGCCTTACTGAAGTAAGCGTTCTTTCCATCTGGCGGTCATTAAGTCATGCTGTATTATACAATATCGTCACCGACATCTGCGAGTTAAAGTGTGTGAGTTGTTAATTAATTTTACTTGATGTTGCTAACTTATACAAACATACCCTCCCGTAGGTGCCTGTCTGAAGCCTTCTTTATATTCCTCAGTCATGTGTATCGAGTCTCTGATGATTTCTTCACGATCGTGAGTGTCAACGAGAGAGGGCGCCACTGCGTTGAACCGTACTCTGTGTTTGTCATAGTGAGGCTTAGCCTGACAACGAATTAGAAACAGAATGATGATGTATGATATCATACCAATCAAGGTAATACATTAACCTTAATCAGATAGTAGAAGTGGTTAGTCGGGAGGTACATAATATATTGAAGTATTATATCATAGCACAATCAAATTATACAACAATATATAACTTATATAAATTATATATATATATGCTAATTTTCTGACACGTCTTATTTTTTAATTTGTCTGTTTATCTGGTGTCACTCTCAATTTTACAGATATGTTTAGAATATGGGGGGGGGGAGACAAGTAGGAAATATTCTTAAGAGATATATATTGTTGATAATGTGCACAATCCTGTAAAAGGTTGGTGAATTTGGCGAATAAGGAGTGAATGATATATACGGTTTCCTTACAAACTAAACTAATGTCAACATTCCTTACAAAACTAAACTAATGTCAACAATCATTTATAAACTATATTAATGTCAACATTCGTTACAAAACTATACTAATGTCAACATATGTTACAAAGCTATACTAATGTCTACATTCATTAAAAATATACTTATGTCAACATTGATCATTGAAAGATCTGCAACGACAAAAGAGTAATTTTCAGCATAATTTAACTCATTTGTTTCAGGAGATCGCTAAATATTCATGTATACCAAATTTTGCTATACTGAAGAATTTGATACCTTTAAGTTTCTGCATCAAATTTGTGAAAATAAAATAAATCTATATTTTTTACATTGAAAAATATAATACTTTTTAATAGGACACATGGGCACAATTTAGTATTATTCATTTATTTGGGAAATAACATGAAACGCAAGGAAATTTCACTTATCAGGTAATAAGAAACAGCTATAAGGGATGCGTACCGCCATTGCTGATGTGTACTGAATAACCCCGGCCTTACATGCGGAATACACAGGAACAAAGAAACTTGCAGATACACCTGCAGTCCAGAACAATATATTGAATATAAAATATAAAACTATCTGTAAATTGCCAAAAATAATGTTTTTAATTGCTAACTTTACGTTTGTGTTTATCTTTTCAACAAATTAGCAAAAATTATTTAAAATATAACTGCACTGTACAATGTCGCGTGTCCTTAGAACCATATTCTATCTCTTTCATCTCTCATCTTTGGCCTAACCATAAAACCCAAGAACAGTATGAACAGTATTAACAGTGCTTACGTCCTCAAACAAAATGGCGTCCAAATGGTAAAATTTTCTGTATATGTAATTCTGCAAGATATGTTAATAATATTCGAATCATTTCATTTGAAATTGGCTAAGTCCACCGGACATCCTCTTGACACTGTTTATAAAGGTTCTAACAGAACGATATGCATATATCCTCCTTCGGTCGTGATATGTAGAAAAAAAAGGCAAGATGTCCGAGGCGAGGGAAAAAGATATGAAAATGTCACATTCATATGGTTAAACTTTTACCTATATCCCTTGACCCCTACCTGCCATCGAGGCTATATTAATGATGACCCCGCCGTAACCTCCGTTGTCTCTGCTCAGGTGCTTGAGTGCTTCATTACAGCCAATCACGAGGCCTTTCTGAAAACAAAAGTCAAACATTTGAATGCCTTGATCGAAGAACGACACCACATCCACGCTGTACACTTGACCAGCTTCCTAAAAGTAAGATATCTCCCTTATCTGAGCTCTGTCGCGAGAGACCTTGCTTACCAGGCGGCCCTGTCAGAAATTTCATTAGTCATGATCGAGCTCGTACCAGATGGTGCCAAATCATAAGGGCCAATCAAATAACAAGGGACCCATGGGTCACGGCGCTCAGCTGATCGTGATTGGACTATAAATGTTTCTCCATTGTGATACTATATCGAGTCGATAAAGCTTATGAATATCATGGACATGTTGGGCTATTATAAAGGAATGTAATGTTATATGTGAGTAAATGATAAATGAAATTACCTGACTGATGGATTAATAGAGTAAAATATAGTGGATTATTTTTTATTTATTTAGGAGGGGTTGAAAATTGTGATATATTTGAGCAAATATGAATGCAATGACACAGTAATAAGCAGTAGTAAAATGATGATAAGGCTATTTGTTGAAGGATCTAAAGTGTTTGGTAGTCTGCAAGCTTTCAATTTGACAGATATGATGTTATTATTAACTATGCTGATGAAGTGATTTATGAATTTGTGACTGTATGACACAATATCTCTTTAGTCTTGACAAGGTACATTATTGTGATGCCCACTATGTCTACATATTACACAATATTGACATAATTTCTGGCATGTACATAGGTACCTATGGACGAATAGTTATACAAAATATTAAAGTATGAATATATCTGATTCATCTTGTTCTTGCTTACTGAGGTGGGCTAGATGTAAACAACACTTGACATGGTGTATGAAAACGTAAATAAAAGCTATTCTTTCCAATCAATTTCTTTAAAATTTCAGAATTTAAAAGATTAAACCCTTATGTATATATGCTGTGAAAATTAAATCAACAGTGCTTACAGGGAAAAAACGTGCCATTGCCAAAGTTGGTCAAAATTTAAGGTATTGATTTTTTATTTATGCTAATAGTTTGAAAAATTTACAAAATTCAGATCTAATTTTAGGTAAACAATTGAATCTTGATTAAATAAAGTTATGTTCCTGAAAAAAAAGTCTCTAGGTTCAGCAATTCTCATGTTAGGTGAGTAAATATATTTCCTGATTTTTTTAAAAATTGCATTATATTTTGGCCCATAACTTCAAAATAATACCAAATGAAAATGTATGAAAGAATGTGAATAATAAATATAATCATAAACAGATCAGTAGTTTTGATATTAGGCAGCCTTGAAGTGTAACAATGGCTTTTTTTATGGAAAACGGAGGTTTTTCCTTAATATCTCGAAGGAATGAAGTCCTAATGACCCAATTTTCGGTATGGTAGGAGATTTTGGGGACATCTAATATTATGCCAACAGTCTGGGGAGCATAGAGATGTGCACTGAATGTCCTAAAGTCATCAAAGTGGACTGCTTGACAATGTAAGGGAATACAACAAGAGCCTCCAAAAAAATTCATTAACTAGCCTAATTTTGCAGCTTTTATTTTCAAATTTCAGATTTTAACAGATTTAATCCTTATGTGTACATGCTGTGAGAATTAAATCCACAATACTTACAGGAAAAAAACGTGCCATGGCCAAAGTTGGGAAAAATTTAAGGTACCAATTTTATATTTTTGCCAATATTTAAAAAAAAATTTAACAGATTTTGATCAAATTTTGAGTGTACAATTAAATTTTGATTAATTAAAGTTGTATTACTGAAAAAAAGTCCCTACCTTTAACACTTTTTGTCTTAAGTGACCAAATATCTTCCCTGATTTTTTTCAAGGTCCATTATGTTTGGACCTATAACGTTTTTAAATGAAATAATACTGACTTAATTTCTGGCATGAACATAGGAACTATATAGAGGAATATTTATGGTAAACATGAAGAAAACCAGATGAGTGGTTTTGATATTAGCCAGTCCTAAAGTGTAAAAAAAGATTTCTAATAAAAAATTGAGGTTTTTCCTTAATATCTCGGAGGAACGAAGTCCTATTGACCCAATTTTCGGCATGGTAGGAGATTTTGGGGACATCTAACTGTATGCCGAATTTCAGATTCGTAGGTCCAATGGTGTCGAAACGTGCCAGTCTTACAGACGGACATCCGGACGGACGGACGGACGGACGGACGGACAGACAGACGGACGGACGGACGGACAACGGACAATGGACCACGACTAAAGCTCAGATGACTTATAGTCAGCTGAGCTCAAAAAAGTCTATAGTAAGCAGTCACCAGTCGTCAAAGCTGTCCTTACGTCTTATTATCAACAATACATATCCCGGAAACAAGATAGGTTTACAAGCCTTTAACTAATGGGTCAGAGTCTCAATACTGTCAACATATTGGAAGATTACTGATCTAATAATAGCAACAGATTTGTTTTGCTAGGTGTACGGAGTGTATGCGAGTCTATCGATTGCTCCAAGTGTCTCTTTATAATAAGGTCTGACAGGACAGCCTCATAGAGCAAGGACAGAGCATAGGTAGCGCGACCCTAGCTGAAAGGACGATGTATTGGACGCTCCATGTACCAAACAGGTTATATATTCAAAAGATAATACCTTTATATATGCAAAGTATCAATATCGTGAACTACGCACGATAACGGACTAAGGATTTGTAAGTTACACGTAAAACTTGGCTGACTACTCATACCCTAAGGTTTACGGGTCATACACTAAGCACAAGACAGGCCAAGTCTACAGCTTTCAATTAACAGACCATGATAGACGCGACGGTAGGCAGCGTTACCCATCACCAACCATGCATCTGAAATTAGGATTTTATGCGACTTTTCTGTGAGCAATATTGGTGTTTTTCCGAGATTGAATAAAGAGTGGGTCATTCAGTCGCAATCCTTAAAATTCAGCAGGAAAATTGAGAGTGAATCGCATATTGGCCAAGCAGTTGTGATGAGCAATGAAAGAAGTTCCTGTTTCGTTGACATCTATCAATGGGTGGGATTACGGTTTTTTATTTCACGTATATTAGTGATAACAATAATACTAACGGCCTGGCAGGTCTATGTACATATGTCTATGAAGCTTAATCTGTATATTAATTTATTACTAAACCTCAAATATCCTCACCATAATGATGTCTATAGTACTGTTCCAGTCTCCCTTCAGGTCTGCCATCATGGCGTTGTTTACGAGGATATCAACCCGCTCCCATCGACCGATCGTCTCGTTGAACACCGCTGTACAATACATCAAAATATAAATACAGTCGATATGGAATTAATTTTAACCAAATTTATATTAACTGGATTGTTCAAATAGTTATGATTACTAGAGCGAAGCACTCTAAGTAGTCTTTGGAGGTGAAGGTAAACGGATAACCTGAAGTAAACCACCGAGTTTGGAGGGGGCTTCCCCCCCCCCCCCACCCCCCCGACACACAAACATACTTTCATAGCCAAGCCGGGGATCGAACCCGGGTCGCCAACCGAGACACCCGACCTCGGTACCACTCTACTGGACTGTACAGGCTGATGTAATAGGAATGTTAACAACTCTTAATGAAATACATAATTGTAATAGCATCATTTGAAAAACAAATGAGCCTGGGTATGTCGAAAAAGCATAATATTAACTCCTCAAAACCATATGCCACTGCAGTTTAGTTTACTATCTTTCAGTTAAAACCCGTTGGTGTTTTACTTTCTGGTGATATTATTTATGATGTTTTGTGGTAAATTTGTGTCTATTAATGCATAAGAATTAATACACTGACACATATAAATGAATCTTAAGGTACTGATGATTTTTTAATCATCTACCCTATACTGTATCCCGGAAATCTACCTTGTCAGCCTGAAATTACCTTCCATGTCAGACTGCGATGTGACGTCACCATATGCAAAGAAGACGCTGTCCTGGCCATATTTCTGATGTAAATAGTGCACGGTCTCATGAGCGGCCTCTCTGTTTATGTCATTAATGCAAACCTAGCAAGAGAAATGTTGAACGTAATTATATTTACTCTTCTAAAAGGTTTGAGATAATATATCATCATGTATAATGTTCCGACAAAAAGCCAAATGTTATTTGGGCTATGGTTTGTTCAATCCCCTAATGTCAAAATGTTTAACCACTTTTTCTAGTTACATTTGGAGGAAGAAAGTATAAAACAGGGTAGGAGATTTATTAACACAGCTTTCAGCAAGGACAATAGTCACACACGTTATACAGTATTTAAGAATCAGAATTATTTAAATTATGAGGAATCAGCTGTCATTATTACAACATATCAGCCCCTCTTATGGAGGTCAAGGTCATAAGTCACATGCAAAAACAGCCTCAATTGACAGCAGTTGATTTGATGATATATTTAAAAAAAATATATGACCTGCTTAAAACAAAGATATCTACTCATGCAGGGAAACATTGGTTCCGTTAGATCATTGTAAAGGTAAAACATAAACTTGAGATTTAATTTAAAATTATAAATTGCTATATTATTTAATCACTTCCATATGCAGCCGTTTAGAATATTGATGAAAAAAATTATAGACTTTAAAGAAAAGTATCCCTTTAAACCGGTGGGCACAGGTTTGTGGAACAGAGTATACTTCGTACAACGAGCGGTTAACGTTTTGAGCATGTGACGTTTTCAGTCCCAAAAGAGCGCCAATCATAGAGCTCATATTTAACTGACTGTCAAATCGATATGAATGGCTGACCGTCTCAGCCATAATGTGTCGTATCTGTCACTCACATATATCCAACTGGCTTCTGGTATTTGATTCGTCGTCATTATTTGCAGAGGAACATATCATTGATATTGTGGTTGTTTTTTCTTGTGAGGGTTTCAAATTCGCTATGTTCATTAAAGGAAAATAATCGCGAAAATAAACGTAGGTGAATCAGAGATTGATATTTTAAATAATTATAGATCTTTTATGTCACCGTTAATCTGAGATAGCTATTATAAATAACCAGATCTTATAAATTTTCTGCCAGTAATGATAAATAATTTCTGTTTTTTCGATATTCACGTCAAATTGTCACGATATTACTTAATAAAATTAATTCATAAACTGATGGATATGTTTAGATTATTGTATGATGAGATCTTACCCTCGAGAAACAGTGTAAAAATAGGGGGGGGGGGGAATCGCGAATTTTCAACATCGCGAATATAGAGACATTCACAGTTAATGATGATTTATGACTGGCAGGGATGGGAATAAGGATTCCGGCAACTGCGATTGCCTAAAAATGCGCTCAAAGGGACAGAGGGGCTCCTCAGGTCGAAGAAGAATAAACGTGTGTGTGCGGCTTTGTCCTGCGGTCTGTGAGACTTCCATCTTGAATTTCGGGCTTTTCCGGGTTCCACCCTCACTTTTGAGAGAGAAACGCTCGCCATATTGTCAAATTGACATTCAGAGAAAACAAATAGATGGATTCACGGACCATAAGAGCTCATTATGCATGGATGTCATATGACAAGTTTGACAGAAATAAGTTTCTTATCACGGTCAATATAGGTTAAATCACACAACTGACACGAAATATGAATTCCTCGAAGCCATTTTGGATTTCGGACTCTCACGGATTCCGCCCACACTTTCAGGAGGGACACCCTAGCTAAATTTTTAAACTTCCTCCATAGAAGACAAATCCACGGAGAAACCAACCTTCGACCTCCACGGTCACAGAACTGCTCCAGATGACCAAACTATATTAAGACATACTTGTCACCTATTGCGGCGTACTACCTCCTGACTTGTGGCGTCAATGTGAATCGCCGTCTTCATATGTCCCCAAAAGGTATTTTCCAGCAGATCACGAAGGAGATTTTAAACAATATGGACGCAAATTTTCCAAACTTGGATGAGGTCACATACGCTACGTAACTAACACTATGTGACAAGCAGAATTATACTTAAAATTCTTGCATCCTGATGCGGCCCGGTAAACACATCCCCTGATGGGTTGTATTACTTGGGATGATGAGGTTTACCCTTAACATTAACTGTACACATAACCATAGAACATTTCTGAACTGTCATTAGTTTATATAAACTTAGTGGAAATAAAAATGAAGAATTAATTTTTGTGGCGGATCGGAGGGGGGGGGGGGGGATCTGGTCCAGATCCCTTTTTGAACCACCGCATTCTTTTTTTCAGGGTTTTAAACCAATCTTTTCTTCCTTGACCCCTCCCTTTCCTGGCCGGAGGACTGGCCGGCTTTTGTTTTAGTTTTCTGTTGCACCCTCCATATTTCAAATTCCAGGATCTTTCCCTGAATTTGTAACCCACATATAAGAATGGATGGTAGTCAATAACAGGTGGGTGTAATAAGCCACGTCAGGAAATACGTTCTAGTGTGTGTACTTGTATGATTTTGATACAATTATTCTAACAAAGTACCCTCGACGTCAAATCATTATCCTTATACCTCTCTCTACAGTCTGACCTTCCCTCCTTTATTCAAGATGGACTCTGCCATGTAGCGACCAAGTCCCTGCTTTCGTCCGGCACCAGTTATGATGGCTACCCGTCCCTCCACCTTCATGGTGTTAGTAAAATCTTCAAAGGACGCCTTGAGGTTCCAGAAGCTTTAGAAAAGAATATATATATATATATATATATATATATATATATATATATATATATATATATATATATATATAAACTTCACGTTAGTATGCAGCATTTACTTGTCGGACATAGACCTTTAACCATTGCAATGTTAATAATAATAATAAAAATAATACTACTACTAATAATAATAATAATTATATTGATGAAAAATAAAAATAATATTAATTTAATAATAATTTGAATAACGGAAACATAAAATATAAAAATAGAATTTATAATAATAATAATGATAATAATAATAATAATAATAATAATAATAATAATAATAAATGATAGTAAAAACAATAATAAAATAATAATAATAACAATAATAATAACATGCCATCTTTCCGTTTAACTTTTTTATGTATATCATTTTCGTCTAATCAACGAAAGAAAATAGATTGGGTTTCATAAGATAAAGAAAATTATAAAAAACGTGTGTTACTAAGATAAATGAAAATAAAGTCGGTAATGCCTTTTATAATTGTTTGTTTGTTTATAATTTTATGTAGTCAAAATGTTGTTTGTCACTGAAGATTTCACAAAATCAATCATTTTTTTCCCACAGACTCATGATTTATATGATATTAACGAGACAGATTAATAAGACCGCACACATATTAGTCAGTCAAGTCACACACTAGATGTCGCTTCGATCAAAGGTCACGACCCACAAGGAGACTCGATTTGAGCCGGTCAGGCCATGAATAGAATTTATTGCTCTGGTATTACTGGATCTGACAGGGGTCTGTCGGGAAGGTTTTGTTGACAAAATCAAGATACTCACTTTATTATGTTATACACAATGAGTCGTCCAGGATTCGCTCATCATGGTTGATAATCATAAACATATGAAGCTATCACGCTCGCCCTTCCTTGTCGGGTTATCGGTTTGGGTATCAGTAACATATTTAACCGGTAGGTGGCAGCAAGGTCAGGGTGATCTTTTTCCCTGTTTATTCTTATCTGTGTCTTAAGGATAACATCGGTAACACACATCCCGAGTAAGTGGGCGGTATGATTTAAGAACATAATAGTCAAAGTACTATGCATCACATATGTTACACCGGTCTCTCTTGTGGACACATATTCACGTACATATCGGCGTACAAAAGTAATTGTTTTAGTGGCAATAAATCATAAAACTGTATGGATATCTGATATGGGGTACATTTTTTATTTTTTCCCCTCCCTGACAGGGAAAAGAATGGATGACTGAAGCTCCTGCATACAATTATGAGAATAGAAATTTAGCATCAAATTGTACTACATTTGTTTCCTGATGTGGCCAACCTAACATAGGCGGAGAAAGGTGCTGTTAATTGTGTGTGTGTCGGGGGGGGGGGGGGATACTTTAGAGTGTGAGTGAAGCGAGCACGGCAAGTACCAAACATGCGATGTAAATGTAAACCTCTGATTTATCATGATTATCATAACTGTGTTTACATGTATACTTGTTTTAAAGTACAACAAAATTATTTACAAAGAATTAATATCCGTTTCTTGAAACATTTTAATTTCGATGACATAAAATGCAAAGTTTCATTATACCCCATACAACAAGTGATACCTGCAAACAGGCCTAAAACTCTATGCCCACATACAACATAGGTATAGTTTAGATTTCCTGGTGTAAAATCAGGGGGGGGGGGGATATAACATATGATATCCCCTCCACTTTAATCACTGGGGGGGGGGGGAGTTATGACCCCTCCACCCCCCCCCCGTCTCCGCCGCCTATGAGTCCTTATGATATGATTCTGTGACATTCGTGCGCCGGAGATTAATTGTAAACCAAACTTGTGCTCAACGAGCCGTTACAAGCAAAAAATACGTCATATCAGGTTTACTGGTAGGCCGGAACAGGATTCCAAGACGCGCGGGCATACATTTACACACCATAACACACATACGTGTACAGGTATTCATAAAGCATTGAACGCCTGCTATTTGATATTCTTTTTTTTTTAGTACAAATTAGTTCACGTGTGCAGGCTGTTGTGTCAGTTAAACAGTTCTTGAATGAAATAAAAATCAACAAAACTCTCAGAAAATGCACAAGCTCATCTTGCTGGAGTGAAAAATAATTTTAGATGTGTTTGCTCTGTATTTATATGAATGGTTGACGCCTTTGTTCAGGCCATCGAGCTAGGTGATTGAAATTTGTGTAACAAAGCTGTTAAAGATTTAGTTTGACATTGGGTATTAGGAGACCAGCACTGCAATTCTAATCTAACAGCATTGCATCCTATGAATTTTCTACCGTGCATAAATGTTCCAGGGGAAAATGTACAAAGGTTATTGAATAACATACATACATACAGACATGCAAACGGGTACGATTCTATTGCGATTCTGTGAAGTCAAGATCCGTTCATATATATATATATATATATATATATATATATATATAATTTAAGAAAATAACATCAGCATTTATATTTATACAGTATAAACCCACGACATACTCTAGTGGTCCTTATTATTCGAAGCAGATAAAGCCAGCCTTGTGATAAGAGTGACAGGAAGCCGTATTGGCACATTGTTCACATCGAAATAGGATTATACTAAACCGGTTTACTTAAACCAGGAAATTATATACTTTGAGTCCGCACTGTAGTCCGGCGTATTCCAATCAGAGAAACGTTATTTTAATAATTTCTCATGTATTCTCTCCCCAAATGTCAATTTCGCTCTACGGGTTGAATTACGTCCTTCATACTTACCATGTATTATGCTGCATGGAGCATCGACTCTCTCGGTTTAAACAATACTCGCTTATTGTCATATACGCAGAAATATATTATGTCAACCAGACGATTTTGTTTCTTGCCGTGACAACGGTACTTGTAGGTTTCCATCTTGCTGGGTGCACCTGATCTTTACAGCAAACAATCAGGATTCAATTAGTTCTTAGATAGTTATTTCCTACATGCAATTAAGATTATGTTTCGTCGTTTCACATATGCATTTGTGTAACTGGATGTATGGTTGTGTACATGGTTGTGTACATGAAGACATGTTTGTAACTGAGATGTCTACTTCGGTCCGTGCTGGTGTTGGGCCGCCATCGGGCGGCTTCTACGGGCCCCTGCCTGGGTCCTCCTGTCAACTTAGGAATTTGACCCCTTGGGGTATATGCTCCCTGCATTTAGAGATACTTTCAACATTCCTGGGTGCTAAAGAAGCCCTCTTGTCAGTGCTTAGTGCCAAGCCACGTCATCGCTGCCTTGTACACAGTATTGCCGCAGCAACGTCAACTCATCCTTCCCCGCAACGGCTCCGCCTCCGTCTGCGGCGGAGGACGTTAGGCAAAACGTCGGGGGGGGGGGGGGGGGGGGGGGGCAACTGGGTATCGCCCGGGCGTCGGGCGGCCATCTACAGACCAATATTCATCGACTAAAACTCAGAGGGAGCCCGCAATTATGTCGAGCCCGACTTCCGTTTGTTTACTGACGGCCGCGCCGGGAAATTTTTTATCATCAATTGTCAAAGAACACCATCCGAGCCCCGTCGAATATGTGACAGGGCAGATTTAAGCAAAAAATACGCTTGACTCCCTGGCTGTCTTGAAATTCGGCGATTTTCTGGCGATCCACAAATTCAGCCGGAAGGCGTTGGATATGTGACGCTGGCTTTACAAACTTTCATATTATTATACTTCCACCCGATGGCGTGGTACTAGGTTTTGTCGGTTAGTTGTCGTCGGTTAGTTGTTTGATTGGTTATTAGCTGGCAACTTTTTCTTCATAATGTAATGATAAGATTTTTCGGTGAAATATAGTTAGAGTAACACCCTAGACACAGTAAAACGAACTGTGGAATTAACCTGGACTACCATGATATGTTTTTGTTCAGATGATTTACCATTGTAAGATAGAGCCATATGTTTATCCAGGCACAGGGAGAGTGTCATCCACTATTATTAGAGGACGTATTTGTTCTCTCCCACACAGCTAACCTTTGATGGAACCATTGAGGGAATTAATCCCTGTATCCTGCATATGAATGCGAAAATCAGGAGGACCTATATGAATCAGTGGCCCCAGCCCTCTTGGGCAGCAATATCTCTCATCTGTTTATTTTACATTTTTTTTGTACAAGTCGGGCGAGATAAGAGAGGGGTCGTTCCAGTGTCGTAGGGAGCCCATGCGGCGGCCGCGCAGCTCTGCCGACCTCTGTCCGTATTTCAAAGCAAAAATATGGTCTAAAATCGTTGGATTGTTGCTCGAATATCGGCCAAATGTTGGCCGATTGGTGACCTGTTTAAAAGCTCTACGACCTCAAAAATCGCCATTGGAAAATCGCTGAATCGGGAACAGGGTTCGGTGCCCTGCGAACGTCGGCCGACCCCTATAAATTGCGGCGGAGCCCGTAGTGATCGAGCAAACACCGGCCGTATTCTTGCCGAAAATGTACTCTTTGAGTTCGCAGAGAAGTCGGAAGAGCTCTGTTTGGGATATGTTACGCTCCAGTATAAACATGAGACTTGTGTTTAGGGTTCGCTGATGCTTCATGTAAACATCCCCATCACGCTTGGCTAAACAATAATGTACATCCCTTGATGTCCGCTGTAATGCCTGAATGAACAACCCGTCACGCTTCAGTGAAACATCTCATTTACCCAGTGCACATTGTGGTGACGCGCAAACTTTGCGGCTGTTTTTGGTATGCTCAGACTCTTCCAGTTCAATATCTCACAAAGACCGGGGAAAGTAACATTTCTTGTTACACAGAGCCCTGGAGGGGTACCTCGTACTCAACATTGTGCATTCTCGGTCTAGTTTGTTTTGGGGATCATTTGAGTGTTTTGTTTATTTGCGCATGCGTAGTTCACACTGGTTTATTTCTCTACTTGGTCGAAGCTACACCTTCCACCGTCGTCTGGAACATATTTCTTTTGGTCAATTCTAAATTGACAGATATTTGTAAGCTTCCTTGTGTGTATTTATGTGTTTCTAAAACATCGAGATAACATTAATTAAAATGGCCAGAAAAGAAAGTGTTATGCAGCACATTGTGAAGGCGGACACTTGGAGGTCAAAATAAACACTGGTTAACATTTAATGCACCAAATTAAGATACACAAGTACGCAACAACGGACTTCTAGTTTCATATCGAATGTTGGATACTTTTTTTCTTAATGCTCGACTTGGATATAACTTATTAACATTATACCATTATATAACATTATAAGCTTACCCAGTAGTAAGCAGTTTGTCGTTTTGTTTTTTCAAATCCACGATCGAACATCGAACAACCGATCTTCTGATCTTTATCTGAAATCTACTAAGGGAACAAAACAAAAAAAAATAAACGTGTCCACTCAGTAGCAGAAAGGAAAATACCGTAGAGACAATGATTGGAATTCTACATAGGTGGGCGATGATATGTGTACTTGTTCAGTTGACGCATGTCGTTTCACCGAGAAGGATGAACGTACTATTCTTGATGTCTGACGACATGCGTCCACAGCTCGGTTGCTACATTGGGACCGATTTTCCCTCCCCGGTACATCCTAAAATGCACACGCCAAATCTGGATAAATTGGCGTCGAGGAGTTTACTACTGAAACGTGCGTATGTACAGCAAGCCTGGTGTTCACCCAGCCGTACAGCGCTACTAACCGGAAGACGGCCTGATACTACTCACGTTTACGACCTCAAGACCTACTTCCGGCAGTCAGGTGGTAATTTTACGACCATTCCTCAGTATTTCAAGCAAAATGGCTACCTGTCTATAGGAATGGGTAAAATATTTCATCCGAACAAAGCATCAGGCCATGATGATCCGATTTCATGGTCGCGGCCGTACTATCACGCCCCTAATCTGAAACACTGGGACGAGAAAGAACGGATATGGTTACCAGTCACACAACGGGAGCGAAAAAAGCGCCCACTGCCGGATGAACAGCTCACTTCTCACGCAATTAAAACATTGAGGGAAATAGCATCGGCCGCTAGAGAAGGGACACAACCATTTTTCCTTGCTTTAGGATTGCACAAACCCCATGTCCCATTTGTCTTTCCAGAAGAATACCTAGAATTATACCCGGAAGAGGGGATACGTGTACCAGACAACCCGCATGCGCCTGACAACATGCCCACGGTGGCTTGGTCAAATTGCATGCAACAAGAATTCGGACATTACAAAGATATACGTCGCACGCACTTCTCCGGGAAAATCAATGCGTCACTTCCGGTTCCCATGATTAAGACACTACGACGCGCATATTATGCCTCTGTGTCTTACGTAGATGCACTTTTAGGTGACGTGGTTGCCGAATTGGACGACTTGGGGCTTTCCAATTCTACGATCGTGACATTCATGGGAGATCATGGTTGGCAGCTCGGGGAGCATGGTGAATGGTGCAAACACACAAACTTTGAACTTGCAACGCATGCGCCAGTGATGGTCCGCGTGCCGGGTACTACCGACCGTGGAATAATCAGCGAAGCACTTACGGAATTTGTCGATCTCTTCCCGACGCTTGCCGAATTTGCCGGTCTGCCACATCTCCCGTTATGCCCTGCAAATTCAACAGATGTACCCCTTTGCACTGAAGGGTTAAGTATGGCGCATTTAATGAACCCTTCCTTACAAACAAAATGGAAACAGCGTGTTTTCTCGCAGTATCCAAGAAAAGTGGGGAATGTGACAGTTATGGGTTATACCATGCGCACTGGTGACTTCCGGTACACACAGTGGGTACGTTTCCAAGGTAAACCCGTATATCGCCCAATATGGGAGGATGTGTACGGGGAGGAATTATATGATCACCGAACTGACCCAGAGGAGAACGTTAATCAGGCTGATACAGAGGCCTACACTGGTATTGTGGTCCGCCTCAGAAAATTGCTATACAAGGGCTGGAGAAACGCTTTGCCCGTGCCAATTTAGTCCGAATGTTATTCCTATTATTAACACATTTAGTATGAGTATACTCCCAACAGGATTGAATTGTCTGCTTATTATTAGTTTTATTTTAGGCAACAGACGAGATAAAACAAAAAAGATGAATACGACATTTTTTAGTGTTATCATACTCTAATATAGGTTTTATTCTATAAATTCTATTTTATTCTAGTGTACGAAGCTGTTACGTTTTAACGTTAACATTTTTGGTTAGGGCAGAATCTAGGGTGACCCATGAGGCCGGCAGGGCCTACATCGATCTAGCTAGGAGTCAGCATGTGACGATGTGTCATAGTGTTCGCTTCACTGACGACGACGAATAAGTGGAAGCATTCATGTATATAATATAAACGCGCCCCGCTACACACTGGCCTTGCTCGGTATACACTCAGTTCAGGCTAAGCTTCAACAGAGGTATGTACACAAATTTCTAGATAAGCAAACGCAGGAAGCTGAAACACCGCATAAGCATATTTTTTTTTGCATGGACCACGACGTACATATATGATGTTTTAATGTTTACTAAAGAGCTAATATATATTATGTGCCAATGTATGACTAATTGCTTTCAATAGACTGAGCACAAAGCCCCTCTTCCTTAGAACGAGTCTGCATTCAGTGACTGTTTTGTAAGCTTTTAACCGAAAGCAAATCTAAAATCTTACGGGGGGGGTGGGGGTGGGAGTAGAAGATACCAATATAGTAGGCTACTGTGTGGGTTTTGATTCAACAGGGGTCAAGATGTATAGAGTAAGAAGAATATACCAGGAGGCTGTAATTAAAGGTATATATATATATATATATATATATATATATATATATATATATATATATATATACGCACGAGAAAATACCGACTGTGTCTTTGAGAACACTAGTATTTGTATGTTTTTTTATCATATTAATGGGGAGTGGGTGGGGGCGGGGCACAGGAACCCTATGCCAACTTTCCTTAGATGGGGAGGGGGGAGCTCTGGTCAATATGCCCGTGTTTTTTTACCGCGGAACAGGGTAAGAAAGTACTGGAGGTAATGTAGTTTCTCCTGTTTGTTCATTAATTTGCGATTTGTTTAAATAAGTCTTGCGCTGAATATATCAATCAGGGGCACAAATTGGTAAATTTGTAATTAAGATAACCATAGCTTTATTCTTTTCCCGTTTTCAAATACAAATAATTTAAAATGTACAAAAAAATAATAACAATATGAACTAACATTACTTAACAAAATAATGCTCACATTTCTCAAAATTTGCATGACAAAAAATAAAAAAAAAATAAAAAAGACTTCTTATTAATTCGGTAGCCAATTACACTGGCCAATGATACATTGCTAAATACTGCTGTAAGTTACCTATATTTCCTGCAACTTTTATTTATAGATGCTTATGAAAAAGTGTAACAGCAAAAGACAGGCAAAAAAACTTCAATGGGCAATGGGTTAAAGGTTTTTTGTCAAGTAAACAATAATTCGTACAAAAATTAACCGAATACAGGCAGTGGTACTCATGGCAAAACTAAGATGTTTTTTTTTATGCTTCGCTTCAGGTACTGCCGTCAAAACATGCTGGTAAGAGACAGACACGAGCTGTTCTGGTTATATCTGGTCGCCATTTTGGTTACCATAGGAACAGCCAAGAACGTCCTGTTTCTTGTATCAGATGACATGCGTCCGGAGCTCTCCTGTTTCCTGGGTCCTGATTTCCCGTCTCCCGTTCATCCGAAACTTCACTCCCCAAACCTAGACCGACTAGCTTCACAGAGCCTGCTGTTAAAGAGAGCTTACGTCCAGCAAGCTGTTTGTTCCCCGAGTCGCACGTCGTTACTCACTGGAAGACGTCCCGATACAACACACGTGTATGACTTGAAAACGTACTTCCGTAAGTCGGGAGGCAATTTTACGACAATCCCTCAGTATTTTAAAGAACATGGCTACCGCAGCATTGGTATGGGTAAGATTTTCCATCCAGGGGTGGCCTCGCATGATGACGACCCCATCTCGTGGTCAGAACCATATTTCCACGCCCCCAGTGCTATATATTGGCTCGAACACAAGCACAGCTGGATTGCAGTAACATCTGAAGAGCGACAAAAGAACCCTCTACCGGACGAAGAAATAGCAGAATATGCGATTAAAACATTAAGACGGGTCGCTCCCGCCGCAAAATCTGGCAAACAACCTTTTTTCGTCGCCGTCGGTTTCCACAAGCCACATTTACCCTTCATATTTCCTCAGGAGTTTCTTGACTATTACCCCAAAGAATCCATTCGCCTCCCAAACAACCCAGATGCACCAGCGTATATGCCGGAAGTGGCATGGTCATCCTACGGCGAGCTTCGGAATTACGACGATGTTAAAAAGCTGCATAATACTGGGGCAATAAACGATACTTTACCTGTACATAAAATACTGGAACTGAGGCGAGCATATTACAGTGCTCTTAGTTTTACAGATTCGTTAATTGGTAAAGTTCTGTCAGAACTGGAAGATCTGGGATTGGCAAATGACACTGTTGTCTCCTTTTGGGGGGACCACGGTTGGCAACTCGGGGAACATGGAGAATGGTCAAAACATACGAACTTTGAACTTGCGACACATGCGCCAATGATGGTTCGTATTCCAGGACAGACAGACAGGGGTGTGGTAACCGAACATTTGACTGAATTCGTAGACTTGTTCCCTACTTTGGTTGATGCAACTGGGCTTCCTCCACTTAATCTATGCCCTGATAATTCAACCGATGTCAGGGTTTGTAGAGAGGGGACAAGTCTGATGCCTTTAATCAAGGACCCTGCTACTTCTAAATGGAAACAACGCGTTTTCTCTCAGTATCCACGTTACCCTCATAAACAGCCTGTCATGGGTTATAGCATGCGCACAAACAACTTCCGTTATACAGAATGGGTATATTTCCGGTATTCTATACACAAGCCAAACTGGGACAAACTTTTCGGTGTTGAACTTTACGATCACAGCATCGACCCTGAGGAAAATTATAACTACGCTGACGACCCGAAATATACGGGGATAAGAAAGCAACTGTCATCCCAGCTTCATGCGGGGTGGCGGGCTGTTATCCCTTAAATGACCCAGCAGAAGATAAACAATCTAATACGAAGTGATTTACTGAAAAGTGTGTCTGCACTGATAGAATGTTCATTAAACTGTAGTACAGGGGGCATAAGATGGGTTACCAAGCCATTAATGATCACTGTGTCTTTAATGGTTCTTTTTATACAGAAAAGTTATGTTATGATTATATGGGGTTAGTTTGAATAAAATAATCTGGGATAAGTTTGTTTTCTGATATTTGTTGACATTAAGGTAACTGTTAATAACCTTGTGTTACATTGTGGACATATACTATATATAGTATACACTCCCTCCCTTCGACCTTTGGCACACTAAACTTAACAAAAAAAATTCCTTTACTTCCGGTCATCATCTGGAATATAAGTTCTGAAATGAAAATTGTGAGCTAAAATTAAATAAGGTGTCATAACAATATTTACCATTTGGACATCCTGGCATATGCCTTTTTAAGAAGGAGATAAAATGTACAATTAATAGTGACAGTTGGGAAGTGGTGCATTGCACGCATTGTAGATGGATAGGTAAGCTGGATAGGTAATATATAAAGACAGGTGTACGGGTATTTAAAGGGACCATTTTACATAAGAAGTACCTGCTTAATATATACGTGAAAAAAAATGTGTTTCTCCATAATATATCATTCATAAACCGTTTGCTTACTCATTTGTATGAGTGGTAAATTAACATACACCATGTGCGCACAGTGGCGTCAAACAAGAGGCTAATATCGGCTTTCTCCCGGCCGCTACGGGTCCAGTCGCCACCAAACAGTTTAGACGGATAGATCCAATCCTCGAAAATGTCGTTGGTGAGTTTACCTATCATATTTCCGTGATTTTTTAACCCCTGAGCCTTATTAATCCTCGAGTCCTTCTTTGTAAACAATCCATAATCGTTTATGTACCGCCATCTTTCGTACAAACATAAACCCAGATTCGCAAGTGGCAAGCCGTAATAAAAGGGAACTTTTATATACCAGGCACAGTGGAACCTCTCCTAGTGGACACCTCAATATAGTGGGCACCTCTATAGGGTGGGCAGTTTTGACCGTCCAGTTAATTCTCCTCTTTATTATTTACGTTTCGGTCATGCCCTCCATATAGCGGACACCTTTACATGGTGGGCAGTTTTGACCGTCCTGTTTATTCTCCTCTTTATTATTTACGTTGTGGTCATGCCCTGAATAAAGTGGACACCTCTATAGGGTGGGCAGTTTTGACCGTCCAGTAAATTCTCCTCTTTATAATTTACGTTGTGGTCATGCCCTGAATAAAGTGGACACCTCTATAGGGTGGGCAATTTTGACCGTCCAGTAAATTCTCCTCTTTATTATTTACGTTGTGGGCATGCCCTTCATATAGTGGGCACCCCTATAGGGTGGATAGTTTTGACCGTCCAGTTACTTCTCCTCTTTATTATTTACGCTGTGGTCATGCCCTCGATATAGTGGGCACCTCTATAGGGTACGCAGTTTTGACCGTCCAGTAAATTCTCCCCTTTATTATTTACGTTGTGGTCATGTCCTGAATAAAGTGGACACCTCTATAGGGTGGGCAATTTTGACCGTCCAGTAAATTCTCCTCTTTATTATTTACGTTGTGGGCATGCCCTTCATATAGTGGGCACCCCTATAGGGTGGATAGTTTTGACCGTCCAGTTACTTCTCCTCTTTATTATTTACGTTGTGGTCATGCCCTCGATATAGTGGGCACCTCTATAGGGTACGCAGTTTCGACCGTCCAGTTAATTCTCCCCTTTATTATTTACGTTGTGGTCATGCCCTGAATAAAGTGGACACCTCTATAGGGTGGGCAATTTTGACCGTCCAGTAAATTCTCCTCTTTATTATTTACGTTGTGGGCATGGCCTTCATATAGTGGGCACACCTATAGGGTGGATAGTTTTGACCGTCCAGTTACTTCTCCTCTTTATTATTTACGTTGTGGTCATGCCCTCGATATAGTGGGCACCTCTATAGGGTACGCAGTTCTGACCGTCCAGTAAATTCTCCTCTTTATTATTTACGTTGTGGTCATGCCCTGAATAAAGTGGACACCTCTATAGGGTTGGCAGTTTTGACCGTCCAGTAAATTCTCCTCTTTATTATTTACGTTGTGGTCATGCCCTGAATAAAGTGGACACCTCTATAGGGTGGGCAATTTTGACCGTCCAGTAAATTCTCCTCTTTATTATTTACGTTGTGGGCATGGCCTTCATATAGTGGGCACCCCTATAGGGTGGATAGTTTTGACCGTCCAGTTACTTCTCCTCTTTATTATTTACGTTGTGGTCATGCCCTCGATATAGTGGGCACCTCTATAGGGTACGCAGTTTCGACCGTCCAGTTAATTCTCCCCTTTATTATTTACGTTGTGGTCATGCCCTGAATAAAGTGGACACCTTTATAGGGTGGGCAATTTTGACCGTCCAGTAAATTCTGCTCATTATTATTAACGTTGTGGGCATGGCCTTCATATAGTGGGCACCCCTATAGGGTGGATAGTTTTGACCGTCTAGTTACTTCTCCTCTTTATTATTTACGTTGTGGTCATGCCCTCGATATAGTGGGCACCTCTATAGGGTACGCAGTTTCGACCGTCCAGTTAATTCTCCCCTTTATTATTTACGTTGTGGTCATGCCCTGAATAAAGTGGACACCTCTATAGGGTGGGCAATTTTGACCGTCCAGTAAATTCTCCTCTTTATTATTTACGTTGTGGGCATGGCCTTCATATGGTGGGCACCCCTATAGGGTGGATAGTTTTGACTGTCCAGTAACTTCTCCTCTTTATTATTTACGTTGTGGTCATGCCCTCGATATAGTGGGCACCTCTATAGGGTACGCAGTTTTGACCGTCCAGTAAATTCTCCTCTTTATTGTTTACGTTGTGGTCATGCCCTGAATAAAGTGAACACCTCTATAGGGTGGGCAATTTTGACCGTCCAGTAAATTCTCCTCTTTATTATTTACGTTGTGGGCATGCCCTTCATATAGTGGGCATCCCTATAGAGTGGACAGTTTTGACCGTCCAGTTAATTCTCCTCTTTATTATTTACGTTGTGGTCATGCCCTCGATATAGTAGGCACCTCTATAGGGTACGCAGTTTCGACCGTCCAGTTAATTCTCCCCTTTATTATTTACGTTGTGGTCATGCCCTGAATAAAGTGGACACCTCTATAGGGTGGGCAATTTTGACCGTCCAGTAAATTCTCCTCTTTATTATTTACGTTGTGGGCATGCCCTTCATATAGTGGGCACCCCTATAGGGTGGATAGTTTTGACCGTCCAGTAAATTCTCCTCTTTATTATTTACGTTGTGGGCATGCCCTTCATATAGTGGGCACTTCTATAGGGTGGGCAGTTTTGACCGTCCAGTTACTTCTCCTGTTTATTATTTACGTTGTGGTCATGTCCTCCATATAGCGGGCACCTCTATATAAAGTCTGTTGTCTGTTGTGTCCACATGATAGAGGTTTCACTGTGAGTAAAATATACATAAAGTACTGTGTTTTACCTTTACAATATTATTACATCTTTCAATTTTACAGACACGATCTGTGGCGCAAAACACGAATATGTTTATGTTGTATTTTTTTCTTCATGTTTCTTGTCCCTGTGTCCGAGTCGGCCCGTAGAGACACGTACTCTTGTTATGGTAAACGGATACACGTTGATTGTTTACTCATACACGACCATAACAGCGCAGGAATCATGTCACTTGGAGTAAATAAGACCGTGTGCCGTAATGGTTTTGCGGGAAACGTTTGTATTCAACCAAAATGATCTTAAAGTGTGAGACAATAAACATTAATACTGAAATGTATATTTCCCTTTAAAGACATTCTGAGCAAATTTTTGTGTCGAAAAAAAAAGAATCCCGCAGCCCCCCCCCCCCCCCGCATACACACACACACAAACACACACACACCGTATCAGTCCCTGAGACATCTGGGTTTTATGGTAAAATGGCAGCCCCAATACCCAACATTTGCGTTAATTTATATTTATCTTCCAGGGTGGGAAGGGGGGGGGGGGAGACCAGCAGACACATAAACACGCATATATATATATATATATATATATATATATATATATATATATATATATATATATATATATATATATATATTTATCTTTTCAGTGTCTGTGTAACACATTTCATATAAATAGTACTTTATCACATTTCATATATACATTTGTATCTTACAATTAAGTATGTGCTTTAGATAATAAGGTTTTATATTTCCAGTATAAGTTAACTCTGAGGCAGATGTTGATATAATATTTCATAGTCAACTCATAAATGGAACCAAAGTCTATAACACTATTTATTAATATATTTCATTTGCAATAAATGGATATCAATAGTGAGGATGATGAATACTTTAACCACCCCCCTTATCAGAGAAAATGGAGGATATATACATCACCCCCTCTATACTGACGCTCTGAGCCCTCATGAGCGGTTTCGAGAAATTTGTGGAAATAAAACCGTCAGGGTTCGATAAGGGGGCGACATGAAAGTACTTCGAGGACAGCGTCTAGGCGGGAATCTATCTGTGGGGAGAGTTTATTTGCAAGACGATGAGTGTGGGCGAAGTTAGAGCGGAATAACACTTTTTATTGGACCACGATAAAATCCTTAAATGGTTTAGGATACAAGGTAAGCAGTCATTCTGTGATGACAATGAACACTTCTACAGCATAACACATGAGTCTGACTCATCAAACTTCCTGGATATTCTTAGATAACCTTATCAATAGTGCTTATCTGTCACAGAGTACGCTATGCTTAATGAAATATTCAATATGCGTGTACTGCCACACATGTCGGATATATAACGATACCGTGCACCTGATAAAAGATGACTTGACAGATGATTCATGGTGAATCCCTGAATAATTTAGCAGAAGTAATTACAATTCACAGCACCAGGTTCAACAAAGACATACATGCAGCATCATCGTTCAAACGTACATTTATGCCGACTGAAACGTACATTTATGCCGACTGAAACGTACATTTATGTCGACTGTATTAATTTTCTGATTATTTCATATAATTGTGATTTGGTAGATGTTGCAGATAAAACGGATAAAATTATTTTTCGTTAAGTGAATGTCAAATATGATTTAAATGTATACAGGGTTGGGTTCATATGCGACTTGGCGCGTTTAAATGCAAATGTTATGTTCTTTCCCGAGTGCAAATGCAAATGCATTCAATTTTTGTTTTTCAAATGGAAATACAAATGCATTTCATTGCCTTCAAATGCAAATGCAAATGACTATATGTACTATACTTTTAATGTGTCGGAAATAATACACAACAACATTTTTGGAACAATTTTTATTATGAAATATCAAATCAAATTGAACCACTATTTTATTGTTCCATTCCGTAGTTATAAATATATATATATATATATATATATATATATATTATATATATCAGGGTTGGGTCCAAAAGTACTCGTACTCATAGTACTCGTACTCGAGTACTTTTTAAAAAATCACAAAAGTACTCGTACTTGTACTCGAGTACTTTGAAAGTACTCGGTACTCATATGAGTACTTTATGAGTACTCTTGGGTATTTCATATTTTTCTAAATAAACTTTAATCTCAATTTATTATATTAGTTATAGTTTATTATAGAATATTATAGTAAGATATATATAATATATATAACATATATAATATCATATATAATATTACTTAAAGTAATCCATCTGTTACTATAACTAAACTATTACAGCACTGATAACTACTACTATTACTTTGCTTCTTTTACTAAAACTAACACTTTTATTTAATATAAAATATAAATAAATTGAACTATTTTATTATTAATACATTCATGCAATTCATATGTACATGTGTACAACATTATATATTTCCAGCAAGATAAGTATATAGTGTTCAATAAAACATTAAATAAGCAAAATCATACTGAGTAAAATTTAAGAGAAAAAATTCTAATTTTTGAAAGATCCCAAAATAAAAAAAAAAGTTCAGATTTGCCACAATTCATTACAAATAAATATACTCAGAACCTGTTCATCATAATATAAATTCAGCAGTGCTCTGGGGCTTGGGCTAATCAAGCTTGAATTGATTTATATATAAAACTAAATGTGAGTGTAGGTTTAGCATATTTTCAGTGGGAATTGCAGTCAAAGATGAGCTCTGTACACAGTCTGGGGCACAACTAAGAGTCGGCTGTCGACTGTCAACTGATTTACCCATGAAAAGCTGTGACTATCAGACCATACCACCTGTAGCTACTACAACATAGGCTGCACCATCACATTCTACTATTAACTTACAATAACTTCCTAACATACTGTGTATGCTCACAAAGGACTTCTCCAATGTTTAATGACCTAGCCTACTTAATGAACCAACAATGAGAACCAGGGGTTAACCTCAAGCCAAAGCCTTCTGTCGAGTGCCAACTGGACCATGAAAGCACCGAGCATTAACTAATCACACTACACTGGGCCCTTCATTGTGCTCTATGAACCTAACCAAAAAAACACTCAATTCATCAGATGACCCTAGGGTTGTAATAGAAAAGTAATAGCTATTATTCGATTACTAAGGGTACTATAACCATTACTAGTTCAAATTTCTTTTCTATCAATTGTAATATTACTGTTACTAACTTTGAAAACCTGTAATATTCTATTTATATTACACATTAATTCTGCCACATTCCTTGTTGTAATAATCACTGACGTAACTGATTTTAATACTCATAAATTATTACACATGATGAATGACATGGTCAGTCTGTCAGATGTGTTGTTTTATACTATTTTCACTTATACCGGTTGTCATTAAATATCTTCATTAGGCTACAGCCACATATTATTCATAGGTTAATATTATATAAATAATAACATATGGTTGTTATTATTATTATAATTGTTATTATTATATGATTACATATTGTAAACATATGGTTATATGCTTTATACAATGTCAGTGAGATTTCCTTTAACAATATAACTTTTATTTATTAACTTTTATGTAACTTTTCATGTTGTAGTATCTGAACATTCCCACCACTATTTTGAATTTGCATAAAACAACAATTAGTAAATTGTTTATCCTGTCCTGGTTAGAAATATATATTTTTAAGAACCTACGAGACCAGATGTCTCTTTAATGCAAAGTGCCTACTTTAATAAGTTAATGCGTTGATGTATTTCAACTGTGTATTTATATGCCCTAGAGTTTACATTTCACCTCAGTATTTTGATTAAGCATAACACAACATTGTATATATTTTTATTTTGTACTGGGTTTTCATTAATAAAAATAATTTTAACTTTCTGAGAATATATTCAATTTAATAACATCATTAAACAAGTTTGGTTACAAAAAGTACTCATTTAAGTACTCATTAGTACATTTTGAGTACTCGGTACTCGTACTCGAGTACTTTTGAAAAAAGTGCAAAAGTACTCATCCTTGTACTCGAGTACTTTTAAAGTACTCAGTACTCGTACTCAAGCATTTAAAATTACTCGGACCCAACTCTGATATATATATATATATATATATATATATATTGTTATTTCCGTGTCTGTATACCAAATCAGAAATTCCCAAAATCAATTTGGGTCTTGCTTTTCCAATGGGACATATGCAAGTCAAGTTTGAAATCTATACATCAATAAAGAAGGAATTATCATCCAGAAACTAATTTTTTTTGACAGGTGGCTCCTGTGACCTTCACCTTTGACCTTGTGACCTCACAATTGATAGTGTTCTTCCTCTCTTGGCAGGAGAACTATATGTGCAAGATGAAAGATCTGAGATGAAATGTTTGGCTGAAAATGCATCCACATCTTTTTAAAGATGTGTCCTGTGACCTTGACCTTTGACCTCATGACCCAATAATTAAATTGGGTCTTGCTTTTCCAATGGGACATATACAAGTCAAGTTTGAAATCCATACATCAATAAAAGCAGGAATTATCATCCAGAAACTAATTTTTGGACAGATGGCTCCTGTGACCTTCACCTTTGACCTTGTGACCTCAAAATTGATAGGGGTCTTCCACTCTTGGCAGGTGAACTATATGTGCAAGATGAAAGATCTCAGATGAATTTTTTGGCTGAAATTGCATCCACAACCTTTATAAAGAGGTTTCCTGTGACCTTGACCTTTGACCTCATGACCCAAAAATCAATTCGGGTCTTGCTTTTCCAATGGGTCAAATACAAGTCAAGTTTGAAATCCATACATCAATAAAAGAAGGAATTATCATCCAGAAACTAATTTTTGGACAGATGGCTCCTGTGACCTTCACCTTTGACCTTGTGACCTCAAAATTGATAGGGTTCTTCCTCTCTTGGCAGGTGAACTATATGTGCAAGATGAAAGATCTCAGATGAAATGTTTGGCTGAAAATGCATCCACATCTTTTTAAAGATGTGTCCTGTGACCTTGACCTTTGACCTCATGACCCCAAAATCAATTTTGGTCTTGCTTTTCCAATGGGACATATACAAGTCAAGTTTGAAATCCATACATCAATAAAAGCAGGAATTATCATCCAGAAACTAATTTTGGGACAGATGGCTCCTGTGACCTTCACCTTTGACCTTGTGACCTCAAAATTGATAGGGTTCTTCCACTCTTGGCAGGTGAACTGTATGTGCAAGATGAAAGATCTCAGATGAATTTTTTGGCTGAAATTGCATCCACAACCTTTTTAAAGATGTGTCCTGTGACCTTGACCTTTGACCTCATGACCCCAAAATCAATTCAGGTCTTGCTTTTCCAATGGGTCAAATACAAGTCAAGTTTGAAATCCATACATCAATAAAAGCAGGAATTATCATCCAGAAACTAATTTTTGGACAGATGGCTCCTGTGACCTTCACCTTTGACCTTGTGACCTCACAATTGATAGGGGTCTTCCACTCTTGGCAGGTGAACTATATGTGCAAGATGAAAGATCTCAGATGAATTTTTTGGCTGAAATTGCATCCACAACCTTTTTAAAGAGGTTTCCTGTGACCTTGACCTTTGACCTCATGACCCCAAAATCAATTCAGGTCTTGCTTTTCCAATGGGTCAAATACAAGTCAAGTTTGAAATCCATACATCAATAAAAGAAGGAATAATCATCCAGAAACTAATTTTTGGACAGATAGCTCCTGTGGCCTTGACCTTTGACCTTGTGACCCCAAAATTTCTATAGATCATCCACTATTGGCAAGTGAGCTATATATTCAAGATGGAAGACCTGGGATGAAAGTTTGGCTTAAAATGCATCCACAGTATATTTTAAAATGCCAGTCCAGTGACCTTGACCTTTGACCTCATGACCCTAGAACCTATAGGGTTCTTACTTTAGTGGTGGGCCATACATAAGTCATGTTTGAAATCTATATGGCTATCAACACTGGAGATATCATAAGAGGAGTGTGATTTTCACCATAAATGGCAATATTCAAGGTCAAGGCCACTAACATAGGAAAGGTCATGACCCCAATTTAAATAACCATCATCCCATAACCCATACCTATGTATATGCATAATATAAAAGAAATCTGTCCATTAGTTTTTGACTTATAATGCTCACAGTACTGTAAGGTGGCAATTTTGGGAGTATTAAACGGCATGAAAACAAGTAAAGAATAATAGGTGGCGCCACCAGTTTCTGGAACATGACAACCCTATCCATGATCTTCCATCAACTTGATTTTGGGATAAATCCATGCAAGATTTCTTGAGATATTAAAGAATTTGTGTGATTTTCCCCAAAATTGGACCTATTCAAGGTCAAGGACACTCTCCTAGTAAAGGTCATGACCTCATTTTAAATAGGCGTCGTCCTCTTACCAATATCTATACATATACCAAGTTTGGTAAAGTTCCGTGAAATATTTTTTGGGTTATCGCGCCAACAAGATTTATATGCGGCGGCGGCGGCGGCGGTGGCGGCGGCGGCGGCGGCGGTATGAAAACATAGTAATCTCCCGACTTTGTCTGGGGATACAAATATGAGAATACATGCTATATGAAAGGAGATTTTCTTCAGTTTAAAGAATGACAACTAACCCAAAAACAAACGGGTATATTTTGAAATCTAAAAATATTCTCTACAAAGGGGTTTGTGCAAACTTCTCTAACGGGTCATTTTGTAACATTTAAAACTGTTAACTTAAATTCGATATTTATATAGCCATTTATTGATCAAAACATACAATTATAACTATGTGGATTTTTAAAAGTGTTTTAAAAAGTTTTTTTAATATTTTGCACATCTTCAATGGGAAGCCTTTTATATGTAGATGAAACTTTAACAATTAATTTCATTGCTGTATACTTTTAAACACGGGTTTTTCATATATATTTTAACATATTATGCCCAGAGATATCCTGAGGCTGCTATAGGTGTGCTGGAAAAATAATTATTTTTGGTCAAATATCTGAAATTCATTAAAATATTTTAAAATCTAAAGAAGTGACACAATTAAGGGTCATGAAGCTTAGCTGCCAAGCCTGACCTGTGACATCATGGACTGAGATTCACAAGTTCAAGTCAAATTTTTGAAGAACCTATTTGCTAATTTTTTATGAAAAAAATATATACCACATATGTCTGGCTAAAACATAGGTGACTTGATGGTCTGAGGCAAAATGTATGGTTGTTGAGCTAACAGGAACTAAACCCATAGCTTGCTTGATACCTGTCAGTCTCAAAAGGAGCACCACACAGGCCGAATATAAGATCAACATATATAGCAAAAATTAAAGGAAATCCATATATGAATTATTGAGAAACGGGTGCTTCTGTATGAATTTTTATTCAATACAAACCAGCTGTACTGAACTTTCATAAATGATGATCATATTTTTAAAGAAATCTTTGAACCAATTCTTTGCAAGATTACATTAATATAAGTCCCGCATTTTAAAGATGGCTACCTGGAGGCCATATTGGATTTCAGAAAGGTCTGAAATCCGACAACAAACATCTTCTAAAAGGGACCAAACATTAAAAAAAATCGAAGAAACTGCACTGATGAAAGGATTTCTAAGGTGGCTACCTGGCATTTATAATGGATTTCTGACAATCTGACATTTGATATCACACATCCTCCAATAAGAGACCAAACCTGTGGTAATGGCTCCAAAGAATGCTACAGTAATGAACTTCCAAAACAATTCAAAAGGCATGATCAGGTTGAAGAACTCTCATATCAGATTTATGAACATGCAAATGTAAAAAGTGTAAGTCCAGTATTTTTTATTATCACTTTGCTTTTTAGTGGGATCAGCAGGGTAGGTAAACTGAAACTGAAATGAAGAAAGCATCACTAAGAGTCTTGTTAAACTAATGAAGCCATCCTAGGTACAGACCCACAAATTATCAGGACAAACATTTGGTGGTATATCTGATGATTTGTATACAAAATATTTACATATCTAGTTAACTAAATTTATTGCAATGATTCCATAAAATAAATTGCAAAATGTTCCCATCATCTTATAAATCAGTAGCTAAACCTTAATACAATACTCTTAAAGTCCACCTCGGGCAACAGAGTGTTTTTGTTATGCACTAATGAGGTTCAGTGGGCTGATACAAGGGGAATCATGTATCACAAGTGTCGCTCACTATTATGGCCACACAGTAAAATGTAGCAGTTGGAGTGCAATAGTATATACATGAAAATAGAGATGGTCTACAAAGTAAGTTTTTATTGTGAATATCCCTGATCTATGACCTTGGCCTTTTGCACACATATCAATTGGATTCTTTCTGGAGTGATGGGTAACTACTTACAACTTAAAACTACTAACCACTTAAAACTGGAGTAATCACTTGCAAACAAATGTTTGACCTTCAACGTTTTACCTCCTGACAAGCTAACCCCAAAATCAATCAGTTTTTTTTCTTCAAGCAAAAAGACCCATACATATGAAGTTTGAATCAAATTGAATGATGCATAGGTGGGGCATATGTGAAGGCTGACGGTTTGGGATGAACATTTTCGCTTGAAATATGTTCACAAGCATTTGGAACAATTGAGTACTGTGAGCTTGACCTCTGAACTTTTGAACTCAAACATCAATAGGGTTCTTCCCCTTTGGTAGGTAAGCCATATATGACGGATGGAAGGTATAGATTGAAAAGTTTGCCTTAAAATGACTCCACGCAAGAAGTGGGCGCTGTGAACTTGACCTTTGACCTCAAGATCAACCGGTCTTTTCCCCTGTTGGCAGAGAAGAGATATATCAATGCCGGAAGGTTTGGAATGAAAAGTCTAGCTTGAAAAGTGTCCACAACCTTTTTTAAGAAGTGGATCCTGTGATCTTGACCTTTGACCTTGAGACCTCAAAATCAATAGGATTCTTCTCCCACTTGGTAGGTGAGCCATATGTGAAGGATCAGGGTCTTAGGATGAAAGGTTTGGCTTAAAATGCATCCACAAGCTTTTCAAAGAAGTGGGTCGTTTGACCTTGTGACCTCAAAATAATTATGGTTCTTCCCCTGTTGGTAGGTGAGCTATATGTGAAGATGGGAGATTTGGGATGAACATTTTGGCTAAAAGAATGATTTTTGGGGTGTGCAAACGCACCCCGTATCTCGGAGAATATAGGTCGCAGTGACCTAATTTCAGATTTGCAAGGAAATCTTTTGAGAACCTGTAAGACTGCATAGGGGATATGATCCTAGCCCTTACGGTTACAAATTGTGCCCTGCTAACGGCTGGACGGCTAGCCGGACGGACAGACGGAAGGACGACGGACAAAGACCCATCACTATAGCACATCATGACTAAAAGTCAGCTGAGCTAATAAAATCATACAGTGTCATAAGACCAAAAATTGTCTTTTTTCCTATATGTGGAGCACATTCCCAGCTTTTAGAATTTGTCCCAGTAATGAGACATTAATTTCATGGGCCTACAGTTAGTTTCGATATATTCCAACTAATAGAGTGGTTACGAAGTCAGACTTCGGGGCGGTTGCGCAAGAAAATGTGGGTGCTATACGATTACAGAATAATAACAGAGATATACGTAATTGATATCCTGTTTAAGCAGTATACAAACGGAACACGGAAATAAACCTACATGCAAAAAGTTCATTAGTAGATTTATATTATAATATACAGTTTTACAGTTTTTTTCCTCAGAGTATGATAAAGACTTATAAATTCTGACCGTCAAAAGGGACACCCCAACTTTATTTATCTGTCACTTTATTCAGAAGGAATGGCAGCCCTCCATCCTGCATGGAGCGCAGACGATAATTGTCTTCGCATGTCTTTGTATCTCGGGTCGTCCGCGAAGTTGTAATTTTCCTCAGGGTCAATGCTATGATCATACAGCTCCACACCATAAAGTTTCTTCCAGTTTGGTTTGTAAATTGGTTTAGATTTAAATTTGGCCCATTCGGTGTACCGGATGTGGTCAGTGCGCATGCTGTAACCCATGATGCCGTGTTTATGAGGGTGACCCGGATACTGCGAAAACACACGCTGCTTCCATTTAGTTGTTGATGGATCTTTTATTAGAGGCATTAGACTTGCTCCCTCCCTGCAAACCCTGATATTGGACGAATTTTCAGGGCACAGCTTCAGTACAGGAAGCCCAGTTGCGTCAACCAGAGTGGGGAACAAGTCAACGAATTCAGTCAAACGTTCGATCACTGCACCCTTATCTGTTAACCCTGGAACGCGAACCATCATTGGCGCATGCGTCGCAAGTTCAAAGTTCGTGTGTTTGCACCATTCTCCATGCTCCCCGAGTTGCCAACCATGGTCACCCCAAAAGGAGACAACAGTGTCATTTACCAGACCCAAATCTTCTAATTCTGACAGAACTTTACCTACCAATGAATCTGTAAAACTAAGAGCACTGTAATACGCTCGCCTTAGTTCCAGTACTTTACTCGCCGGAAATGTGTCGTTCATGCTGCCAGTATTGTTAAGGTTTCCCACGTCAAAGTATTTACGTATTTCTTTGTACGGGGACCACGCTACTATTGGCAAATACGCAGGAGCGTACTGGTTATCTGGAAGGCGGATTGATCCTTTTGGGTAAAATTCAAGAAACTCCTCAGGAAATATAAAGGGTAAATGTGGCTTGTGAAAACCGACGGCGACGAAAAAGGGTTGCTTGCCAGATTTTGCTCCGGGGGCGACACGTCTTAATGTTTTAATCGCATATTCTGCTATTTCTTCGTCCGGTAGAGGGTTTTTTTGTCGCTCTTCAGCTGTTACTGCAATCCAGCTGTGCTTGTGCTCGATCCAATATTTAGCACTGGGAGCGTGGAAATATGGTTCAGACCACGAGATGGGGTCGTCATGATGCGAGGCCACCCCTGGATGGAAAATCTTACCCATACCAATGCTGCGGTAGCCATGTTCTTTGAAATACTGTGGGATTGTCGTAAAATTGCCGCCCGACTTACGGAAGTATGTTTTCAAGTCATACACGTGTGTTGTATCGGGACGTCTACCAGTGAGTAACGACGTGCGACTCGGGGAACAAACCGCCTGCTGGACGTAAGCTCTCTTTAACAGCAGGCTCTGTGAAGCCAGTCGGTCTAGGTTTGGGGAGTGAAGTTTCGGATGAACGGGAGACGGGAAATCAGGACCCAGGAAACAGGAAAGCTCCGGACGCATGTCATCTGATACAAGGAACAGGACGTTCTTGGTTGTTGCCATGGTAACCAAGATGGTGGTCACATATAAGCAAAACATCACGTGACCCAGTCTCGGCGCCATGGCTTGGAAAATATCTGAAAGAAGATTAAAATATTAATAAATATATAAATAATAAAATATAATAATAAAAATATAACATCTTCCATCTAAGCACAAAGGACATTACCAGAGTTTAATCGGATTATAAATTCTGTTTTTTTTATAAGAAAAATATCTGTGACAGATCTGAGTGTGTATAATGAATCACGCGTAGAGAATAACTGAAAATTTACTCTGCGTTGAAACGCACTGAAATGCATTGACAAGTGTACTGGGAACTTGAAATACACAAATGGCGTAGGTACATGTAGATGTAGTGAAGAGCCTATAGATAAAGGTCATTGAGACAGGTTGTATCAGAGTGATTTCAATTTACATGTAAAATGTTTTTGTGATACGGAGTATAACGGATTATGGAACATATGAAAACTATCAACTTTTTCAGCTTTGCCTAAACGAGCCAATTCCGATATCTGATGTGCCAAAAAACCGATAATGGTTTAAATATGCTACATGGTATAAAAGAAATGAATATGTATTTCTATATTTGGGGTTTGTAGAAGATAATAACGATTATTTAAAGGTTTGTAAGACGGCGCTGATACCTCCTTTACACCCACCCCTCCCCCTCCCTCTGTACCGGACCCTGGAGATCCATGTGAACCAACACACACAGTGGCGGATCCAGAGGGGGAGCTTTGGGGGCTGAAGCCCCCCCCCCCCCCCCCCCCAGCCAAGCTGTAAACATTGTAATCATTTTTTATCAGAGAAGAATTTACCTAACATTATTTTCAGTTGCCGTCATACAAATATCACCCTTTCAACTGAAAGACAGCAGTTGAAAACCAAAAGAATCGTTAGGAGAGACGCATGTCTACACCAAGATAAGGCATTTTTTTATTCCCCCGCCGTTAGGAGAGAGGACTACTAAAATGGTTCGCGTCTGTCAGTCCCTCCGTCCTTTCGTCCGTCTGTCCTTCAATCCGTCCGTACGTCCCGCACCATCACTGATGCCATACTTTCCTAGTTAAACATATGTTAGGCAGAGGAAATTTACTGCCACTTCATAAATAACATGTATGGGGGACCGGGATTTTGGCTGTATAAATCTGTTGGAATTCTCAGTGGGGAATCTGTTTTGAAATTATTTATCCTTGTCGCTCTTAAAAAGAAAAAAAAGTACAAAACGGTACAAGAAACTTTAGTAAACTGACAATGTTTAATACCTATAGCATCAGTTTGTGGAAGATTTATTATCGATAACAAATGTATAAATTACCAAATATGTAAAGGATAATGCATACATATGCGAACGAAAGAAATGCATTTTATAATTCAGACGTATATAATAAAGAGATTTGACGTTTGAATGTATCAAAGCAAGTTCTAGACTAATGAAGCTACTGCATACATGGAAAAGTAATTTAAGCTTTACCAGTTATTCAAAATATACGCTGGTGAGTAAAATCTTAAAAAGTAGTTGGAGAATAACATTCAATCATGAGTTATTCGTTTGCTTTTTATGATAATGTTTAACGCACTTAAATGTTTACATGTAGTTGTGTCTTCATTTTATGACTGATAAGGTATTTGAGATTAAATAATGAATTAAATGTTTACATCGTTGGGCACTTGTGCTGACATCTCATGTTCATCATATGATATCTTAAAAAGAGATTATTAATATACCAAAGTCTTATTTTTATTTATTAATCGGTTGATAGAAAAAATAATATCTAGATCAATTTTTCTTTTGCTATGATTTCCCCATTCTAAATGTTGCTTCAGGGAAGTCTTTATTTGCGGAGTTAATTATACTTCTACGAAGCGAGGTTTAGCATGTAATTATAGACGTTGGTTGATTCGTCTGTTAGCAGCTGTACTCAACAGTTATAGACGGACTTATGAGGAGAGCCAGAAAAAACAATTCAAAATAATTTAGGGTTTACCTGGGTCACAATAATATTTTTATTTAAAAGATGCTTTACTATTGTGAAAAAAGGCTATAAAAAGACCGTTTTATTTTTAAGTTTACGCGAACCTTTAATTGAATATAAATTTCCGAAAGGGGCGAGCAGACCGGTTATGCAAAATCGAGTTGGTAACCTTGACCCACATTTCTCTTGAATTAATATAATCGTCGCGCTAATAAAAAAATACATAATATGAATTGTCTGACTTTAAAGTCTGCATTTACGTTTTGTTTCAACTTTGTTCATGAGTTTCCAGTTGTAAACTATGTCTCGGGAAAATATTATAAGTTGCACATCTGTACCCATTTTCAAGTGACAATTTCAAAATTGTCAGATCGTATATGAAGTGGAAAAAATGCAAAAGGTATATTTTGATATGTATAGCCATGGAGTCATGTTTTGTTAGTTTCCAGTCAGCAAATTATTTAATGTTAGGTTGAAACTACGACTGCATGTTTACAAGAGATTGAATATATTACTGGCCATCTAATACATCTTTCTCTCATCCATCAATAACAGTTGATTTTTTTAAAATCTTTATTCTGTAGCATAAGTTAAGTTTTTCGTTTTTAAAACGGCAAAGAAATTTGTTTCTATAGGTATCAAGTGACTTAAATTCAAATAACGTATCCAACAATTCATCCATTATAACCTTTTGAACATCAGAAGTTTACACTGCAATATATATATATATATATATATATATATATATATATATATATTTATTTATTTATATAAATACATATAAATATAAAATATATGTATATATGAATTTATATATATATATATATATATATATATATGTATATATATATATATATATAGAGAGAGAGAGAGAGAGAGAGAGAGAGATAATTAGATAAATGTAAAAGGCAAGGGGCTGCACCAATATATATATATATATATATATATATATATATATATATATATATATATATATATATATATATATGATTTTGCAAAGTATCTACTAGCCCCCCCACTTGCAAAATCCTGGATCCGCCCCTGACACAAGAAAAAAAACGTAAAGGCACCTGGCCGTATGCCAACCCAACGTATATTCCTGGAGCCCCCGGCGGCAGATGATGAACCTATTCCAATACAATTATTTAGACTTTGGAGATACTACGTTGCCATGTTTAGACACACATAAGGGGCGGATCCAAGACTCCGGAAATGGAGGGGTCCAAACCAGGAGGACTAATGACAAAACCTGAAACAGGTGACCAGGTATGGAAGGGGGGGGGGGGGGTACGTGTTCCAGGCCACAAATAAATGGTCTAAAAACCTTTAAAAAAGCGGCGGCTGAAAAAAAGGGCGTGGTTCCGCTTCTACACATCATACATATATAGGCATATCGCATGTGGCCAGTAACGTCGATTTATCATCAACGGTGGGAAAAAGGAGGATTGGGGGTGGGGGGGGGGGATGGGGGTTGATGAATTCCTAAGGTCACTAAAATAATTAATGACCATTTCGTGATGCTGAAACGCTGATCCTCAAAACATAAAGGAAAAAAACAGAACCAAAGTCTATCTTTCTAATTAATCCTTTATTTCATGTTTAATTACCATCTACAATATTTATAATATAAACCTGTACATACATGTAGGCCTATTAATTTCTTAATACATTCATTTTTTGTAATATTTAAAATGTGCTATTTATTATTTAGAGTAAAGTCGACTGATTGGAACTCCTAACCATGCTAGGGAGTGAGCAATATGTTTTCAAAAAATGCGTAAAATAAAACACATGTAGTCGCGAACTCACTGCCGTCTCTTATCACTAACATGAAAGGGTCTGGTGGCCGTCAATTAGTTAATATTTGCCACCAGGTAGCAATAAATATTCCAAGCCATTGCGAATGCTATTTCAAAGTTTTATCAACTTAATTGAATGGGTTTATCTGCACATATATCTAGTTGCTAGCATTGCACGATACATGTGCTATATATCCTTGTGCAGGTGACACAACTTACCCAAGCAACACAACGCCATAGCTCGGGACACCGTGGTCGATAAACAGGCAACACCCGACGAGTGGTGTAACGGATTATGTGGTATACACTGAGGAAAAGGCCCTGGATTATACACGCGTCCAAGCAGCTGCAACCTTAGAGAGCGTTTCAGAAGTGTGCCTATCTCGGCCAGGGTGTGAACATATGTGCGATACAGGGCTGCACACAGTTTCAGTATGACGCGCACATGTATATGCACAGGGGTCTTCTATACAAAAAAATATGTAGCCCTACATGTGTATGTGTGGTTCTGTGCTATATATGTGTGTGTGTGTGTGTGTGTGCGTGTGTGCGTGTGTGTGTGTGTTTGTTTGTTAATAATCACATATAGTCTCTTACCTCGAGACCGTATATTTATGGCACCCCCTGTTAAACAATGCATAAACGTATATCTAAATCAGGAAATGGCCTGAATGAGATAACACGTTCCGAGCGGAACAGCATGCTGGTTTGTCATTTAACTGGCTCATACCATGTGATCTGGCTGGGCTCCATGCTGCAGGGATCATGTGCTGAGTTACATGTATTTTGATACCAGTAATATAATGGCTGCGCCAGAATTTCTTAGACACGCTAATTAGGCTGTACTTGCCCGGTTATCAAAGCAATGTGTACGATTAAGCTGCATATTGCAATGGCATCCAAATATGAGTCAAAGAGGCCTAAAATAGCCCTGGAGTCGTACATCTGGACGCCTGATGATTTTAAAATGTTATTTGTTTCAGCTCAGCTGACTAGAGCTTTAGCAATATTTGTCTTAATTTGTCTGTCACAATCGGGTATCAGGCTCACTTAACAATCACACCACATACATGGACACAAGACTCAGTGCGCTACAAAATTTTAACATGTACTGAACTAAATCAAATTTAAAAGAATATATATACTTATAAACCCCCTTAATCGTTATCGTTCAATATTCAATCTGAATTCCAGCACTTGTATAATAAAAAAAAAAAAAAAATCCCAAATGACACAAAGTCCGAATTATCCAGGTTATATGTTTGTCTCTCTTACTAGATATGTAGTTGATAAGTTATGTAGGTTGATAAAATTTTGTTGTTTTCGCACTGGTATCTTTGTAGCAAAACGCGCAATGCCGTAATAAACTAGACATTTCTTGGCACCGCAGGTGCCAGAGTATCCCAAGACATAGTAGCCCCCCCCCCCCCTTTAAAAATTGACCCCCATTTTTAGCAGCATATACTGACACTTGGCATATTTATTGTTTCTTCCATCTAACAATCCACAATCTTGTTGAAGATGTTGGTCCTGTGACCTCATGACCCCAAAATCAATTCGGGTCTTGCTTTTTCAATGGGACATATGCAAGTCAAGTTTGAAATCTGTACATCCATAAAGCAGGAATTATCATCCAGAAACTAATTTTTGGACAGATGGCTCCTGTGACCTTCACCTTTGACCTTGTGACCTCAAAATTGATAGTGTTCTTCCTCTCTTGGCAGGAGAACTATATGTGCAAGATGAAAGATCTGAGATGAAATGTTTGGCTGAAAATGCATCCACATCTTTTTAAAGATGTGTCCTGTGACCTTGACCTTTGACCTCATGACCCCAAAATCAATTTTGCTCTTGCTTTTCCAATGGGACATATACAAGTCAAGTTTGAAATCCATACATCAATAAAAGCAGGAATTATCATCCAGAAACTAATTTTTGGACAGATGGCTACTGTGACCTTCACCTTTGACCTTGTGACCTCAAAATTGATAGGGGTCTTCCACTCTTGGCAGGTGAACTATATGTGCAAGATGAAAGATCTGACATGGGCTGTTTGGCTGAAAATGCATCCATAATCTTTTTAAAGAGGTTTCCTGTGACCTTGACCTTTGACCTCATGATCCCAAAATCAATTCGGGTCTTGCTTTTCCAATGGGTCAAATACAAGTCAAGATTGAAATCCATACATCAATAAAAGAAGAAATTATCATCCAGAAACTAATTTTTGGACAGATGGCTCCTGTGACCCTTCACCTTTGACCTTGTGCCATCAAAATTGATAGGGTTCTTCCTCTCTGTGCAGGTGAACTTTATGTGCAAGATGAAAGATCTCAGATGAAATGTTTTGCTGAAAATGCATCCACAATCTTTTTAAAGATGTGTCCTGTGACCTTGACCTTTGACCTCATGACCCGTAAATCAATTTGGGTCTTGCTTTTCCAATGGGACATATACAAGTCAAGTATGAAATCCAAACATCAATAAAAGCAGGAATTATCATCCAGAAACTAATTTTTGGACAGATGGCTCCTGTGACCTTCACCTTTGACCTTGTGACCTCAAAATTGATAGGGGTCTTCCTCTATTGGCAGATGGTGCATAACCCATACCTATGTATATGCATAATATAAAAGAAATCTGTCCATTAGTTTTTGACTTATAATGCTCACAGTACTGTAAGGTGGCAATTTTGGGGGTATTAAACGGCATGAAAACAAGTAAAGAATAATAGGTGGCGCCACCAGTTTCTGGAACATGACAACCCTATCCATGATCTTCCATCAACTTGATTTTGGGATAAATCCATGCAAGATTTCTTGAGATATTAAAGAATTTGTGTGATTTTCCCCAAAATTGGACCTATTCAAGGTCAAGGACACTCTCCTAGTAAAGGTCATGACCTCATTTTAAATAGGCGTCGTCCTCTTACCCATATCTATATATATACCAAGTTTGGTAAAGTTCCGTGAAATATTTTTTGGGTTATCGCGCCAACAAGATTTATATGCGGCGGCGGCGGCGGCGGCGGGACCGGTATGAAAACATAGTATCCCCCGACTTTGTCTGGGGATAAAAATATATAAAGTCCCGTACGGCTAATTATTGACAGTCACATATGTATCTTCCTTCGCACTTGTTTTGTTTTTATATAACAGTTTGTAGGCTTGTACAAGTTTACTAACAGACAGCTGACTTTACATCTTTTCCAGTTTGATATTTTTTCCTTTTGTCAGTGACACTGAACCACTTCTTCTATCTTATACAGACGTACGTTCAAGCCTGGGCCCCAGTAGCCTCTCTCGCTTGACCATTCTCTTTAAAGTCAAACCTGGACCTCAGTGGCCTCCCTCGCTTGACTTGCAGCGTCTGTTCTTCTATGATGTAATCTTGCTACTGCCAGGATGATAAGTACATCACCCCTCAAGTGCAATGCTGTCACCTCATTGTCCTTAGGCAGCTTTCACCCTTCTCCACTCAGCAGCCCTGTCCCAGGGACGCACTGGGGTATACCCGATCTTGCTGTAAACAACCTGTCAACAGTATCTTACCCTGGCGCACTGAGTGCATAGACGTTTTCCCCCCTGTCACACAATGGACAACAAATCTTATCACAAATTATTTTAAAGACCCTGGATGGAAATAATGCAAAACAGGACTACTTCATGACATTGTCCGTTGGGTAGTCTGTCCGTCCCGTAATGACTGGGTACGCAACATTGCGCGCATCAGTCATGCAGCCAGGCCAGCAGATGAGAAATACGGTTTAGGCCACGATTTTTTTCTCCTTTGCAGGAGTCCGCGACTACGCTTTAGATAACAAATCATTTACAGTTTCTTTTTGAATTGATTTCTTTTTCGAATTCAGTTATAACGTATTTTTAAAAGATCCTGAAACTATACTTCATGTCAGTTAAATTCTGCGTCCGTATCCACGTTTCAGTTGCATAATAATTGACTGGCGGCAACACTTTCTAACTTGAAAGTGAGAAAATAAACTGACCGCACAAATTAATTTCTCGCCAAAATCATGCATGCACATGAATCTTTAAACAAAATAAATGTTTTGAGCTCAAGATGGGTCAACTATTTACTCTGAAATTATGGCATACCGCCCGTGTAGTAGGATACATTATAAGGATATTCTCGTATACAGCCACTTACATAAGTGGACGAAGGAGCCATTAAATATATATATATATATATATATATATATATATATATTTATATATATATATATTAACATATGCCAATATATATACATATGTATACATATATTACAACCATTACATCACATATATTTAGAACATATATCATCTTATGGTTTATTTTGGTTCCAGATAATCAAATATACCCAGCCTTAAAATTGCCAGATAATATGATTTATTGTATTTAAGGGGCACTCAACATTTTGATGTTTACCCCAGTGTGCGCTCTGTTTATATAGTAACAAGAAAGGATATATATAGAATTCTAATTAAACTACACAGGATATGTTTTGCATTCTTCAACAACACCTTTCACCTGTTGGCTCTATCACAGAGCCTCGAAATAGACGAGAAAAAGAGCCGCATGTCACAACAGAAGGGCAACCTTAAAGGGGCCTATTCACCTACCTGACCTTTATAAACTAAAGGTAATCCCTTGGAGCTTTTATAAATATACGCCAGAAAAAAACGTGAATAGGCCTATCATCGGACACAGGCAGCTTTTGTTTATATTGTGTTTATAATATGTGCGAGAAGCAAAAATATTCAACAAGGGCATCTGGCGCCAGGCAGATTAGCCAAATCTTTGCAAATGGTGTTATTAGATGCAACCTACCACTTTTGGTTACATGCATCCCCGTTTGTCAACGTTTGCTGTGTTTACAAGCATGTTGTTGATAAACAATACATCCTATACGGAGGCCTTTCATGACCAGAATTACCCTTAGTTCATAAATATATACACAAATGAAGCCATAAATCATATACATTTTAGCAAAAGGTAGGTTTGAAATGAAATAAACATACAAGGGTGATCCAGATTACCAATATTTGATGGGTTGTTCCTGTTGTGTTGAGTCGCGTCGTTCAGATGCACAGTCAGCAACTAATCACAGCTACGTCTCTGACCACATGACTACCCCGATCATGTGATCTTCTCGGCCAAAATCATATGACGCAGAGAAAGTCAATATTACATTACATTAGCACTGTGCGTGCATTATATATGAAAAGAGCTATATAGCCAGTGTCCCCAGTGCACTGACAGTATAATATCAATATACTTCATGTTCTTGGATGTAGTCATTGTAGAATATATATATCATAGGACATCGAATGATATTCTTTAGGCTTAAATTACGGTTTATCAAAGAAAAAAAAATATTTGGCTATGAGATGGGTAAAATTGGAAGGGCGTGATATAGATATATACATGTACACTGATCATTAAATTGAAATGTATCAATGACTTGGTTTTCATACGACACAAGCTTGTCTCCATTTTGTTCATTTGAATGTACCGCCTCAGCCGTCGATCCTGTCAAGTTTAGCCGGGTCGTTATATGAGTATGCACCGAACTTGTCGTCACTCTGCAGGGTCAAAAACCGGGAGAAACTGTAGAAAACTCGAGGAAACCTGTTCAGTCGGGCCCATTTGAGTTGAATTGAGTAGTGTCGCAACGTGTATGCAGGGCTGGAAATACATTTGACTTTACCTGTTTATCACCTAAAGGGTTTTTTTTTTTTTTTTTTTTTTTTTTTTTTTGCGGGCGTTGGTTTGTTTGTTTTTATGTTAGCAACATTACTCAGAAAGTCATCAGCGGATTTTGATGAAATCTTCAGGATAGCTCGGCAATGATAAAGTAGGAAAACTGAAATAATTTTGATACGCATAACATTCCAGGATTATTTTACAGGAAAAATGTTGCTTTTCTGACAAATGCCATATTGGGGTAATAAGCTGCCTTGGCTGAGGTCTGAGCTCTCTGTGTACTTTTCTAGTTATATACTGAAAATGAAATATATTAATAATTAGACTTTGGTTCCATTTCTGAGATAACTATGAAATATTATAGGCCTATTTCTAAATGTTGTTGCTCTACTAGAAACATAGCCTTTTTAAAACCTTGCACTGAATTGTAGTATATTTGAAATGTGTCACATATACAAGGAAAGGTAAATAAAAAAAAGTTGTTCCAACTTTGACTACTCTCACACGCCTGCGAATCACCACCCACCCTTGAAATAAATTGAAACCACTGACAATACAGGTTCTGTCTAGAATCTTATTATAAATTTTGGTCATGGCAAGAACCTCCAAGTGCAAGATTGAACCTATTCACTGAGAAAATGGTTCCTTGTAGAACCATGGGTCTAGAGAGAACCATGTTGGAACAGGTCGCAAACGTTGGCCTGAAATCCCGTAAAAAGGTTGCGGTTGCTGAAAGGGGCGGGGGGTCTGGACCCGTCCCCATGATCCGCTTTTGTTTATAAGTTTAAGCATATCGCTCTTATCATTTGATTACCTACATGGAGAGTGGTGGCTGAGGAAATGTATGGGGAACAAACCACAGGAGTACAGCGGATCCCACCCCAACCCCCTGCTGCCTGCAAAAAAGGAACAACTGGACAAAATGTCAGACCAATAACCCGCATCCCACCTCCCAAGCTTAAAACAAACAGGACAAAATCTCAGATCAAGAACATCATAATATTCTTCACTCCGACCAAATAATCTGAAGCATATATTTTTTTATTATGCAAAAATGATTTTTCTCAGTTAACAGCACTTTGTTATTCATTTTTTTCCTTTTATTTAAATATTCAAAACTCACATTTTTGAAATCGGACTCACATTTTTCGCATTTCAGGGCAAATGACAAAAGTAAACTCTTTAATTTTCATATTATGAGATGCATTTATGAAAATATGACGAAACTATAACAGCATCCCAAAAAAGGGAGGAGGGCAAAAGGTACTTTGTTTCCAACCCATAAAATGTGTGTGTGTGTATGTGGCGGGGGGGGGGGGGGTCGTATCCACTTAGGGAGTAAGGCTGTCAATATGTTCATATCGATTCGAGATAGATAAGACAGTGGCTTGACAAATGGTCAAACTGTTCCGTGTAGCCACATTCCCATCACTGCATGGTTATTGTAAAGTTACGTTGTTTATAAACTCTAAGGCATTTACAGTAGTTGCATATTTGCTAAGCTCCTTCCCTTTTCTCTTTTATTTCAAAATGGTTTCAAGTTTTTCCTACAAAAATAAACTTTTATGATCCCTTGTATATAAATTCGCTGGCATTCTATTCTCAAACTCCTTCAATTATCAGGATCCATATGGCTATGACCAATATGGCTATGGTTAAGAAAAGTAAGAAATAAATCATAAAAGAATGCCATCAACACATAATTCACACACCTTGACGCATTTTGTGTTTCCCTTTATCGCTTTTATTTATTCATTACACAAGCCAACGTTTGAATGTTAAAGGACATATAAAAAATAATATAATCTATTGCATCACCGGTTAATTTCCCGCTTTCCATAATTGTTTCACCTTTAAAAATAATTTCACTGTTCCTTTTTCGAGTGTATATGATATAAAGATATTGAAACTTTATAATGCAATGTCAAATTAAATTGACCGATATAATGTGTATCAATTAAAAATGTTTTCTTTGACATTATTAAGAATACAACATGAGAATTTGCAGTACAAAGATGTGTTAATTTATGAATTTATTACTCAGTGCTAAATATGCAAGGCCAGCGGTAAGTTAAAACTTAACGTTATCAGTCTCACTGAATCAATGATCTATCAATCGAAGCAGGGAAGCCGGTCAACCATATTACCATACTACCGTGTGAGTTAAAGTGAAATTGTCAATAGTTGGTATTGTTTTAGACCATGAGTATTCATGAATAAATGAATCTGGGAACTCTATAAGATATGATTTAGTCATCAACATGACTTGCATTTGGATTCCAGTAGTTGCCAGGTCTGCCCCACCCCTTCTCGCATAATCGACCCACCTGTGTATATATATAGGTACTGGTCTCTTATTGATTGGTCAGTGGTCAGATTACCCCTGACAATCGAGTTGCTGTAAAGGGAATAAAGGACATAATGTGCCGGCTACTATTGCTTGCGTGTGCCCTAGCCATCGTCAGAGCGGCCGACAGGAAAAAAAGTTCTCTTTATTGTATCTGATAACTTACGCTCTGAGCATGCGTCCTTCTTCCACCAGACACCCACTCGAACAACAGCCCGAGGATCCATTCTCCAAATCAGGGTCGGCTTGCCTCCAAAAGTCTCCTGCTGAAGCGGACCTATGTCCAGCAAGCCATCTTCTCCCCAAGCCGAGCCTCCTTCATGACCGGAAGACGCCCTGATACCACACACGTGTACGATCTATTAACTTATTTCCGGGAGGCCGGAGGAAACTTCACGACAATCCCGCAGTATTTCAAAGAAAATGGCTACAAAAGTATTGGTATGGGTAAGATATTTCAGCCCGGGTATGCTTCCAATAACAACGACCCTCTAGCTTTGTCCTTTACCTACTACACACCAACGAACAAGGGATACTGGTCCAATCAGCAAAGAAGCTGGGTGGCTGTCACGGAGGAAGAACGTGCTGAAAGACCTCTTCCAGATGAACAACTTGCAGATTATGCAATCGAAAAGCTGAGAGAAGTTGCTCCTAACGTAAAGGCAGGTGTGCAACCCTTTTTCCTCTCCATCGGCTTTTATAAACCACACCTACCGTTCACCTTCCCGGAAGAGTTTCTGTCCTTGTACCCAGAAGTCCGACTCCCTTCAAACCCTTATGCTCCGGTCAACATGCCGAGTGTGGCTTGGTCAAACTATGACGAATTGCGCAGTTACGATGACATAGACAGTTTGATACCAAGTGGAGCTATTAACACTACACTCCACTGTCGTTTTAAATCTGCGCCGCGCGTTCTTTAGCTATGTCAGTTACATGGATTCCCTGGTCGGTCGCGTTGTGGACGAACTAGAGTCGCTCGGCCTCGCTGACGATACTATATTATCTTTCATAGGTGACCATGGATTTCAGCTTGGGGAGCACGGTGAATGGTGCAAATACACTAATTTCGAACTTGCAACAAAAACTCCGATGATGGTGCATGTTCCAGGATTAACAGACGACGGTATTGTTAGCAACCAACTTACCGAGCTGGTGGACGTGTACCCTACTCTCGTGGAGGCTGCGGGTCTGCCATTGATGAGGAGATGCCCAGAGGATAGCTCGAACATCGCTGTGTGTTCGGAGGGTTCTAGTCTAGTTCCGTTGATGATCAGCCAAAACGGACCTGGGAAGTCCCGCGTTTTCTCACAGTATCCGAGAGCACGGAACCGGGAACTGTAATGGGATACAGCATGCGTACAAATGAATGTCGGTATACGGAATGGCCCTGGTTTGAAGAGGATCCAGTTTGGCGTCCAGACTGGGTAGATTTATATTGGGTAGAACTGTATGACCATATGTCAGATCCAGACGGAAATTATAATCGCGCCTACGACCCGGCCTACTCAGACTTTCGCAGTCAGCTCTCACAGGAGCTGCGCGCTGGCTGGAGGGCTGCGATTCCGGTTTAGTAAGATATTCAAAATGAGTATGTATACCACATCTGACCAATCATTAAAGTAATGATATCATGAAATGATTGGTAAATACTACCAATGGTTTTACAATTGTATTTTCGAGATTCTCTCTTTAACCGTAAATCCATAACCAGATGTATAGCTCTGGTTCTGAAGAGCTTGTTTATTGATCTCTTAATTAGCAAATCTTCTTCGAAACAGGGTCCTTGGCTGACATTTTCTTTGAAGGGGTTAAAACGCTGACACCTGTCTTGAGGTACTTTTCTTTTAAATTATTACAGATTATATACGGAATGGAGGGTATCATATGCATAATTATTTGGATTTCACACACATACATTTGCAGGTTTGTTTTTCGACATTGCCGTTCGATTTTCATTAACAGGTTAGTGCACCTCAAGGGTAAATCGTCTTCTGACAATCTGCCCTGACGACAGGCACAGGTTCTTTGCCACCCACAGCTTTGCAAGATTCTTCTAGTGTGTGCTATCCCTGTTGTTTATGTATATCATCTGTGTAAATCCAATTTAAGAGAATCCCATATATCAAAGATACTACATCAAAATATGATGTAGAAGTGGCCCAAGAGAATCCAATATATCAAAGATACTACATCAAAATATGATGTAGAAGTGGCCATTTCTCTCTTTGTATGTGTATGCTTCTAAAATAAAACTTAAGTAATGCATTCAGTATTGCATCTCAATACAAATCAAACATAACTATGATTGGATAAATGGAAGTGTATTTGAGAATAAAACCATTTGAATACAAGAAATCTGCAAAAGGCTTCAAGGGGGGGGGGGGGAGGGAGGGGGCTTTAACTCCACAACCCTTGTTTGCATTCTCTTATTCGGGCCTGATTCTGAGGTTTAGAATAGTGCTTAAGTGACTCTGCATGAGGGAATATTCCTTGACGTAGTTCCTGAATCTGGGTCACGTGAGGGATCCATACCAATGTGTAATCGATTTTTCAACGGCCAAAACGGCGTGCACTTTTCATGAGATTCTGTCGATGACTGCGCGAGTTACAATGTGAAGAAACACAAAAAAATCACACGATCGGGGATGAACGCATACTCCCCTGGTGGCACTGGGACTGTTATGCCTTTTAGCGAACCTGTGAGCTCAGCGATGGTGTCGCGTCGTCCGTACGTACACCCATACCGTCTCGCAAATAGCAGGAGCTAGCAATATATATATATATATATATATATATATATATATATATATATATATATATATCTATATATATGCAAAAGATCAGTCATCTAAAAAACTATATCGGATTGAGCTTATTTTTTTTGCTATCTACATCGACTTAGATTTTAAAGGGAAAAAGCTAAAACGCAGCAAACAACCTTCTTCTCTGAAACTGTCCAGCCAAATTGTTAATTTTTCACAGTAATGATCCAAGAAATAAACTCTCTCAAGTGTGTTTAAATGGTTCCAGTTGGGTGATATTTGGCCGAGTAACAGGAAAGATGAAATTGTCTCGTTGCCATTGGTAAGCCTACTTCAAAGTGGGGGCTGCAATAGTCTTAATCTGCAAAACCGTTGTTTCAACGTTTGTAATACTGCACAAAAACATATTCTAAGATGGCCTTTGTTCAAGTTTACCAAAATGATTATTGACAGAATTGTTGGACCTTTACAAGGAAAGGACTCTGTGATTCTTTGATAAACAAAGCTTGTAGAATTTTGTATTAACAATCTGAGCTCTTTGGGTATATATAAGAAGCGATGTATAGGTAAAATATATAATTAGTGGCCATATCCAGCTTGTGTGTAAGATATATCCATGAATAAAATATATCTGTATTCTGAATATGCTTTCGATAGGTATCTGTTATCATTCTAAACATTTTGATAAAAATATCTTATGAATATGCAGCTTAAAAAAGCACTGTAGCCAAAGTCTTTCAGTATGTATAAACAGATATAGCAACATGCCTGTGTCTATAAATAACTTTGCAGACTGCCAACTATTTCAGATTTGGCATCAGACCAAGTTTTATTCTGGATCTATTTATAGATTTGGCAGACTGTATCAGATTTTGCAGTAGGTCAATAGTTCACTCAGTGCAGCCAGGTATTGGTCACGGGTTCACTCAGTGCAGTAGCTGCAGCTAGCAATTTACTTCGCTTGACTTGGGGCAACTGCCTGCCTCATCTGAGCTTGGTCAGCCCAGTGCACCTGACACCTAAGAGAAGTGTAATGTATCCGCCTGATATTTAGGCTTGTCCTTGTATCTTTGATGGCTTTTTCAAAAACAAGACTGGTGTCGCCACTCACAATGACTTTTTTTCACAGTGTATGTCCCTGCTTATTCCTCAGGAGGGATTTGATATAACAACCTGAAATTGTGCATATCTATCTATACATATCGGATAGCTTCGTCATATGCAAGACTGGTGGCGCCATCTACAATAATTTTTGCACAGTGTATGTCCCTGCTTATTGCTCATGAGGGATTTAATATATCAGCTTGGAATAGGGCATATGTATATATCTCGGTTAGCTTTATCGTAAACAAGAATGCAGGCGTTTGAAGAATTGATGCTCTCAAAGCCGATCCTATTCGACCCTTTAAAGCGTCATTAAAAATGGCCGCCAAGTACAATAATACAGTAAAATCTTGTCCAACGTCCACCCTAGTTTAGTGACCACCTCAAAATATTAACCACTTTTTCACGATCCCATTTATTGTTGCTCTTTACATTAAACCTCGCCGAAGGTGACCACTTCACAAATGCTACCACTTTGACAAGATCCAGTTGCTCGTCGTATTTTCGAGTTTTCTCTGTATACGCAAACAATAACTTCAAAAGACCAAGAAGTGTTTTGAAATGTGATTCTACTGTATTAGTATTCTTGAAATATGAAATCAATCTTTTTAGATATCTTAACAAATGGAATATGCTCCAAAAGGTAAAACACCAATACACCAAAAACAAGCTACACCATAAAAAATCAAAATAATAAGCACATAACGTCCTAGAAAACATCTTTCTTTTGATTATTATCTGATTTCAATATCAGCAGTCGTTCAATACATCCAGTTATTTTGGTTTGTAATTGCAAAAACTCCTCGCATTATCTCTTAATATTCATACATTTACTGCTGTAATAACGAAGATGTACCAACAAAATCCTCCACGTCATAACCAAACATTTTTAAGTCAAACGTATAACTTTTGATAAGCTTGTCTAGTAAAGGCTTCGGCAAATTCAGCAAAGCCTTTCTGGCTGAATTTTTGCTGAAAGCGCTGACGGCAGACCTCTTTTTGGGATCGCTTACCACCGCCTTTACTAAAGACACGCACCTTTTACGCCACAGATATTTCGGTAGTTCCATAAAAGCGTTGAATGTAAATCCGTATTTTGGTGTATAGCCTTGGTTCCATAAAGCCTGGAGATTTCCTTTGATAAAGGAATCATCATTGTAACAGCGTGGTGGGATTATTTCTTTATATGGATTAAAACGCCGACATTTGTCTCTGATGTAATTCCTCTCCAAATTATTCATGTCAAATTTAACGTCAATTCCTTTTTTCTTTAGAAGGCGTATAACCAGCTGTACATCTGTCTTCAGTGTTTCTACCTTCACTATAATGTCGTAATTAAACTCACATGGATGGCAGCGAGCATAAAATGGCATTCGATGAAGTTCCATTTGAATCTGCTCTTCAAACCCCATCTCATATAAAATTAACCTTACATACTGTTCAAAGGTAAAATCTTTGTAACAATCAGTTTTGTTTAGCGAATATTTAGAAAGAAAGCGCTCAAGAATATACGGATGGCCTCCCAATACCTGCTCATAAGTTCCAAATCGCCGGATTACCCGGTCATCGTAGGCAGAATAAATACGGTAAAGGGGATGCCTGACAACAATAATATTTGTAAAACCATCTTTTGCTTTCTTAAGCAATGGTTGGGCGAATTTAAATTGAAAATCCCCGTTATACTTCCTGGAGACTTCACCACGCCAGAATGTGGATCCAGCCTTTCCGTTAACACAAATTGTAAAATTTATCTCAGGTACAATTAGAATTCTTCTGTTTTTATCATCGAAAGGATCAACACTCTTTAAAGGGGGACATGGTCTCTTCAGACGTTCGCACCATCTTTGCAATGTCATGTGTCGCTGTCGTTGCAGGTTTGTACTCATCCCATCATTAACCTCCGAGTGGCCACCATCCTGGTTTAAGTATTAATCAAAGTTGAAATCGGTCTTTTAAAATAACAAATAATATTTGTTGCAGGTGCAAAAAAGTAATTATATCCGTTTAGATATTTACGTTGCTATAGGAAGGCAAAAATTACTGTCTTAACTATTATATTTACGCTGTGGTCCTTAGGTTATTGTCCTTAAAATAATCACATGCAGTGGGACAGTCGCACAGATACTTTCCTGTAAACCTTCGGGTATATCATTAGTTGGTTTATCACCATTCCGGATGACCAATGTGTAACTCGAAACCACCAGTATACAACAAAGTAGAAATACTGATTGACACTTTGTCGGCATACGGCAATGACTTTCTTCGTTCGTTTGTGCGATATTCATGTTATTCAAGTGTCATTCATAAATATGATGAATCTACAAATATAAATGACATAGACTTCATAGTGAATCACTCTGCTTTCTTCAGAGGTAGAAATAGACACGACTTACTGTTATAGGTGGTTTTAAATATGCAACAATAACTTTCGTTAACTGGTTTTGTTAACATTATATAGGTATTTTCATAAAAACTTTCATGAATATTGTGCTTATGTTTCCAAAGTATTTGTATTTAATAAAATAATGTAATAATTATAGGATCATTAGAAAGAAATATTTCTGCGATAGTACTCTTTTAAATGAAGCTCTCCAGTGTAGAACTGTAGATTGTCTGCCAAATGCCTCAGTTGAGCCAATATTGTTTGAATTAATCAAATTAAGCGAAAATGATTTTATGTATAGTTTTAATTGTAGCTGAGAATATTTCTCACTCAACATTCCCAAGGAACAACACAGATAATAAAATTGATATGTAAAAATGATATGTAAAAAAAATGAAATTTAAAAGAATGATTATCTTATAATATCTCTACTGTCATTGCAATAAACTATTCTATATTAATCCCATAAAAATCCGGTCATACACAAGTAAACAATTGGGTTTCATTTATAACAAACTCGTGTTATGCGCAGTATTCAAAGATAAATTTTTAAGACCCCTCGCTTTTCTGAAACAGAAGTGTATTACAGGCATCAACGGTGCCGCGCATTGGAACGAAAAGACGAAAATATTGAAAAGAAACTAGCATATGACGTATAATTTGCTTTCTTAAAACCATTAGAAAAGCTTACTGTAACCTTACAGCATACACAATAATTTTGCAAAGGTGCAGATTTTGTGCAGACAGACGTGTGAAAACCCCCTCCGCAAATACTTGTGCGTCTTTGCCGTATCCCTGGATTGTTTTCAGGTGCAATGTTTGTCTCTAACAGAAATTTACAACAGTGCATAAAACAAGTGTTGCCATGGTACATAAAATACATTTGTGTACACATATCACCATAGCGCTTGTACCATTGTATGATGATACCGAGACATAATTTTACTTATCGCATATGTACACAGGCATTTTAAAATCTGTCCAACCACGGAAAGATTCATAGTACCAGAATATCAAACCCAAAGAACATTGTCAATACGTAATACATAGATCGCTCACAAATCTTTAAATCTGATGAGTATTTTCTCCGCAAACATACTACACAGAAGCTTCCGGTGTGTTTTTTTTTAAAGTAAACTGACATTTTCACTTCTCTGGGCATCCCCTCTTGTCCTTTGTTTCATATTTTTTAAAAGGAAAGAAATATTCTAATTTTTTGTCCATTTTCTTGCAGAACCCCTTAAACATCTCCAAAAGTGCTTAAACACGATAATTTACACTTTCTGAATGTTCTTTTAACTGTAACGAGCACGCTGCTCTCCTTGTCTCATTTTACCTAAAGAAATCATAAATATAATTATATATTATATATATATATATATATATATAAATATATATATATATATATATTTAAACTTACGGGATATTGTTTCTAACGAATTTAGTCCACTGTTGTATTTTCTGATTATTTTGTCGAATATAGTTGTGCAGAGACAAATGTCTTATAATCGGTTTGGCGACCGTTATGGATTCATTTTCTGGCAACCAAAAAAAAAAACCACATATTACACCCGTTCTGTTTGAGAGAGGTGACTCACGGTTTACAGTATTTTCGGCGACCTGATCGGCTGCATGCATAGGTAATACTCATGGTTATTCATTAAATGACTATGCTTTTAAGGTCACGTAAAGTTCATGATGAGGTCAGTTGTATAGCATTTATCAACGGATCGGTGTGATGCAGCTAATATATATATATATATATATATATATATATATATATATAATCTGTGCGCTACTTCCATCGTTGTCACTGTGAAATTACCACGTTTCGCCTCCAATCATAATACATATACAGGATTCCTCCCTTGTGGATTACTCCGAATTCTTTTATACATGGCTTAAACTATTTATGTATCTTTCATAAGTTTCATTCTTTTTTTTCGGGATTTTCTTAAATATGTCCATAAAAAGTGGTAATAATGAAGAACGCATGAATGAAAAGTGAAATTCGGCGACGTTTGGTTAATTGAAGGGGAACTGTGATAAACTTTTATTAATTTCACTCCATAATGTGCAGTTCTTCGACAAATAATTAGCCCTTAAGTGTTTTAGATAAGGTTACATATCAAACATACATACTGTTAGCGAGAGGTAGCACCTGTTGATGGTTTAAATGGAATATGGCCACATGTCGCATGTTTCCAGAAATGTGGAAATATGTGGCAGAAGGTAAAATATAATCATCACAGTACTGTTAACGGTAATGATAAGACACGTCGTGACATTGTGTATGTGAACCGTGTCGTTTTATCAGTTCATATGGAGATACTTAAGTTTGATCAAATGAGAGGCGACTGAGCTTTAGCACCACTATATTCAGCAGAGGAAATATATTAAGTACAGCTGACGAGTTGATTTATACATTTTATACACTTATCATCACTGTACTCTTTTAGTACTTATTTTGTGGCGGTAAACATAATAGATCGTTGAATTTTGATCAAATGACAGACGAAAAATCGTCCACTAAACTGTATTCAAGAATATTTAGTTCTAAATCCTATAGTTTTGATTTATACGTCGTACACATTTACAGTCTCTGCAGCATTTAATTGATGATTATGCGGCGGTAACGATGATAGATCGTTGAATCACCAGAGCTTGTGGTCAGAATGGTAAAATTGTCCCCGAAACTATTAATACAATGCATTTAAACATAAAGAGTTGTCTCAGTCTACCGTTCCCTTGCTATATTGTTTTACAAAGCCAGACCGTCTTATTTACAAACAGTACAAACTTTGTATGATTTCATCAGAAAGTGTAAGCATCAAATTGTATTAATTGATCCAGTGTATGATTGATTAGGTATAAAATTATATATGAAGTGAATTTCAAGCATATTGCATACTGATTTGTTGGCTGACCTGGTTTGACTTACGATGTAAACTGTTCTTTGCCTTTTTTTAACTGTAGTATCTTTATATGGATGTTCAGTGAAAACTGCAGAACCTGACCATTGTAAGAGCAAACTCATTCAGCTTTTATTTGAAAGCAGTTAAAATCATTAAAACTGAGAGGTCAGTTGCTATTTATTTCAGCCATCTATTAAACCATCACTTGAAACGTGCCACAATCTACCATTGAATCAATAAGTCCATTTGGTACATGCTGAAATAGATAATTTCCCAAGAAAGTTCAAATGAAATATTAATTAAACTTATTTTTAAAGAATAGGTTTATTTCACGCTAAAAACTCTTGAAGAATGCTTCTTAACCAAAAATTCTTTAAAAATGCTTATACTTCCAACAATTAGACAAGGTAATATATTTAAGGTAATATGATAAACCATTTTGTATTGTTTCATTTCATTTCATATGTCGTAAACTGGTTTAGTTAAAAGCATTATTGAACCATGTTATTAAAGTATAACTACATGATGCATAGGCAATAGAGCATAACTTACTATAGAGGGGACATAAACATGTTTCATATTACATAAAATTTAATGTTATTATATGAGGTCTTTATGAGGATATTCGATAAATTTGTACAACAGATTTGTACAAAATTCTTAAAGACCCAACATTGAAATGACAAATCAATTATCATCAGTGTGTTTTGTTATTTTCAATTTCTGTTTAACAAGATCTGTCCGATACCTCGGGGTAGATCGAAGGGTATGGATAAATGGCTCTTTGACAAGTATTGTATTTGAATCATCGTTTTGGCACTCCACAGTGCATGTCAATGTCTGCTGGGGGCCGGGTGTTACCTTATATTCAGAAAAGTAGGCTGACCTCCCCGCTTCAAAGCAAATAACAATTAAAATTAGATCGGATAGATTTTGATATAAGCTTTACTATGGTTAAGTTTAACACGATAGTGTTCGATAGTCCTGTTTTGTAAGGGTCATCAACACGCAGCCGCACCGCATCATGACCTGTCAGCCCGCAGCCCGCCCGCAATCTAATAAAAAATCAGTTCGCCAAGCCCCGCAGTTACAATGATTCTATCAGTCCCCATCCGCCCCGCAAACGTTTATTTCAGCCGGTACCCGCTCCGCAGTCCCGTCCGCAAACTAATGAGAAAGGTTTTATGATGCAAAGGTTTACCTTATCTTAAATATCTAGCGCAAATAGCTGTCATGCTTATTATAAATTTATATAACATGTTTGATGATTGGAATAAAAACATTAATTTAATACATGTTTTAGCAATCACTCTAACCATAATTCATAAATATTTTAAAAGACATGTTTGATTGCTTAAATGGATTTAATGTATACATAGTAATTTAACATACCTTAAACATTTTATCATACTTTTCGGCGGAATAAACGCATTTTTGGTTTTCTTGTGTCTAATTCTACTTAAATATATAAAATAGTAAAGAAAACATGTAGATTTCTTCAAAGTATGTGTACCCAAAGCTACATTTGGGAATAGTATTGGCTATTACTAGCCATTAAAACTATTGAGGTGTGTTTGCTGGTTAAAAAATTTAGTAACAATTTGTCAATTAGCCGAAACTGAGACAAATCAGACGGTCAAGGGAGCAGAGAGGTGATCTGACCGATGTGGCTTTAGGTTCAACAAGTTCATTGAGATAGACATGACCAGAGTGGTGTTTCTTATAGCAGTCTTCACTACATTATGTTGTGTCCAAACGGGGATTTGATCAGCCAGTAGCCAATGTCAGTTACAATTAGAAAGCACTTGCAGTTACAATTAGATAAGGATTCCACCTTAGGCTTTGTGAAAGTCTTGTTCAATTAATTCACCTAAAGAACCAGCTGTAGCGACACAGTTTCTACAAGAACTAAGGTTATCAAGCTCTTGATTTACCCCAGGCCATATTATGTAAAATGTGCGACCTGACACAATATACAGGGTTACAGTCCATATAAAACACCAGACCAAGTAACTTTGTGCAAATTTATAACCAGCTCCGACTGCAAGGACTATTGTTTTAAATCTAGGTTTCAGATTAATGTAATACTAATTGACTTTTTATCCGTAGGAGAAACATTTGCATAGTGCTGTTACAACTGTTAATTTATTTCTGTTATCTTTTCATATTACTATTTTCACACTACGTGAAAATATTATATGCAAAAATACCAGTCTTTAAATCATCTTTTCTTTTAATTTATAATTTTAAATTATTCTTACTGAAGTGACATATCTTCAACCCATAGCCCTTCCCGCCCCGCACAGACTTTATTTCATTCCGCCCCATCCCGCACTTTCTTAGAGGTCACCAGCGCCGCACCGCATCCAAAGCGGGGGCCCGCGGGGGCCGGCGGGCTACGGGCCCTCGCGGGCTGCAGGTCAAAACCCGCCCCGCACAGGCCCCTATTACGGGCCTTCAATGTTGATCCGGGGGATATGTAATTGGCCAGCAGGTGTTTTTCAGCAGGTGGCTGCCACACCGCTTTGGATGTCCAGGTTCTTTTTAAACAGTCAAATCAACTGGCTGGCCACATACACGCGTCCTCGAAAACGACTCTTAAGACCTGTGTAAAGTTAATTGGATATAATGACAAGGAAAGAAGTTTCTTACATATTTCTGGTGAGTCGTACCACCTACACAAGCATTGAAGACAATCACAATCAAACACCGAGTACGAGTACTTTAATTCACAACACAGGATAAAGTCCTTGTTGACAATTCAGCTGGTCACATGGCTGATGCCCTTATATTGTCCGGAGTTGTTCCACATATACAAACAGAGCGTCCCTGGTACAAGTTCACGCGCAAAAGGATGTAAGTGGGTCCTTCTCACAACTGATTCTCGCAGCAGAATATCCGTTTAAACGAACGTATTCTCTCTTCTTGCACCGCGCGCAGAACTTTCTTGAGTCAAAGGTTCACACAGCTGAAGTCAACTGGAATCATCCAGCACTACGTAGTTCGCGTCTCCATATAGTACTTGCCCTGATCCTGGAAGCACCCCACAAGTGTATCACATCGTCAGAATGCCATCCCTTCGGCATAAAGCGTCCTTCTGAAGTCCTTTACAGAGAACACAAAACGATCTTCCCCAGACACTGACTGTCACCACAGATAGACGCCATCTCTCAGCTGTATCGACACGTCTAGCAGACCAGGCTTAGGACTCCAATTATCGGCAGATTACACTCAAACTCCCGCATTACTTGGGCCCTTCTGACGAATTCCTGGTACCCATTGCTTATATGCGTCTGCTAAAGTCATAACTCCGTCTTGCTGCTTGTCGAATCACCACTTCCATCGACGGTGAATGTCCATGATAAACGTGAATTTTAATGTGGGCACGCCCCCAGAGTTGACACCCTAAGAAAATCAACGTAAACTCGTATTGATTATTTGATGTCTATACCAGACGGCAATTACTTTGGAAACCGAATAACAGAGTCGTCCCGCATGGAGTTAAGACGCCTTGAATGTTATATAAAAAAGAGGCAGGTGTACCTTCATACTGCTAAACTGCTATGAAATTAACATTAAACGAAACACGTGTTGTCACTAACTAACGATTTCACGCTAATGTCTAACCATGCTACTCTACACCCGTAAACAATAATTAGCAAAACAATCATGCATCTGCTTATACTCCCTGCTCAAATATGCCTATAAGTCATAACTAAGTCTCTGTCTGGTGAGAGTGTCCGCCTGTCGCTATGATTTCTTTCTTTTTTTTCAGGGTGCATAGTGAGGCGGTGAATAATGAAGTCCTTTTCTTCCTAACAAAGATTTCATGATTTTGATAATGTGGGGTACGCTTTGGCGTTTGATCTTCAACTGCATGGTGTTATGTACCATACTTGTCACCTAGACGCTATTCAGCTTGACGCTATTAAAATGGACGCCCACAACTGGACAGTAAGAAAATGGACGTTGTTCAGCTGGACTCCATTCACTTAGACGGTATCTGAACATTATTCGAATCATACAGAGATCATTATACAAGCAAAAACATTGATCATCCACCCTTTAAATTGGAATTTGTTGTCAAAGTTTTGTCAATTTCGGAACCTATTGATTGCCTCTCTGAGTGTTGTTATATCGGCCTATGTCGAACATATGTGATGATATATACCAAAATAGAGGAGATTGGTCCAACTGAAAAACCAGGATAGCAATATTAAATGAACTGTTTAAATAAAGGTTTTCTATAAATGTGTCTTGTGTCTATGTGTGTTTTTTTCAATCAACATGTAGGTCACCACACACTTAATTTTAGTTTCCATGGGGCTATTGGTCTAGACGAAACACACCTGGGCAACCGTTCAATCACAATATGAATTTGTTCAGCTTTTGTTTAGAATTTTATCTTTATATAATAATAAATGATCACACAATATATTCCAAAAATAGCGTCTGTCTGATGATGTACGACCGTACATCTTGACGAAACACACCTGGGCAATCGTTCAATCATAATATGAATTTGTTCAGCTTTTGTTTAGAATTATTTCTTTATATAATTATAAAAGGGCACACAATATATTCCACAAATAGCTTCTGTCTGATGATGTACGACCAGGAATGGCCTGTACTTAAGCCTCTGGGGATTTTTGATTTTCTGCAATGCATTTTCACTTTAATAGAAACAACGGTTATATTAATCCTCCGGGAGAGGGAGCCCCAGGCGAGAACGAAAGGAAAGACCTCCGTATATCAATAAGATCTCTGAATCCTCCGATAAGGGTGAGCCCCGGCGGTCATACACATGGGGGTCCCCAACTTGCTATTCCGCAAATTGCCAGCAATTTAGCAACTTTGTAGTTCTCTGAATCCTCCTGTAGGGTGAGCCCCCTGCGGTCATACACAGAGGGGTCCCCATCTAGCAATTCCACAAATTTGCAGCAATTTAGCACTTTTATAATTCTCTGAACCCTCCGGTAGGGCGAACCCTCGGCGTTCATACACTGAGGGGTCCAAATCTAGCAGTCCGCAAATTGCCAGCAATTTAGCAATTTTGTAGTTCTCTGAATCCTCCGGTAGGGTAAGCCCCTGGCGTTCATACACAGAGGGGTCCCCATCTAGCAATTCCGCAAACTGCCAGCAATTTAGCACTTTTTTAGTTCTCTGAATTCTCCGGTAGGGTGATCCCCCGGCGTTCATACAATGAGGGGTCCGAATCTAGCAATTCCGCAAATTGTCAGCAATTTAGCAACTTTGTAAGTCTCTGAAACCTCCGGTAGGATGAACCCCGTCGATCATACACAGAGGGGTCCCCATCTAGCAAATTCCACAAATTGCCAGCAATTTAGCACTTTTGTAGTTCTCTGAATCCTCCGGTAGGATGAGACCCCAGCATTCATACACAGAGGGGTCCGCATGTAGCAATTCCGCAAACTGCCAGCAATTTAGCAACCTCGTACTTATCTGAATCCTCCGGTAGGGTAAGCCCCCGTCGTTCAAACACCGAGGGGTCCGAATCTAGCAATTCCGCAAATTGTCAGCAATTTAGCAACTTTGTGAGTCTCTGAAACCTCCGGTAGGATGAACCCCGTCGGTCATACACAGAGGGGTCCCCATCTAGCAAATTCCACAAATTGCCAGCAATTTAGCACTTTTGTAGTTCTCTGAATCCTCCGGTAGGATGAGACCCCAGCATTCATACACAGAGGGGTCCGCATGTAGCAATTCCGCAAACTGCCAGCAATTTAGCAACCTCGTACTTATCTGAATCCTCCGGTAGGGTGAGCCCCCGTCGTTCAAACACCGAGGGGTCCCCATCTAGCAATTCCGTAAATTGCCAGCAATTAAGCACTTTTGTAGTTCTCTGAATCCTCGGTAGGGTGAGCCCCCGGCATTCATATACAGAGGGGTCCCCATCTAGCAATTCCGCAAATTGCCAACAATTTAGCAACTTTGTAGTTATCTAAATCTTCCGCTAGGGTGAGCCCCCGGCGGGCATACACCTAGGGGTCCCCATCTAGCGATTCCGCATATTGCCAGCAATTTAGAAACTTTGTAATGTGTTGAAGTTACGGCCAAAATTATAATGAACTTTTAAAAAAAATTCAGGAAATATATTTACTCGATTAACATAAGAATTGCTTTAGCTGGATACTTTTTTTCAGGGATATAAGTATATTCAATCAAGATTCGATTGTTTACCCAAATAACAACTGTATTTTACAATTTGTTAACTTATTAGTCTAAATAAAATATCAATACCTAAAATTTTGTCGACCCTTGGCCAAGGCACGTTTTTCCCCTGTAAGCACTGTTGAATTTCATAGCATATATACATAAGGATTTAATCTGTTTAAAATATAAAATTTCAAAGGATTAGATAGAAAAGGGTAGCTTTTATTCAAGTTTTCATACATCATATCATGTCAAGTGTTGTTTCCATCAAGCCCACCTAGTACAGCATACACCATTTGTTATTTTACCCATTCCATGCAGCTTGCCTTGGTTTAGCTTGGCCACTAATGGCAGGCTTGCCCTCTGCCCTGCACCCCCCGGATGTACATAAACTAGATGAATATTATAATTTTCTATATTAAATTCATTCATATTCTCGGCTTGTGCTACATTTTAGATTCTGTTTGGAATAGATCCTAATTTTCCAGAGGGAGAGCTTCAGGGGCTGCAGCGCCCCCTGGAAACATTGTTATCTTTTTTTATCAGAGATGAAATTCTGTACATTATTTTCAGTTGCCGTCAAAAAGGACAAGTTTGTTTTATTTTGTGGGATTATGCCCTATTAAGCTAAATAATTAATAATTTTAATATTTCGCCTTGAGGTGCCCCTATTTCTTTTGTGCTGCAAGGCCCTCCACGCCTGTGACGCTTTTTTCAGGAGGCGCCTCGGGGATTTTCATGGGCCTATTAAGACCATGATCAGAGCGCATGTCCTGCCCAAAGACCATTCCAGTGGAATACGCGATCACGCGGGTCCACTCTAATCTCCATTGATCCCCCATATCCATTGTGACGCCTCTAAAGGAATTTACTCTTTCAAAAAGAAGTAAGGGTTTTTAATCCAAAGACCACATGACTCCGCTTTCAATACGAGGGCTTTTCAGTTTGGTCAACACTGGGCACTGAGTCCAGTGATGTGACCACCGTTTGACAATTTTTTATGGGTTACAGGGATGTTGATTTTTATACATTCAAACATATCTTTAAATGATAACCCTGGTTTCAAACGTTCGGCAAAGTCATGTGTTTTATGATTTTTTTTTTCAAAAAGAAGCCCCACAACTTAATGATCATTCGGGTTTGGTGTGGGTAGGGTTTAGGGGTCGGGTGGTGGGGGTTCAAATACATTTGTCAAGTTCCGTTGTTTTTAGGGACGGTGAAACGGGAAAAAATCACCAGTACATCTTTAAATTGATAACAAACTAGAATCTGTAGTCAGGGGGTACAGACCAACACCAGAATCTCATTTAAAGGGGCCCAATCACCTATCAGATCTCTATACACTAAAGGTAATCCATTGGAGCTTTTATAAAAATAGGCCAGAAAACGTATATATCATCGCACACAGGCTGTTTGTTTTGTTTATATCAACATGTTTATAATATGTGGGGGCCATCCAAAATAATAAAAAATAATTCAAAAAGGGCATCTGGCGGCAAGTCGGATATGTCAGAGCTTTGCAAATAGAGTTTTGCAACAAGCGATCTTTCTCACTACCTCCGCATATATGTAACCTACAACCTTTGTTTACATATTTTTCACGTTTGTCAACATAGCTTTGTTTACAAACATGTTGTTGATAAACAAGTTCATACATCCTTCAGGAAGGACTATAATAACTTTTCTTGACCAAAACTACCCTTACTCTATATACACAGAGGAAGCCAGAAATCACATAAATTCTTTCTTTAAAGGTAAGTGAATGGGCACCTTCAATATCAGTCATGTGTTCACGTGTATGCCTTTCATGTGTGAACACTGTCATGCTTGAAAGAAAGTGGAAGAACAAAAAAAAAAAATACGAATGGGTGGCTTTTACACGGGGACAAAGGAATGGTCCTTTGTCATAATGGTTTATAAGAAAATATATATTGTGGTGATTCCCATTCCTCCGAAATGAAATGGACTGATGATATGTCTTTACCCTAACCCTCTGCAAATGTTCAGCAAAACATTTTTCGCCTGTCACGCTTTTTCAGGAGGCGACCTGTTATCCCCACTAAACACCATTTCCTTTATATCGCCTGTTAAGAAATTTTTCTATGTCAAAGGGAAGTAAAGATTTTAAATTCAACCCCGGAACACATGTTCACATAAATCTTTCAATAACTTTCCCATTGAGTGGACACAAAGAGCTGAGACCCTTTACAGGATAACCGTTTTATAGTTTTACAGGTATATTGATTTTTGTACATTCAGAAGTATCTTTTCATGACAACCATGGTTTTAATAGTTCGGCCGATTTATGAGTTGTTTAAACAAAGTTTTTTTTCCAAAAGGAAGCCCGGGGGGGGGGGGGATTGCACACACTTCTAAGGGTCCTCAATCACTTTGGGATTTTGAAACCTCCGCCAGAATCTACTAATCAGTCGTTCGTTCATACGTGCACGTTTCATGTATAAATTGTCATGGTTCAGAAACACAGGTTCACATAGCGAGTGGCAGTACAACTGCATACGAAATACAAAATCGGGGACAAAGGAAGAGCCCCTTATAATTATTCCTTTCTGGAATTGTGATTATGGCACTTAAGAAAAAATATATTATGGTGATTCCGATTACCTCGAAAAATAAATGGATTATGGATGAAGATTTACCCTAACCCTCTTAAAATTTTCAGCAAAATCTGGTTTTTTTAAATTGTGCGTTAATTTGCTGAAAGACAATGCAACGAGCCAAGGCCGAAGTGGTTTATTTGCTAAATGCTTTCATCTGAATATATCAACTTGCTTTTTTTATCTGGGAGAGTTGTCAATTGTGCATCAGACCTGCTTATTTCATGACAATCTACATTACTTAAACCAAAAATTTATTACTGTTGGAATGTATTTTTCTTGGCCTATCTTTTTAACATTGGCAGTTATACGTTTCGCGTACAAGAGACCTCAACGACATATTCATATGTATACAAATAACGCATGTGTCTGTTATCATGCCTTAGACTTTACCCTCAACTGACTACACTGAATAAACTTCGTGTTTCATGATGTCGCCCAAGCTTCAACTAATACAAAGCATCTTTCATATAATTTCACGACGATATTTCCCAAGCAATGAGGCTATCGGACCTATGTTGTTTATCGGAAAAAAACTTCTCACTTTAAAATTCGTACACCCTGTATATGCCTCACGTCTCTTTCCAAAATTTATTTTTGTGTAATTTCTGGAATAATTGTTCTTTCTATGTTGATTTTTTTTTTTGGGGGGGGGAGGGTGTTCCTGGAGAATTCTAGCAGAAGTAATCTTTATATCATATAAGTGAACCACATAACAAGAAGTTCCTGCAAAAACCTTAGGATTAAAATATGCTTCGTTTAATTCCTATCGCTCATTTAAAAAATATGCATCAGATAGAACCGTGGATTTTCCACGGGTGCAGCTAGAATCTATTCTATCATTGTCGTCAGCTTTGTTTAGGGTATTGCTGGCATTGGGCATCAGACTTCGGCTTTCTGAAAACCAATGGGAGGGAGAGTGCAGTTTGCGTATCCGGCACGCTGTAACGCACAGAGGCAATATGAAAAAGTGAAGCATTGAGAGAATACATGAACGACTGTTTATTTGAGCGTCCCTTATGTCCATCAGACAGGTTATGGTCTTCATATTGTTAATATATGTTAATTAGGCCTCAGGCGAGGATCCAGGATTTTTGGCCCGGGGTGGAGGGGAAGGGGATGGGGTGTCATTTGGTAATTTTTTTTTGCAAAGGGGGGTGGGGGGATCGGGGGGGGGGGGGGGGGGGTGTTTGTTGCGAGCAACTGACCTGTCATGATTGAAAAATGTTAAAAAAAAGTGTCGTTGGTTGGGAGTTGGGGGGGGGGGGGGTAGGGGGGGGGGCAAATGTCTGCTGTTATTTATTATCATAAAATATGATTACGATGGAGGTCTAAACAAAATTTTGGTTTTGTGTGGTAATATAAGCTGATTTATGAGAATCATCATGGTCTTTAAAGCTGCTGTGTATTGCTTCGAAAGATAGCCCACCTTTAAGTCAGTGCGCATGCGCATAAGCTGGTTACCGCGAGCATCCGGTAAAAGTAAAACGATGCGTGTTGCCTGACCTACCCTTCATTACGGACGTTAAATAGAGGCTTCTCTCTGACAACATAACAACAACAAGGCAAAATAGTTTTTATTAAGGGAATAAGAACCCATTTTCTGTTATTTGCGTGTACTAGTCATTTTGTGGATCTGGCAAGAAGCGGTATCCTGGTTTTGACTCACAGCTGTGATCAGGGAAGCTGTCACCTCGGCTCAGGATCGTCTGGTCAGCGTCTGCAATCATGTGGCTATTGTGAAAGTGAATAGTATAGCAAGTAAAACTTCCAGCACGATATTCATATGAAAATCACGTTATCTTATCTGATTTATTTTAAATTAACGATAGAATTATAAAATCTAGCAGACTGTAGAAGTGGCAGTTGGGCGATAATACGTGGATTTATTATTGTTTATTATTTTATTTTTATATGGGGGGTTTGAAAAGTTCCGTCAGGTTAATTGCAGATACCAAATAACTGCAAATGTGTCAAACAATACAATAAATATTAATTACTCCAAATTTATTTGCATATTTGATCATTTTATCTCAACTGATGGATCAAGTTTTTAGAACAGGACGTGCCTAATACTATAAGTATAAAGTGATACTAATAGACTTTTCCCATAAATAATATTTCATTTGTATGAAACCGAATTTTTCTAGTATTATTGTATAGTTTAACTTAATTGCATAAATGTTTAGAAAAAAAAATCTTTTAATTAAATACAGTAAATTGTTTATTGACTACATCATGTTTATAACATACAAATGATATTTCATGTTTATTATGAATCGCTAATTCTACTAATATAAATGTGTGTTTGCGTGTATGTGTGCTTAGCATGAACCACTTGTAAAAGTCGTGGTGAGAAAATTTCTAAAAATTATACATATTTTTGTGTTTGTTTCAGTTTATAAATATTATTTATATTTGAAAGAAAATATATTATAATATTGTATACTAGTATATATATTATATTTCGACTTTTATGGGTTTTTTATACAGTAGGGTCTGTCATACATAAAATTAATATATTTTATATAGTGCCAACCAAAATAGAAAGTATCAAACCATTGTAATTTTTTTCACAGTTTGTTGCACTAAATATTTCATGTTTCTGTCTCCATTCCTGTTCATAGGTGCAAACTGTGCAAGGAATATCCAACTGAATTGTTTACCAAGAGAAATATGGTTCTTCCTAACATATATAGTAAGTTTGTAATATTTGTATATATGTGTGTACAATTGTGTATTTCATGCAGATCAAAAGGATGACAGCATAAGAAGCAATAAAGGTGGACAAATCTTGTCACCTATACCTGTTGTCTTGAGAGCAGCTTGTTACAAAAACAGTGGCGGTGTGAACTGACATGTATACCCTGACAGGTAAGAACTCCTGGCATAGGCACAGGAAGCAACCACACTTGCACGGTTTTTTTCTTTATATTATATATTATATATGAAATATACATACATAATCTGAATATTCATATGCATTGGCAATGTACTGTTAGTCCTGTAAATGAAAGTTACTGGTAATAAGCTGAGACTGTTCCTTGAATTCCCTCAGCCAAATTGTGGTTAATATTTAAAATCTGCTGTCTGATCACTCTGATGGCAGAAATTTGACGCATATTTTGCCAAATATACAAGGAATACCTTCTTTTGTAGTCCGTAACTCTTTACAATTTTCAAATATCTAAGTTGAAAGTGGATCCAGTTGTGGGGTCCAGGGATTCCGGACCCCCTTGTCCCCTTTTAAGCTGTCACAATATTTTTTTCAGAGTTATAACCCATTTTTGCACCCAGGACCACCATTCCCCCACTCCTCCTTTCCAGGCCTTTGGACTTTTTTTATGGATTATCATTAGTCCTCCTGGGTTGGACCCCTCCTTTTCCTAAATCTGTGATCTATCCCTGTGTCTTGCTGGATGCCACCAATTTGTTTTCTGTGTTCCTATAATATTTAAATATTTAAACATAATTTCAATTCTCTTGATAACTTATACAATTAAAATAACTATGTCTTTTTATTTTGAAATCATTAGGCAATATAAATATGAGGCTTTTCTTATAAGACCCATACAGTAAAGTTATCACCTGTAAAGTTTTGTAAAACACTAATTTAAATCTGTTGAAACGTTTATTAACTGTCTCTCTAAAATGTCAGACACAGTTGTTTTGTAGAATATATATATTAACAGGTATTTGTGCGCGTGTGTGTTGGGGGGGAGGGGGGTAAGGTATATGACATGAACCAAATAAGAGATAATAAAAATATCTCATTATGAAAATATTCTTTTTACAAAATGTGCGACTAGGGCTACGGGTATATACATCCAGGGGAGGCACAATGAACACATTGTGCTATGAGTTATTTAAGATATTTTTAAAATCAGTCAACATGTTCTACTATAAGAAATAAGTTCATTACACAAATTACATCTGATCTATTACTTTCGTCATCTTTAGGGTAACATCTTCTCAGAGATCAAATAAAAAATGTTGTCAAAGATATGCTTAATTAAAAAATGCCTTCTTTTTAATGTTGGAATGTATTAGTAAGCATGTTCTGACAAAATCAAATTTTCGTTTCAGTCTTTATCTGATGTGTATATGAGCAACCATCCTGCCACAGACAACAATTAACAAAACAGATACAATTCACTATTTAATTTGGACAACAGATGTCAGAATTTTTGTTGGCCACCAGAAACTTACTGATATAGATGACCACAGAAGTCAGCAGAGCGAAGAATATTCAAGCCAAATCAGCCATGTCAAATGATGACAGAAGAAAATGGATAATTACATATTTAAGTAATAAATACTGTATAAGCCATATTGTATCTGCAGATGGTTTATTAATTTTAAAAGGGACTGTGTAGATGGTCCTCATAAACACCTACAAGATATTATCATAAATTAAGACTCTGACTGTTGAACAGCATGAATCTGTGACATAAATAATGTCCCAGTATACCTAGCAACAGGCAACTGTTTTCTAAATGGACGGTAATATTGAATCAAAGGTGCTTATATAGCAGCAGAGAAATGTCTGAACATTCAATTATTCAGAGGTAGAGACCTGAATAAATTAATTTAAAACTTGCTTATGATTCTTGCTTCACAGAGCCTATGGTCAATATTTCTGTGATGATTACATCAAAGTATTTAAGTTAATATGTTATTATTTAAAAGCTTCATGGTAATCAAATTTTTATGGCATTCTGTTTTGTAAAGACAGTCACCTGCATTCAAAAACATTTCCCCCCAAGGTTATTGTGAAGTTTTTCTTTACATGGTACAGTAAACCAGTGTTGTCTTGTTCATTGTCAATTTCATCATCATCACTGTAATTGTATTGGCTATTTGTCTCCATCGGTGACAGAATATTACCATGTTGACGTCATGGATTTGGCATCACTATTGCATCCAGAACAGAGACTGGGCACTGATGTGATTGGCTGATGTATGTGTAATGTCTTGGCCAGTATTTAGAAATTAATGATATCTAGCAATAAACATAATAATTATTGAAATCTAGCAATAAACATAATATTTATTCTTTCCCAACAACTAGGTAAGAAGGTATAGGAATTGCTAAGTTTTTAAGCTTTCTAGTCATGGAGTCATCCTGTGGGCTAGTGGCTGTCATCTCTGACAAGCTGAGTGTTCCGAGTCTTCTGACAGTATGGCAGCCTTTTAACAAAAAAACACAATCATCAATTTTTTTGTAGAATTCAGCTGAATGCTATGGCTCAAGGGCCACTAGTTTAAAGTTTCCTTTAACTTACAAGAGAACATGTGCACGTTAATTTCAGGACAATGTACAGTTAATTTCATCTGGGATAGAAATAGTAATTTTTGGTTAATATTAATTTGATATTGAGCTCAGCAGCTTTAACAATCTGCCATTGCCCAACACTACCTCCTGCAGGCTACTAGCAGGAAACAAATTGCCTCTGTTCACTGAGGTAGTTCTTGCACAACATTCTGAATGATCCAGGTGGTATCTTGCAAATTTACAAGTGAGTCATGGAACTGTGAGAAGACTACTTATTTTTTTTTTTTTTTTGGGGTGGGGGGGGGGGGGTTACTTCTTCCCCTACCAGCCAGGGCATGAAGACTTACATTTCTGCCCTAACACTCTTGGAACAGATAAATTGTATTTTTAAATTTGAATACAAGCCAATCAATATTAATATTAAAATGTCCCAGAAGCAGAAAAGCTCTAAGTATAGATTATTTGCAATAGCAATCATTTGCAAATGAAAAATTGTTTAGGGGAATATTCTGACTGATCTATGAAATAGTGAATCGTAATTTGGCTTACAGTCATGTATTTACTTGTTTCAGACAACAAAACTTCCGGCACGAAATTTCCACAACCCTCTGCTCATTAGGTGGTTTAATTGACTTGAGTCTTTAAAATTATCATGAGTTATTTTAAATACATGTGTACAGAATGTCCAAATTTCAAGACAACGCTTACAGGTCTAATGCGAACCTGTAAAATTGGATATACATCAGGTGTAATGTTTCTATGATGATATGCTTGACCATTATTTTTAAAGTACATGTACTTGGTTAAGTAATATGTACAGATCAAGTACACATACTAAACATTTTGAACCCAAGTACATGCACCAACTGCACAAACATTACTTCTGGCTTGGATGTACACAACACAAAAATGATTGTCGGTTGCACCACCAGTCATATGTATAACAGGCTATCGAAGTTGAATGGACATGCAAAATTTCAGACCGAGACTTCAAACCACTCTCAAACCAGGGTTTCCATGTACAATTTATTATCATGTGCCGTCTCATTGTAATTTGATTGTCACTGACGTTTGAAGATATATATTTAAATGAAATTGTAATAAATGACATCTTTGATTTATAAATTCTGCAATTGTTACTAATGTTATTCTTTTCACTCTATTTTATTTTTCTAAGATGACTACTCTTCTTTTCCAGAGCACTTAATCTTATTTCGGCCATTTGTCTTTGGCAGTCATGAAACCAGGGAGGCATCATTTCTTGTTTATAAAACATTCCCTTCAGATCATTAACCTACTGATCATGAGGCTGCATGACACTCAGGGTTCACATTTGATATGGGTAAAACCTATTTTACCCAGCCTGGGCTCTTCTTGCTGCCTGCAGAGGTTCACAAAATGAGCTCTTGCTGCATACCTAAATGCAGTAGTGATACTTGTCAAGGTGGTGGTTAGTGATCAAACTCTTCAGGAGGCAGCTCAGCCAGTGGCTGGCCCTCCAAAGTGGTGTCAGGGCGGGAAATGCATTTATCTGGTCTGATGCATCCAAGATTGCTTCCCATGCAGTCCTAAACGGTGACTATCACCAGTTCTCAGAGTTTACAGGCTTCCAGATGTTAATTAAATTTGTTCACACCTATCCTATAGGTTTGTTAGATGAATGATGGTCATCTTGTGAAATATTAATCTGTAGTACTGGTAATTAACCTCACTTTCCAATGACCATAGCTCTTGGGTTCCTGTAAAAGAAATTTGGATTGAATTCAAACAGTAATAATGAAAAACAGTACTGTACAGCATATAATAAATTGTTAAATTAAAACTTAATTTTATTATCAAATTTGTGTGGCAAAACATTTGAAGCTATGAAACAATCTTCCAACAAAGGTTATATCACCTTCAACAATGTATATATTTTATGTAATTCTTGCGAAGCTTTTATCATAAAATTCACTAAAGAAAACAATTGGAGACCTTAGTATAACTCTTTTTGCCTGGCTGCTGTATTGAATTTAACAGGGTTCTAAATTTGAGAGCACAGATGCACATGAGTGTCAAGGTTCGTAAAAGAAAATCTCTGACTTGCAGCCATAAGATATAATAGGCAGGTAGGTAATGTTCTATTTGACAAAATACACATGAAAAACAAGGGACATATGGGTGACTGTGCTCAGCTGAAATTGACCTTGAAGGTAAAAATCTAAAATAAAATCAAATGGAGATAAAGTGTAAGAGGAAGAGGTAATATAAGCCATTGTTTGTTTTATATGATTGGTTTATATTGATGAGCAAGACATTGTTGCAAATAATATTTTGTGACCTGACCATGTTTCCTTATGTTGAAACTGAAGTATGTAAGCAGTTTTTTAATTTAAAATCTATAATATTCTTATGATCATTTGTTGGCTTTTTGATAAGCTGTTGACAGTTCAGCAGTTTACACATTTGTCCAATTAGATCCTATTTTTTTTTATGAAACCAAATTTGATTTCTATTTTATAAAATGTATACAGATGCCATAAAGTTCCCTCTCCACAGGTGGAAGGACATGCTGTATATATTTTCTTTATTTAATAGATTTTATACAGTTGCAATAAAACTACTGTCCCCAGTGCTCAGGTGCAAGGACAAAATCCCAGGGGAAGGGGGAATGGGAACACCCTTGCACATACATACAGGATATGAAATTTAATTCAACAGTGTGTACAGGAAAAAAGGTTTATTCATAATAATAAAATATTTAAAATCAGGCAGAGAGATGAAAAAAAAAACAAAGCAAATCACTTTTATTCCTCTTTTACTGAGGCGGAAAATAATGAACAAATGTTTGCATTAGATCCTTTTTTTTTTATTTTTCATTTTTTGTCATGTTTTTAAAATTTTACAATACCATTTACAGTATAACATATATATCTAAATATTCAAGTTGATTCATAATTCTAAATTGCACCAACATTTATAGCTAATTTGGTCAGGTAATGTCACATTATGCACATAGATGCATTACTTTTTTTTATATAAAATATACCTTTTAATCTACAAAACAATAATACCTGAAAATAACACGATTTAGAATTCACAATTCTAAATTGCACCTTCATTTATCCATGATTTGGCTCAATATTATAAAGTTATGCTTACTGATGGGTTTAATTATATTTGAATTCTCTTATATTATTTAAAAGGAAATTGATTTAATTAAAAATGCTTCTTTTTTTTTAAATATGGTTCTATAATAAAATGACAGGTTTCCTTAGCAACATTTATTTATAAAAAAAAATTTCAGAACTTTCCAGACCCTTTGTACTGGCATTTTTTCATATTACAGATCTGGTAAATATTTTGTCATCTTTTAAAATTGAAATGAGTCAATATTATGACAGGAACATTGACTTTATAAAATTGTATTAAAAAGATATGAAAGTATGTTGAATCATGACAGTGAAAGGCATGTAATATCTGCTGTATATTAGTTACCATTATATTAGTAAATTAGTTAGCATATGGGGTATCATATGCAAGTCATCCATACTCTTTATATTATATATATATATATATATATATATATATATATATATATATATATATATATAAATAATACTCTTGCAGAACAATTCAGTAGAATATTCCTGGTATAATTTGCATCTAAGAACTTGAATGGAGTCACATTCATAAGTAATGTTTAGTGTGACAAACTGAAAATTTACAGTGATTTGATACTTTCTATTTCAGTTAGCAGTATATAAAAATGTTAAATTCATGCATGACAGAGACTACAGTAAAAATAAAAAAAGATAAAAGTACAAATATATATTAAGATATTTTCTTTAAAATTTAAAAAGCATATTTAAAATAAAAATAAAATATATGATATATAATTATATATATATATGAATATACATAAACACAATTATATATGTTTATATATTTCCACCACAAGTTGCACAAGTGGTTCATGGTAAGCACACACAAATATATTTATATAAGTAGAATTAGAGATTCATGATATAAATGATATATCATGTGTATGTTATAAACATGATTTAGTCAATAAACAATTTATTGCATTAAAATATATTTGTTCTAAAAAATTATGCAATCAGGTTAAACTATGCAAAAATATAAGAAACTATAATTTCATACAAACGAAAAATTGTTCCTGGAGCAATTTCAACAATCTGAAATAGCCAAACTTGGGCGGGTTTGGTTTTGTTTATAGTAAACTTCAACCTTTCTATAAGGCACGTCCTGTTCTAAAAACTTTATCCAAAACTGGCAACAATTGGGATAAAATAATCAACAGTACGTGCAAATTTAGAGTAATTAATATTTATTCTATTATTCGACACATTTGCAGATTTTTGGTATCTGCAATAAACCTGATTGTACTTTGCGAACCCTACATATGAAAAAGATAATAATAAACAATCAAAAGTCCACGTATTATCGCCCAGCTGCCGATTCTAACGTCCGCTATATTTCATATTTCTAACGTTAGTTAAATCAGATTAGATAACGTGATTTCCACACGTATACCGTGCTAGTAGTTTTAATCCTAGCATTTTATTGCTATATTACTCACTTTCACGGTAGCTACATGATTGCAGACGCTGACCAGACGATCCCGAGCCGAGGTGACAGCTTCCCTGATCACGGCTGTGAGTCAAAATCAGGATGCCGCTTCTTGCCTATTTTGCCTTGTTGTTGGTATGTTGTCAGAGAGAAGCCTGTTTTTAATGTCCGTAATGAAAGGTACGTCAGGCAACACGCATCGTTTTACTTTTACCGGGTACTCGCGGTAACCAGCCTATGCGCATGCGCACTGACTTAAAGGTGGGTATCTTTCGAAGCAATACACAGCAGCTTTAACTGAAATTATGCAAATATTTTGTTGAAATCCTTGGGGAGGGAAAAGTAATAATGTCATTTATATTATTTACTTTTGGAAAAGGAGTGCTATTATCACACAGGTTTTGAATTGGCCTAATAACTTCATTTACATTGCAACAGAAGTAATAGAAAGAGAAATGTCCACTATAAGTCCTGTTAATTATCAGTGTTTTTTCCAAAAGAGTTAATTGTTATTCAACAATTACAGGTTACCCATACCCAAGGGCAGCACTAGCACAAATTGTGAGAGTTTAATATTTATTAAAATTAATTGCAATTATTGGGCCAAAGCAATGTAAAGAGGACATTTTAGGCACCTTTACAAGCGTTATTTTTTATTTATAACAAAAAATAGAAGGTTATCTATTATCAGTTGATTTTGAAAAAGCGTCTGATCAGTTAAAATGGCCTTATATTGAGGAAATCCTTCGAGCATTTAACTTTGAGCCAACCCTTTGAAATTGGATAAAGGTAGTATATAATTATATTTTCAGCTGAATACTGATAAGAGGATGGACCACTGAATGTTTCCTTAGTTACAAGAGGTGTTAGACAGGGTGACCCTCTCTCACCGTATGGAGTTATCTTGGCAGCAGAAATAAGAGCAAATAAAATAAGGATTAGCAGTGAAATAAAAGGAGTAACAGTCGATCAGAAGGAAAAAAATATTCAGTTTGCAGATGACACATTTTAATTCTAACAGGAGGACTAATGTCAATCAAAAACGCTTTGGATGTTTTTAATAGGTTTCAACAAAGCAGGTTTTAAAGTTATGTAGAAAAAAAAACAGTTATGCAAATAGCAGATTATTCTTATAATCAGACACAGTTAAAAGACCTGATGTATGTTAGTGTTCTAATACGATAAACAAAATAGGAACCTCAATTCATCCATAATTGAAAAAATTATTATGAGACCTACTATTAAGAAATCATTATACACTTTATGCACTACACCGAATTGTTCCCTGCAATCAAAGGAACGTGGAAAGAAAAAATTAAAAGATTTAAAGAATAACCCAAAGGTGCAACTGCAAGAAAATAGGGTTCAAATCTTAAGAATGGAAAACACCACGTTTTGTCGTCAACGATTAATTAAAAATCATTGTATGGTACCAGTAAAACAAATGGAAAAGTGGACCAGAGAACTAGAATTACAAAAATGAGGTAAGGACATTTCTGTTAAAACGTTTACATAGGATTCTACCTTCCAATGTTTTCCTTTATAAATAAAAAAAAGACACAGAACTGCGCATATTTTTTAAAAGAGAAAGAGATACATATTCAAATATATTCTACCACTGTGAAATTAAATAAAGCTTAATAGCTAATTAAAAAAATGGTTGAAAGACATAGGCCCAAATGTAAACATGAGCAATTTCACAGAAACCTTACTAATAATAAATATTACTAACGACACCTGTCTAGATATTCAAATATTACTCTTTAAACATTTCATATACATATGTAAACGTAAAGAGAAAATTCCTAATTTCTGTATGTATACAAACTATGTATTCCAGATATATTAACGAGGACATAGCTAGAGCGAAAGGTATATTGGCATTATATGACCGGAAATTGAAACAATTAAGAAATACATATTTGAAGGAAAACCTTTGATGATTCATAATATCAATTTTATAAAGTTAAACTTAAAAACAATAAGTTCAGTACATTTGCAATGTACCATGTCTGTTTTTGTCTATGTACATTCAGTAAGATTGTTTTAATGCAGGTTTTCATAAATGGATGTTTGTTTTATGTGTATCGTATGATGATGTTCCACTCTATGTTTCAGATGTTCAATTGTTGTAGTTGTACCATATGTTAAAACAAAACTTTCAGTAAATCACATTTTGTCATGTATTTGACTTTGCCACTTCTTTCAGTGCAATCGTCCACTCTTAGTATATCGTTTGTGTCTGTGTCGTTTTCCTCAAATCAGTAAAAAGTTATGACTTTGATCGGATTTTGAAACCAATAAACACGGAGAACTTTATTCACTTTGACTACTCCTAATGATGTCATTTTGTAACATGTATTCTACTTCTTTTCTTAAGTTTGCAAGAGTTTCGGGATTTAATCTGTATGAATGTCGCTTTAGAAAAATATCACCAGTTTCTTTTGTTATTGTATTATTCTCAACATTTACGACACAGGCACGATTCAATTGCGTGTCGTTCCTAATTGTACTTTGTTCATAGACCCACTGTTCTTTGATTACTTTCAATGGACCTCTTACTGGGTTGCCGAACAAAAGCTCGAATGGGGTCAACCCAAGTGACTCTTGCACAGGAACGCCTTCGTCCCATACCTGTTTGTTGTGAAAAAAGTCTTTAACATGGTTTTCAGTGTGGAGTCGAATCTATCTCTTAAGATCCTTGAGATTGTTGGTCTTAGAGTCTCGAAATAATTTGATGCAATCCTGACTCATTAGTCAACGCTTGGAATAATCCAGAGGTAAAATTTGTACCCTGAATTTCTTTCGGCAAAATTGTAAAGAATTTGACTAAAGCTTTGGCGATACGCCTCACTTTATATTTCTAAGAGGGATGTCATCTGGAAATCTGGTTGAAGTACACATTATGGTAAGAAAATACTGATTTCCATTTTTATTCCTCGGCATTGGACGACATAGTCTACAATGAACAGACTTAGTTGTTCTTGAGGAACTACAATTTGATTTACTGTGGCCAATTTCTCTGTTGCTAGAATATCTCTAGGTTTCTATTTTCAAATCAATAATTCATTCTGTATGAAATAACCCGACGGCTTCTAATTCCTCTGTTGGTAATACCAAAGTATACAGATGTCATAGACCAGATTCTTCCTTTTGTTCTTTCAGTGAGCTTTTTCTATTCTCTAGTGGAAATATCTCATCCGGTGGTTTTTCAGCTGTTTTACCGCATTGAGAACGAAGAAACGCTGCTTGATCATTACAATGATCAGTGACATTCATGAAGGTTTGTGACCTTTTACGTCTTATATGTCATCATCTTGTCATTTCTGTCCAATTCGTCATCTCTGTCAAGAGTATCCCTACCTGTATTAATATCAGTAACCCCATTGGCCACAGCCGTATCGGCCATAACATCAGTGAAAATCATGGTTACAGCCGTACCGGCGTTAACATCAGTAACTTAATGCACATGATAGACAATCTATCAAAATCAACATGAAAATAGCGAATTTTCTCGCAGTTTCTGCGTAGTTTTCATGGACATAAAGTCATTTGTTACGGCACGCGCAAGAGAAACTTACATAATACAAATAGGCCAATTCTCAACCGGGCCCAACATACAGGCTTGATTAGGACAAACTTACTGGTGGTGAACTATACAACCATGGCAGAGGCAAAGATAATCTGTGAAGGTGCTACAGTGTCACCGTAGACGGTGGATGGGTCAACCTAACGGTATGGTCGAGGTGGAGGTGACACAAGCATGGGATCGCACAGCAGTAAAGAGGAACGACCACGGAGGACATCAAGTCCATTGGTTAAAGAAGAAGAACGTGAAATCTTTGTTATTTGGACTCTGTTTGTACTTGTGCAGCACTTTTTATTATAATAATCACTCTGTCGACAGAGTGTTAAAGTCCTACGCTAGGAAGCTGGCGCAGGCTGTCGTATTTTATTGACCGTGATGATGTGTTGCCAGGCCTAGTAACGGTGTATTTTCCTGTGTATTTGTGGACGGTGGGGATTTTAATGCAAACCGTTTGAGAAACGTAAAAAACTCCTCTGCAGCCTCAGGAATTGTATTTTGACATTGCATTTGGATTGGCTGGAGGCACATATACGTGTAATTTAAGTATACACCCGTATCTATTTATGTTATGGGCGTTTCACTTGGACATTTTTAATGTAACAAGAACATACCGTTAATCTTGTATATATTCTTAATACTGATTTTGATTATTAACAATATTACCGAGTATCTTGTGAGTCTTTCTTGTGTTCATGTTGCGTGTCAAACCCGGACGAAATGTTTTCACAGGTAACATAATAATGGGGGCTCGTCTTTTTGCTGGTCTCTCAGGCTCCTTTATTACGGGGTATGAATCGGGGCCACGTCAGTCATATCTGACGTATTTGTTACTATACAAAGTGTAAGAGTTCATTTATTTTTGGCGAGTGTAATATTAGATGAGAAAGACTTGCATCAATGTGTAATTATATTCGGTGAAATAAGAGACTAGTATTCAATTGTGTAAGGAATAGTTCTCATAGTGATCATAACATATTATTTGTTACTTGGTATACTGTTTATCAAATTAGATAGTGACATATTTACAAATATTGACCGTCTACAAAGGTTTGAGACCAACGAAAAAAGGTTGGAATTGTCAAAAACAATGAGAGAAGTAGAAATTACCGGCCGTACCGGCTTTAACATAAGTTACCCAATGCACATGATAGACAATCTATCAACATCGACATGGAAATAGCGTATTTTCTCGCAGTTTCTGCGTGGATTTCATGGACATAAAGTCATAGGTTACAGAACGCGCAAAAGACACTTCCGTAACACAAATGGGACAATTTTCAACTATACTGCCATGGCATAGACACAGATGAAAATTGTAACTGCGCTGACGACCCGCGATATAAGGATATTAGGAAACATCTGTTATTCCAGATTCATGCTGGATGGACGGCTGCTATCCCATAAATGACCGTAATGGATATTCTTTAATGGTGCTACAGTGTAACCGTAGACGGTGGATGGGTCAACCTAATGGTATGGTCGAGGTGGAGGTGACACAAGCATGGGATCGCACAGCAGTAGAGAGGAACGACCACGGAGGACATCAAGTCCATTGGTTAAAGAAGAAGAATGTGAAATCTTTGTTATTTGAACTTTGTTTGTACTTTTGCAGAACTTTTTATTGTGAAGATCACTCTGCCCCCAGAGTATCAAAGCCCTACGCTATGAAGCTGGCGCGGGCTGTAGTATTTTATGGACTGTGATGATGTGTTGCTAGGCCTAGTAACGGAGTATTTTACTGTGTACCTTAAGACTTGGGGAGTTTTAATGTGAACTATTTGAGAAACGTGAACATCTCCTATGCAGCCCAAGGAATTGTATTTTGACATTATGTATTTGGACTGACTGGAGACACCTATACGTTCATCTAAGTATAACCCCATATCTATTTAAATTATGGGTGTCTCACTTTGACATTATTAATGTAAAAAGATCATACCTTTAATCTTGTATATATATATATATATATATATATATATATATATATATATATATATATATTCTAAATAATGATTATGATTAGTTAAATATTACCGAGTATTTTGTGAGGTTTTCTTGTGTTCATGTTGCGTGTCTAACCTGGACGATATTTAGTAACAGGTAACATAATAATGGGGGCACGCGATGAAACAAAGAAACAACTGGAGACAGCGCGTGAGGACAGAGAATCCAGAGCCAGGGAGGTCCAGAATCAGAGAGAACAAGAGCTCCCATTCGCCCCAGCAGGTGGGACTAACTTTGTTTGAGGAAAGACATGATGACATGGTTGCGTATTTACTTAGATATGAGGCTTCCGCCGAGGCACAGGGGTGGTTACGTAATAGGTGGGCTTCAAATTTTAGAGGTAGTGCATTACAAGTGTACAACAGATACGCCGGGGGATATAAATTACCACGAAAATAAGCTGTTGTGACACGTTAATAATTACCCCACACAGAATTGCGCATTGACACATGGGTGCACCGTTACTCTCTTGTGTGTATGTCCTGGACCAGTGAGCGCTTATTGTAATTCGTCTTACTCCGCGTGTAGGCACAAACTATTTTTCACTACCTAAGACCAAACCCTCCGGTCATAGGCCACAAGATCAGAGGTAGGGGCAGACGACATGTATATTAATGGTTTATCTTGCGTGAAGGAAGCACTGAGGCTCTGATACCAGTTGCCTGCAGCGGGTTTTCGGAAAAAAAGTTCCACACGGCATTGACAGAAGCAGATGAGAGTATCAGTCAGTTTGTTATCAGAACTGATGATTACTTATCTTGATGGATAGAATTGAGTCATAATCCGCAATCGTTTAATGGGCTAAAGGTTTACTTTAAGAGAACAGACCGCCAGCTTATGCACCACAGATGTCGAGATGTTCATCCAGGTGCGTGGGCAATGAAATATCAAGGCCATGTGGGACATAGAAGAACAGTATTTGTAATTCCATGGTAATGTGTACAACCACTGGAGCGTCGCTAGAGGGCGCCAGATGCAGAAGTATCCTGCGGTGAAACGAGCACAGTGAACCTCGGTAAAGGAAGACAAGTGGGCTAGTAAACCAACGCCCGGTCCAGGTAATGCGAACGTGTTTACCTGTTCTATTTGCATTCAACCAGGTCATTTCGCTAAGGATTCCTGTAAGGGGCAAGATGGAGGGCAATTGGAGATCACTGCCGTATCCATCAGAGTCATGGTCGGATACTGGTTACCCTGGGGAGAGGAGGCCGCAACCAGCGAGATGTAGAGACGTTACGGGACACGTGATGTTGTGGGGCGGTGGTGAAGCGAAGTCCGTGCACCGATCAGGATTAAACTGGCATGCATAAATCTTGCTTGATGATTAACAATCAAGCAATAAAGGCACCTGTCGTAAAGGTTTACATAGATACGCAGTAATAATTAGGATCAGAAGAGGCTTTAGCCATGGAAAACCCAGTGTATGATTTATTAATAGGGAAGCTAGAAGGAGCTAGACAACCAGCGGATACAGATGGTAGTAAGGCACCGATTAACACTGAGGTGATGCAACAAGTGAAGGAGAAGAACAGCAGAGTGCCGAATGGGCCAAAGCCAAAGCGGGAATGGGGTAAACACATGCACTGAAGGTAGCAAAGACGCAAATTCCGATAATGAACAGTGAACAGCTGCGTGAATGATTCTACTCTATTCTACAAATGCGCAAGTGGATGGAGCGGGGAGGTGCTGCAAATCCAAGGAAAGGATGCCCAGAACGGGGTCATTTACAGGAAATACGTTTCTCCCAGAGACCAGACTCCTTAAATTCAACTGATGGTACCGCAGAAGCTGCGAGATAGAGTTATTGTGGTGGCCCTCGATTCTCGGAGGTCATATGGGAGGTCAGAAGACACTCGAAAGGGTTACTTCCTATTTTTAATGGCCAGGGATCCACGACGTCATCACGAGGTATTTGCCAGTCATGTGATATATTTCAGAGGCTTGTTACAGAAGGAAGGACAATCGAAAGTAAACAACAAACAATAGGGATGGTGCGCTCATGTAAGCAGCGAAGATCTTATCAATTCCATACTAAACATAGAAGATGCATTTTTTGCCCATTACGTAAAAGCTAACGAGACATGGAAGGAGGTTACCGGTAGGGAATTCGTTTTAGAAACTGATCATCAACCACTGTTATTTCTTGATATGTCCATAATCAACAGACAAAGGATCATGAGATGGGCATTGGCAATGCAGATATTCCGTGACGGGTAAGGGTTGTCAAAGGTAAAGATAATGCAAATGCAGATTGTTTAAGCCGATTTGTCTGAGCAGCAAGCTACTATTGACACGGCCTCAACCGCATTATGCTTAGGGCAGATAAAGATAAGAGAGAAGTAAGGATATAAGACGGTGAATTCATTGTGGGTAACACATTTTTTAGTTTCGTTTGTGAGAATTGGTTTTCTTGGGATTCACTGGTGCTTCTAGGGAACTTGTGTTTATCTTAAAATGGGAGCTATTGTGACGCGTTAAAAATTTCCATACACAAAACTGCCCACGGACACACAGGTGCCCTGTTATTCACTTGTTTTGCCGTTCTAGATTAGTGAGCGCTTATTGTAATTTGGCCGAGTGAAGGCACCGACTATTGTTCACCAGTTGAGACCAAACGCTCAGGTAATCGTTCATAGGTCAATAGTTCACTGGTGATATGACACGACATGTGTATAAATGGTTTGACTTGCATATCAAAGTTACTGAATATTAATAGGGATAGCTACCGAGCACTTTTCGTTTTGTTCATGTAATGTTATTCCTGCATCTTATGAATATTCAGTACCAATCAGCAGGGTTCGTGCCGTGGTGCTTACATGGCCATAGAAGTTATGATTTTTTGTGTATTTTTTCATTCTGTTTGCATTTTACCTCGGGTCACATCATATCGGGGGCTGGTGGGCGCAGAGTGGGTGGACTGCATGTCCAGCTGACGGAGGAGCGGACATCCCATAATGTAACCAACACCGCATAACCGACGGTCGACGCAGGGTTCATCGAGGCTGAGAGAGGGCGCTCAAATGTGGCAGGCGGGCGAGAATGATTCGTCAGGGACGAAAGGTATCGAGATACGGCTGGTCCGAGCAGTGACTAACCGAGGACTAAGGGTGCAAAAGAAGCTGGTGTCAGGATCTGTTAGCGGGGGATAAGCCCAGCTTGCTTGTAAAAGGAGATACCTCTTTGTATGGAAATTATTTGGCAAGGTTACATCTTATCCTTGCATTGTCTCTAAATCGAGGGCTGGCGATATAAATGATGTTATTTATTCGGTACACAAGGGGTTGTTTTCAGCCTGTGCAGTCAATCGAGCAATGGCTGAAAAATCCTGAATGATGTTAAAGTCGGCCGATGATGACGTAACAGAATTGTCACAATTATTCATGAATGTCACTGATCATTGTAATGGTCAAGCGGTGCTTCCTCGTTCTCAGTACAAGGAAAGAGCTGAAGATCAGCGGCTGAGATATTTCCACTGGGGAACAGAAATAGCTTACTGAAATAACATTAGTAAGGTATGATTAGGTATTACTATTTGAGGAATTAGAAAATGTGACGTCGGTATATTTTATACAAAATGATTTTATTGATGAGAAAATGGAAACCGAGATATATGCCATCAGTAGAGATATGAGCCACAGTAAATCAAATTGTAGTTCCTTCAGTTTATAGGTCTGATTTGTTAAGGTCATCTATGGGATAGCAGCCCTCCATCCAGCATGAAGTTACAATGATAAATGTTTCCTAATGTCCTTATATCGCGAGTCCTCAACGCAGTTAAAATTTACATCCTTGTGTATTCCATGGTCGTATAGTTCAACAACAAAGGTTTGTCCCGATCAGGTTTGTATGTTGGATCCGGTCGAGAACTGGCCCACTTGTATAACGGAAGCTTCTCGTGCGCATCCGATAATCCATGACTTTATGTCCATGAAATTCACGTAGAGACTGCGGGAAAATAAGCTGCTTCCATTTCGATGTCTATGGAGGGCATTAGGCTTGTTCCTTCTGTGCATATATCCTGATATTGGAGGAAAATCAGGGAATACGTTTAGTGGAGGAAGTCCAGCCGCATCAGCTAAAGTTGAAAGCAAGTCTGCGAATTTGGTCATATGTTCAGTAACCACACCGCTATCGGTCAATCCCGAAACGTGATTCATCATTGGGGCATGCGTCTCAAGGTCGAAGTTTGTCGTTATAAGCATTTGCCATATTCACCGAGTTGCCATTCATGGTTCCCGAAAAAGGTGACAACTGTATCCTTTGCTAATCCCATATCTTCTAATCCTGTGAAAACTTTACCAACTAGAGTCAACATAACTAACTGTACCAAAGTAAGTTCATCCAAGTGGGAGCATTTTATATGCTGGTAAGATATCATTCATGGCCCCAGAATTTTGCCGGTTTTTACATCGCCGTAACCGGGCGCTGTAATGTGACCATGAAACTTTTGGCATATAAACAGGAACAAAGGGGTTTTCCGGAAGACTGTAAGATCTTTTGGGGGGGGGGGGGGGGGGGTAAATCCAAGCAGTTCTGCAGGAATTGTCAGAGGTAAATGTGGTTTGTTGAAACAGACGGCAACAAAGAAGTGTTGACTTCCGGATTTTGTACCAGGGGCTATCTGACGTAATGTTTTAATTGCTCGTTGCATTATCACGTCGTCCTGTAGAAGGAACCACTGTCTTTCTTCATGGGGAGCGGCAATTCAGCTAAAGTCTCTCTCTCTCCTGAAAGAAATGCCAAAATTGGTTCAGAAACGAATCAGATCATTTTTATCCTGTGCCCTGGGCCCTGTGCGGAAAACCTTCCCTATGCCATTGGTTTTATAGCCATTTTTTTTACTGAGAGATTGTCGTAAAATCTCCGCCTGACTTCCAGAGGTATGTTTTCAAATCATTTAAGCTAATTGTATCCGGCAACTTCGGGAAAAAAGGGCTGACTGAATGAAAGCTTTCTTTAGGACGAGGCTCTGTGACGCTAATTGGTCAAGGTCTGGGGTGTGAATTTTCACAGGGGTAAAATTGCAACTTTTTCCAAATTTTTAATGTCGACATTTTTTCTAAACTGTAAGAGCATCAGACATATGAATGAAAACCATTCTGTTATATCTGGTTTCCAACATTACTTGGGGGTTCCAGATCAAATTATCTTATGCGAACCCATATGAGATGGGTGACTTGGCACTTTTCAATTAGGCTCCGTTATACAATCATATGATATTAATGATCTAGGAGTGCAGTTGCACGTTTGGCAGCAATATCTGTAAGGGCTATTTTATAATATGCAAATTTTGAAAATGTGACGTCAGCATTTTCAGCTCATATGTGAACACATTAGAAGTACCCGTGAAATTTAATTTGTTTGGCAGAACTAAATATCCTTTTTAAAACTACAGGTGGATAAAACATCCTTTCTAAAACTACAGGTGGACAAAACATTTGTTTTAAATTCCTCCTACAATACTGATCCAAGGGACAAGGTGAACGGTTGTAGTGTGAAAAGCGTGTCAGCGGTGCCAGGGATATATAAGAGCTATTATATTCTTAAAATAATTTTGATAATATAATATTTTCATTTTCTTACAACGTAACAAAAATCAGTAAATTTACCTCTCTGGTGAGAACACATTATAGGAGCACCTTAAATATTATGTTCAATTGAGTTGTATAGATTACTTGACATGACGATTTCTACAGCGACCTTTTATCATGGGCCTTGTAAATTGATAATAGCTCTCTAGTTTGAATATCCATAATAACAAATTTCTTACCTTTACCCACATGTCAACCGTTAATAATCTAGACGATATGCATATAGAAATATATTCGTATCTTTGATCAGGGTGTGTTCACAAATAAGTATAAGATCAAGTGAGAAATAAAACGAAAATAGGGGACAGCAAATATTTAAATAACCTATTCAGTTACTAAATGAGTGGTAAACAAACTGGCGCTTAACATCAAGAACAACATGACACATTATGCGGTGTCTTCAAACACACGCGGATATGGAGTCTTACTAGCATACATAGTTCAAGGTATAAAGCTGAGCCTCACAAAAAGCGGAACGCTCACAAACCACTGAATATTCAATATTATTCAAGGCTATGGCAGGTTTCCGGAACTAATTTGTTCATAATCATAAATGAGGTGAAAGGTTAAGAATGGAACTGTCTTTTTGCCCTAGGAACACTTTTATTGAAACACTCCGTGTAAGAGACAACTTTTCCCAAGAAAATGTTCTGTTTTCATTATTTTTCAAACTGATGAGATGTCCCGTTTAAAAGCAAGAGCTCATGTCACTCAAGTGTAAATATAAAAGAAAGTATAGCATATTAACAAACCATAACGTTCTGCGTGGGAATCCACTGCCACAACCGGTTTAATTATAAAATTGAACAAGACTTACCTGTAAGTTGAAGCCCGATAGGGATTCTATCTCCAATCACATTGGAACGGTGGATTCACGTGAGCGACACTGCTTGCCCAGCCCCTATCATATTTGAACGTTTGATAGGCCTCAAGAGATAAAAGTGATTGGGCATACATCCTTGCACATGGGTGGGACGTGAATCCTCCGTTCCAGTGTGATGGTGAGATCCCTACCGAACTTCAACTTACAAGTAAGTCTCGTTCAATTTTATAATTCTATCTCACCACCATTCACTGTCACTTCGGACCACGTGAGACTTGAAAGCTTGAGGCCACGAAAAAACAAGAAGGATTTCTAAAAACAATGTATGACCAATCACCAGAGTCCAAATTACACTCCAACAGAACAAGAAATTATATATATTAATAAATAAGTGGATGTAGACTTTAGCTGTAAGATAATAGCCAAATTGACCTGTGAATCTGTTACTGTCTTTTATAAATAAAAAAAAATATAACATACATGATATTACTTCAATAATCAAGTGAACCGTTAATAGCCCAACACTAAAAATGAATTTCAGATCAAACATAATTAAATACAGCTATCCTTATCCATATGAGTGTTCAAAATATCTCTCCAGAATCTTCAGGGCTTGTAAATGGTTTATATATAGTTTGGAAAATGTCTGTGCGTTTGTCCAACCCTTACTCCTCATTATTTCATCCTTTGGTAGTGAGATTTTGTAAGCCGCAGGAAAAAGCGGCTCCTCCGGTACTATGTGGCCAGAAATATTAAGTGTTTATCCCTGCACTATGTAACACTGTTTAACATATCTAGAGTGTGTCTTTGCTTTCGGCATGATTAGCTTTCTTGTAACAAAGAAGGAATCAGTAACATTTCAGCAATGAAACTGTTCTTTAACTTAAGCTTGGATATGTTTTACAACACACAAGTCACTGACATCAAACTGTTAAATTAAAAAAAAAGTTGTATGATGATTTGGTCTAATTTGGTTTTTAACAGTTCTCTGATAATAAAAACACAGGAACAGTCTGTCAGAACCATCTGACACCGATCAAAGTACATGCAGACTCTGCAGTCTTTAAACAGACAGTAAATCTAACAACATAGTAAGTTTATGGGTTAGTAATTTAAAACTAATGTCCTTAAAGCTGTCTCTTAGGATATTTTAAAACAGTGCTAATTGTCCATGTTATCACATTAATGGCAGTGATGGACGCACTTTTAATTATTCCTCTCTTGAACCTTGAGTCATCCAGATGACTACCAATGTTGATACCAAGAAGGACAATGACAGCTGAAAGGGCAGGCCTGGCAGTATTTACACCAATATTTCCAACACCAAAGTTAAAGATTGTCATCAGGAGAAGCCTGTGTGATGATGGATAAATAGGATGTTTAGGTTTTTCCAGACAGTTAACATCCCATATTTCGAAGGATGTCCCATACTGTTTGTTGGTAATTTTGGCCATGAATGCAAGAAGACATGTGTAACCTGTCCCAACATGCCCTTTGTATGTAATGTTTCCTTATAAGTGACACATCAGACAGGGTGACCCGTAACAACAACAAGCGCCTGTGTTTGGGAATAAACTAAGGCTTGCCTACCAGCACGTTCATCACTGCGGGGTACCAGTGCTGTGTAGGCTAGTTGAGGAGTACCACTTAAGCTTTGGCTTAGTTCACTGATAATTTATGTCAAATGGAATGACAGTGAAGGAAGAAAATATACAATTGTGTAATGAATGATAATCAAAGCTAAATGCATCAACAGCAAAAAAAGTAGGTTTTTGTCTTCAAGGTACTAATTTATCAAACTGTTCGTTCAGTCTTGAAGCGAAGAGGTCAATGTTAGCAGTAAAATCAAATTGAACCTTCATTTTTCGAAGATTTCTGGATTTAACATCCTCTGTGTTTCAGTTTGTATTGGACCCGTGATTCATTATTGGCGATCAGCTGTGAGATATGACACCTTTGACATAGGCAGGACTCAGCGATATGTTTCTCTGCATCGCCCATTAAAGAGAAACCTGCAAGTGCATTGCCCTGTAGTGAGTGGCTGAATTCCATCTGTTTAATGTAGGTCACCCCAGTCACGTTCTACACCTGATGTTCAAATCTCCCATGTGATGGCACAGAAACTGGAGACCAAACAAGCCAGCTTTCAATTCTAATACATTGATGTTGAAAGATTCATGCTGAACAACTGACCAGGGGCCACCTGCGGTTTTATCGAAGCACATCGCAACCCCAAGGCTTTGCCAGATGCATCGGTATCAATGACCAGACAAGGCTTGCTTGTTGACACTGAGACACCTTGCACATTAGTAAACCACCATTACAACTCATTATTTCTGCTTCAGTAAATGTCATTGGCAGGTCAAAGTTGCCATTATCTAAAGCAATTTTGAGGGCCTGAATATTTTCATTTTCCATCTGCCTATATTACAAGGAACCAAAAATAACAGCAGGGAAATGGGCCACCATCTACCCAATGACACGACAGACGTCTCTGATGGATAATCCCTTTGCAAAACATACATACTTATAACATTTTTTTCCATCCATTCAATTTTTTTATGAAATTCATTAAATGGTATTGAATAGTATGCATCATTTTAAAACAAATAAAGCATCAAGTTTAAAGATGTTATCATGACATAGTCGCCAGCGTTTGCCAAGAAAATTTTCTCTCTCAATTTGGTACACCCATTTCGAGATTACTCGTGTGTTGAGAGTTGCAAGAGGCACGGGGAATATGCGGTCAAGCGGGTCCTATACTTAGCATGACCCCCGATTTCTTTTCTGGCTTGTAAAAGGAATTTTTCCCTTAAAAGAAATTGTAATGCTTTAGTTTCAATTTGTCAGGCAGGCCATAAATTACGCAATGACGAAAACTAGACCTGTATAGCTGTTAAAGGCGCCGAGTTATAAGCATTTCCGCGAAACTCTTTATTTTCCTGTTTTTCAAGATATGGTGCAAGATTTGGCAAAACTTTTAGTTTTAGTTTGTCAAGCAGGCCATAAGCTACGCAATGACGAAAACTAGACCTCTGAAACTTAAAAATTGACAAAGATAAAAAATATGATCAAACTTCTAAGGTAACCCAAAAATGCGTAACCATGGTGACGGCAAATTGGAGTCAGCTACAAATGAGAAGAAAGGCCATGAAATTCCAAAGAAAGTGAGCTAAAGTGGATGTGGCTGCGACTATTTCTGACAAAGTTATGGAGCTAAAACGGTGGTTCATAATTTTCATGACCTTGACCTATACCTTTGGAGCAAAAACGGGTTTTCATACTTTTCATGACCTTGACCTTGACCTTGATGCAATATTGACCAAAAACAAAAACGTTACAGGGTTTTCTGTTGTCAATCCGCTCTGTGAGTTTAAAAGCGATTGCTGCAAAACGGCGGGTTGTAGAGTGAGGACAAACAGACACACAAACGAACGCACAAACTAACAAACAAGACGACCAGAGGTCGCGTGCTTGCCGGAAACGGAAATAAAACGAACAGACAAAAAGACAGAGAGAGAGACAGGGGATGTGGAAACAGTAATATAAATGAGCATGGAGATTTTGCAAGACTTCCAGTTTTGATCCTTCAAGCTAGGCATATGTTACGATATGCCGACAGGTGTTAAAGTCGCTGAGTTACACGTTTATCCCTGAAAATCTCGTTTTTGTTCCCGTTTGTCGAGATATGGTGCGTGGTTCTGCAAAATTTGCAGTGTTATCTTCTGAAGCTGGTCATGTGTTACAAAATGCCGAAAACTAGACCAGTGTAGCTGTAAAAGTCGCCGAGTTATAAGCATTTTCGCGAAATCTCGTTTATTCTCTGTTACGAGATTTTGCCAGTCTTGCAGTTTTTTCATGTCAAGCTCTCCAAATGTTATTGAATGCCGAAACTTTGACCTGTCTAGCCGTAAAGGCCGACGAGTTTTATGCATTTGTGTTACATCTAATTTTTTTCACTCGACGAGATATGGTGTGAGATTTGCCCAGTCTTGCAGTTTAAACATGTCAAGAAGGCCAAATGTTACGAAATGCCGAAAAAAAAAATAGACCCGTCTAGCTGTAAATCTCGCCAAGTTATGAGCAATTCTATGAAATCTCATTTTCTCTCGTTTGATGAGATATAGCACGAGATTTGACAAGCCCTTAGTTTTATCTTGTCCAGCTGTCCAAATGTTATGACGTGCCGAAATCTAGACCTCTATAGCAGTAAAAGTCGCCGAGTTTTAAGCACTTCCGTGAAATCTCGTTTTTTTTTCTCTTTTGCCGTGATATAGAGCGAGATTTGGCCAATTGGATGTTGAATTTTATATGCGCCTTACATCCGATTAACATTAAAAAATCCACAACATCTTAAAAGTAGCATATTTAATTGTGGCATAAAAAAACATAAACAATGTACAACCTTAAAAAAAAAAAGTAGTCAAGTCTTTAATGTTTCTTGCATAAGTGCATTCCAGTTCCACCAAGCAATGGTCAGGAATTATTTTTGAGGGGCGACATGTTTATTCTCCCATAATATTGGTAGTTGAATTTTGTGTGCGCCTTACATTCGTTATCACACAACATTTTAAAAGCAGCATATTTAATTGTGGCATAAATATACATTAACAATGTACAACTTGTAAAAAGTACTCAAGCTTTTAATGTTTCTTGCATGAGTGCATTCACAATCAACCGCCCAATGGTCAGGAATTAGTTTTGAAATGCGATCCATGTTTTGATTAGGAGTGTATTTATAATATACCTTAGCTCAAGGTAAGGTAGAACACAAAAGCACACATATATATATATAAAGGTGTTTGTACATGTGTCTGTAAAACTTGGCTTCGTTAACGTCGTACACTATTGTACCCGCATAACCGATCTTTTAGGTGTAAAACTCCGAGCAATGTAAGAATACAAAGTTAAATGATTAATAAAAAGACTAATTTGTACACTATAGTAAACAAGAAATGCTTTATGCACTTTATATAAAAAAATTTAATTTATTCAAATATTCATCTTCAGACTGTATAAATAATAAATAAAAAAACTATCCAAAACCAAATATATAATTTTACTCGTTGAAATAAATTTCTCTAGATTCTGTTGCATGTACTTGTATTTAAACTATTGTCTTTTAAGTTGTGATTTACCTTTGAAAGAGCAACGATTAGAAAGCAACATGTGGCGAAAAAGACATTGTATGCCTTAAGCATCGTGCAAACTTCAACCAAACCGAAATTCTTGTCGTCACTAGAAAATGTTACAGATACAAAAAAGTGTGCAGAAAGTGCAGACATTGTTCAAGTTAATTTATATTTTTCTGCTTTCCTGAGATATATTATACATGATCCATGTGATTCATATTGAACTTAAAACCATCAACATATAAAGGTTCAGGATATTATGATCCTTGAAGCTTTGTTTAAGTCCTCGAGTCGTTGTCTTTCATATTTCTTTACCATATACCTGGCGGAACGTACGATTCATGTCGCCCCGTAGTATTTCCTCAAATCCTTTTTAACGAATACAGAGGGAGTTTATACAGATACGGTAAGATACAGATACGTGGATGTGATCGATGACCCTGGCAGGGGAAAGTTTAACACAAACAATGTGGCACACTTACGATACAATCATTACAAATTATTACAAATATTGAGATGATTTCAAATATTCTAATTGAATAGAATACCCGCCATATTATTTCTGACTGATTTAGCTGTTTCTTTATTAGTTTTCCCTAACTCCGTAGTTTTTATAATACACAATGTCACGAGGGAAAGAGGATAAAAGAGACTGTGCTTACTTTCTATATTTCATGAAGTGAAAAAGGGTATTATTGCAAAGTCTGTGTTTAACAAAATTACTTATGCATTTTGGACGAGTTTATTTATTATTATTGTGTATTGGAAAATGGCCATTATATAAAAAAAATACTTAATCATTTTTGATAGTGGAGGCATCAAACCTGTGCATCAGAAACACCCTTTCTGCAGTTCTTCAAGAAGAATAGCCTTTTTTTTGGTAGAACTGCATATTGAATTTAAATAACTTAATTTTTTTACAAATGTTTCAAGAAGCTAGCCTTGATAGGTTGACTTGACCAAGCTGGGAAAACACTAAATATATATTAATAACATAGGAGATACTATAAATTGGAAATAGTCGTCGTGATTTTAAGCTTTTATATGATAAACAGCATACCGTTACACGTGTTTGTTAGATTATCAATACAACTGACAAGATCCGACCTAAATAATATCCTCAGTTAGGCTTGGCCTCGCTGGAGCATCACATAGACAATTAAGTAAAATATATTCATAAGATTGGACAAACGGTATAATGGAAACAGTCGTCGTGATACTAAGTATCTACATGTTCAGTAAGATACCGTTAAAACGTTTGTAAGCTTATCAAAGCGATTGATAAGATCAAGCATGAATAATATCAACGAGGTGATAATAAGCATACACGAAGCGGAAGTCCTACCGAGAACGGCAAGTAATGTAAGCTCACTCAAGAACGATTATATATTTCCTTGATAGCTGTCATAATATATTTTCGTCTCAATGTGTTTTGCTAAAATTCCCAAAAGCATCTCCTAACTACTTCATTATCTATAAACGGGATGCCACTTAAACAAACAGAGATATTTATTTTAAATGTAACACCTCCATATAACATAAAAAGGCGTATATTGTGTTGATATTCAAGTTTTCACATTAAGAGTGTACAATAGAACTTGAGATATGTCAAAATATTTTACGTGAATGCTTTTTATTAAATAAATACCCACTTCTTTATTATAAAACTACTTCTTGAAATACGACAGGGGACAAGGTTATTCATCGAGAAATTAACACCAGTAAATCTCAACAAAGATCATTTATTCTTGTTCAATATATACAAATAAGATAATGTGTGATTCAGTACATTTGTGCTTAAAGGTGGCATTTAAAGAAGAAATAACGCAACATCTGTTTTAGCTTATTATGGCCCTGGTTTAGTTTTGATATTTTTAAAATATTAAATATTAAACATTGAAATGTTTAAGTGTCCATTATTTGAAATGAAAATGCCAACATGTACTGCAGAGCCCCTTAACCCTCTCCAGCCATAGTACTAAAATCCCCAAACAAGTAAATTTACATATTCTGAATTTTGCCCTTACTGTAACGAGCATGCTGCCCTCTTGGTCTCATTCTACCTAATGTAACCTCAAAAACATTTAAACTAATAGTGGCCCGGATAATTATTAATAAGCACAAAAAAAGTGCAAATGGTGATGCAAGCATGAAATATGGCACAAAGGCACTTCACGTTAATCAGTATAAAAAAGGCATATCATCTGAGAATTCCGTAAATTTCAAAGAATTTTTCAAAATGGCCGCCTATGACATCATTATTTCATATAAATAATGCTGAACCATGCTGAACTCCCATCAAATTATTATTTCCTGTTAATATTCTGGCTCTATTATTTTTAAGTTGACACCAATTATATTAACAGATATTTAAATGAAAATAATCCAAGATGGCCGCCATTATTGACAATTCTTTTAAGAAAGTACAAACCTGAGAAAACATGTACTGTAATATATCGTTTTGTGGTTATTTGACCTTGCTGAGTTGAACTTTACCATCAAAATTTTGATTAAACCCATTCTGAAAATGATCAGTGATTCTGACACTTACAGGTTTAATTTCGCTCACGTGTACAGGCTTGCAGAACAGTGATTCATGAAAGTAGTTTAACATTGTCAGTACTTTTTTTATTGACAAATGATTAAATATTGTAATGTACTTTATCGCTGTTGAAATTATCTATTGATATTTTCTGAAATTAAGGTACGACTGTGAATATTTGCAACATTTTGAGATTGTACATAATGGGGATTAAATGCACATATCTTTTAACCTACTGAAATGCAGGTAATGGTTACATGTGCTGTACACTTTTGTTGTGAATCACTGTATAGCATGCCTTGTAAATAGCATAACTTGCAACATGTATAAGCAAACTGAGTACGATTTGAAGTTACTTGCAACTGTGTCAGAGAAACAAAAAAAAATCTCATCAAATGCAATAAACTAGGCATCTCTAACCTAAAGGGTTATTGAGTTACTAATGTTCCAGCCAAACATGGCTTATTACTGTTTGAGAGGAAACGATGTGAGATTTAGCTGACTGACCATTGTTGCACTGTAAGCTTTTCTAATGCTTACTATTGCAGACACTAAATCTGTATTGCTTTAAAAGTGACTAAATTGTAAAATAAAACGGCAGACGAAAAGATCAACAAAAGGAAAAGGAAATAAGCCAAGCCCTCTCAATCACTAATAATTATAATAATGCAAATAAAATGAGCAAAAGCTTATGTGGATATGATTATTTTGACAAAGATAGGAGGAAAACAATTTTTAGGGCTTTTGGCCTGGAGAGTGTAATACAGCCGTGCTTAATCAGAGCAGGAAGTACAAGAATTTACATTGGCAAAATATTATATTGTATCAGTTGTTGCTAAAATTTTCCTACACATGCACTGTGCTGAAGTTTATACATCGTATCATATTATCATGATGGCTTTTATTAACTACCTCCTTTGTTTCAGACTTGTCTTTTGTCATTGTGCTCTATTGAAATTTTTTTTGTTTCATGAGAAGGCGATAACGTTTGAAGCTCTTCATATTTCCCCCTGAAATCTGATACAAAAATTGTTAGTTCCAACATCTTAGTGATCTGGACCTTCAGGGTCAATCAACAAAAATCTTGGATTTTTCTGAAAATGATAACTTTTGAGGCATTTGATATGTTTTCCTTAAATTTTGTACCCAAATTATTGATGCCATGATTTGTTTGAAACTAGTGACCTAGACTTTAGACTTTAAGGTCGATCAGCTGAAATCTAGGATTATTGTGAACTCCATTATTTATTTAATATAGCATGTTTTGTTCTCAAATTTGAAACACGAATGGTTTATGCCAAGATCACAGAAGAGGTCGAAAACAGGTGTCCTTGACCTTAATCTTCAAGGTAAAATCAGTCAAACTATAGTTTTTGCGGTCCCAGTATTTTTTGTGGTATTTTATTATAAATTTGGACACAGAAGTTGATTAAGCGAGCTCTCGGATAAGTTTGTAAACTGTGAACCTTGAACTTGATCTTCAAGTGCTTCTGTGCATCGCTTCGGACAAGAATGAAAGAGAAAATCTTTGCACGCATTCCTTTTCACGCACCGCTCTGAATTTGAAGGGTCACTCTCAGCAGATAGCCAAAAAGAATCAGGTTCCTCAATGTCTGCTACGGTTTGTTAGGCCGTTTTAACATGGTGGAAATATCAAGGATCAAGTAGAACATGACACTTCTCAGACAGATTTAGTCCTTGCCAACTCCCTAATTTTAACTGCCATAAAACCGATACTGATTCAACATTTTTCAGGCATTCAAAAACAAGGGAACCATCCTTCCCTGTTTGTCTAGGATATCTGTTGTTTGCAAAAAACAAGGAAGCGTCAGTTGATTGATTTAAATGTCACAATGGTATCAGCATTAGTTGTGATAGGGTATTAGAGATAACCAAACAACTTCGCGAGTCAGTGGTAAAGTTGGCAGCTGAAGAGGGTGGAAATTGAATATTCAACACGTGTCCGGTTGATAACTTGGATCACAATCCCAGTGCTACACAAACGTCCTTTCATGGGACTAGCATATCTTTCTTCCAGCATCCTAGCACTGACAACAGGGGATAAGCACGTAGCCTGCCTCTGGCTGAATCACAATAAAGCAGATCAAAGAAGGAGCCAGCTCTCCCTGTTACACATTATTAAGGATTGGATGGATGGATGGTACATGTATTCGTAGGCTGTTAGCTTTTATTTAAATGGTTATTCCCTATTAAAAATAATGATGTATTTTTTTGCCTCTTGCCTTTGAAGCTTAATAAAGTCATAGTAAGGTAAGTGCTTTGTCCCAATAATAATCAGGATAGCGTTTTCCTTGGCTGCTTCCTTTTTTTTCGTTTAATAAGTGAATGGACAGGTGATTGGAATGTTGAATTTGTAGGCTGCAAGATTTTATTCAACTGGTAATTCCTCATTAAAATTAAGGACGGCGTTTTCCCGCGTTTTCAGGAAACTTTCTTCCATTCCCCCCCCAATAAATATGGGGATGGTTTCCTTGGCTCTTTCTTTTAACGCTTTATGAAGGGATGGACAGATGTGTAGTATGTGTGGTATGTGGCATTTGTAGGACGTAAAAATCGATTCAAATGGGTCATCTCCATTAAAAATTAGGACCGCGTTTTCCTTGAATCGTTTTTTAGCTCAGCTGACTGTGAGTCATTTGAGCTATAGCGATCACTCTTTGTCCGTCGTCCGTCCGGCCGTAAGGCCATCCGGCCGTCTGTCCGTTAACAAGGCACAAATCGTAACCACTGGATCTGGAATCTTCTAACTTTACATCCCGAGAGGTCCATGAAAAATCTCCTTGGAAACCTGGAAATAGGTCTCTGTTACCCATATTCTTTAAGCTATGGGGCTCCGAAGTACCCCCCAAAATAATAAAAAGTTTGATACAAAAGCTCAAGTATCTGAACAACTAAGGCATTGATCACCATGATTCTTTGCATGGATATTAATCATGGAGTGTTTATCTGTTTCTGCAGACTGGTGGCACCACCTGTATATTTTCGATCTTTTTACGTTTTTTATTTCTATTTTGAGACCGTAAAAGATGCCGTCATCGGTTAACTGGGCACAAATCGTAACCGCTGGAACTGGAATCTTCTCACTTTACATCTAGAGAGGTCCATGAAAAGTCCTTTTGGAAACCTGGAAATTGGTCTCTGTTTCCCATATTCTTTAAGCTATGGGGCTCGGAAGTAACCCCAAGAATAATGAAAAATTTGATACAAAAGCTCAAGAATCTGAACATACTATGCATTGATCACCATGATTCTTTGCATGGATATTTATCATGGAGTGTTTTATCAGCGTCTGCAGACTGGTGGAACCACCTGTATTTTTCGATTTTTTAACGTTTTTTATCTCTATTTTGAGACCTTAAAAGATGACGTCATCTGTTAAGAGGGCACAAGTCGTAACCGCTAGACCTGGAATCTTCTTACTTTACATCTAGAAAGTTCCGTGAAAATTCTTCTTGGAAACCTGGAAATAGGTCTCTGTTATCCATATTCTTTAAGCTATGGGGCTCCGAAATACTCCCCAGAATAATGAAAAAAATGATACAAAAGCTCTATTATCTGAACAAGTAATGCATTGATTACCATAATTCTTTGCAAAGATATTGATTATGGGGTGTTACATCAGCTTTTGCAGACTGGTGGCACCACCTGTATTTTTCGATTTTTTACGATATTTTTCTTTATTTTTGAGACGTTAAAAGATGCCAATCTGTTAACAGGGCACACATCTTAATGATTGGACCTAGAATCTTCTGTCTTGACATGCAGGGAGGCCCATTGAAAGTCTCCTTGGAAACCTGGAATTAGGTCTCTGTTACCCAAAACCTGTGAGCTATGGGGCTTCTACCCCGTTCCCCCAGAATTATAGAAAATTTGATACAAAAGCTGAAGTATCTGAACAACTTATACATTGATCTCCATGAGTCTTTGCATTGATATTGATCATAGAGTGTTTCAACAGTTTCTGCAGACTGGTGGCGCCAGCTGTATTTCTTCGATTTGTTACTATTTTTATCTATTTTTTTGAGACCTTAAAAGATGAAGTCATCTGTTAACATGGCCAAATCGTTATGTCTAGACCTAGAATCTTCTTTCTGACATCCTGGGAGGCCAATACAAAACTCCATGGAAACCTGAAATTAGGTCTCTGTTACCCATATTCTCCGAGCTTTTGGTCTTTGAAGTACCTCCCAGAATAACTAAAAAATTTTTTTTTACAAAAGCTCCGCTATCTGAACAACTATTTGCATTGATCGCGTTGATTCTTTGCATGCATATTCATCATGGAGTGTTTCATCAGTTCTTGTGGACTTATGGCATCATCTTAATTAAAAAAAAAAAATTAACACATTTTTTTTCTCTATTTATGAGACTTTCAAAGATGCGGTCTTCCCTTAACAGGGCTCAAATTGTAACCATTGGTCCTAGAATCTTTAAACTTGACATCCATGGAGATCTGTGAAAAGTCTCCTTCGAAACGCGAATTAAGGTCTCTGTTACCCAATTTTGTGTGCAATGGAGCTTATTAGCACCCTTCAGAATAATTGAAAATTTGATACCAAAGTAGGGCACAAATCATAACCATTGGGCCCAGAAGCTAACATGACACCCTGAGAGTTACTCAAAAGTTCTCCCAAGAAACCTGAAATTGGGTCACAGTGACCTATATTCTCAGAGTTTTTGGGTATTTTGAGCACCCCAGAAATAATGCAAAATACATACAAATTGCGAGATTCCTCATAAAAGGCTTGTTGGATTTTCATCAAATTTGTTGTGCTTATTGGTCTTGCTGAAATTAAGCCAATATGTATGAACAATGATGCCACCTGCATTATCTTAATTAGTTGTCTGTGCAAGGACATATTATCAACATGTCAGTCGGCTGAGCGTCATGATCAACGTGCTACTTGTTACACTTATTAAAGGAGAAGGCGTTCGGAGGCTCTTCGTTTAAAACCAGCTTCAATATACTAGTAAACAATAAAAAATTGTTTTTCACAATACAAAATATAAATTAATAAAAATATGTATACTTTCTAACTTGCAGCTATCCTGTGACAAACTTATCTGTAAGCACATGTAGGGATGTCGGGAGTCAATTTGGAATGGTCAAAGTCGCCAAACCTGTTTGGCTCATGTCAAATTTGTGCAATCTAATAATGTTCAAAATATTCACAGTTGTGCCTTCATTTCGGAAAATTCCAGTAGTAACCTTCAACAGCGGTAAAGTATATTTCAATAGTTAAACATAAGAAAAAAATTAAAGACATAACTGACAATGTTACCCTTCTTTCAAGAATCACTGCTCTCTAAGCCGTAGTATGCGATGTATATTAAACCAGTAAATGTCAGAATCCCAAAACATGTTTGGAATGAGTTTAATCAAAATTTCGATTGTAAAATCGAACTCAGCACGCTCAAATTACCAAGAATCGATGTATTACATAATATGTTTTCTCAAGGTTTTACTTCCTGTAAAGACTTGTCACTAACTGCGGCCATCTTGAAAAATGGCATCGATCTTGGATTATTTTTATTTACGTATCTGTGAAAATAATAGATGTTAACTAAAAAATAATTTCTAGCCAGGCAATTAACATTTAATAATAATTTGATGGATGTTTAGCCTGCTTCACGATCATTTGTTGTGAATATAGATGTCATTGGCGGCCATTTTGAGAAATGGCGGCCAGATTGGAAAAATTCTCAGTTATATGTCTTAATTTTAATCTAGAAAATCATAAGGGCCTTTGTGCCAATTTTTATGCTTGCATCCCCATTTTCACTATTTTTTAGTATCCCGCCTCACTATAACTGGAAATTGTCACTCATGGATACTGACTGTCATTTAATTGAGTTCAGTGTTATACTGTCTGATTCACGCATGTTATTTAAATGCGGTAGCCGAGACTAATTATGCAGAGACGAATGGCTTTTCATCGGTTTTGCGACGGTTATGGATTTGTTTACTTGCAACAAGAAAAAAAATATGCCTGCCTTTTTATTCTATTTTATTGGATTTAGGGACCGCAATCAATGTCAGAAGTTATCTTCTCCTAAATTTCACCTTGCCAAACAGTGTAACTATTAAAATGATTTGGTTTCCATGGAGCACTTTAAGTTGTCATCACTCAATTTTCACATTATTTATGATGCTATACAGTTAGTATTTATCATAGAATCCAAATAGAAATGTGTGCACATCCTCTAGAATTTCATACATAAACACATGCTTGTGCGTCCGTCACGGGTCCATGATTGTTTCAAATGTCGCTTTCTCTCACAGGATTGTATAGCAAAACGGATTGTGTGGTGCAACAGACAACAGTATGCTACTCTTATCATTGCCGGTATGGAATTCACCACAAATTTCCTTCACGCAGAATAAATATACAGGATTCCAAATGATGTTATACAAGGCTTTAACTAGTTTTAGGTCAAACATAAGTTTCATTTCTTCGTTGTATTCTAGGTTTCGTTTGTTATGTCCATGAAAGGGTATATGAAGAACGCACAATCGCTGTCCAGGGCGTGACCATTTCATTACTACACACCTACACATGCATCTTTGTTATACAGTTTTGCAGTATATATAATAACTGAGACAAAAAATTGTTTGAACTAGATTTAAGGTTTAAATCGGACAAGCCTGACTACATTCTATTCCGTAATAATGTATCGTACTAGTGTATTGGACATCATTAATTTCAAATACAAAAAAACAGCATGATATTTATTTTAATATGTTAATTTAATTAAATTATGAACATCACATGTATTAAGAATAATCTGAGAATAAAATAAAGTCCTTGTTGTGCGTTTAGTAAATGTATGTATAAACATATACAGGAATTACTATATATTTTGAATGAAGAGTGACAATGGTGAGGTTTGGTTACATTTTTATGATAAGTTAACATATATACACATACTTACTGAGAGCGATAGGGAGCACCTGGTGTTGGTGTCTGATTTCAATGGAGTATGGCCATGTGTGGGAAAACACAAAACATATGTGGCAGAAGAAAAAATATAATCATCACGAACATCTTAATGGCTATGATAGGATACGCCGTGACATTTTGTATGTGTACTCTCTCGTTATATCTGTTCCTAAAAGATACTATAGTATGATAAAAAGGAAGCGAACGATATCCCGCACTATTATTTTCAGCAGAGGAAGAATATTTAGTATATCTTACGATTTGTTTTATTCATCATATACGTTTATCATCAGTGTATTCTTTTATTGATGATTAGTTGGTGGTAAACTTGATAGATAGTTGAATTTTCATAAAATGAGAAGCAAATAATCTTTCACCTAACGACTTTGTATGTGGCATATCAGTAAAAAGCTGCAATACTTCGCAATTGTAAGAGCAAAATCATTTAGCTTTTAATGGAAAACAGAAACAAATTTATATACCGAGAGGGTAATTGGTAATGATTATCAGCAAGGTATAAAGCAAAGCATAAATTCTATCAAATAAATACTAATCTTTAATGATGATAACCATGATAAATAGTACACCGATTTTTAAATACATCAAATTGAAATCAATTATCTTCAATGTGTATTTTGTTAGTGTTAATTACTGTGTTACAGAATTTGTCCTATTTCGACGGATTGAAAAGAAAGGCCAAACGTTGCTTTAGAGTAATTGGCAAGTTTTGAATTTAAAGATATACAAAAAAAAATCATCTCTGTGGCACACTATAGTGCATGTTCAAAATATGATGGGGATCCAAGAGAAAAATTTAGACCGCGTTCAGACTAGAAATGTCTTTGAGACCTAGTTGCAGTCTATGGAAACACCCCCTGATACAGATGATTTGTTACAAACAAATTATCTGTTTTCATCATTTTTCAAAATTATAATTTCTCCCTTATATAAGCAGTAGCTCATGCCATTGAAGTAAAAATGAAAAAAGGAAAAGCATGTTTACATACCACAATATTTTTCGTGGGAATCCTTTTGGATTAATCAGTGGTAATCAGAGCATTTACATAAATCAATACTTGTGAGCAAATTAAAAAAAAAATTCCTGGTCATTAAAAGTTATCTCCTGACAATAGAGACAATGGTTTCTTGCAACAAAACAAACAATTATTTACCGATAAGCTTGTAAAACTTTTTCTCATTCAACCTTTTAGATGTGTTGCACATACATGCATACAGTTGACGCATACTCATACCGTATTATGCATAAATATAGTGTACGGCTGTCGTGCCATTAATTAAACGAACAGTGCAAGGCGTAATCTGGACTGCCAACAAGCAGTGTTGTAGGAATATGTCTTTATCACAGCAACAACCCACTATTCCAGGGGTAAGGCTTGTCCTCAGTGTCGCAATATGTCGATTGTTTATAGTAATTTTGGCGTTTAAAACATTGGTTTAACTTAGAGCAATCAGAGTATCTTAAAGGGTTTTATTGTAGTTTTATAAATATTGTGTTAATACGTTGAACTTGTGATACATGAACTGTTTATCGTGTTTTATCTTGTCTAATATTGAATGTTATCACATTAATTAAATTGTTATATTGAGCACAAGACCAGCTCAGCGTCTTATAGATACAGTTTTTAAAAGAGCTTTATTAAGTTTCTACTTCAACGTAATGTCCATATATATGCCAATGAAGCCGTTTTCAGGTCAATGTTTGTTCATATAATATGTTAAATTATCTCAAGAAAAATGATTATTAAGTGTAAAACAAACAATGTAAGGATCAATGCAAAAAAGTTAACAATCGTACTATTGTTGGTTGAATTTAAAATGCGCCTTAAATCTAGTCTGAAAAATAGCGATTTACATTTAAACATACAACAATTTAAAAGCAACATATTTATTGTGGCAGAAAAATACGTTAACACTGTCCAATTTGGAAACTTTGCTCAACCCTTTAATGTTTCCTACATAAGTGAAACCACGTTCCACCGCACAATGGTCGGGAATTATTTTTGAAGGGCGACCTTTTATTTGATTTGGAGTGTATATATAATATACTTAAGCTCCATACCAAGGTAAAAGACACGCGCACACACACATATAAATGTGTCTAGGTTATTGTATAACGTCATATAGTAAACATCGAACAATATTACACCCGCATAATCACTATTTATTAAGTTAAAACTCTCAGCAATGTAAGAATGCAAAGCTAAATGATTAATAAAATGAACATTTAGTCTATATTTTTTTAGGTCGAATATCTTCAGAATATTGAATAATAATCAATAAAAACTATCAAAAACCAAATATTTAATTTTATACGTTTCCACGTAAACTTGAATTTATATTTTTCTAGATTTGTTGCATATATTTGCTTTTCAATTCTTGTCTGTTGAGATTTACTTTAAAATGCGACGTTAAGAAAGCAACTCATAAAGCAACATGTGGCATTTAAACACATCATATGCCTTAAGCATTGTGTAAATTTAATCAAACCAATACTCTTATCGTCAGGAGAAATTGTTAACGATAAACAACTCGTGCAGAAAGTGCAAAATTTAAGTTAATATATATTAATTCTTTTATCCTGATAGATATTATCGCGATACGTAAACAAATACCCCACACAAAATTGCTTGTTTTTACTGTTCTGGTTGAGCAAGCGCTCATTGTAATTCGGCACACTGGGACCGAGCGCTTGGGTCAGTAAGAAAAAAATGTATCAAGTTCATAGGTGAGAGGAGCATGTCTGTGTTAATGACTTAGCTAGCGTCTCGGAGGTAATAAATATTCATAGGGCTACCAAGCACTTTGCTTATTGTTTAGGTTTTGTAATTCATGCACCTCATGAATAGTCAGTGGCTTTCAGTGAAGTCCGGTCTCTAGTCCTTCGCACTTGAACTACAGCGCAAACGAGGAGTGATCGCCTGCAGGAGAGGAGCCGCAGATCTTAGAGTGCCATCGAGTGCCACCCGTTAGCTGTTCTCACTTCGCCAGTTCTTGTAAATGTAATTCAAGATGCATACTATTATCTCACAGTTTGAAAACAGATTGTGAATAATTAAAGTAGACTTTTTACTTTACATCGCAGTATAAACACTGATTTTGCAAGTAGATTTTTAAAGGAGGGTTCGTTAAAGTATTCTATATGTTTAGAAGAATAAGGGTATTTGTAATCCAGTTACGAATAATTTTAGAGGTAATTAATTGTAAAGCCAAAGGCAGCTCAAATGTTTAGCGTTAAGTTTTATTCGGGGCTGTCGGTCATTCCATGTGCACGGGTTTTTTTCCATAATGTCAATATATGACGTATCACAAGGATTATAAATAATGCCACCCACTGTTAGGGTATCCCAGGTAGCACTGCCAATGTTATTCCGTTTGAGCGCGTGCAGCGCTGGTAATACTTAACTTAAATATTAGACTTTAAGTGTATGTGTAACGGGCATAAACCGAGGGGTATTATGTGATGTTCCTGATAGGATCCTTCCTAGGCAGAACACCCTTATGGCGTGCGTGTCGTTGGTATTTGAAATGGGCAAAGGAGTTATGGAGTACTTCTGAGTATTTTATCTGATAGCATTTTACATGGGTGGAGATCTCTTTGGCGAGTGAGATAAAGCTTGGGCGCAAGAAGTGGATGACCTGCATGGTGTACTATAGATTCAGCCGCCCGACTTGCGGACATTCCGGGAGTTGGGAGCCATGTGAGACGCACACAAGCACGGCAGAACCGCACGGTCAGGGTCCGTCAACGAGGCCAAGAGAGGGCGCTCCGGTGTGACAAGTGCAAGATTGAGGTTAGAGTGCAGCGGATTGTATTTGCGGCCCAAGGTTTTTAACAGATCTCGTGCTTTTGTTTAGAGTAGATACCTCTATCAAATTTATGTATTAGATAGGGTAAACGCAGGAAAGATACGTTTACCTCATATGCTGGTCTCTGTTATTTTTGTGCGCCTTGAGTGGGTGTATGTTTACACGAGTGCGTGGTTCAGACAGACAGACAACGAAGTCACAATTATTAGTGATGCATGCTATTCATATTAAACTCAAAACCCCTAACATATAAAGGTTCAGGATACTTTGATCCATGAGGCATTGTTTAAATCCTGGAATAGTTCTTTTTCATTTTCTGTTGGCTATTAACCTTGTTGAACCTACGATTCATGCCATTCCGTAATATTTCCTTTATACTTATTTACGAAAAGACAAGGGGTTGACACAGATACGGTTAGATACAGGGAAAGTTTCGAACAAACAATTTGCAAACTTACTAAACAATCATTACAAATAATTACAAATAATTATTATAATTATATAGAAAAAAAATGTTTTTTTTTTTAAATGACCTTTATTGCAATATCCTCTGCCTTTGACAAAGCCATATCCCCTCCGACAGATAGAGGGGATGGAATGAATACATTCAAAATACTTATTACTTTTTATCTATCAGCACAATTACATTTAAGAATATAATGAAAAATAAATAAACATACAATATTAACATACAGATAAAATACTATCTTTAATTTTTATAAATCTATCAATGAAAATTTGATTCAAGTAAGGATATTTTAAATATTTCTGCATATATACATGTTTCATAATATCTTGCGATACATATTGTCGTATTTTACTCTCTAATAGGCTAATTCCATTATATTTACAATGCATATTGTACTTAAAAATGGCATACGTAGTTACTGATATTATGAAATTGTTCATTTTTACAAAATTACCATCCAGTGCGTATTTATGACCAATTACAAGCGTTTCCCAGTTTATCTGGATATGAAGTATTTTCATAATATTTTCCCATATCCCCCTCAATAATTTACATTCATACAGCATATGTTCTGCATTTTCATTTACATTACAAAATTTACAAAGATGGGAAAAATTTGAGTTCCATTTGGACACTTTGGTACCTGTTGGAATAATGCCATGTAATAATTTGAAATTAAATTCTGATAGTTTTTTCGTTGGCATGTTTTTAACTTTACACTGATAGACTTTTATCGAACTTATTAATTTTTTAATTAAAATTTTTCCTGCAAAATAATTTGATGTTTGGGAGAAGACATATTTTTTCTTACTAATTCATTGTAAAAGAATTTTGATTTTTTCTTATATATATTAATATTATGTTTACCAAGCGTGTATGTGTGTTCTAGGTAAACCGATTTCTTTATGAATTGTTCTTTTGGAAATAGAGAAAGAGTCTTTTTAACGGCATTTTTAACCTGTATATATTCCGATATCCAATTGTGTTTTATTTTTAATTCCTGTAAAAGGTTGCTGACTGATATAAAAGTAGAAATAGAGAAAGAGTCTTTTTAACGGCATATTAACCTGTATATATTCCGATATCCAATTGTGTTTTATTTTTAATTTCTGTAAAAGGTTGCTGACTGATATAAAAGTGCCATCATTGTTCAGAACATCTCGAATATAAATTATATTTTCTTCAACCCAGGCTTTAAAATATAAGCATTTATTTTTGATCATAAATTCAGTGTTACCCCATAATGGTTGTTTTAAAATATCTTCTGGTGAAGTAATCTCTCTTTTAACCTTACATTTATTAAAAGCTAATATCAATTCTCTATAAAATTGGGGTATTTGTTTCAATATGCAAAACTGCTTTATTGATACACAGTTTGTGTTAAATACCCAGTCTGTATTGAGGCTACAGTTGTGTAAATAATATTTAAAGATATGTTTCCATTTATTTTCTTCATAAAGTATTCTTGGTACCCATGCATCTTTAAATGAAAGTAACCAACTATTGATATCGATCATTTAAAGACCGCCTTCCTCTATATATCTTAATAAAACTGACCTTTTATTTTTTTCTGTTTTATTCCAAATATAGTTATATATAACTTTGTTTATTTTTTTTTTCGAATCCGTCCGGAATTGGTATTATCGAAGCTTGTAATGCTATTTTGGATAAAATTTTTGTTTTAACAATTAATATTTTCCCAATTAAACTTAGATTCCTCAATTTCCAAATTTTTATGTTATTCTCTATTTAATCAATTTTATCTTCCCAGTTTAGTTTTTCTATACATTTCTCATCATATCCAAACCAAATTCCTTAGCATTTCACTGGCTGTTTTGTCCATTTTACTCCTATTGGATCTTTATGCCTCTTATTATTTCCCAGATCTAAAGCGGTAGTTTTTTTCCATATTTAGTTTTAAACCAGCTAGGTTTCCAAATTCATAAATTTCCTTCAAGGCAGTTGAAACTGATTTATCATTTCTCAGAGTCAAAGTAATATCATCTGCATATTGGCTAAGTTTTATTTCTTTACTGCCAAAAATAAAGCCGTTAATATTATCATTTGTTCGTATTTTTTGTGCCAATATTTCAACTGAAATAATAAAAAGTAATGCAGATACTGGACAGCCCTTTCGTATACCTCTTTTCATTACATTTTTTGAAGATAACCATCCGTTATTTTTTGTAGTAAAAAGTGTTTTAATCCAGTTGATAAAATTCTGACCAAAATTAAATTTTTTAAAAGATTCAAACATAAAATTCCATTCTAAGCTATCAAAAGCCTGTGTAAAATCGAGAAAAATTAACCCCCCCCCCCCCCTTCTTTATTATATTTCTTAGCAAATTCAAATATGTCCGTGATTAAGCGTAAATTATTTCCAATGTATCTACCTTTAATATATCCGGTCTGATCTGTGTCAATTATTTTTGGTAAAATATTTTGCAATCTATTTGCTAATACTTGTGCTAATATCTTATAATCAGTGTTACAGAGGCTTATAGGTCTATAATTATTTAAATAATATTTGTCTCCTTTCTTAAATAATATTGCTATTACAGCTGTACGCATTGTAGTATATAATTTATTGTGACGATACGATTCTATAAAAGCATTATATAAAAACTCTTTTAGGTCATCCCAAAAAGTCACGTAGAATTCAATAGGGATGCCATCTAATCCTTGGGACTTGTTTTTCTTCATTTGAGTAACAGCAATTTTAATTTCATCTATTGTCATTTCTGCATCATATATATCTTTATCTTTATCACTTAAAACATTTAAAGATTTTATATTATTTAAGTATTTCTGTATCTCTTTCACACATGGATTGTGTGATGTATATAAGTTTTTGTAATAATTATTTATATGATTTAGTATTCCTTCATCATCTTCTATTATATTATTGTTTTCTCTGATTTTATAAATAGTGTTATCTGACTGGTTTTTATTCTCCAGCTTGAAAAAGTATTTCGTACTCTTTTCCCCTTGTTCAATCCAATTAGCTCTACTACGTATTTGAGCACCTTTTGTTATATTATCAAATATTTCGTTTTTTCTATTTCAAGTAAATGCTTTTCTTCTTTAATCTTTCTATATCCTTAGCTATTGAATTTAAACTAATAAGCTGTGAAATTTGTTTAATCCTTTTGTCTATCATAGCTAATCTACTATTTTCTTTTCTTTTCTTTTCTATTTAGAGTAGTTAATACTTGCTTCTTTTATGTTATTTTTTTATCATTTCCCAAGCTAGCCTCGCAGAATTGTGTTTATAACGGGTGTAACTAGAGGCAATACAGTCTTTCATCAGCCCAATATAATTGGATCATTTAATAGGCTGCGTTTAGTTTCTAATATCCCGGCCCTCTAATGCTTACTTTAAAATCCAGACATAACTTTATAGCTTTGTAATCTGACAGCCGATGTCCTTTTTGCTCTGACAGTACGTATTCACAGTCATAATTTAAGCAGTGCCAGAGTTCAGATTTAGAGATAAAGAAATGGTCAAGTCTACTGCTTACATTCCTTTCTTACCATGTAAATCGGTTATTTAACCTACCATAACAACTCGATATATCAGTTAGCTTTAAAGTATTTAACATATTTTTCAATAGTATTTTACTTTGGTCTGCCATATGTGACATCGTGCTCCTATCATCATCTTACAGACAACAATTAAAACCACCTCCCATAATGATACACCTTAAAGAATCACTTTTTTTCCTTAAACCATTTCTCTAAGTCCTCAAAGAAAAGTTTCCGTTCTTTGTTCGGTGCATAAACACATACTAAGCATAATTTTTTACCTTTGTATTCCGTATTCAACAGTATTTTTCTACCAATTTTACAGCAATGAATATTTAAAATTTTTATATTTATTTTATCTGATAATAGTATTGCAACACCTCTGCTATGTGGTGACGATGCATGACTATGAAATATTTGACCTTTCCATGAACTATTAATTATATTCGATGATGTTATAGTGCAATAGGTTTCTTGTAAAAAAGTAATATGAACATTTCTATATGTTAACCATGTATATAATTTCTTCCTTTCATCATAATTATTAAGACCTCTTATATTTAATGAACATATATTTAATTGTCTATTCAAATCTGTCATGTGGTTTTCCATTGTCTTTCGTATTTATATCCTTTATTTATTTTTTTGTACTTTGTTAATAATATTCTCCATCACTTTCTTCAAAAACACGATCTTCGACGACACCTCTTTGTTCAGATTGTGGGCTAAAGTCATATCTGCGAGATTTCAGTGAAAATCTTAAGCTTGTATGTTTTTGCTGATTTGGTGACTGTTCAGATAGTTTTCGTTTCGGTGTTCCCATGCCTTGAAAAACCTGGTTGGACTCTTGGTCTTGTACTGAGGCTATATTACTAGTTGCTTTTTCTCTGTCATGATATTCCGCACCATAAAAGGATCTTATTTTCTCAAGTGTGGCACCATATAAGTTCCTACCAGGCCATGCATCCACCTTGGTGACTCTAGAGAGAAATTTGGACAGCCCTGTTCCCCACTGTTTATCTTGAACTGTGTGGGCGATCGGTGCTGTACCTGATTTCATGAGAGCTTCTTTGAATTCAGGGATCTGTTCTGCTTTCTCTAACAGGATATTTTCCAAAATTTCAATTTCATGTCTGTCCACAGATTCATCAGAGTGCAGATCTGGCCAATTCTCTTGGCAACTCCTGCATGTTTTGCGTTTTCATTTTCATTGGCCAACGCATCTTGGTCCAATTCATATGCACATCATACTGAAACGCATGTTCAAAGTTTTTAAAACTTTTAAAAGTTTTCCTGTACATTTCCAAATAACAAGGGAAGGTTGGAGAGAATATCATCATGGTCAGACACAATTTCCATTGATTGATCAGGTATGTAATGCTCACAGTATTTGCTACCTGGTTTGTGACATTTCTTGTGACAAACTATACAGGTCAGGTCCTTGAACTGATTATAATGAAAACATCTGCACTGAAATGGTCCAATTTGTCCATTTCGTGGTAGTAGTTTTGCCAATGGCGATTTCACAAAAACAAATCTGTTTCCATTTTTGTAATATGTCAGGAGTCCTTCTTTTGTCCTTTCATATTGATATTTTATTTCAGAACGTAGCTCAAGCTTATATTCTGACTGTAAGTGTTCAACAATAGATTGATTGTCAAATGAGAGGGGGACATCTGCAATTGTGACTTTGATGGGTGCTGGGAAATTGTCTGAATTTCTTGCACTATGAGGGTTTATGTCGGAAAGTTGTACAAACTTATTCCGTTCAGACAGTCCCTCTGTCAAAAGTTTTATTCTTGCATCAATTGATTTCACATATATTCTCCACAGATTTTTTATTTTTTGTGCACCATCAATATTGTCCGAGCCAACAACCTGAGCTGCAGCAGAACAAAGGACTCTGTGTTGCCCGTGTCCTTTAAAAATGACACTGTGCTTTCCAATACAAACATTAAAAAAACTCTATGAGACCTTATGAGGAAGTGAAGATGAAGAAAAAAGATATGTTAATAATATTTTATTGGGGATGTTCGACTGCAGCGCCCTCTAGCGGATATATCCTGAAGACGACAAATGCGTTTCGTGATATAAATGTATGACATGAGATGCCCAGTTTTAAAAGGATTCCTCCAAATCTCTGGCCTATTGAATGCCAAATGAGAGATGCAAGAACCAGCAAGCAGGTGAATTTGAGGAAACTGACAAACAGACAGACATAATGACAAAGTGACACAAGAATGAGACCAGTTGACTCACTCAGGTTATTTAGAAGAACAAGTGGAAGAAAATAAGCCATAGTTTCTGTAATTGAGGTTTTTAGTTATGGAGATATGTTTAAAAAAATAATATGTAGGTGAGCGTTGAAGGCAGCGCCCTCTAGCGGCCATATCCGAAAAAAAAATGAAAAATACGTTTCGAGATATTAGTGCAAAACATAATATGTATTAGTTTCAAAAGGATTCTTTCAAAACTGTGGCCTGTAGAATGCTATATGTGAGACACAAGAACCAGCAAGCAGGCGAATTTGAAGCCAACTGACAAACAGACAGGAATACTAACACGGTGACAGAAGAATGAGACCAGATGACTTACTCAGGTTATTAGAAAGACCCAGAGGAAGAAAATATGCCGTAGTTTCTGTATATTAGGTTCAAAGTTATGGAGATATGGCCAAAGATTGATATGTTGGGAGAGTCGTGTGCAGCGCCCCCTAGTGGCCATATCCAGAAAATGGAAAGTCTGTTTCGAGATATTATTTAAAGCATAAGATGTAATAGTTTCAAAAGGATTCTTTTAAAACTGTGGTCTGTAGAATGCTATATGTGAGACCCAAGAGCAAGCAGGCGAATTTGAGGACAACTGACTAATAGACAGATACACTAACAAAGTGACACAAGTTTGTAACAAGATGACCAAACCATTAATGGAAAAGAATCAAAGGAAGAAAATAAGCCATTGTTTATGTAATTGAGGCTTATAATTTTGGAGATATGGCCAAAACATGATATGTTGAGGAGGTGTGCATCCAGCGCCCCTAGCATTCGTACTGAAAAAAAAATGAAATAACCCTTTTGAGATACTTGTGTAGGACTTAAGATATGTCAGTTTCAAACAGATTCCTGCAACAATGTGGCCTCCAGGGCAAGATGAATGAAATCTCGAAATATCTCGTTTGACGAGATATCATACGAGATATGGCGAGACTTAATGCAGCCTTTAAGTACTAATTGAATTATACCTAATACACAAACTAGACCTCTGTACCTTGAAAACTGACAAAGTTAGAAAAATATCAGCCCTTTTCCCCGAAAATGCGTTACCATGGTTACCGCAAATTGAGTCAGCTACAAAACAAAAGACAGACCTTGAAATGACGATTACAATGAGCTACAAATGAAGTAGATACGACTCATAGTAGCACAGATATTAAGAAAAAACCGTTTTGTATACTTTTGATGACCTTGACCTTGAGCTTTGACCTATATTGACCAAAACAACAGGCTCCTCTCATTTTAAATTTACTATCAACTGTGTAAGTTTGAAAGCAATTGCTGCAACAAATCTGATTAACCTGAAGATTTTCGGCAAACAATAAAACAAGGGACAAGGTAATTCATTGAAAAATTATCACCAAATTATCACAACAAAGGGTCATCTGCCTTTAGAACGACTTTTACTATTATGTTATTTATGCAACATTTGTATATCATTTCTCCTTATAATTTATATCAGTGAAAACAAAAAGACAAAATTCATAGTTTCCATTGTGCCTAGTCTACAATACAGTCCAATATTAATTCTGAATTCGAACCACTTTATTCTTACATAGGCCGAAGAGTAAGTAAATGACGTATCTGTTACACACCTGGATGATCAATTTCACGGTTCATGGCCTCTCGCCTGGACCGGCGACTCAGCTAAGCTTTAGATAAAAAACGATCAAAAACGTTAATTATGCACCTGTGCGATTGCGATTTAAGTAGCCAGTCATTGCCAAAAATGATTAACTCACAATTTCTTTGAGGTTATCGATATTTCAGCCTCTTCAAATCAAGTTTTGCAGTATGAATGCATATGATGTATTCATAGATCATATGATCCTAAAAACAGCAGGCAGAATAAGAGGTTGATTAGCTATAAATAGAATTTCTGACATTTCGTTCAAGTGCTATTAAACATCCTTCGCGATCGTAAGAAAATAAAATAAATAAATATATAGTATCATATGCGCCTTATGATTGGTAAGTGGAACCTTAATTGCGTGATGCATATGTTACATAATCGGGAATTGGTTGATGTCAAGTCATGGGCGGTGACATAAAATTTGAGAGGTTCCAATGGGTTGAGCTTATAACTGTCAAATAGGTAAGAAATTATATTGGAAGCGCGGGCAGCCCTGGTCACGGAATATGCACCAAGTGCATCAGTTATAAAACATAAATTCTCTAAATAATAATTAATGTCCCCAAATAATAAGGATATGTAAGGAAGATGAATAGCGATCTAAGGTTGTAAACATATAGAAGTCTTAAGGAATTTGATTAAGCATTTAAAGTTTTGCCTTTTTAACCTCAAATTCTGCCTGTTGTTTTAAAGTCAAAGGGTCTATGAATAGGTTACATGTATTCATACTGTAAAACGCTATTTGAAGAGGCTGAAATATCGGCAACCTCAAAAACATTGTGAGTTAATCATTTTTGGCAATGACTGACCGTATTAATCGCCATACCGGTGTAAAATTAAGGTCTTTGATCGTCTTTAATCTAAAGCCATCTGAGTCCCCCGGTCCAGGCGAGAGGTCATAAACAAAGACAGCGATCGTATAAATGATACGTTATTTACTTGAGCTTGTATTATATAATAATAAAGTGGCGCAAATTCAGAATAAATATATGAATGCACTGAAGGCATGCCACCTTGTTTCATAACCGAAGTTTGATACACTAACCTCTTTTAAGAGTAACTAGCTGCAGTGCAGTATAGAAGATTGACCTGCATCCGTAAGATACCCCTAACATGTATTCAGTAAAACTTTGTCATTGGTCATTACAAAAAGTGATAAAAACATCTTGCAATGCGAGTCCATGTATGACAAATGTGAATTAATTTCATAGAATAATATTCCAGCAGTTTTATAAACAAATGTAGTGAAGACTAAGGATGTACAACAATGTTTATCGGTTAAGTACATCGGTTAAAACCATCGGTTGAATACAATCACAAAGTTTTGTTTTGGATGGCTTCAAGTATGATGTTGAAAGGTAGGAGCATGTCTCAGTTTGAAAATACAAGACTTATCTCGAAAGCATACTCGGTAAAACAATTAGATTTAATGATGCAATGAAACATCACAAAATATGTAGGATTTTACTCAAAAATTGCTGTTAAAGAAGAAAATTTAAGTTTGACAAGAAAATTGAATTTGCCGTGAACATGTGTACTTAATTGCAATGCTGGTAGACCGATCTGTATCTGTCAATACATTAACACAGATGTCTTTTTATTCAGTCATTCAAGATGCTCATAGTACCCAAGTACTTAAATTCATTATTATTTCCGGATTTTATCTAGAATCAATCCATAGGAATTATCTCTGGAGGTAAAGTGTAATACACCAATACACTAAAAACAACCTACACCATATACAAAAACAAAATATTAAGCACATAACGTCCCTTGAAATCTCTTTCTTTTGATTATTTCCTGGCTTTAAATACCGTCCAACCAATCCAGTTTCTTAGGTTTGTAATTTTAAACACAATTATATTTTAATTTTCAAATATTCATTGACGTAATGAAGAAGATGTACCAAAAAAATCATCCACTTCATAACCAAACATTTTGAAATCTAACATATAATTTTCAATAAGCCTGTCCAACAAAGGCTTCGGCAAATTCAGCAAGGCCTTTCTGGCAGAATTCTTGCTGAAGGCGCTGACGTCAGACCTCTTTTTTGGATCGCTAACGACCGATTTTACTAAAGACAAGCACTTTTTATGCCACAGGTTTTTTGGTAGTTTCTTAAAGGCGTTGAATTCAAATCCGTATTTAGTTATGTAACCTTGATTCCATAAAGCCTGGAGGTTTCCTTTGATAAAAGAGTCATCATTGTAACAGCGTGGTTGTATCCTTTCTTTAAAGGGATTGAAACGCCGACATTTGTCTCTGATATAATTCCTGTCTAAATTATGCATGTCAAATTTAACGTCAGTTCCTTTTTTTCTTAGAAGGCTTATCAATAGCTGTGCATCTGTCCTCAGTGTTTCTACCTTCACTATTAGGTCGTAATTAAACTCACATGGAAGACAGCGAGCAAAAAATGGCATTCGATGAAGTTCTTTTTGAAACTGCTCTTCAGACCCCCTTTCATATAAAATTAACCTCACGTACTGTTCAAAAGTAAAATTTTGGTAACAATCAGTCTTGTTTAACGAATATTTAGGAAGAAAGTGCTCTAGAATATACGGATGGGCTTTCAATACCCGCTGATAAGTTCCGAATCGCCGGATTACCCGGTCATTGTAGGCAGAGTAAATACGGTAAAGCGGATGCCTGACAACAATAATGTTTGTAAAACCATCTTTTGCTTTCTTAAGTAATGTTTGGTCGAATTTAAATTTGAAAGCCCCGTTATACTTCCTTGACACTTCCCCTCTCCAGAATGTCGATCCAGCCTTGGCGTTAATACAAATAGTTGAATTTATTTCAGGCACAATTAGAGTTCTTCTGTGCAGATTATCGAAAGGATCAACACTCTCTACAGAGGAACCAGGTCTCTTCAGACGTTCGCACCATCTTTGCAATGTAATATGTCGCTGTCTTTGCAAGTTTGTACTCTTCCAATTATTAACATCCGAGTGGCCACCATCCTGTTTAAAATATTATTCAAATTTGAAATCAGTCTTTCAAAATATTCAAACAAATGGAATTTATCTCAGGTGAAAAATAATTATTTTATCCGTTTAGATATTTTAAACTTCTATAAGATTGCAAAAAATCCTGTGTATTGTGTATCTAATTTTCTTCATATGTCTCTTTTTTTAGCAACCTTGTTAAGGTAACCAAAATTGGCTGTAATACAACATAAAATACCACATTTGTTCCTATTTTGTCATGTCTTTTTGTTTATATATAAATAAATAAATATATATATATATATATATATATATATATATATATATATATATGTATATATATATATAGCTCAATATTACCCTTTTTCTCAATCAAATTCTCTGCAGGGAATTGTACTTAACATGCTCACATAGCGTTGGACAGTCGCACAAATACTTACCTGTAAACCTTTAGGTATAGCATTTGTTGGTGTATAATCATTCCAGATGGCCCATGTGAAACTCAAAACCACGAGTGTACAAAGACCTACGAATACTGCTTGACGCTTTGTCGGCATACAACAATGGCTCTCTTTGTTGGTTTTTCCGAAAGTCATTTTAAGGGTCTTCCATAAATATGATTAACCTACGAATATAAATCACATATGAAATTACCATGTATTGCCTTCGCGCATAAAGAATATAAAGGATAACTCCCTTGTGGGGGAATTTCGAATTATGTTATACAAGGCCTTAACTATTTTTGTCGGTGAAACATAATTTTCTGTCTCTGTTGTATTTAAGGTTCTGTGAGTTATGTCAATAAAACTGTAATAATGAAAACAAATACAATTATTTCAGGTTAAAAGGTTAAAAACAAGTAAAGCAAATTATTTTTGCAAAACAATAACATTTATATTCACCATGGATGTCAAACGATTCGGGAAACCATAACATTTTTTAGACAAATGTTGAACGAACAAGATATCCGATTAAAATCGGACAATCATGACCAGATTTCTATTCAACAATAAAATATCCTTTTAATATAATGAACTTAATTAATTTTTAATATAAACAGTATGATATTTATTGTAATGTTGTTTTCATTCCTAAGGATTTGCAACTTCAAGGGGATCAATAGGTTAAACTAGGTAAAATATTAACGTCACATGACACTTAGTATATTAGTGGTCTGAGAAATAAAAGTCTTTCGTGTGTTCAGCAAATTTATATGTACACATATACAGGACTGAAAATACATTTTGAATGGACAGTGAAAGCCGTTTGAGGCAGACTGGGACCACATGAGTTCTGTTATGTAAATTAGGTTAGAGCTGAACCGATATAAAGCACTTACGAGTGAGGGAGCTGTGCAGTTTGTCAAGTTTCGTCACGTCAGCCGTTTGAAGATTTATGCATTTTGTTGTTCTATCTTTGACAGGTATGTGTTACTTTCATATTAAGTTTATTGAGATATGCAGGTACCAGAGTGATCTTCTAATGATATCCTTGTACAATATTTACAGTACAGTTTAGTGAATATATGGCAACTGTATATCTAGTTGCAGTCAGGCATTATGTTCTGGATTCATTTACAGAATAAAAATGACATGCAGCGGCGGTTAGATGTTTTATTAATATTGTTGCGAAACTATCGACGATTGAGTTGGCTCTGTATATTGTTGCTATACAATCTCGATATACTACTTTTTCAGTCAGCATGCCTTCATGTCCAACACATGATTTTATATCTGATGTGTATGATTAGTCAGTGTTAATCTTGTGTAATATGCATTTTGTTAACTTGTTGCCTAAAGCCTTAAATTACTCTTCTGTAAATATTGAACAGTTTACCAGTTTGCGCAATGTCGGCCATTTGATGATTTATTCATATTGTTGTTACATCTTTGAGGGAATTTATAAACTGTGGTCAGCCATATTGTGTCCGTCACATCCAGCCTGCCAGAACCTAACAATAGCCACATGTGGTGCCGCGTTGGAGAAAATAGCGCCCCCGTTGACGTATGTATATAACATGCTTTAAGTTATATTGCATAATATTCTATATTAGTTATATGAGATGTCCTTATTAGGAAATTCTGCAAAGGTGAAAAGAAAGACATAACTGGAATGACGAATCAGTTATATCTTTAATGTGTGTTGTGTTAATTTCATGTACTGTTTTACAGGACTTGTCCGATGCCACCGGACATATTGAAAAGCAAATGCAAATGGCCTTAAGAGTGTTCTGGACAAGTACTGCATTTAGAGATATACAACAAAATTATATGTGTAGCATACTAAATTTCATGTTCAAAGTCCGTAGAGAACCTAACATATCCTTTTATCTAGTAAAGAAAGGTTATGGTGGACAGCTAGGAGTTTGTTTGCAACATACTCCATGCTTCAAAGCAAGTTACAATTGCAACTAATGCTGTTCACTGGCTGAATGAGCAGTTTTGATAAGCTTTCCTATACTTATGTTTTAACATGAGACTTTTATTGGAGGAGCTACTTTATTCATTGGAAATACAACAAATTGAAATTGAGTCATGTTTTAACCTATAATATTTTGCTTGCTGCGCAATTTCCTGAAACATCTATCGAGTTTTGTCCACAGGAAAGTGATAATTACCTCCCACGTCGGTGATTTAGGCTATATTTACAGATGTACATAAAAAAGACAGCGGTAAAGTTGGCCATAAAACAAAGACAAACTTAGCTCCCTCAATTTATCATTTCAAAACCGAGGTATGTATTTCTGTAAAGTAGCAAACTTAAACCAAAATCTCAATCTATAGAATAAAATCATTTGAATTGTGACCGATGGATTAGGCTCTCTGGTCAATATCTTCATGCATGTCTGTCGAAACGGCTGAGTGTAAATCTTTAGATTTAGGCCTGTACTTATACCTGCCAGACATTGTGCTGGATACTGCTGATATGCTTTTACAAACTCCAATTATTTTTTTTTGTTAATTAGTACGGTCAAATCTGACGACATTTCCTTTCTTTGGTAGAATCCTTTCAGCACTGTCCCTTGGAAAATGTCGACCTAACCTTGGCATTTATACAGACAGTTAAGTTTGTTCCAGGTACAGAGTTCTTCTGTATTGATTGTTGAAAGGTTCAGGACTTCATCCAGATGGGCCAGATCTTAACAGACGTTCGCACCATCTTCCTTATAAAATATATCGCTGTCGTTGCAAATTAGTACTCCCCTCATTGTTAACCTCCGAATTGCCTCAAACCTTGTTTAAGTTTTATTCAAATAAAAATCAATATTTAGAGATAGAATCTATCATAGGTGCAAAATATAGTTATTATATCCGTTTACATATTATTCTTCTATAGAAGGGCAATATCGCAATAGTTTCTATGTATTTTTTATCTCGTTTTCCACACGTTTGTGTGTAGACATACTTTATGTAAATTTGGGTGTAAAGCAACTCAAAATACCACATTTGCTTCTATTTCATCATGTCTATCTGTTTATCTACCTACCTTTCTATCTATCCATATTTCTATCACTCTGTATTTCATCTATCCGTGGGTAAATTACTGTGTCCATCATCTCAGTAATCTTAACTTTACTTAAAATTACGCTGCCATCAAGAGGTTATTGTTCTTAACATACTCACATATAGCCAAATAAGCTACCATGTTGACCTATATTAACCTTGAAATGTATATTGCTACGTGTGACTAAAATTTCTTCCGGATTCGACACGCAACATGAACACAAGAAAGGCTCACAAAATACAGTGAAACCCCTCTACAGTGGACTATCATGGGATACCACGATTGGCCCCGGTATAGCGGGGTGTCCGCCCCAGAAGGGGTCGGCCTGTCGTGTCCACATGTCCGAGACCAAGGTATAGGACTTGAACAACCATGGAAGCCTGTTTCGTATATAATATTTGATCTAACCGTCATGTTTTATGTGAATACAATTTATTGAAACCGCTTGCTCTGTCTTATTATTTATTTTAAAATGAGGCTTTCATTAGTAACTTGAACATTACCGTTATACCTGCGAGGAAATAACCATGGAACAACCATGGAAGCCTGTTTCGTATATGATATTTGATCTAACCTTTATGTCATATGTCAATACAATTGATTGAAACCGCTTGTTATAGTTTATTATATATTTTAAAATGAGTATTTCATAAGTAACCTGAACATTACCATTATACCTGCGAGAAAATTATGTTCTAACAATGATTGACACTGGCTGGTCTTCCTCATAGACGTCTCGACGTATTTTTGCTCCAAGTCCGAACAACCCGAATTACTCACTCTTTCAGAGATATTTAAAGAATCACATTTGGAATAAATAAATTGCAGACATCTTGTTCAAGTTCTGTTAAACATCCTTCGCGATCGTATGCAAATAAAATAAATAAATGCATATTATCATATGCGTCTTACGATAGGTATGTGGGAACTCATTTCCATGATGCTTATGTTACAGTTTCGGGAATTGGTTGAAGTCAAGGTCATGGGCAGTAAAATAAAGATTGAGAAGTTCCAATGGGTTTTAGCTTATAACTGTCAAATAAGTAATATATGATACGGTAAGCGCGGGCAGCCATGGTCACAGAACATGCACATAGTGCAGCAGTTATCATGCAAAAATTCACTAAATGTTAATCAAATAATATGGAAATGTAAGTAGGATATATAGCAATCTCAGGTGGTAAAAGCATGGGAGCCTAATGTATTTTTAATTAACCAGTTAAATTCTAGCCTAATTTACCTCTAATTCTGCCTGTCGCTTTAAGGTTAAAAGGGTCTATTAATAGATCGCATGCATTCATTCTGTAAAACTCTATTTCGAGAGGCTGAAATGTCCACATTTCGTGCAAATCTTACTAGTATTCACATTAAGTTATGGTAAAAAGCCAGTTATTGTCCAAGTTCAATAATATTGAGCCCATTTGTGATGGTGACATAATAATAGTCGTAAATATCATACATAATAATTTCAGATTTTTTTTAATCTTGCTTTATTCCAACATTTGAAATACAAAAGTCATATAACTTAGATGAATACACATAAATTAAACAGAATACAGACAAAAACAGAGAAAATCCTAGACAAAAAAATAACGTAAAGCGTACTAACCTGACTCAATAAGACTTGTCGTAACCCTTTTCCCTATCCGGCAAGGAATGAGCTCCCATATTTTCCCCCAAGTTTTATTATTAGTCATTTTGTTCTTTTCTGTTGATAAATAACATCTGTTTTATTTATTTCAGAAAACTAATAGAAATCCATAAAATTTTGGTTTTCTATGGAAGTTTGTTGTATATAAACAAAAATAAAGACATTTAAACTTAAAGACAGGCTGACCTAGTTTCATAACTGAACTTGGACACAGTTATCTCGTTTAAGAGCAATTAGCTGAGGAAGATTGACCCACATCCCTAAGATACGGTATTACATATGATTTCAGTAAAACTATGTCATTGGTCTTACAAAAAGTGTTGATAAAATCCTGTATTGTGGGTCCATGGATACCAGATGTACATAAGTTTAATCATATTCAAGTAAATTATAATAAAGTGTAGTAAAGTCTACGGTTGGTAAAGCAAATGTTTAACAAACACCACTGGACCTGGAAACCTTCTGTCCTGTACAAAACACAGAATAATTTGGATGGCTTCAGGTATGGTGCTGATAGGTAGGAACATGTCTCAGAGACAGTACAAGACATGAATCAAAAGCATACTTGGTAAAACAATATTTATCGATGCACTAGAACATATAATAACATGCAGGATTGCACTCAAAAGTTGCTGCTAGGTTATAATGTAGGTTGGACAAGCAAATTGAATTTGACCTGAATATGTGTACTTAACTACACTGCTGGTAGACCGATCTGTATCACACATGCCAATGACTCGAACAGATCATGTAATGTTATTTTTATTTATTCATTCAAAATGCTCAGAGTACACATTTACTTTTATCCATTATTAATTCAGGGTCTTATTTGGATTCAATTCAGAGGAGTTCCGGGAAGTTCTGCACATAAAATTAGATTCAGTGTGGTATGGGTGAAATCGCTGATGGTAGCATATCTTTTAATCGAATGATCCCGGGATGTAAATTATATTTCACCAATATACTTGAAAACAACCTACACCATATAAAACATAAAAATATCAAGCACATAATGTCCCTAAAAACCTCCTTCTTGTGAAAATTTCCTGACTTCAATGTCATTCAACCAATCCAGATTCTTGGGTTTGTAATTTAAAACACAATTTATATTTTAATTTTCAAATATTCATTGATGTAATAATGAAGATGTTCCAACAACATCCTCCACTTTATAACCAAACATTTTTGAATCGAACATATAATTTTCGATTAGCCTGTCCAACAAAGCCTTTGGCAATTTCATCAAGGCCTTTCTTGCAGAATCCTTGCTTAAAGCGCTGACGGCAGACCTCTTTCTGGCATCACTTACGACCGATTTTTACTAAAGACTCGCACTTTTTACGCCACAGAACTTTGGTAGCTATGAATTGACTGAAGCTAACAAAGCATTTTTATCTCAGCCATTGACTGTTCCAGGCTAATTGTGTAGCATTTGTTGGCTGAGATGTGCAACCACCTGCATTGTCAGCACATTCAAATGCTGTTTCCAGATTATTATCAGCCATAATCAGCAATATTTGCTGTAAAGAGCCTCATCCCCGTCAGTAAGGGCGTGTCAGCATATATGGATTAGGACTGTAAACACGTGTAATCAGGAGCGAAGCCAGCAGTAGAAATGATAGGAGCTGGACAAGCAGTGTCTCTCACGTGGTCCGAAGTGATAGTGATTGGTGATGAGATAGAATAAGATGAAACGTAGGTAAGGCGACCAAAAAAATGTTTACCGATCAGCTTGTGAAATTTAATTTATTACACCTTTTACATGTGTTACCCATATTTGCAAACAGTTGATGCATAGGCTTTCAGATGTATTACCTAAACAGTATTATCCGTAAATAGAGTTTACGGCTACCAGGCTATGGATTTAACTAAAAGCTGCAAGGCCTGATATGTTTGGCCAACAAGCAGTGTTGTACGAATAGGTCTCCAGTGCAGCATATGGCCACTATTCCTGGGGTAGGATACAACCAGTGTCGCAATATAGCAATGATTGATAGTATGTGTAGTGTTTATAACATTAGAACACGCTTAGATATTCTAAAAGGGGTTTTATAAAGTTTAAAGTATAGTGTGTATACGTTGAACTTTTGATATATGCCATGATAACCTTACATTGGGTGTTGAATTTTATATGCGCCTTACGTACGATTGACATAAAAAATACACATCATTTTAAAAGCATAATATTTAATTGTTGTAAAATAATACAATGTACAACTTGTAAAAAGTACTCAAGCCTTTAATGTTTCTTACATACGTTCCACCACGGAATGGTCATGAATTATTTTTGAAGGGCGACATATATATTCTCCCCTAATATTGGGTGTTGAATTAAATATGCACCTTACATGTGTTTAACATTAAAAATACACAACATTTTATAACGCAGCATGTTTAATTGTCGCATAAAAATACATAAACAAAGAACAACCTGTAAAAACGTACTCAAACCCTTAATGTTTCTTGCATACGTGCATTCACGTTTCACCGCGCAATGGCAGGAATTAGTTTTGAAGGGCGACCCATGTTTTGATTAGGAGTGTATATAAAATAGACCTAAGCTCCACGGTAAGGTGCAAAACAAACGCATATATATGTTATTAGTCAGTAACGATACACCAGAGTAAACTGAAAATGCTTTATAGAAATCATATAAAACATTTGATAGTAATTATAAAAAAATATTCTATTTTTTTGTTTTCGTCTATCATCTTCCGACTATTGTATAAATAATCAATAAAAACTATCAAAACCAGATTTATAATTTGACAAGTTGAGAGAAATTCTCAAGATTTTGTTGCATGTGCTTGCGTTTAAATTATTGCCTATTTAGTTGTGTGTGATTTTATAAGTGCAGCGTTTAGAAAACAGCATGTGGCAAAGAGACATCATATGCCTTAAGCATCGTACAAACTGCAACCAAGCCGAATTCCTATTGTTAGTAGAGAATGTTATAGATACAAAAAATTGTACAGATATTGTTAGAGTAAATTTATAATTTTTTTTGCTTACGTGATATATATTACACATGATCCATATAGGTTTAGGATATTTTAATCCTTGAAGCTTTGTTTAATTCCCTGATTCGTTCTATTTCATATTTATTTACCATATACCTTGCGGAACCTACGATTCATGTCGCCCCATAATATTTCCTGATATCTTTTTAACGAAAAGATATGGAGTTAATATCGTGGATGTGTTCGATAAAACTGCTAGTAGAAAGTTTCACACAAACCATTTTGCTGAATTACGATAAAGTCATTACAAATTATTTCAAATACTGAGTTGATTATTAATTATTCTAATTGAATAAAATACCCGCAATATTATTATTGTCTGATTTAGCTGTTTCTGTATCAGTATTCCCAAACTCCACAGCTTTCATAATACACAATGCCATGAGGGAAAGAGGATTAAGGGACGTGCTTACTTTCTATTCTTTATGAAGTGAAAAAGGCTATTATTGCAAAGTCTGTGTTTACTAAAATTACTAAGGTGTTTCGAACGAATCTATGAATTATTATCGTTTTATTTGGAAAATGACAATACAATTATATCCAAATATTCTGAGTCATTATTGATAGTGTAGGCATCAAACCTTTGCTCCAGGAAAACCCTTTGTGCAGATTCATGAAGAATAGCCATTTTTGGCGCAACTGCAGATTGAATTTAAATACCTTAATTTTTTTTAAAATGTTTCAAGAAGCTTGCTTTGATAGTCTGACTTGACCAAGCTGGGAAAATAGTTAATATATTTTAATAACATAGGAGAAACTATAAATTGGAAAAAAAAATTGTCGTGATTTTAAGCATATACATATTAAACAGTATATCGTTACATATTTTTGTTAGATTATCAATGCAATTAACAATATCCGACCTGATTAATATCCTTAGTTGGGTTTGGTCACGCTGGAGCATTACATAGCCAGTTATATATATTATATTCATTAGATAGGACAAAACGTATAAAGGAACAGTCATAGTGATACTAAGTATTTACATGTTCAGTAAGATACCGTTAACAAACGTTTGTAAGCTTATCAAAGCGATTGATGAGATCGAGCCTGAATAATATCCACGAAGCAGTGATAAATACACACGTCCTACCGAGAATGACAAGAAATGTATGCTCACTCAAGCACTTTTATATATTTCCATGTCCATAATATATTTTCGTCTCAATGTGATTTGCTGTGTAAAATTTCCAAAAGCATCATCCAAATACCTTATTATCTGTAAACGGGAAGTTATTACAACAAACACAAATGTAACATAATATCCAAGTTTTCACATCAAGAAGTGTACTATACAACTCAAGATATGTTACAATATTTTTTTCCTAAATATATATTTAAAAAAAAAATAATAACTTCTTTATTAAAATATTACTTCTTGAAATACGGGGGACAAGGTTATTAATCGAGAAATTAACACCAGATAATCTCAACAAAGGTCATGTATTCTTGTTCAATATATATAAAAGACTATGTGTTATTCAGCAAAATTGTGTTTAAAGGTAGCGTTTAAAAAATAGGCAAAATCGTGTCTCATTCTACCTAATGTAAGCTCAAAATTATTACGGATAACTATTGATTAGCATAAGAACAGTGCAAATGGAGATGCAAGCATAAAATGTAGCACAAAGGCACTTCACGTTACCCACTATAAATAAAGGCATAGCCGCTGAGTATTCCGTCAATAAATAGCATAAGTTACAACATGTAAAAGCAAACTGAGTACGATTTGAAGTGACTTACAATTGTGTCGAGAAACATAAACATGATATTAAAAGCAATAAACTAGGCATCCCTAACATAAAGGGCACTTGAGTTACCAATGTTCAAGCCAATCATGGCTTATTTCCGTTTGACAGTAAACAGTGTGAGATTCAGCTAGACTGACCATTGTTGCACTGAAATCTTTTCTAAGGATAACTCTTGCAAACACTATATCTGTGTTGTTTTAAAAGGGAATAACCTGTAAAATAAAATGGCAGCCGAAAAGATCAACAAAGAAACAAAAGGAACAAAGCCAAGCCCTAATCAGTCACTATGTTAAAAATTATAAAATGGCGAATAAAATGAGGATATGATTTTTTTACAAAGATAGGAGGAAAACAATTTTAAGAGTTTTTGGCCTGGAGAGTGTAATATAATCGTGCTTAGTCAGAGCAGGGAGTAGAAAAGTTTTCATGAACAAAGTATTACATTGTATCAGTTGTTGCTAACATTGTCCTACATCATGCACCGTGCTGAAGTTAATAAATCTGTGATATATTATCGTGACGGCTTTTATAAACTACCCCCTTTGTTTCAGACTTGTCTTTTGTCATTGTGCTCTACTAAGGTCTTTTAATATTTCATGTGAACGCGATAATTTTTGAATCTCTTCATATTTTCCCCTGCAATTTGATACATTATTTGTTAGTGTCAAAATCTTATTGCACCAAGAAAATTAGTGTCATTGACCTTCAGGGTTAATCAGCAAAAGCTTGGATTCTTTTCTGAAAACGATGACTTATAAGGCATTTGATATTTTCTCTTAAATTCGGTACCCAAATTATTTATGCCATTATGTTTTTAAATGTTGGAAACTGGTGACTTTGACTTTAGACTTCAAAGTCCAATCAGGGGAAATCTAGGATTATTGTGACCTCCATGATTTATTAATTATAGCATGTTTTGTTCTTAAATTTGACACACGAATTGTTTCTGCAAAGAAAACGTCGAAAAACAGAAGAACTTAACCACAATGTTCAGGTCAAATCAGTCAAACTATGGTTTTGGCGGACTCAATAATTTTTTGTGGTACTGTTTTTTTTTTATATAATCACAGAAGTTGATTTAGCGAGCTCTCGGATGAGTTTGAAAACTCATACGATGCAGCCATAACGAAAAGGCAGGTGTAAACTTGAAACAATGTTTCACATGTTAAAGGAAACACCAGATGATGACCGAGTCTCTCAATCAGAGAATACAAGAATGTGCAGATAAACATTTGGATGAAAAGCTGCTTGCAAAACTGAGCAAAGGTGATTTTGTTATATATATATATATATATATATATATATATATATATATATATATATATATATATATCACCGAGCGTACCTTAAAGGCATATATAACAGAGAGAGAACCAGACTGCTTTCACAGATCGACTGAGACGGTATTCTAACCCGAAAGACACGTTTCTGCTCATGTTTTACTGAACTTGAGACATATGTCAGAGAGAAACCCAGATATGTATAGATGGAACCTATATTTTCAAACTGGCTGATCTCTATGATTTGTGCACTTAACGATTAGAGCAAATGAATGTGAGTGCCTCAACTGCATGTGCATCGCACCGGACAAGAATGAAAGAGAAAATTTTTGCACCCATTCCTTTGCACGCACAGATCAGAATTTGAAGGGTCTCTCTCAGCAGATAGCTAACAAGAATCAGGTATCTCAAAGTCTGCAACGGTTTGTTAGCCCGTTTGAACATGGAGGTGATATCAAGGATCAAGTAGAACATGACACTTCTCAGACAGAATTAGCTCTTGCTCAACTCCCCAATTTCAACTGCCATAAAACTAATACTGATTCAACCTTTTTCAAGCATACAAAAACTAAGGAACCACCCTTTTTTTTGTTTATCTAGGACTTTTTTTTGTTTGAAAAAACAAGAAACCGTCAGTTGATTGATTTCCGGGTCACAATGGTATCAAGACGGTTGTTCATGGAACTAGCGTATCTTTCATCCAGCATCCTATTACTGACAACAGAGGACAAGCGCGTAGATTGAATCACAAAATATCTAAAACAGATAAAAGAAGGTGCCAGCCCTTCCGAAGTACTATAAAAATGAGACTCCAGCCCAATTGAAAACGGGAATTCTTATCCAACATTTTTAAAGGATTAAGACCTAAAACACCCAAAAGCATTTTTTCAAAGCATCCTGCCTTTGAGTATGAATGGTTTTAGAAAGTAAGTATTTCCATGGATATGGATAACACAGTATCTCTTTCATGGTCTGTTAACCCATGACGATCAAGCATTCAATGAACATTGCGAAAATGACCACCAAGTTCCTAAACACTGGACAAATCCCAGTACTCACAGCAGATCAGCCGTTGTTTGCTATTGCAATACATATGAAGACTTATTGGTGCTGGAAGAATTTGTCAGCACCTTCACAGATGTTCAAGGAACACGACTTGGCTTGTTTGCTAGGAAGCAGCGTCCATATGAGTAAATTCCCCCGACACGGGCAGCCTTCAAGGAACATTGTAAGAGGGCTGAATTTCAGGCAGGGCATATTTGGTGTCAGTCACTCGTATGCAATCACACATTATCTGGCCCAACAGATTGGGGATGACGCCAGACTGAATGTGCTTGGGATGTATACTTGACAGACTTCCCAGCTGTATCAAATTCTTGCCGGGCGCTAACCCGCTATGAATGCCAGAAGTAATGCTCTGTCAAGTTCAAATATATATAAGTGCAAATGCTTTAAGGCAGGGTTTGTTGTACAAGTCTCTACAGTTTTAACTGTTAAAATTACTGGATTTGCTTGTTCGTTATATGTATTTGGTTCATTGTTTGTTCTCATTTAAAATAAGGATGTTGTTTTTACTTTACTTCTCCCTGTAACACATTATACAGGATTTGATCAATAAATGGTACACGTATTCGTTGGCTGTAAGCTTTCATGTAAATGGTTATTCCCTATTAACACCTTCGCTGCCTATGAAGAGTATATTCGTCATATTTTCTGATTTCCCGAGTACCTATGACGGGTATACTCGTAATGCAATTATCAGCAAATTTAGTAAGAAATTTCTTAAATTTATCAATAAACTCTTCGCAGAAAAGGAGTAGTTCATCTATAAATTGGTTTCGTGTCATGAAATGGAATAATTTGTAATTCTTCAGGGCGCTTGATAACTCGAAAGCAGGAAAGGTAAGGGGAACGTGAATCCACTGCTCCCGTCCTTCAAGGAACGCGGCTGCTGTCAAGGTCAGACTGTCAATGGATTCCCCTTGGATTATGGGCTCAACAATCACAATTACATCTCGCTTTTTGATTACACAAGTTATACCTACATTTCGCAAAGTTTACTTTGCAGACCACATTAAATACTCCTAACTGGTTTGGTGTGAGAACCTTTTTAGTGGAGACTCACTATGTGTTTCCTGCCAGTTCTGCCACACTCACACAGCATCAAACCATCCTCGGCTGTCTGGGTTGAAGATCTTCTCAGGTAAATAACTAATAACTGCTCATACAGAGAGCAGTGACAGCAATATATTTAAGAGTTCTTGAGGTACCTCAATATTCCCTTATTTTCAGTGCTCTCAGAGTCAGCTTATCATTTTTAGAGAGACCTTCTGTCATATATGCTTTTAATCATTGTACAGCTAAGTATAACAGGTCTCTCTCCTCAGGGGATCTCTGGCCAACTGAATTTTCACTGGTCAAGGTTTGCCCCCACAAATATTCCACAAAATAACCAGTATGGACAGCTCATTGTGGTCGTTTAAACATTGCTGTAACGACACAGGCTTATCCACAGAGCTTTACAATAGAGACCAGAACCGAACACTCACTAACTGAAGGTTATGCCTGTTTGAATTCCAAAAGGGAATTACCCGGATATTGCTCAAGAAAGTAAAAACAAGGAATTGGGGGTCTGAAAGGCAGTTTGACATCTAGCATGCCACACTTTCTCAAAACATAACCTGAAAAGCTGTACAGTCACAAGGCACTTTGTGACAGCAGCAAATTATTGGTTTGGCTTATTTGGAGTTCTTTCACGTATCCTATATATTAATAGGTAGCAGTATGCATGTATAAGTACCTTCGCCAACAAATGCATGTAAATTGTAAAATTCTGAAAGCAAACTGGGGCGATCACTTGCGGAACATGTTTAGTTTACTGGCAATCCCTCCCACACTTTAGAATTTACCATAGACAGACCGGATGTATGACTTTCAGATGATTCTTATTATAGTGTTTTATCATAAGCCGTAGAGTTGATCATATTAGGTTACACTTTGATTTCACGCAATTTTCGTATAATTCCAGGCTTCGTTTGACGGTGACAAAGTCGAGGTCCATTGCATCTTGCTATCGCCTCGGTATGTAAATAACTCTATGACTGTGTATAATATAAGATTATACACTTTTCAGAATTATATTTATTGGTAGAATCAGTTTGGTCGTAATGAAAGGAAAAAGGGACTTTTTTTGCAGTAAAAATACAAGTTTGTAAAATGAAGGAAAAATAACAAGCAAAGCGTGGACTCGAACCTTTGCGGTTTTCCATTGCGCATTAATTGACTTACAACGTACCCCCTGAGCCATCGTTCCACCTGTTTGCAAATATAAACAAGCATAAACCAGAACAAGACAAAAACCCGCGCGTGTTCTACGAAATCCATTAAGTGACATTAGCACCTTGATGATCATACATGATTATAACTTTGACGTCTGATAAATCTTCATCTATAATTTCCACTAATATATCAATGGTCGGTCCGAGTGTGCAAAGGAGCTGCTATTGCGTTAGCCGCTGGACTTTCCCGGTCCTTGTGTAGACTTATGAATTATCTCTCTCTCTCTTTCTATATTTATATATATTTGTGCACGTGAGCGCGCGTATCTGTGTTTGTTTGCGCTTGTTTCCTTTGAAGTCTTTACTAGCTGTAGGCCTTGGCCTAACTAGCTAATTTGGCCGAACAGGTTTATGACATCCTGTGCATAACACCTCTGGCAGGTTTTATAGCCCTTGGATCAGATGGACTTTACACCCTTGTTATCAGCATTTCACACATAGAACTAAATCACCCTGACCTCCCCGGGACTGTTGCAGGCCCTGGCACTGGGGAATATTTGGCTGGGCAGCGAATGTGTTAAAATAATGATGTATTTTTCTTACCTTTTATCTTTGAAGCTAATAAAGTCATAGAAGGGTAAGTGGTATGCAGTATTTGTAGGCTGTAATATTTTATTCAACTTGTGTGTCCTTATTAAAATTCATGGCTGCGTTTTCTTTGGCATTTCTCTCTTTTTTTTTGCTTAATAAAGGAAAGTACGCCTGGGTGGTTTCTTTTTTCAGGCTGTAAGACCTTCTTCTATTTTTTCCCAATATTTAAACGCTTTATAAAGTGATGGACAGATGTGTGGCATGTGTGGTATCTGGCATTTGTAGGACGTAAATTGATTCGAATGGGTCATCTCCATTAAATATTATGACGGCGTTTTCTTTGAATCGGTCTTTCTTTACACTTAATAAAGGAGTGGCTCTCCATTTTAAACCAGTTTCAATATACTAGCAAACATTAAAAAATTATACTTCACCACTTCAAAATAGAAAATTGAAAAAATATATGTATACTTTCTAACATGCAGCTCTCCTGTGACAAACTAATCTGTAAGCAAATATTGGGAATGGTCAAAGTCGCAAAAATTTGGAATGGTCAAAGTCGCAAAATATGTTTGGCTCATGACTGTTTTGTACAATCTATTAATATTCACAGTTGTACCTTCATTTCGGAAAAATTCCTGTAGTTACCTTCACTAGCGGCAAAGTACGTTTCAATAGTTAAACATACGTAAAAATTAAAGACAACTGACAATGTAAAGCCACTTTCAAGAATCACTGCTCTGTAAGCCTTAATATGCGATACATACTAAACCTTTAAATGTCAAAATTACAAAACATGTTTAGAATGAGTTAAATTAAACTTTCGATTATAAAATTGAACCTTACACGGTCAGATGACCAAAAATCGATGTATTTCTTGCCATGTTTTCTCAAGCTTGTACTTCCAGTAAAGACTTGGTACTAATAGCGGCCATCTTGAAAAATGGCGGCAAACTTGGATTATTTATAGTAACGTATCTGTCAAAATAATTAATATCAACTAAAAAATTAATTTTTGATGGAAGTTAAGCCTGCATCACGATGATTTGTGGGGAATAAAGATGTTTTGGTGGCCATTTTGAAAAATGGCGGCCATCTTGGAAAATGGCAAAATTCTCATAGGCTATGTCGTAATTGTAATATAGATAATATGAAGAGCCTTTGTGCCAAATTTCATGCTTGCATCCCCATTTCCACTTTGTTTAGTATCCCGCCTCACTATAACTGGAAATTGTCGCTCATGGATGCTGACTGTCATCTGATTTAGTCCAGTATTATACTATCTGATTCACGCATGTAATTTAAATGCGGTAACCGAGAATATTTATGGAGAGTCGAATGTCTTTTCATCGGTTTTGCGACGTTTATGGATTTGTTTACTTGCGACCAGAAAAAAATAGGCCGTATTTTCTTCTTTTTTTATTTAGTGACCTTATCGTATGTCAGAAGTTATTTTCTTCTAATTTTCACCTCGCCAAACAGTGTAACTATTAAAATAAACTAAGATAAAATATGATTTTCTCATAATCAGAATTCTCTTTGTTGATATCTTTCTATCTATTTCCTGAACAACCTGATCTCTTAAAACTTCCTTCAACGATTGCTAGTCACTGTCACGAGTAGCTTAACAGAAGAAGTGGTTTCAAGAAAGCACTTTAAGTTGTAATCAATCAAATTTCTCATTATTTATGATGCTATACAGTTAGTATTAATCAAATAATCCTAATAGAAATGTGTGTACATCCTCTAGAATTTCATACATAAACACATGCTTGTGCGTCCGTCTCGAGTCCTTCAAATTCCGCTTTCTCTCTCAGGATTGTATAGCAAAATGGATTGTGTGGTGCAACAAACAACAGGATGCTACTCTTATCATTGCCGCAATGGAATTACGACGAATTGCCTTCACGCAGAATAAATATACAGGATTCCACCTTTGTAGATGGATTCCGGATGATATTATACAAGGCTTTAACTAGTTTTAGGTCAAACATAAGGTTCATTTCTTCGTTGTATTCTAAGTTTCGTTTGTTATATCATTGAAAGGGTGTTAATGAAGAACGCACACTGCTATACAGGGCGTGACCATAACATTACTACACACCTACTCAAGCATGTTTGTTATACAGTTGTGCAGAATATATAATAATTGAGACAAAAATTGTTTGAACTAAATTGAAGGTTTAAATCGGACGAGCCTGACTACATTCTATTCCGTAATAACACATCGTACTAGTGTCCTGGACATCATTAATTTCAAATATGAAAAACAGTATAATATTTATTGTAATATGTTAAATTAGGTAAATTATGAACATCACATGTATTAAGAATAATCTGAGAATAAAATAAAGTCCTTGTTGTTCGTTTAGTAAATGTATGTATAAACATATACAGGAATTAATATATATTTTGAATAGAGAGTGACAATGGTGAGGTTTGGTTACATTTTTATGATAAGTTAACATATCACACATACTTACTGTAAGCGAGAGGGAGCACCTAGTGTTGGTGTCTGATATCAAAGCAGTATGGCCATGTGTGGGTAAACACAACAAAAATGTGGCAGAAGAACAAATATAATCATCACGAACATCTTAATGGCTATGATAGGATACGCCGTGACATTTTGTATGTGTACTGTGTCGCTATATCAGTTCCTAAAAAGATACTACAGTATGATAAAATAGGAAGCGAACGATCTCCCGCACCATTATATTCAGCAGATGAAGAATATTTAGTATATCTTGCGATTTGTTTTATTCATCATATACGTTTATCATCAGTTTATTCTTTTATTGATGATTAGTTGGTGGTAAACTTGATAGATAGTTGAATTTCATTAAATGAGAAGCAAATAATCTTTCACCTAACGACTTTGTATGTGGCATATCAGTATAAAGCTGCAATACTTCGCAATTGTAAGAGCAAAATCATTTAGCTTTTAATGGAAAACAGAAACAAATTAATATACCGAGAGGGTAATTGGAAATAATTATCAGCAAGGTATAAAGCAAAGCATAAATTCCATCAAATAAATACTAATCTTTAATGATGATAACCATGATAAATAGTAAACCGATTTTTAAATACATCAATTGTAATCAATTATCTTCAATGTGTATTTTGTTAGTGTTAATTACTGTGTTACAGAATTTGTCCGATTTGGACGGATTGAAAAGAAAGGGCAAACGGTGCTTTAGAGTAATTGGCAAGTTTTGAAGTTTAAAGATATACAAAAACATCATCTCTGTAGCACACTAAAGTTCATGTTCAAAATATGATGGGGATCCAAGACAAAAATTTAGACCACGTTCAGACTAGAAATGTCTTTGAGACCTAGTTGCAGTCTATGGAAACACCCCTTGATGCAGATAATTTGTCACAAATAAATGATCTGTTTTCATCATTTTTCAAAATTATAATTTCCCCCTTATATACGCAGTAGCTCATGCCACTGAAGTAAAAGTAAAAAAAAAAAAGGAAAAGCATGAGCACTTTTGAGGCATTTGATATATTTTCCTTTAATTTTGTACCCAAATTATTTATGCCATGATTTGTTTGAAACTAGTGACCTAGACTTTAGACTTCAAAGTCAATCAGCGGAAATCTAGGATTTTTGTGAACTCCATAATTGATTTAATATAGCATGTTTTGTTCCTAAATATGAAAGAGGAATTGCTTCTGCCAAGATCACAGAAGAGATCGAAAACAAGTGACCTTGACCTTAATCTTCAAGGTAAAATCAGTCAAACTATAGTTTTTGCGGGACCGGTAATTTGTGTGGTAATTTTTAATAAATTTGGACACAGAAGTCGATTAAGCGAGCTCTCGGATAAGTTTGTAAACTGTTAACCTTGATCTTGATCTTCAAGGTGAAATAAGCCGAAATATATATTCATTCGATTTAGCAAACGAAAAGGCAGGAGTAAACCCTAGGCAATGTTTCCCATGTGAAAAGGAAACACCAGCTGATGACCATGTCTCTCAATCAGAGATTACAAGAATGTGCAGGACTGCTTGCAAAACTGAACACAGGTGATTTTTTTTCTAAGGAATATATATATATATATATATATATATATCAACAGCCATGCTGGTTCATTGTTTTATAGATGGAAAGGATATACAAACAGAGGGGTTGGGGATCTGTCATGGCCAAGAGGACTAAGGCAGCCACACCAGCTGCATTCACCCGTCGAATGTGAGGGAATCCGAACACAAAAGAGACTTTCTGCTCATGGTTTTGCTGAACTAGAGACTTATATCAGAGAGAAACCCAGATATGTAGAGATGGTGCCAATATTTTCAAACTGGCTGATCTCTCTGATTTGTGCACTTAAGGATTATAGCAAATGAATGTGAGTGCCTTCACTGTGCATCGCACCGGACAAGAATGAAAGAGAAAATCTTTGCACGCATTCCTTTGAACGCACCGATCAGAATTTGAAGGGTTACTCTCAGCAGATAGCCAAAAAGAATCAGGTTCCTCAATGTCTGCTACGGTTTGTTAGGCCGTTTGAACATGGTGGAAATATCAAGGATCAAGTATAACATGATACTTCTCAGACAGATTTAGTCCTTGCCCAACTCCCTAATTTTAACTGCAATAAAACCGATACTGATTTAACATTTTTCAGGCATTCAAAAACAAGGGAACCATCCTTTTCTGTTTTACTAGGATATCTGTTGTTTGCAAAAAACAAGGAAGCGTCAGTTGATTGATTTACATGTCACAATGGTATCAGCATTAGTTATGATAGGGTATAAGAGATAACCAAACAACTTCGCGAGTCAGTGGTAAAGTTGGCAGCTGAAGAGGGTGGAAATTGGATATTCAACACGTGTCCGGCTTATAACTTGGATCACAATCCCAGTGCTACAACTACCCAGACGTCCTTTCATGGGACTAGCATATCTTTCTTCCAGCATCCTAGCACTGACAACAGAGGACAAGCACGTAGCCTGCCTCTGGCTGAATCACAGTAAAGCAGATCAAAGAAGGAGCCAGCTCTTCTGTTTTAATTTGCTTCTCCCTGTTACACATTATAAAGGATTGGATGGATGGATGGTACATGTATTCGTAGGCTGTTAGCTTATATTTAAATGGTTATTCCCTATTAAAAATAATGATGTATTTTTTGCCTCTTGCCTTTGAAGCTTAATAAAGTCATAATAGGGTAAGTGATTTGTCCCAATAAAAGTCAGGATAGCGTTTTCCTTGGCTCCTTCCTTTTTTTCGTTTAATAAGTGAATGGACAGGTGGTTGGAATGTGGAATTTGTAGGCTGCAAGATTTTATTCAACTGGTGTGTCCTCATTAAAATTAAGGACGGCCTTTTTCCGCGTATTTAGGCTCTAAGACTTTCTTCCATTTTTCCCCCAATAAATATGGGGATGGTTTCCTTGGCTCTTTCTTTAACGCTTTATGAAGGGATGGACAGATGTTTAGTATGTGTGGTATGTGGCATTTGTGGGACGTAAAAATCCATTCAAATGGGTCATCTCCATTAAAAATTAGGACGGCGTTTTCCTTGAATCGTTTTTTAGCTCAGCTGACTGTGAGACATTTGAGCTATAGCGATCACTCTTTGTCCGTCGTCCGTGCGGCCGTAAGGCTATCCGGCCATCTGTCCGTTAACAAGGCACAAATCGTAATCGCTGGAACTGGAATCTTCTCACTTTACATCTAGAGAGGTCCATAAAAAGTCTTTTTGGAAACCTGGAAATAGGTCGCTGTTACCCATATTCTTTAAGCTATGGGGCTCCGAAATACCCGCCAGAATTATGAAAAAATTGATACAAAAGCTAAAATATCTGAAGAAGTAATGCATTGATTACCATGATTCTTTGCAAAGATATTGATTATGGGGGGTTACATCATTTTTCGCAGACTGGTGGCACTACCTGTATTTTTCGATTTTTTACGATTTTTCTCTATTTTGAGCCGTTAAAAGATGCCAATCTGTTAACAGGGCACACATCTTAATGACTGGACCTAGAATCTTCTGTCTTGACATGCAGGGAGGCCCATTAAAAGTCTCCTTCGAAACCTGGAATTAGGTCTCTGTTACCCATATTTTTTGTGCTATGGTGTTTATAAGCACCCATCAGAATAATTGAAAATGTGATACCAAAGTAGGCCACAAAACATAACCATTGGGCCCAGAACCTAACATGACACCCTGAGAGTTCCTCAAAAGTTCTCCCCAGAAACCTGAAATTGGGTCACAGTGACCTATAGTCTCAGAATTTTGGGGTATGTTTGAGCACCCCAGAAATAATGCAAAATATATACAAATTGCGAGATTCCTCATGAAAAGCTGGTTGGATTTTCATCAAATTTGTTGTGCTTATTGGTCTTGATGAACTTAGGCTAATATGCATGAACAATGATGCCACTTGCATTATCTTAATTAGTTGTCTGTGCAAGGACATATTATCAACATGTCAGTCGGCTGAGCGTCATGATTTACTTGTCATTTGTTACACTTATTAAAGGAGAAGGCGTTCGGAGGCTCTCTGTTTAAAACCAGCTTCGATATACTAGTTAACATTAAAAAAATGTTCTTCACAATACAAAATATAAATTAAAAAAATGTATACTTTCTAACTTGCAGCTATCCTGTGACAAAGTTATCTGTAAGCACATGTAGGGATGTCGGGAGTCAATTTGGAATGGTCAAAGTCGCCAAACCTGTTTGGCTCATGCCCAATTTGTACAATCTAATAATGTTCAAAATATTCACAGTTGTTCCTTCATTTCGGAAAATTCCAGTAGTTACCTTCAACAGCGGCAAAGTATATTTCAATAGTTAAACATACGAAAAAAATTAAAGACACAACTGACAATGTTAACCTTCTTTCAAGAATCACTGCTCTGTAAGCCGTAGTATACGATGTATATTAATCAAAATTTCGCTTGTAAAATTGAACTCAGCACGCTCAAAATACCAAGAATCGATGTATTACATAATATGTTTTCTCACGGTTTTACTTCCTGTGAAGACTTGTCACTAACTGCGGCCATCTTGAAAAATGGCTGCCATCTTGGATTATTTTTATTTAAGTATCTGTCAAAATAATTAATGTCAACTAAAAATAAATAATTTTCTAGCCAGGCAATTAACATGTAATAATAATTTGATGGATGTTTAGCCTGCTTCACAATCATTTGTGGGGAATATAGATGTCATTGGCGGCCATTTTGAGAAATGGCGGCCAGCTTGGAAAAATTCTCAGTGGTTATGTCTTAATTCTAGATAATCTAGATAATTTGAAGAGCTTTTGTGCCAAATTTCATGCATGCATCCCCGTTTGCACTATTTTTTAGTATCCCGCCTCACTATATCTGGAAATTGTCACTCATGGAAACTGACTGTCATTTAATTGAGTCCAGTGTTATACTGTCTGATTCACGCATGTTTTTTAAATGCGGTAGCCGAGAATAATTATGCAGAGACGAATGGCTTTTCATCGGTTTTGCGACGTTTATGGATTTGTTTACTTGCAACAAGAAAAAAAATATGCCTGCCTTTTTATTTTATTTTTTTGGATTTAGGGACCGCAATAAATGTCAGATTTTCTCCTAAATTTCAAATTGCCAAACAGTGAAACTATTAAAATGATTTGGTTTCCATTGAGCACTTTAAGTTGTCGTCACTCAATTTCAACATTATTTATGATGCTATACAGTTAGTATTTATCATAGAATCCTAATAGAAATGTGTGCACATCTTCTAGAATTTCATACATAAACACATGCTTGTGCGTCCGTCTCGGGTCCATGATTGTTTCAAATTCCGCTTTCTCTCACAGGATTGTATAGCAAAACGGATTGTGTGGTCCAACAAACAACAGTATGCTACTCTTATCATTGCCGGTATGGAATTCACCACGAATTGCCTTCACGCAGAATAAATATACAGGAATCCACCCTTGTGGGTTGATTACGAATGATGTTATACAAGGCTTAAACAAGTTTTAGGTCAAACAAAAGTTTCATTTCTTCGTTGTATTCTAGGTTTCGTTTGTTATGTCCGTGAAAGGGCATATGAAGAAGGCACACTGCTATACAGGGCGTGACCATTACATTACTACACACCTACACAAGCATGTTTGTTATACAGTTGTGCAGAATATATAATAATTGAGACAAAAATTGTTTGAACTAGATTTAAGGTTTAAATCGGACGAGCCTGACTACATTCTATTCCGTAATAACATATCGTACTAGTGTCCTAACATCGTTAATTTCAAATATGAAAAACAGTATAATATTTTTTTGTAATATGTTAAATTAGGTAAATTATGAACATCACATGTATTAAGAAGAATCTGAGAATAAAATAAAGTCCTTGTTGTGCGTTTAATAAATGTATGTATAAACATATACAGGAATTAATATATATTTTGTATGGAGAGTGACAATGGTGAGGTTTGGTTACATTTTTATGATAAGATAACATATCACACATACTTACTGTAAGCGAGAGGGAGCACCTGGTGTTGGTGTCTGATTTCAATGGAGTATGGCCATGTGTGGGAAAACACAACAAATATGTGGCAGAAGAACAAATATAATCATCACGAACATCTTAATGGCTATGATAGGATACGCCGTGACATTTTGTATGTTTACTGTGTCGCTATATCAGTTCCTAAAAAGAAACTACAGTATGATAAAATAGGAAGCGAACGATCTCCCGCACCATTATATTCAGCAAAGGAAGATTATTTAGTATATCTTGCGATTTTTTTCATTCATCATATACGTTTATCATCAGTGTATTCTTTTATTGATGATTAGTTGTTGCTAAACTTGATAGATGCTTGAATTTTAATAAAATGAGAAGCACATGATCTTCCACTTAACGATTTTGTATATGGCATATCAGTAAACAGCTGCAATACTTGGCAATTGTAAGAGCAAAATCATTTAGCTTTTAATGGGAATCAGAAACAAATTATTAATCCTACAGGGTAATTGCTCATTATTTTAAGCCATAAAACCTGTACCTGAACACTGCCACAATCTACAAAATAAATCAATAAGTCCATTCTGTACATGTCTAAATACATAATTTGGCAAAACAGGGCAAAAGAAACATTAAACTTACTTTAATGGAATCGGTTTATTTCACGCCAAAATCTCTTTGACAATGCCTCTTTTGATAAATCATTTCTAGGAAAAGCATAAATTCCATCAAATAAATACTGATCTTCTATGATGATAACCATGATAAATAATAAACTTATTTTTTATACATCAAATTGAAATGACAAATCAATTATTTCCAATGTGTATTTTGTTAGTTTTAGATACTTTTTTTTACAGTATTTGTCCTATTTGGACGGATTGAAAAGAAAGGGGAAACGGTACTATAGAGTGATTGACAAGTTTTGAATTTAAAGATATACAATAAAGTCATCTCTGTGGCACATTGAAGTGCATGTTCAAAATATGAAGGGGATCCAAGACTAAAATTTAGACTCCGTTCAGACAAAAAATGTCATTGGGACCTAGTTACAATCAATTTCTGTTTTCATCATTTTTCAAAATTATAATTTCTCCCTTAGATAAGCAATAGCTCATGCCACTGAAGTGAAAATGAGAAAAAGGAAGAGCATATTAACATACCACAATATTTTTCGTGGGAATCCTTCTGGATTAAACAGTGGTAATCAGAGCATTTACATAAATCAACACTTGTGAGCAAATTTAATAAGAAAAATTCCTGGTCATTAAAAGTTATCTCCTGATAGACAATGGTTTCTTGCAAGAAAACAAAATAATTGTTTTCCGATCAGCTTGTAAAATGGATTTCTCATTCCACCTTTTACATGTGTTGCACAGACTTGCATAGAGTTGACGAATACCTATACCGTATTATGGATAAATATAGTGTACGGCTGTCGTGCCATTAATCAAACGAACAGTGCAAGGCGTGGTCTAGACTGCCAACAAGCAGTGTTGTAGGAATATGTCTTTACTACAGCAACAACCCACTATTCCAAGGGTAAGGCTTGTCCTCAGTGTGGCAATATGCCGATTGTTAATAGTAATTTTAGCATTTTAAAACATAGGTTTAACTTAGAACACTCAGAGTATCTAAACGGGTTTTATTGTAGTTTTTATAAGTTATGTGTAAATACTTTGAACTCGTGATACATGAAATGTTTATCATGTTTTTCTTGCCTAATATTAAATGTTACCACATTATTAAATTGTTATATTGAGCACAAGCTCAGCTCAGCATCTTATAGATACAGTTTTAAAAAAAGCTTCATTAAGTTTCTACTTCAACGTCATATCCATATATATGTCAATAAACCCCTTTTCATGTGAACGTTTGTTCACATTATGTGTTAACTTATCTCTAGAAAAATGCTTATTAAGTGTAAAACAATTTAAGGATCAATGCAAAATTGTTAACAATCGTACTATTGTTGGTTGAATTTAATATGCGCCTTAAATCTAGTCTGAAAAAATAGCGATTTACATTTAAAAATACACAACAATTTAAAAGCAACATATTTATTGTGGCATAAAAATACCTATAAGATTGTGCCATTTGGAAAATTTGCTCAACCCTTTAATGGTTCCTACATAAGGGCAATCACTTTCCACCGCAAAATGGTCAGGAATTATTTTTGAAGGGCGACCTTTTTTTATATTTGGAGTGTATATATAATATACTTTAGCTCCATACCAAGGTACAAGGCACACACACACACACATACATGTGTTTAGGTTATGTTATAACTTTATATGGTAAACATCGTACAAAGTTACACCCGCATAATCACTATTTATTAAGTAAAAGCTGTAAGCCATGTAAGAATGCAAATCTAAATGATTTATAAAATGAACATTTAGTTCATTAGAAATGTTTAATGTGCGTCATACAAAACATTTGATGGTAATTAAAAATTTCTTTTCTTTGTCAATATCTTCAGAATATTAAAAAACGGGAAAAACTGCCCGTTATAGCCGGCCGGTGGTATTTCAAAGGTTTTATTTATAGATAATATAATTGAATATCGAAGGGGCTGATATCCATTATTCGTAATAGCCAGTCGTCCGCATTTCACAGATGGTCGTTCAGACAGGTGTATATATATATATATATATATATATATATATATATATATATATTGATATATAGATATATAAATATAGTGTATAAATAAATATATACCTGAATATATATAAATTAATAATTATATAAATAAATATATATATATTTATAATATTTATTTATTTATATATATTCAGCTATATATTTATTTATTTATTTATGTGTGTGATTTGGAGTGCCCGTGTAAGTGTAGGATTATACGTGTGCTTACTTTGTTGTGGTTAGTTACAGCAGAATAATTGCTCAGAGGTTAAATATTTCCAAGGGCATCCAACGTTATTTAACCAGCGACAATGTTATCTGATCGATAAAGGGGGGGGGGGGGGGAGTCCGTATTTTCAATGTCAGATTAGTTATTGGTGTAACCTTTACGTTGAACAAGTCCCTTTGTTTTTGGGGTTTTTTTTTTCATTAAGAAGTCCGTCCCTCAATGTCTAGACAACTGGCATGCTGTGTTTACCGTCGATTATTGTAAGTTAATAATTACTGTCATTTCTGTAAGCAAACGGGTCAATGTGCTTATGCATTTACTGAGTGTAGAAGTAAATCATGCCAGATTTGTTAGTTTATATTTATAGAGGGGTGCGTGTTTGGACTGCTAGTTTGATGACCCTAATAATTATGTCAATCCTACTGTTACCAACTGGAAAACCTAGGCATTAAATTTATCATCCCATAGGATGAAGATGTGGCCATTGGATTACATCGCATGATTAGGCAAAAATTTACACCCTCATAAAATGAAACCAAAGCATTGGGATGAAGTGAAATTTTTTACTCAACCCTTTGTGAGACACATGTCTTTGCGAGGCTTGTGACGCATAAATACTCTGTTAGACATTTTAACTTGAGATACATTGTGCCCTTTGAGTGATGACCGATTTTATACGACTATTGACCGAACCATTTCCCATTGCCTTTACAACCTGTGGATGTTAGGAGCAATGAACAATAAAGCTAAATCAAATTCCTGAGTCAAATAAGTCACTGATTATACATTTCCGTCATAATAAAGCCGTTAAATTTTACACAGTTAATTTCTATGTCAATAATTTTGTTACGGTCATCTATGGGAGAGCAGCCCTCCATCCAGCATGAAGCTGGAAGGATAGTTGTTTCCTAATGCCTTTATATCGCTGCTTGTCAGCGCAGTTAAAATTTTCATCTCTGTCTATGCCATGGTCGTAGAGTTCAACACCAAAAAGTCTGTCCCAATCAGGCTTGTATAATGGGCCAGGTTGAAATTTGACCCATTCTGTATAACGGAAGTTGCTCGTGCGCATGCTGTAACCCATGACTTGATGTCCATGAAATAAACGTAGATACTGGGAGTAAACACGCTGCTTCCATGTCGATGTGGATGGATTGTCTATCAAAGGCGTAAGGCTTGTTCCTTCTGTACATGTCCTGGTGAATGAGAAATCCTCAGGGCATATTTTTAGTGGAGGAAGTCCAGCTGCATCAACTAGAGTTGGAAACAGGTCCACGAATTCGGTCAAATGTTCGGTTACCACACCCTTGTCTGTCAGTCCTGGAATACGAACCATCATCGGCGCATGAGTTGCAAGGTCGAAGTTTGTTCGTTTTAACCATTCACCATGTTCTCCGAGTGACCAACCGTGATCACCGAAAAAGGTGACAACCGTGTCCTTTTCCAATCCCAAATCTTCTAATTGTGTCAGAACCTTTCCAACTAAAGAATCAATATAACTAACTGCACTGTAGTAAGCTCGTCTTAGTGCGAGTACTTTATATGCTGGTAAGGTATGATTCATGGCCCCAGAATTTCGAAGCCTTTTTATATCGCCGTAGCCTCGAAGGGCTTTGTAAGGAGACCATGCTACTTTAGGCAAATACGCAGGTGCGTACTGATTCTTAGGAAGGCGGACAGATTCTATCGGGTAGAAATCAAGAAATTCGGCAGGAAAGATCAGAGGTAAATGTGGTTTGTTGAAACCTACAGCAACAAAGAATGGTTGCTCTCCGGATTTAGCAGCAGGGGCTACGCGACGTAATGTTTTAATTGCTTGTTGCGTTATCACATCGTCCTGTAGAGGGAACCACTGTCTTTCTGCAAAGGGAACAGCAACCCAGCTGAAGTCTCTCGCTCTCCTTTGAGGAACGTCAATGTATGGCTCAGACCACGAAATCGGATCATTATTACCAGAGAGAGGACCTGGATGGAAGACCTTCCCTATACCAATGCTTTTATAGCCATGTTCTTTAAAATACTGAGGGATTGTCGTAAAATTGCCGCCCGACTTACGGAAGTATGTTACCAAATCATACACACGGGTTGTATCCGGACGTCTTCCAGTTAGAAAGGACGAGCGACTCGGGGAACAAAGGGCCTGCTGAACAAAGGCTTTCTTTAAGACGAGGCTCTGTGACGATAATTTGTTAAGGTTTGGAGTGTGAATTTTCTGATAGTATGGAGAATCAGGGTCAACGAAGGAGGATATCTCCGGACGCATATCATCTGATACCATTAACAAGACGTTCATGCGTTTCTTGTTTGCCAACCCTGTATTCCTGGATGGCAAACTTGAAGCCATAAATATGTATATGATCAGGTTATTGAATATAGCAACCATCTTGTTGCAGTGGTCTCTGAAACAATAAATATTTAAAAGGTATAATAATACAGCTTTCCAGATGATGGATCGGCAAGGCAAACTATAAAGGTCAATGACGTTTGAAATATATTACCTAGCAAACAATAAGAACACAGCAAACGGCATAGCAGAGAAGATTTCCTTTCAAAAACCTTATTAATTCTTTAAAACTGCACATAGCTTTCACAATTACAGACTGCCGAGAAGATCACATAAATCGAGCTATAAAATCCATCAAAAAAGATAAGCATCTGATGCACTGAACATACCTAGCTTTCGCTTGTGGTAGCACTGTTGATGGTGTCGTTTTAATAAAATGCGGTTCACAGGTGTGTCTGCCTACAAGAAAATATCATGTATATTTAACGAATGACTCGGTAACATTTTCTAAGGATAGGCTTCTATAATAAAAATGCATACTAAATGAATGTAGAATGGGGTTCCTGTTTAAATAAGGTTTTCTCGATGAAATATATTTACCACTAGATGACTCTGTTTATGGAAGCTTGATTGTGATTTACATAAATAAATTAGATGAAGTAATATTATAAAAAAGAACATAAATAAGTTTCAATACCCTAGACCGTCTGGAGGCCTTACGTGCCAACAGGTTTCGCTTGGCACTGGTTATGGAAGGACGTAGAAAGATAATATAAAATTATTCGTTGAATTACGTGTCTCATTTAAGTAAATCTTTAAAGTTTATCATTAATAAATCATCATTGTACAGATTCAGATATTGTGCAGTTTGAGTTTGACTAATTGTTTATTTGTGCCAAGTTGTACGTTACTTCAGATGTGTATTCTCCAGTTGATGGTTCTTGATCTAGTTTAAAAATAAAATATTATACTGCACATTTCCAGTTTTTCATTATGTGTGGTCCTAAAACTCAGGAAAACTGTTCATCATATTACATGGATTGCGATTGGCTCTGTTACACTGTCAGACAATGAACTTATGTACAGCTATTGTCGTTATGATATCGTTGAAGTCGAAGTCGGAACTGTGTAAATTCAAACGTAATTTGATATATTTCAAAGCCCGCTGTTCATAATCGTTTTAGGTCACATCACCTTTAGCTGATGTAACATGATTGGTTTAAAATATCAAATGTTCTGCAAAAATGAATCTTTTTAACACTTCCTTTTCGTAAAACGGACCTTATCATTTCGGTTTTGATATATATGGTACCATCTCATATTGAAAACAACCCAAAAAGAGTCCAGTATTGGACGAAGCAGGTAATTTTTTCCCATTGCTGGATATTTTTCTTGGCTGGTTCGAGCGGGAGAGACTTCTTCCTACATTTCTGATCTAATGTGCACGGGACAAAGTGGACGGTTGAGGTGTCTCAGGAAAATTGTTCATCATATTACATGGATTGCGATTGGCTCTGTTACACTGTCAGACAATGAACTTATGTACAGCTATTGTCGTTATGATATCGTTGAAGTCGAAGTCGGAACTGTGTAAATTCAAACGTAATTTGATATATTTCAAAGCCCGCTGTTCATAATCGTTTTAGGTCACATCACCTTTAGCTGATGTAACATGATTGGTTTAAAATATCAAATGTTCTGCAAAAATGAATCTTTTTAACACTTCCTTTTCGTAAAACGGACCTTATCATTTCGGTTTTGATATATATGGTACCATCTCATATTGAAAACAACCCAAAAAGAGTCCAGTATTGGACGAAGCAAGTAATTTTTTCCCATTGCTGGATATTTTTCTTGGCTGGTTCGAGCGGGAGAGACTTCTTCCTACATTACTGATCTAATGTGCACGGGACAAAGTGGACGGTTGAGGTGTCTCAGGAAAATTGTTCATCATATTACATGGATTGCGATTGGCTCTGTTACACTGTCAGACAATGAACTTATGTACAGCTATTGTCGTTATGATATCGTTGAAGTCGAAGTCGGAACTGTGTAAATTCAAACGTAATTTGATATATTTCAAAGCCCGCTGTTCATAATCGTTTTAGGTCACATCACCTTTAGCTGATGTAACATGATTGGTTTAAAATATCAAATGTTCTGCAAAAATGAATCTTTTTAACACTTCCTTTTCGTAAAACGGACCTTATCATTTCGGTTTTGATATATATGGTACCATCTCATATTGAAAACAACCCAGAGTCCAGTATTGGACCAAGCAGGTAATTTTTTCCCATTGCTGGATATTTTTCTTGGCTGGTTCGAGCGGGAGAGACTTCTTCCTACATTACTGATCTACTGCATTCACGTTCCACCGCGCAATGGACAGGAGTTTTTTTTGAAGGGCGACTCTTGATTTGATTGCGATTATATTATATACTTAAGTTCGGTAGCATGTGCAACACACACATATTTATATGTATTTATGTATGTATATATAAATAGGTGTGTGTATAACGGTACACTGTTTATATAGTACAGTAAAATACATACATTAACACTATTTATTTAGTGTAAAACTCCAAGCATTTTAAGGATTGAAAGCTAACTGATTCACAAAATGAACAATGGGTCTGTTACAATACACCGTAGTAAACTGGAATTACTTTATGGACATCATACCAAACATTTTATGGTAATTCAAATATTTGAATTTTTATTCGTCAAACGTTTTCAGACTTTTGTATAAATCAATGAAAACTATCAAAAGCCTAATATAATTTTTCGCGTTTTCATCTAAAACATGAATTTTTTTTTTAGATTGTGTTTCATGTATTTGCGTTTTAATTCTTGTCTGTTAAATTGTGACTTCTCTTTAACACAATCGCTGCCTAGCCAAATAATGCCCAAGTGCCAGGGCCTGCAACAATCTCAGGGAGGTCCAGGTGACTTAGTTGCAGGTGTGAAATGCTGATAACGAGGGCGTGAATTCCACCTGGTCCAAGGACCATTTAACCTAACTGAGGTGTTATGTACATAAGGTGTCATAAGCGGCCTGAATAGATAATTAGGCCTATAGTTAGTAAAGACTTTAAAGGAAACAAGCGCAAAGAAACACAGATACGCGTGCTAACATGCAGATATATATATATATATATATATATATATATATATATATATATATATATATATCGAGAAAGAAAGAGAGAATATGTTTACACCAGGACTGGGGAAATCTACCGGCTCACACAACAGCGGCTCCTGTACACGATCTGATCGAACATTAATATATTAGTGGAAATAATAGATGGAGATTTATAAAACGTCACAGTTTTAATCATGTCTGATTATCTAAATTCTGTCACTTTATTGATCTGGTAGAACACGCAAGGGCTTGTGTCTCTTTCTTGTGTATTGTTGCTATGAGTATATCTATTACACGTGTTGAAAGATGGTACAGGGATTATGTAGTAGGCCAATAATGCGTGATCGAAAACTGCTGGTTCGAATCAAGTCTTTGCTTTTTATTTTCCCTTCATTTTAAAAACTTGTATTTTTACTGCAAAAAAATACTTTTTACCTTTCATTACGAACAAACTGATTCTTCCAATCAATATAATTCTAAAAATTGTATTATCTTATATAACACACAGTCATAGAGTTATTTACATACCGAGGCGATAGCATGATGCAATTTACCTCGTCAATTTCGCCGTCAGACGAAGCCGGGAATTATACGAAAATTGCTTGTGATCAAATGTAACCTAATATGATTAACACCACGGCTTATGATAAAATACTATATTATGAATTGTCTTAAAGTCATACGTCGGGTCTGCCTGTGGTGTATTCCAAAGAGCGGTTCGGATTGCCGCTTTACTAAAGGCAACAGGTTCCGCAAGTGATCGTCTGATTTAGACCCCATCCCTGCTTTCAGAATTTTACAATTCACTTGCACTTATTGGCGAAGGTACTTATACATGCATATTGCTATCTATAAATATAAAGTATATGTCAAACCCATAATTTGCAGCCGCGTTCTGATTACCCTGCCGATCTATGTGTCATCCATATGGAACGCAACCTATTATTGTGTATTGAGCAATAGGCTGTCCTCGCGGAGCAAAAAAAAAAAAACATCCTGAACGACCTCACGCCTCGCTATCTCGAGTTCACACCTAAGGTGCGATCTATCTCACCTCGGTCTAACTAGCGGGTTTGCCGAAAGTAAGTGGCCAAATTACGCTAAAATATGAAACTAGACATATTTGTTACGGTCCTCAATTTTGTTTGCTTCTAAGGAATACTCCTCAGGAATCACTGTTACACTAAAGTGAGTCACGAACTTATTTCACGGCAAAGGAAGGGACTCGTGGATGATCCCCACGCTCCCCACACCTTTTACTGCTTTCGAGTTATCAAGCGCACTGACGAATTACAAATTATTCCATTTCCTGACACGAAACCAATTTATAATGAACTGCTACTAATCTGCGAAGAATTTATTAATAAATTTTAGAGATTTTTACTGAAAATTGCTGATAAATACGTGTCGAGCATACCCATCATAGGCACCGTCGGAATCAGAAAATATGACGAGTATATTCGCCATAGGCAGCGAAAATGTTGAAAATGCAATAAAATGCATATGCCTTAAACATCGTGTAAACTTCAATAAAAACCAAATTTATATCGTCAGTAAATATGAAAAAAGACATATAAATAAATTAACACAAACATATAAGGTTTGATCCTTGAAGCTTTGTTTACATCCTGAAGTAGTTCTTCTGGTGGAACCTGCGATTCATGCCACCCCCGTAATATTTCCCAATTTCTTATTTACAAATAGACAGGGTGTTGATACAGATAATGTTAGATACAGAGACGTGGATGTTAAAGGGTAGCCGAACATTGTATACAAACAGTGCAGCGGTTTTTACGATACAATTATTAAAAATAATGACAAATATTAAGAGGATGGATTCTCAGTTATTCCAATGGAATAAAATACCCGCCACATAACCTTTCTTTACCAAAAAACTGAGCCATTTTTGGATAGTGAATGCATCAAACTTGTGCTCTGAGAAACACAATTTATGGAGTTTTCCACGAAATATAGGCCAATATTTGGCTTAAACGCATATTGAATCTAAATGCCTTAATTTAAATAAATGTTTCAGAAATTATGCTTTGCAGTTTACACTTGCTTTAGCTCGGACAATACTTGATATATATTCATAAAATAGGAAAACTATACATTGGAAACAGCCGTCGTGATATTAAGTATTTATATATTCAGCAGGATACCGTTACATACGTTTGTTACATTATTAAAGCATTTTACAAGATAGGACCTGAATAATATCTTCAGTTAGATACTGGAGCATCACAAAGCATATTATGTAAAATATACTCATAAGATAGGACACAATGTATCATTGAAGCAGTCGTCGTGCAATAATGTATCTACCTGGTTAGTAAGATAGCCTTAAAAGCGTAACCTTATCAAGAGATTGATGAGATCAAGCCTGAATAATATCCACGCAGTAAAATTCAGCACTACTAGAATACCTCACTCCCTGGAAACATGATAATGTTACTACAACACACTAGACTATTTTACTATAACATATCCATAGAACACAAAAAGGTATATACTGAGTAAAAATCCAATTTTGCACATCACTAAGTGTACATTACAACTCAAGATAAGTATTTAAATATTTCAACAAGAGTATAACTTATATTTTTATACAAATAAAATTAAAAGTACATTGAGAATGTTGTTATTATCATTCACATTTTATAAAAAAAAGCTTTCCGAGGTTATCTTGTTATCCTTATACCTTTATTGTTAATAAAAAATCTAAAACGTTTAATATTTCTCAGATAAATAATTTGCAAACGCGCAACTCGTGGATTATTTACTTCGATTTGACTGGTACCTCGAACAAAAGTGCAAAATATGCTTAACGAATACCTTAAATTTAGAGGAGCTCATCCCCATACCGTCTTATTTAGACAGTCACCGTTTGATTCGGAATTCTTGCTCTTAAGGGAATTCGTGATTTTGTAGTAGCACAGAAATGTCTATATAATTACCTAACGCAGGACATCATCGCCTATTAATAGAACATTTGGCGCTTTTCTATAAGAACTTAGAACTGATTAGCCAAAATAATTTCTATCGTAACCTTTCATAGAGATAGTCTGTAATATATATCTATATCTCTGGATAGTCGAGGGGCAAAACGCTTCCCTCCCTGCGCTGGAGAACCTGGTTCTCTCCCGGACGTGGCCATGAGAAAGGTTTAAGTTGCCCGGTTTACTTGATTTTGTCCAGGTTCTTCGGTTTCGTCCACCCCCCTGCAGCACCAGTTGAGCCATGGAGAGCGCAGCGATATAATAACATTATGTTATACATGTAAAATAAGTAAGTTTATATTTATCGTAAGGATATATATATATATATATATATATATATATATATATATATATATATATATATATATATATATACAGTTAAGTCTAAAATCAGGCAATGTGTAAATTGCCTGAAATTTTAAGTCAATTTACAAATTGCCTGGTTCACTCAGGCACTTTATAAAATGACTGCAAATTTCAGGTATTTTACAAATTGACTGGAAATTGAATCAGTTTATTTGCCAGATTGACTGATTCGACATGAAATAGTATTTTGTTGATAATAACTCATTATTGGGAAACAGACATTGTCTTATAATATAACCACACACTTTGAGGTCAACATTATGCCGATTTTTGTTCCTTCTAGGCTATATATGAAGGATACTGGTCAAGTAATAAGACGAAAATACACAGAATAAGGGAGGAGGGGGTCACCGGGGGATAACCAGAATCTTATAGTTGAAATATACAAACTGCTGAAATATTGAACATACATCATACATACATATGTTCCGCCCATATGTATAGCAGCGCCTGTAGGTGATGTTGGGTTCCAAAGGGATGTGATCTCAGCTGTGCCTACCTGCAATAACCCATAACAGGCTTCTATCATCCAAATAAATAGTATATGATTCTTTGAAAAAATGATAAAATATAATCGCCACAGAGCACTTAATAGGTACAGATAAGGAAATACCATGCATGTGTACGTGTATTGTGAATGTATAATATAATTTCCAGGATAGTCTTTATCTTTAAAGTGAATATAAAGTGACTGCTTTATATACATATACATATAAACATGTATATATATAATATATATACATATATATATATATATATATAATATATATATATATATATATATATATATATATATATATATATATATATATAACCATTTTACATAAAAGAGACACATCAAAACTTAAATATTTATCCTATTTAGCTGGCTCTACTTGTCTCTCCGGAATTTCTACCACTCCCATGTGTCTTTCTTTAATATATAATTGATTCACTTGTGAAACTACCCTTAATAATTTATAAATTTTATCTTCCTTTTTCTTCTAATTCCACGGTGCAATGATAGCGTGCCATGATGAGTTTCGTTACCATATACAAACTATTTGGCTGTCTCTTGTTATATATTTACATCCAAAACGGAGCGTATATATTTCAATGATAAATGTTTATGATACATTTCGGTCTCAATGTGATTTGCTGACGTAAATGTACCAAAGCCTCGCCTCAATACTTCTAGAAATCTTACTCTGGAAAAACAATAATGTCACCACAACCACTAGACCGTTTATCTATAACACATCCATATAACACACGCAGGTGTAAACTGAGTAAAAATCCAAGTTTGCACATCAAAAAGTGTACAATACAACTCAAGATATGTTTAAACATTTTTTCATGAATACATTTTTACATTATTACTCAATTCTTTAATAAAATACAGTCAAACCTTTCTTAGTGGGCACCTCTATAAGTGGACACCTCTTTAAAGTGGGCACTTTTAGCCAGTCCCATTTTTTTTATCTTTATTATTATGGCTGATGCTGTCACCTCTATATTCTGCAAAGCAAACACTTTTTCCGAGCGAATGTGGGCCTTTATCAATTTTCCCAGTTGAGGTGTCTTCCTATTCAAACTTTAGGTGTTTTATTTATTTTAAATTTTGAAAAACTAGTAATCAAAATGACCGTCAATTATAAAATATTAATATTTCAACAATATTTTATATTAATGATAATTATCAAACACATGAACAAAGGTCAGAGGCGTATTACTGTCTGATTGCATGATCATGATGATGGCCTTCTTGACTCCAGGCTAGGCATGGGTTACAAGCATAATAATTAGACTGCTTTAATGTGCCCACTCGGTATGATCAGACCTCAGCCCAAACTGGCTGTTCCTGGGATGTTTTATCATAGTAGCCAGCAGTGAATGCTCCACACAGTAGACATATATGCTGGACTGATAGGCATCCCTTGATCTGACAGTGACTTTCTTATTTCTTATTATGTAGCAAAGAAAATGATATATTTAATACCATGAGTGGACGCGATGCTCATTCACCCAATTACTTAGTACTGCGAGATTAAGTAATAGGGTAAGGTTCCCCTGTCTCGATGCAATGTTTACTTTGCAGTTGCACTTAATGACCAACACCAAACACTGGTCATTCGCATGCATTCTGTGTCACATTCGTGTTACTATCCACATATAAAATGTTAACCCCAGACTAAAATATAGAAGTATACCTTTTCACAGATTATGAGAGTGGCTTGTCTTACAGAAAGTTTGTGGAACAGTGTGGTTTATCTTAGGAAAAAATCGGTAATTTTTGGGTGCATTGGATAAATCAAAATATTAGAAAGATTTAAATTACAGGATAAATGCTTGTAGATTATATCCTTACATATATTAATTAACAAACATATATATATATATATATATATATATATATATATATATCAACAATTATTATTTTTACTTATTAACCTTTATGTTTAAAAAACAGGATAAATGTACATGCATCAAGTTAATGAAGTACTCTTTAAAACTGGAGCCACTATAGTAATATTTTATTTAGGTGGCAAAACTGAATATGGCAGCTTTTTCCTTCGCATAGTGGGCACCTCTATAAAAAGGGAAGTTCAGCCCAGTCCCAAGGGTGCCCACATTACAGAGGTTTGACTGTATAACTTCATGAAATATAACAGGGGACAAAGTTATTTATCAAGAAAATATCACCAGATACCACAACAAATGGCCATCAACACCTGATCAATATAAAAAAGTCAAGATTACGTTGATTAAGTACATATGTGTTAGCATTTAAAATAACACAACAAATCTTTCAGCTTTATCGGTTTTATTATGGCCGTGATGTTGTTTTGGTAATTTATTATTCTGGCCATGGTAACCGTTATGTGTGCCATAAAAATACACCATCAAATTCCTTCAGAATTACGTTTATTTTTACACAACAAAATTTAGAGTTAATTTAGAATGTTTTTATTATCAACCATAGGTTCTGAGAAAAAAGCTTTTCCGAAGTGATCTTGTAATCCGTGTACCTTTAATGTTAACAGAAAATCCAAAATGTTTAATGTTTCTTGGATAAGTACTTTGCGAACCGAAAGCACAAACTCGTAGATGATTTGCATCGATGCGACTGGTGCCTCGAACAAAAGTGTAAAGTATGCTTAACACATTCGCTGCCCAGCAAAATATTCCCCAGTGCCAGGGCCTGCAACAGTCCCGGGGAGGTCCGGGTGAGTAAGTTCTAAGTTTGAAAAGCTGATAACGAGGGTGTAAAGTCCACCTGGTCCAAGGGCCATAAAACTTGCCTGAGGTGTTATGCACAGAAGGATGTCATAACCCTGTTCGGCCTAATTAGCTAATTAGGCCTACAGCCAGAATGAACTTCAAAGACAAGCGCACACAAACACAGATACGCCCTCACATGCACATATATATATATATATATAATATATATAATATATGTATAATTTATATGTATATATTTATATAATATATATATATATATAAATATATATATATATATATATATATATAGAGAGAGAGAGAGAGAGAGAGAGAGAGAGAGAAAGAGAGTGAGAAAGAATTCATGTTTACACCAGGACCGGGAAAGTCCAGCGGTTCACGCAATAGCGGCTCCAGTAACACTCGGGTCGACTTTCGATATCTTAGTTGAAATAATAGATAATGATTTATAAAACGTCACAGTTATAATCATGTATGATCATCAAAGTTCTAATGTCACTTCATCGATCTGGTAGAACTCGCGAGGGTTTGTGTCTTATTCTGGTTTATGATTGCTATAAACTATCAATTACACGTGTGGAAAGATGGCTCGGGGGTTATGTATTAGGTCATGTAACGCGAGACAGAAAACCGCGCAAGTTCAATTCCTCACTTTGCTTTTTTTTTATTTCATTTTACAAACTTGTATTTTTACTGAAAAAATTACTATTTTGCTTTTCATTACGAACAAAATGATTTTACCAATCATTATAATTCTAAAAATTGTTTTATCATTTATTACACAGTCATAGAGTTATTTACATACCGAGGCGACAGCATGATACAGTGGACCTCGTCATTGTCTCCGGGAATTATACGAATGTATAGGATACGTGAGATATCCAAATATGCCAAACCAATAATATTCAGCCGCGTTCTGATTACCCTGCCGATCTGTGTGTCAGGCATGTGGCACGCGCCCTATTTTTGATGATTGCGCAAAAGGCTGTCCTCGGGGGGCAATAAAACTGAACGACTTCACGCCTCGCTATCTCGAGTTCACACCTAAGGTGCGATCTGTCACACCTCCGTCTCACCAGCGGGTTTGCCGCAAGTAAGTGGCTAAAATACGCCCAAATATAAAACTAGAAAGATTTTTATGCGGTCCTCACTTTCGTTTGATTCTAAGGAATACTCCTACACGGTATCAATTTTACACTACAGGGGGTCATGAACTTATTTCACCGCAAAGGGCGAGAGCCGTGGATATTTGCACGCTCCAAAAACCTTTCTTGCTTTCGAGTTATCAAGCGCACTGATTAATTACAAATTTTACTATTTCATGACAAGAAACCAATTTATAAATGAACTACTACTCACCTGGGCAGAGTTTATCGATATATTTAAGAGATTTCTTACTGAAAATTGCTGATAAATTCATGACGAGTATACCCGTCATAGGCACTGGGGGAATAAAAAAATATGACGAGTATACTCGTCATAGGCAGCAAAAGTGTTAGTTTGCCTTAAATTAAGTGGAGCTCATCCTCATAACGTCTTATTTAAACACTCAATGTTTGATTCGGAATTCCTGTATACTTAACGTGGACAGCATTATTGATATCCAATGTCATAGTGCGCTTACAAGTGTTCATCTTTAAGCTAAAATATGCAGTTTAATATATCTCAATGTTCCCTGGGTTATTGTACACCTCTGATGTTTTAAGCTATAAGAGAATCTTTCTTCTTTTATTTTTGGTATTTTTCTATAGATGCAACTTTCCGACAAAACTGAATTTTATGTTATTAGATAAGTTTAACCTTGACTCCTTCAATGCTTTCAAGACAGGTTTTTCGATCGATGCCCTTGCGGATATCGTTTGAATTTTAAAACCTAGTTTCTAAAAGCTGAATTTAGTTGGCATAAGTACCTCCAGCACCTACCCAATTGATACTCTAAATTCTCTTTCACAACCAGCTTTGACGAAAGATACACCCTGGATATGTATACAATTGTAAATGTAAATATACATACAAACCTTCATGTCTTCCCAACGGGAGCGTAACTCTTGCTCTAGAGGGATTTTGTTATATATTAGCACAGATATGTCGATTTTATTATCTAACGCAGGACATCATGGCTTATTAATCGAACAATATATGATTCTCTTAAAGAGCTTAAAACTGATTAGCCAAAACGATTTTATCATATAATTATATACATTAGATAATCGAGGGGCAAAACGCTCAGCTCTCTGCGCTGGGCAGTCTGGTTATATCCCCGGCGTGGCCATAAGAAATGTCAAAGTCCCCAAGTTGATTTTCTCCGGGATCTTTGGTTTCCTCCTTCCCCCCCCCCCCCCCCCCCACGCAGACTGCCGTACAGCATCTTTTGAGCCATGGAGAGTGCCGCGATATAATATCTTTTTTTTATTACATTTCAAAATTATATGTGTATATATCATAAATATATATATATACATATAATATCAGTCATTTTGTTAATACCCTCAACATTTTCATCAATTTATAAATCGCCTGGTTAACATTTTACAAATTGACTGATACACTGCCGAGGCAGCGGAAATCTTGCAACTGATTTTCACGCTGCCAGCTTTGACCGGTTATGATATATTCAGACATCAGATGGCGGTCCTCTGAAATAAACGTGCGTATGATGTGACAAGCAGCCAACCAGATGCCAATAAACAAACACTCGACAGGCATCCTTGCTCCGCCCATAGCTGCGCTTCAAGCGCCGCTTGATGAGCGTTAACGGTCGACTTTAAATTGCTCCCTCTGCGTTCTCGCATAATCGACCTATTCGATTATGACATTATGACTGTGTTAGCGTAGCCATATGTCTGTTGTCTGCAGAACTGAAACCAGCCAGCGAGGTGTGCAGCCTTTGTTGTTACGTTTTGTTTGAATTACAGCTCACCGGGCGAGCATCCTATGGGCTCAAGTCCCTAAGCAAACCACGTCTGGGGCAATTCTCTCTGAGCCTGTGGCCTGTTCAGTGTCTTCCAGCACAAGAACTCATCTGATTGGACAAAAATACAGTGCTCCCCTCTGGTGAAGCAATTCAGGATACGAGATCATAAAAAACGCTTATACGATATAGGTAGTAGGCCTATAGTTAAAGCGCTGTGGAAAGAGCGTAATTTACTGAAAAATGCGTCAGTTTATTTGACACATCTACAGAATGGATATGAAAATATATTTAAAACAACTCATAACTCTGACACAGACATTGTTTTATAGTATAACCAGACACTTTTAGGTAAACTTCATGCCGATTACAGACATCACCACTTAAATGAAGTGAAAGTGGATGAAAGTCAATAAGATTACGATTCAGTTAAACATAATTTCTTGTAAATTTGTACCCACCTTTTTATTTAATTAAAGGGCCCTTGTCTAAGTACAGTCAGGAGCCCCATGCAACCTTAATCCGCATCTGAAATAGAAACTCAGAAATTCACACTTATATCATAACGACAATAAATGATTCCTAAATAAGTGTTGACAGAACCTGAAATCCAGCAGGTTTAATAAAAAAAATTAATAAAAGGTAGGTTTACTGTCCCCTTTCCAATTACTGGCTCAGAAGACTAATAACAATTAGCCTCCTGGTGTTAGCTCCCTGGGGACGCTACAGGACGCACACACGGGTTTTGAAGTCACTACGACCTGCCATACGCAGATTCCACTTAATCTGGTACCAATGTGAAATGCTGGGTAGAAATACGCACACTTGTGGACGAGACCTTGGTTAAGGGTCTTAAAGAAGTACGTGGCTACGGGATACGAACCTATGACCACTTGATTACATGTCCATCATCTTTGCCCTTACACCACCACGGTCCATATTATAACACATCATTCGTTTTGTACTGTTTATTTCATCCATTGTTCGAGAGACAGTGACACCAACAGTTCATGAATCTACTTTTTAAAAACACACCTGTAATGTTCTGGTTTTTTATCTTATCATACAAATTTATTACATAATTTATTCTTGATTGAAGATTTACTGTATTTTATGCATGAGGACAGATAGTACCCTGCTTGGTAAGTCAGTACTGTATATTGATTTATGTTTATATTTAAAGGTAAACGGAGATATATACAGTTAGCATGCTAGTTTATTTATATCGTATAATATACGATCAAGGCGTCACATAATCAATACTACATAATGAATAAGGTATTTTTCAACGATACCTGAACAGACACTAATTATAACTTTCATAAAAATTCATGAAGTTTAAGAAAATTTACTCATATATTGAATGTTTATGGTAGCTGATGCAATTTATGTATTATATGAATTGTACAAATCGTAAGATTACTAATAGAGGTACTCTGTGAGGTGGAGGAAACTTTGAGAATGCAGAGAAAACTTCCCAATTTGGACGAGCCACAACAACGTACTCCTTTATCAACGCCGGGATCGAACCTATGTATTATTTATTATTTCTTCAAAACATATAAATTATACATAGCGCAATAGACAATGGATTTCCAGGAAAACACAGAGGTCTGTAAAGAACTGAACAGCACTGATACCATATGTGTGTAACATATTTTTACGATATCGCTGAAAATTTCAAACTAGAACAGTAAATTTTAATCATGGTAAAAATCCCCAAATATGATTTTCTCCATAATACCAAGCTTTAACCTTTAAATGTTACCAAATACAATTCCAAGGGTTATATTCTTCAAAGAAATACCCACGCACATTCATATATATATATATATATATATACATAACACTTACGAAAACAAAACTGTGAATTGTGTACCTAGTTGGTTATTTTAAGAGAATGCTTTATATTCTTTAGCTTTAAATGATTTAGTGAAATAAGTAATATAAATCCCATGAAGCATTATGCTTAGCTAATATTATACCAACAGTAAATTCTTTATGTGAATATATGTGCCTGTCTGAACAATACATGTATACGACATACCGGCCGAGTGGATACATGTAGGATCCGTCCTAGATAATGGGGTAGAGCACATGGCCACAAACCGTTAGATGATAAGTTCGAATATTAGACGAAATAGCGAGATTTTTCAAGGTCGGCAACCATCCACTGGAGGGCACTATGGGCTTAATGAGGAGACTATGCACAACAGTCGTTTTTCCTCCACAAACCAATAAGCCTTTTAAGGGGTTCCTCGGTGTTCTGGCTCAGCAATGGGAATTATAAAGACATACACCGCATGAGTAATACAAAGAACCTGTTGACACCAGTATCATCGCGCGTAAGCCGATGTCACGTAGCCCGAAACCTGAATTCTGCAGATGTATACTTAGTACTTAATTAAACAAACATTAAATTTGAGGCGGTTACCTCCATCGAAAGAATATATGCTCAATCGAGGCAATCAATAAATGAGGTTCATACTGTAAATTCATTGTGTCCATGGAACGTTATTACGGTCTCCTGTGTTCAGGTTTTAATGAGTGTATTTTTTTCTATGGGAACTCTGACAATATAAGGGTCAGATCCTCCAGATTATCGGTGAATCAGACCCGAACACTCAATATTAGTAGGAGTCCCTAGTTTGATAGGTAGGGTCTAAAACGTGAGGAGGGTTTGTTATAATCTGCGGATAAAAAGTTAGCGATTTGTCTATTTTTTCTACAAAACCAATTGGTGAAATGAGTTTTTGATATTGTCAGACTTACCTATAATGGTTCCCTGGACTTAAGAACTTCGTCAAGCGGAAGGTCGGGATGTTCATGAAGGAAGATTGTTACGAAACATTTGTATCTTTAGGCAGATTATTCGCCTTTTGTATTTTATTTTCTGAAAAAAAAAATAATGATGTCCTTCAATTCCTGGAAACTCAATCGCAACAAAATCCTTGGTATTTTTAAGTGCAAGAATAATAGACATGTTCCATCTTACTCAGCTCAACTATAAATATCTGCCAACGATGTATTACGGTGCTAGGGTCAATGATACCAAAACATGTGACCCATGGCTCATGACGCTCAGCTGACAGATGACATCATTACACAATATTTATTGTCTATATATGTGGAATTTTTACCTGACAGAATGCATGGGTTTGTCTGGTTAAGTAACGTAACTTAATTGTTGCTCAAAGGGAGAGAATGTTGCTTTAGGTTAATAAGATGTTAACTGACACTTGTAAGTCTCAAAATATCTATTAAATATTCAAAAAGTGAAAGAAAAAAATAAAAATTCCTCGATGCCATCCATGTCATGATGTGACAAGCAGCCAACCAGATGCCAATAAACAAACACTCGACAGGCATCCTTGCTCCGCCCATAGCTGCGCCTCAAGCGCCGCTTGATGAGCGTTATTGGTCGACTTTAAATTGCTCCCTCTGCGTTCTCGCATAATCGACCTATTCGATTATGACATTATGACTGTGTTAGCGTAGCCATGTGTCTGTTGTCTGCAGAACTGAAACCAGCCAGCGAGGTGTGCAGCCTTTGTTGTTACGTTTTGTTTGAATTACAGCTCACCGGGCGAGCATCCTATGGGCTCAAGTCCCTAAGCAAACCACGTCTGGGGCAATTCTCTCTGAGCCTGTGGCCTGTTCAGTGTCTTCCAGCACAAGAACTCATCTGATTGGACAAAAATACAGTGCTCCCCTCTGGTGAAGCAATTCAGGATACGAGATCATAAAAAAGCGCTTATACGATATAGGTAGTAGGCCTATAGTTAAAGCGCTGTGGAAAGAGCGTAATTTACTGAAAAATGCGTCAGTTTATTTGACACATCTACAGAATGGATATGAAAATATATTTAAAACAACTCATAACTCTGACACAGACATTGTTTTATAGTATAACCAGACACTTTTAGGTAAACTTCATGCCGATTACAGACATCACCACTTAAACGAAGTGAAAGTGGATGAAAGTCAATAAGATTACGATTCAGTTAAACATAATTTCTTGTAAATTTGTACCCACCTTTTTATTTAATTAAAGGGCCCTTGTCTAAGTACAGTCAGGAGCCCCATGCAACCTTAATCCGCATCTGAAATAGAAACTCAGAAATTCACACTTATATCATAACGACAATAAATGATTCCTAAATAAGTGTTGACAGAACCTGAAATCCAGCAGGTTTAATAAAAAAATTTAATAAAAGGTAGGTTTACTGTCCCCTTTCCAATTACTGGCTCAGAAGACTAATAACAATTAACCTCCTGGTGTTAGCTCCCTGGGGACGCTACAGGACGCACACACGGGTTTTGAAGTCACTACGACCTGACATACGCAGATGCCACTTAATCTGGTACCAGTGTGAAATGCTGGGTAGAAATACGCACACTTGTCTACGAGACCTTGGTTAAGGGTCTTATTAAAGAAGTACGTGGCTACGGGATTCGAACCTATGACCACTTGATTACATGTCCATCATCTTTGCCCTTACACTACCACGGTCCATATTATAACACATCATTTGTTTTGTACTGTTTATTTCATCCATTGTTCGAGAGACAGTGACACCAACAGTTCATGAATCTACTTTTTAAAAACACACCTGTAATGTTCTGTTTTTTTATCTTATCATACAAATTTATTCTTGATTGAAGATTTACTGTATTTTATGCATGAGGACAGATAGTACCCTGCTTGGTAAGTCAGTACTGTATATTGATTTATGTTTATATTTAAAGGTAAACGGAGATATATACAGTTAGCATGCTAGTTTATTTATATCGTATAATATACGATCAAGGCGTCACATAATCAATACTACATAATGAATAAGGTATTTTTCAACGATACCTGAACAGACACTAATTATAACTTTCATAAAAATTCATGAAGTTTAAGAAAATTTACTCATATATTGAATGTTTATGGTAGCTGATGCAATTTATGTATTATATGAATTGTACAAATCGTAAGATTACTAATAGAGGTACTCTGTGAGGTGGAGGAAACTTTGAGAATGCAGAGAAAACTTCCCAATTTGGACGAGCCACAACAACGTACTCCTTTATCAACGCCGGGATCGAACCTATGTATTATTTATAATTTCTTCAAAACATATAAATTATACATAGCGCAATAGACAATGGATTTCCAGGAAAACACAGAGGTCTGTAAAGAACTGAACAGCACTGGTACCATATGTGTGTAACATATTTTTACGATATCGCTGAAAATTTCAAACTAGAACAGTAAATTTTAATCATGGTAAAAAACCCCAAATATGATTTTCTCCATAATACCAAGCTTTAACCTTTAAATGTTACCAAATACAATTCCAAGGGTTATATTCTTCAAAGAAATACCCACGCACATTCATATATATATATATATATATATATATATATATATATATACATAACACTTACGAAAACAAAACTGTGAATTGTGTACCTAGTTGGTTATTTTAAGAGAATCCTTTATATTCTTTAGCTTTAAATGATTTAGTGAAATAAGTAATATAAATCCCATGAAGCATTATGCTTAGCTAATATTATACCAACAGTAAATTCTTTATGTGAATATATGTGCCTGTCTGAACAATACATGTATACGACATACCGGCCGAGTTGATACATGTAGGATCCGTCCTAGATAATGGGGTAGAGCACATGGCCACAAACCGTTAGATGATAAGTTCGAATATTAGACGAAATAGCGAGATTTTTCAAGGTCGGCAACCATCCACTGGAGGGCACTATGGGCTTAATGAGGAGACTATGCACAACAGTCGTTTTCCTCCACAAACCAATAAGCCTTTTAAGGGGTTCCTCGGTGTTCTGGCTCAGCAATGGGAATTATAAAGACATACACCGCATGAGTAATACAAAGAACCTGTTGACACCAGTATCATCGCGCGTAAGCCGATGTCACGTAGCCCGAAACCTGAATTCTGCAGATGTATACTTAGTACTTAATTAAACAAACATTAAATTTGAGGCGGTTACCTCCATCGAAAGAATATATGCTCAATCGAGGCAATCAATAAATGAGGTTCATACAGTAAATTCATTGTGTCCATGGAACGTTATTACGGTCTCCTGTGTTCAGGTTTTAATGAGTGTATTTTTTTCTATGGGAACTCTGACAATATAAGGGTCAGATCCTCCAGATTATCGGTGAATCAGACCCAAACACCCAATATTAGTAGGAGTCCCCAGTTTGATAGGAAGGGTCTAAAACGTGAGGAGGGTTTTGTTACAATCTGCGGATAAAAAGTTAGCGATTTGTCTATTTTTTCTACAAAACCAATTGGTGAAATGAGTTTTTGATATTGTCAGACTTACCCATAATGGTTCCCTGGACTTAAGAACTTCGTCAAGCGGAAGGTCGGGATGTTCATGAAGGAACATTGTTACGAAACATTTGTATCTTTAGGCAGATTATTCGCCCTTTGTATTTTATTTTCTGAAAAAAAAATAATGATGTCCTTCAATTCCTGGAAACTCAATCGCAACAAAATCCTTGGTATTTTTAAGTGCAAGAATAATAGACATGTTCCATCTTACTCAGCTCAACTATAAATATCTGCCAACGATGTATTACGGTGCTAGGGTCAATGATACCAAAACATGTGACCCATGGCTCATGACGCTCAGCTGACAGATGACATCATTACACAATATTTATTGTCTATATATGTGGAATTTTTACCTGACAGAATGCATGGGTTTGTCTGGTTAAGTAACGTAACTTAATTGTTGCTCAAAGGGAGAGAATGTTGCTTTAGGTTAATAAGATGTTAACTGACACTTGTAAGTCTCAAAATATCTATTAAAAATTCAAAAAGTGAAAGAAAAAAATAAAAATTCCTCGATGCCATCCATGTCATACTATCAACAGGGCTTTTTTCGGAGCAATTTGATAGCAAATACATTATCAAGCATTATTTCAAGGCTATATGTGTGTGAAATATTTGGGTATTTTATTTATTTATATCTGGTTGAAGGGCTACTCAAGAATCGTCTTCTGAGAACGTTGCACGATTGTTGTAATTCGGATGTCTAAATATACCATTAAAATATATGTAATAAATGAGAAGTAATGGGCGGTATAATATTCCTGTTTACTTGAGCAAACGGATGTTAAGAAGGGTGTCACATTTAAGTACAACACAGGAACCCTCATTTTCGAAAGAAATAACAAAACCCCAAGTAACAGTTTCGTGAATTGGTTGATTTATATTTTATGGACGTGAAATAAAGATTGAGAGGTTCCAATTGGTTGAGCTTATTATTGTCAAATAGGTAAGAAAATATACGTGAGGCTCATGCAGCCCTCGTCACAGAAGATGTACAAAGTGCATCAGTTATTAAAAATAAATTCACTAAATGTTACCTTTATCCTTTAAATAATAATGATATGTAAGAACAATAAATAGCAATCTAAGGTTGTTAATTATTACAGTCAAATCTGACGACAATCTCTTTCGCTGGTAGAAGGGAAATCCTTCCTAATAGTTGAACATTTTCCATCGCTACAATGTGTACCTTGCATTGGCATTTATATAGACATTTAAGTGTGTTTTAGGTGAAAAGTTCTTCTGTGTAGATTATTGAGAGGATCATGACTTTTTCCAGATGGACCTGGTCCCTTCAGACGTTCGCACCATCTTCCTAATGTTATATGTCGCTGGTTTTGCAGAAAAAGTACTCCTCTCATTGTTAACCTTCGAGTGGCCTCCAACCTGGTTTAAATTTTATTCAAATTTAAAATCAATTTTTTTAGATAACTCAGAAATAGTATGTGTCGTAGATGCAATATATAGTTATTATTTCCGTTAAGATATTTATTATTCTATACAAGGACAATAATACAAAAGTTTCTGTGCATTTTTGTATCTTTATTCCAGACATGTTTGTGTGTATACATACTTAATGTAATTAATGTAATAGAAAATTTATTGTGAAGCAATTTAAAATATCACATTGGCTTCTATTTTGCCATGTCTATCTGTTTATTTATCTATCTATATCTTTTATCTATGTTTCTATCATTCTGTATGATTAATCTATCCATGGGTGAATAACTATGTTCTTCATCTGAGTTGTTTTGACTATACATAAAATTATGGTGCGGTCTGGACGTTATTGTTCTTAACATACTCACGTATAGCCAAATTAGCTACCATGTTGAGCCAGACTGACATTAAAAAATTTACGTGTGACTAAAAATTCTCCCGGTTTCGACCCGCAAAATGAACACAAGAAAGGCTCACAAAATACATTGAAATCTCACTTTAGCGGACCGTCACGAGACCGGAAGATTGTCCGTTATAGCGGAGGTTGACCGTACAAGAAATGTCGGCTGGTCATATCCATATAACTAATTTTATTTTAAAATGAGGCTATCATTAGTAACTGGAACATTACCAATATAACTTGCTAGAAATAATGTTCTTACATTGATTGAAAACGGACTTCCTGGTAGGCGTCTCAACGTATTTCTTCACTAGGTCCGAAAAATCCTAATCACTTACTCTTACCATGATGTTAAAAGAATCACATTTGGAAAAAATAAAATTCTGACATCTCATTCGAGTTCTATTAAACATCCTTTGCGATCATAAGCAAATAAGATAAATAAATGTATGGCGTCATATGCGCCTGATGATTGGTAAGTGGGAACTCATTTCCGTGATGCATATGTTACAGTATCGAGAATGGGTTGAAATCCAGGTTATAGGAGGTGAAAATAGATTAAAGTCGCAATGCAGGTGACTAGTTTACGTCTTTGATCGTCTTTGATGTAAAGCCCAGCTGAGCTTGCGGTCCAGGCGAGAGAGAATGACAGGCGTGGGTTATCGTTTTGGTGTGAAACGAATACGTCATTTACTTGCTCTTGTGCCTATGGTAGAATAAAGTGGTCCGACTTCAGCATAAACATGTGACTGCACTGATAATTTGACACAATGAAAACTCCATTAATACCGTCTTTTCGTTTGCAATGCGATCGATAATTATAGTCCGTTCCACCAACCGTGAAATACTGTTTTTTCGCGATCATTTTAAAAAGAATTGAGACAGAACAAAGATTTTTGGTACAGAGTTAAATGAGAACGCGACCTAATTTTCTGACAGGAAAAATGTTACATACCCGAGATGAATAGCCTGTAATGAACAAAAATCAAAATCCAGGAGAAACTCGCGGGCTGTTTACGACATTTTCTACCTGGTCAACTAACAAGATTCTGCCTGGCACGTACGTGACGACATAAGCGGTGTTCCATTTTGCAGGAGATAGAATCCCGCTGTTTGGCGATGTGAGGTGGTCAAACAATAATAGCAGATAGCACGTTAAGTACTGTCATTAATACATGCATGTAGCCCCTGTTATATCATATGATTGTACATGAATGATGAATGGCATCCCTGCGCTTTTTCAGAGACAGGATAACAGAAAACCAGATACATTTACAACAACAACTTATTGAATAAATTTACTACAATGAGTCGGTATATTCATCACGAAAAAAACATGTATCACCTGAATGTGTTGATAAGAGTGATGTACGCCGTTCAAAAGTGTTATTTCCACCGCCACCACCCATATTTTAAATATCGATGGAAGATTTCTTTTCTTATGACCATATCAGTGATTACAAGCCGTATTAATAAGAATATTAATGGTTAAAACGGCACGTGTGTACACGTGTGTGCCCTACAGATTTTCTCCAGGCAGGTCCCCACGCACTACCACCTTTTACAATGTATCACCGGCGGCTCACTGTGCAGAGGTCACACACTCCATTCAATCCAATGTCAATTTCAAGTTCCGCAGGGGTTTAAATTTTTAATTCGAATGAACTTTCGTTTTCGTTCATAAACTATTCCTCAGTGACAGTCATCTGAACACATTACTTTTCCTGGCGATTTTTCATGGAAATGGAATTTCTAGTGTTTCCAAAGGCCTACTATGAATTTATTGGTAATATTAGAAACATATATTCATTACCACTTCCTTTTTTTTAAACATGACGTATGTATACAGTGATTATGTCCACATACCAATTAAATGTTATTTCTGATTTTATTTCTGCCTTAATTTAGGCATAACCTACGGACCAGAATAAACATTTTAATTGATGTCTTGCGTCATCCCAACCTTGAAATGGGATCGTCTATATCGCGCTGCAAGTACGCCCGGAACGGTCAAAAGTTAGGAGAATATTCCGACCAGTTCATTATAAGTGGGGGTGGCAAGAAGCCAGTATATGGGTAAGGCCACTGAAAATGTCCCCAGGCTTTTTTTGTTTGTCATCCGCCTTTAATTCCAACGGCATTCAACCCAGCTGGAAAAATTCTGCACGATGATCACTACTAAGTAAATAATGCAGAGATAGACCATATAATGAGAAAAACGTTAGGAAAATGTCAGATAAGTAATAGTTATAAGGAAATGACTAAGAAAAGGAACAAATTTAACACCAATAGCAAATTTTACATGAAAAGTATTGGCGATGTATAAACAAATGATCGAACCTCATAGGACAATGTTTCAGCTTGGCCAGAACAGTCCAACATTTGAAGAGGGGTTTGAAACATTGATATATTATAAATGTACAAGTTCTTTTGAACTTTGTTGATAAACAAATGGAATATTTATGATAAAATCACAATTCATTTCTGACTTCAATACCATGACTATAAATCGGACGGTAGCTATTCAATTTCTTAATTTGCAATCCTTGCTTTGTTACCCACAGTTTGTGCTGCAATGGAACCATGATGTCTACATCGCCTCAAATGACAGGGTACTGCCCGTGTGTATAACAAGTTGACAAAATATATTAGCTCATCTGAGAACAGGATTCCCGGCAGTGCAAAACAGTGGTTTTAAGTGGATTTACCTCAGGCTGTGGTAATTACAATGATGAATAATGTTCTTCAAACACATATGATACGTGGAAAAAATAAGCAATATAAATTGCGTCAGTTAAGGATAGGCCTCATTATGCCTTTTATGTCGGATGTATGTATGTATATATATATATATATATATATATATATATATATATATATATATATATATATATATATATAATGACAAGTTGGACCACAGGCTACATGAATGAAACTGCCTGCCTGGCCAAGACCAGGGCTTTGTGTAAAAATATGGCAGTATTCAGTATCTGATATCGGAGCCCAGCTGGGTCTACTGAACACGGTGACACCTGAGGACCTCTTCATAACGTGTATTCAGGAAATTTCACGCGACGACTGTGACGTCACGGTTACATCATTCCATTATGACGGCAAAGATTTTACATACAACGCTGTTCAGTTTTGCCAAGTTGGCTATGCACTTCTCACATTAAGTAAACAACACCTCAGCGTCGCGATGTAAGTTGTTTTTAATACATTATCACTGACTTCATATAAAATTATGTCGTTTTCTGGGAATTCACCTTATTGCTAAGGACACAGATTATATATCACGGTGGAAAAGAAAACGTGAAAAAAACAGTATTTCACGGTTGGTGGAACGGACTATAGGGTGAATGATATATAAATGTTCCAGCTGAAAATAACAACGAGTAAATCAAGCCCTGGTCTCATAGTCATGGCGAAATGCCTGAATAAGAAAATGGTATAAGGCCTACCGAAGGCAGATCATGTTTGCAATATCTACCGACACATTTCAGTGCGGCCGCTTGAGTGTCCGGTAGCGGGTATGATTTAGCCATTAGTTTTAATAGCGGGGTGTCCACCCAGAGGAGTGTCCGTAGCCGGAGGTTTTACTGTACTCGATAACATTTAAAATAACAAAATCATTGATCTACAATATGTACAAAATACAAATGATATATTGCAGTTAACATTTAGAGAAATAAAATGTCCTAGGGAGGCATCTCTATGGCAAAGAGATATGGCGGTAATACTTAGCTCAAAGGTAAAGGTGTCTCCAGTCCGAATACATAACGTCTGAATAATCTCGTTGCTGCACAGTAGCTGTTTGCGATTCCAAGAAGTTCAAACAGTCCAAACATGCAACACAATACAGTACATCCTGACCAGGCTTGGTGAAATATCATCACAGTCCATAATATACGAGCAGCCCGCGCCAGTTTGCAAGCTTAGAGCTTTTATACTTTTACGGCAGAGTGATCATTACAATAACCAGTTCAAAACGGCACAGAGTCTTAACAGCAAACGCAATTTCAGGTTCCTCATCTTTAAAGAGAATGACCTGTTTTCATCCGTTCTAGTTCCCCTCCGCTGAACAAAGATCTTATTCTTGTGTCACCTTTGTCACATTTTTAACCTCGACTACACTACACTGCTGATCCCGCAATCGGATACGATCACAAACGTCACCAAATCAATATATTCTCATGAAAATTTCTATATACTTTCTCTGTTGTAGGTCATGCTGCTCTGCAGTAAGATAATTTTAACTACATTATGGCAAGTGATATACTGTAAGTAAGACAACTATTGTAAAATGTGCTTCGGTGATGGATTGTTACAGTTTCTGCTCCAATTCATAGTATTGAACAGATAAGTTTGTATTCGCATATGTACAAATCTAAGTGGAATTCATATTCAGTTGTAGTAAGTAGCGAGCTATAGTTAATTTTATACTTTAATCCAACAATTTACATATACGGACTTCTGGTGTCATGGCGAACCGTAAGGTGCACGCTATACTGCGCTGTTAAGAAAAATTGTCAACAACTTGGGAATACAAGATAAAATGACTCGCAGCCGAGGCAAAAAAGACAAAACAAGTAACCAGACGGGAGATATGGACAAATACACAGAGAAGACCTCAGGAGAAAAGGCGAAAAGCGCCAACACAGACCAAGACGAAGCAGACCTTGCCATGGCCATGGCCACGGAAAAAAAACAGATGAGGTAACGGATGAATATGACATTTATACACATATCGCAAACCCAATGGCAGAAATGAAAGAAATAGTGAGAATTACACATTCATCATTAGAACAAAAAATTAACCAATTACAGACGAATATTCTGGACAAAATTAACCATGTTTCAGAAGAAAACAAACAACTCAATGCTCGAGTTACTGAACTAGAATCCAGTGCTCAAACTACCAGTGATAGTGTTGAAAGACTGAAATCACACAAAGAGAATGATCATAAACGTATAAAGGATCTACAGAGAGAAATATCCATTCTAAAAACAGAAAACGCAAATAAAGAAGAACAAACAAAAACATTACAAGACCGTTTAGATTCAGAACTTAACAAAATTGAGAGAAGAAGCAGAGAGTGGAATGTAAGACTATTAGGAGTCAGGGAAGAACCGTGGTCAGAAAACTGCAAAGATGCGGTGGCAAAAATTATTTCAGACCAAAATTTGTTGGGCGAACTCAGGGGAGATGAAATAAAAACGAGAATTGAAACAGCTCACAGAACGGGACGTACAGGGGAAAACCCCAGACACATCATAATAAAGTTCCATGAAAGGCCAGATAGAGACCAAGTACTCAGAAACGGCAAACAGGCGATTACAGGTGGCACCCGTTTTGTAGAGGACTTAACGGTCATGGACTATAATCTTAAACAAAAGTAAAGACCCAAAATGCAGGAGGAGTACTCAAAAGGAAACAAAGTCCGCTTCTGGCGTGGCCAACTGTTTATTAATGGCAAAGCTGTTTAATAGTGCAACAAGACATCTGGCAACACAAACGGCTAAACATAGAAACAACCACAAGAGGCTTATTCAGATGAGGCGACATTCACAACCCCCATGGCCGAGAGGTGGCGACACTGTCGTGGCTTCTTCAAAGGGCAAGGTCGTTTGCCAACACGAACGAGAATCAACCACAACATTACATCGGAAGAGTCAAGCAACAGGACTTATGAAAAGACGCTTTATGGAATATATTTCTTACCTTCTTTTTGTGTATGGTATGATTTTCCATGAGAAACATTTTCACGGAATGTTTACCTGCTTAAACTGTTTTACCATTAATTATTTTCTGTTTGGCCTATTATCGCTCAGTCAGGCAAGGAACCCTCTTCTAATCCTATTTGTCCAATTTACATGTAAACCTCGGCCGACTTTAACTTTCACTGAACTACTTAGAACTTTTATATTAGTGATATATCTTTATTCATTTCATGAGACGGACTCATTGCGCTATCATAACTTTTTATGATAAACAAGACTGTACTCATTTGACAAATATATGACACAAACAACATATAACCAACAGGATCAAACAAACATTGCTTTTCCAGAATTTACTATTTTAACTTTGAATGTTAGAGGTATTAATGACTATCTGAAACGAAGAGCAGTTTTTACATGGCTGAGAAAGCACAAAGCTGATGTTGCTCTCCTGCAAGAGACATATAGCTCTAAGTCTTGTGAAGCTCTATGGCAGAATGAATGGGGTGGGAAAATCAGCTTTAATCATGGTTCCAATCACAGCAGAGGTGTGGCCATATTATTCCGATCTGGTTTTGCTTACCAAATAAGAGCTATACATAGATTGTATAGGTAGAACATTAATATTGGTTTTAAATATTTGTGATTATAGTCTTATTTTGTGTATCTTGTATTTTCCAAATCAAATGGAAGAGAAATTAGATTTAATTATTAATATACACAACTTATTAGAAACCTGCCATATAAGTGAAAGTGTACCTGCCATAATGGGGGTGATTTTAACATTGTGCGTGATGCCATTGACAAAGTTGGTGGGAGAATTAATAGTGTAGACAGAGCAAAGAGCAAACTTAATGATTTTGTAAACAAGTTTAACCTGGTAGACATATGGCGTATAAAACACAAAGGAAAATCAGGTTTTTCATGGAGACAGAAACCTCCAAAAATACAGTGTAGATTAGATTACTTTTTCATTTCATATATGGTACAAGATTTTGTTCAACAGAGTGAAATAACACCTGCAAGTACTTCGGATCATTCAAGTTTATATATTAACTTTAAGGGGATAGAGGAACACAGAGGCGAAGGTTACTGGAAATTTTATGGATCCCTGTTGAAAGATGAAGAGTATAAAAATATGATGATTAACAAAATTAAGATATGGACAAAGATCTTGAAAATATTCAAAGCCTAGAACAAAGTTGGAACTTGTTAAATTTTATATTAGACAAGCCACTATACAATACAGTAAACAAAAAAGCAAAATGAAGACACTGTGTATAAGGAGTTATGCAATAAATTAAATAATATGGAACATCATAACGAAACATCAGATGAATATTTTGAAATTAAAGAAAAAATTAAATCCATTGAATTAAAAAGAACAGAAGGGCTTATACTCCGATCAGTATGCAGATGATTTAACACTCTCACTGAAGGACATAGTCTCTGGACAGAAAGTATTTCACCTCCTTGAAGAATTTAGTGTGGTATCTGGCCTAAAAGTCAACCAAAATAAAACAGAAATTATGTGGATTAGATCAAACCGAAACAGGAAAGATAAACCTCTAACAGGTATATGGACCTTTAATTTAAAAATATTAGGTATTACCTTTAATCATAACAAGCATAAAATGATTGAAGAAAACTTAAGACCTAATATTGATGTGACTGAAAACACTTTTGTCTTATGGAAAACAAGAAACCTGACTTAAATGGTAGAATACTTCTGGCCAAAAATTTGGGTTACTCAAGATTTCAGTATGTACTATCGGTTATAGATGTTCCATGATGTTATATCAAAGAAATAAATAATCTTTTATATTCCTTTATTTGGAAAGGTAACCCAAAGGGTAGGATAAAAAGAGATATTTTGAATTTAAGTTATGAGGAACGGGGTCAAAGATGCTTAATGTCCAATGTATGGTTGATGCACAGAAAATTGTTTGGTTAAAGAGAAATATATTAGGCAAAAACAAAGATTTTGTGAGTTTAATTGACAATTTATGTATAGCCTATGGTCGTCTGGCACTACTTATGAAATGTTCCTACTCTGAAAAGACCTTACAGAAAATGCTACCATTTTATAAAAACATGATGTTAGTGTGGGAAAATATTCGAGAAATCAAACATTCGGACATTATATGGAACAATAAAAATATACTGGCTGGAAGAAATTCAATTTACAACAATATTTTGTATAATATAGGTATAATATATGTCTCAGATCTTTATAATACTGAAGGTAACATTATTGCATTTGAGGTATGGGTTCAAAAAGGGGCATCCATGTACTTATTTAATGTTTGGAGGGTATTATAGCTGGAGTTAGAGCATATTTTCATAATTTAAAAAAAATTGATACCAGTAATGAAAAAGATCAAATTTTGTGTATATAGGGAAAAACATTAAACTATTGGGTACAATAACCTCTAAGTTAATATATGATACAATTATACAGAAAACGGTCACAGTCAATCATTGGGGTAAAGAGTTTTATTCGAAAGAGTATGACATTGAAGAAAGCCAGTGGTAATTAATTTTCATGTTAGCCAAACAAGCCACTATAGACAAAAACTTCAAGAATTGCAGTATAAAATACTGACTAGATGTCTAACAGTTAATGAATGGCCTTATAAGTGTGGCATAAAACAAGATGATTTATGTTCTTTTTGCACAGGCAACAAGGAGACAATAGAACATCTGATGTTTCAGTGTAAAGTAATTAAGTCATTTTGGGAACAATTAGAAGTTTGGATAAACACTCGGTCCGAAACCTATATTCAGTTAAGTGAAAAAACCGTAATAATAGGAAGTATTGATACAAATAATCGGGATGTGATTAATGTAATAATATTATTAGGAAAGCACTATTTATATTTTAATAGAATAGGTGGGAAAATTCCAGATTTGAATATTTTCATTTCAAAGGTACGAGCATATATTAAAATTAAACAATACATATCACATAAAGAACTAAAGGAATAAGATTTTTTGGAATTATGGGGACAATACTTAACATTGTAAAACTAGGACATTTTGTATATGTTCTCTGTAAAATGTATATACGTATAGTCTCTCATGCACATTTTTATTGCAGTCTTATGATTCATATACAAATTAGTTGTTTTTTTGTTGTTTTTTCCACTTAGCCTTTCCATAGTTTTCATCGTATTATGGAAAAATAATATGGTGTGGATAATGCATGTACGAATAGATTTATACAATAAAATATTGAAAAAAAATACATACACAAGACATATTAACATAGGAGAAAACGCACACACACAACAGTGTACAGACACAAACAGTCAAAATCTGAGACAAAAGAAAAAACCTATATACGGTAAGGGAATGGGATCCCACATTTTTACCTAAGTTTTAAATTGGTCGTTTTTATTTTCTGCTTAGACAGTCAATTTTTTGTTGATTTCAGAAAACTAAAAAAAATCTATTGAACTCTTTTTTTTATCGGAGGTTGTTTTACTTCTTATCAACATTAATAAAATTAATAAAACTATTTGAACTGATGGACAGGCTGACCTTGATTCATAACTGAACTTGGATACAGTAACCTCAGTGCAGTAAAGAAGATTTACCTGCATCCGTAAGATACCCCTAACATGTGATTCAGTTAAACTATTTCATTGGTCTTTACAACAAGTGATGCAATGCGAATCCATGTAGTTAATACATTTAATATAATCATATTCCAACGATTTTATAAACAAATGTAGTGAAGACTACGAGTGGTATAGCACTGTTTAACATGCACTGCTGGACAGGAAACCATCGGTTATGTACAAAGCACATATAATTGTTTCGGACGGCTTCATTTATGATGTTAAAAGGTAGGAGCATGTCTCAGAGACAGGTAGTTTGAATACAAGCCTGGACTCAAAACCATACTCGGTAAATCAATTAGATTTAATAATGCAATGGAACACCACATAACATGTAGGATTTTACTCAAAACTTAATGTAAATTGGACAATCAAACTGAATTAGCCGTGAACATGTGTTCTAAATAATAGTGCTTGCAGACAGATTTGTATCTGTCCATGCATTAACAGATGCTCATAGTATTCCAGTACTTTGATCCATTAATGATTTCAGATTTCATCTGGATTCAATTCAGAGGAGTTCCCGTAAGTTCTGTACATAAACATAGATTCAGTGTGGTATGGATGAAATCATTGTATGTGGCCTGTCTTTTAATCGAATGTTCCCTAGAAGTAAAGTGTAAAACACCAATACACTAAAATCAACCTACACCATATAAAAAGATCAAAATATTGAGCACATAACATCTCTGGAAACCTCCTTCTTGTAGTAATTTCCAGACTTTCAATGTCGTTCAACCAACACATCCTCCACTTAATAACCGAACATTTTTAAATGAAACATATAATTTCTGATTTGCCTATCCAACAAAGTTTTTGGCAAATTCAGCAAGGCCTTTCTGACAGAAACCTTGCTGAAGGCGCTGACGTCAGACCTCTTTTTGGGGTCGCTGACGACCAATTTTACTAAAGACAAGCACTTTGTATGCCACAGGTTTTTCGGTATTTTCTTAAAATCGTTGAATTCAAATCCGTATTTAGTTGTGTAACCTTGGTTTCATAAAGCCTGGACATTTACTTTTATAAAAGAGTCATCATTGTAACAGCGTGGTTGGATCCTTTCTTTAAAGGGATTGAAACGCTTACACATTTCTATGATATAATTCCTCTCTTAATTATGCATGTCAAATTAAACGTCAGTTCCCTTTTCTCTTCGAAGCCTTATCAGCAGCCACGCATCTGTCTTCAGTGTTTCTACATTCACTATTATGTCTTAACTAAACTCGCATGGTAGATAGCGAGCAAAATGGCATTCATTTAAGTTCTTTTTTTAACTGCTCTTCAGACCCCCTTTCATAATAAATTAACCTCAAATACTGTTCAAAAGAGTAAAATTTCGTAACAATCAGATTTGTTTAATGATTATTTAGGAAGAAAGTGCTCTAGAATATACGGATGGGTTTTCAATACCCGCTGATTGTGCGAAATCGCCTCATTACACGGTCATTGTAGGCAGAGTAAACACAGTAAAGGAGATGCCTGACTACAATTATATTTGGAAACATCTTTTGCTTTCTTAAGTAATATTTGGTCGAATTTAAATTTGAAAGCCCCGTTATAATTCCTTGACACTTCACCTCGCCAGAATGTCGATCCAGCCTTGGAATTAATAAAAATAGTTAAAATTATTTCAGGTACAATTAAAGTTCTTCTGTGTAGATTATTGAAAGGGTCTGCACTCTTTCCAAAGGAACCAAATCTCGTTCGCTCCATCTTCGCAATGTAATATGTCGCTGTCGTTGCAAGTTGTACTCTCTCTCTATTATTAACAACCCTCAAGTTGTCATCATCCTAGTTTAAGTATTATTCACATTTGAAATCAATCCCTAAACAAAATTTAAAAATGGAATTTATGTCAATATTATCCTTTATCTCAGTTATATTTAAAATCATGCTGCGATAAATACGGTATTGTCTTAACATTCTGACATAAAGTGGGACAGTCGCACAATTACTAACCTGCAAACCTTTAGGTATATCATTAGTTAGTCTATAATCATTGGGATGACCCATGTGAAACTCGAAACCACCAGTATACAAGGAACTAGGAATACTGCTTGACGCTTTTCTGCATACGAGAATGGCTTTCTGTGTTTTTTTTTATAGTCATTGTAAGTCTTTTCCATAAATATGATGAACCTACGAATATAAATGGCATATACTTTATGCTAAGAAATTGCCCAGATTGCCTTCATGCATATACAGGATTACTCCCTTTTGGGTAAATTTTGAATTCTATTATACATTGCCTTAACTATTTTATCGGTAAAACATAATTTTTATTCTCTGTTGTATTTTAGGATCTATGAGTTATGTCAATAAAATTGTAATAATGAAAACGCAAACAATCGGCGAGTGCGTGATTCCTGATTTCAGGTGAAATGGTTAAAAACATGTATTTCCTTCCATTTGGTTAAGTGAGCCGATGTTGGACAGCCATTGGTGTTTATGACATACTCAAAGCAAATTAAATTTAAAATATGGCGGAATAGATTTGATCAATGGCTGCTGAATTACCACTTTTTATATAAGCTTTACGAAAAAGTTATACATTCATTGAAAATACAGCATATTCATATTTGTCATGTTTAAACCTACATTTTTAGTTTGCTGTGCCTTTCGCTGAAAGATCTAATGAGTTTCCGCTACGAGAAAGTGACAATTTCCACTCTTATGTCTGAGATTCGTAAGCTAGGTGTTATTAAATACAAGGCAACTGCAAAGTTGGCCATTAAACCTGGACAAACTGTTGAACCTTCCTTTTCTCATTTTCAAACCAAGGTATGTATTTTTCTACAGTTGCAAAATTAAACTTAGGTCCCGTTCTACAGAATAAATTAATTTTAATTTTGACATTGGATACCTTCTGTCAGCCTTTCTTGTCGATTTCTTTATGCATGTCCGTGGAATCGGCCGAGTTTAAGTCTTTAACTGTCTGTACCTAAACCTCACCAAAATTTCCACTTTATACGGCTGATATGTTTTTGCAAACTCCCATTTTATTCGAGAGTATATCCTAATTAGGGAACCCATAATCGGGAAAATATATATACTAGATCGTCCTATTATTTAATGTCCGTTTTCAAAATGCTACAGTAAAAAATTTTCACGGTTCCCGAAACTGTTGTCTTGGAATGTGTGCACTGTAACTCGCTTGCTTTGCCGCTCTGGTTTAGTGAGCAGCTTATTGTAATACGGCCGCCTCCGCGTGTAAAGCACATACCAGACTCACTACCTGAGACCAAATGCTTAGGTCAGTAGTTCATAGGTCTCCGATTCAGAGGTGAGGGGACACGGCATGTGAATAAATAGTTTAACTTGTGCGTTGAAGTAAATGAATATTCATAGGGCTACCGAGGTCCCTGCATATCTTTATTTAGTACCTATCAGCAGGATATGGTATGAACGGGTTGGTAAGACTGGGGTCGGAACGTTCGTACAACAGAAAACAACGAAAAGGGAATTCCAGCAGCAGCAGAACTTCGAGTGTCATCGAAAAGGTTGGGGTTGAAGACCTCTTTTTACCCCGGGTGGTACCATGTCGGCGAGGCTGAATAGCGCAGGGCGAAGAGTGGGTGTATTGTCCAGCTGACGGAGTAGCGGGATGGTGGAAGGGGACCGCTGAGATGCAGATCTACACCGCAGAACATCATGGTCGACGCAGCTTTCGTCAAAGAGGCCAAGAGAGGTCGGTAAAGTGTGGCCGATGGGATAGAGTGATTCGTCATTGACGAGAGGTATCAATACACAGCTGGTCGGGGCAGTGACTAACCGGGGTCTGAAGGCGCACGAGTCAAGCTCAGAAGAAATGTTAGTATGTGTAACGAACTCCAGAATGCAGCGGGTCGTATCGGCGCTCGAGGAATCTTAAATATCTCTTAATTTTACTATAAAGATAGAGAATTAGAGTAAACGCAATAAAGATACCGTTATCTTATACGTCTCTTTCACTACTCTGAGCCTTGAATAAGCGTTTGTGTGCAAGAGCACGAGGTTCAGACAGACAAACAGGCAACACCTCATATATATATATATATATATATATATATATATTATTTGTAAGGAATCAAACGATTTTAAGCATTGTGTTGACTAATTAGCTTCGATTATGAATATGCGTAAGATTGCGTAATATAAAGATACTGAAAATGTTATGAATATGAGTAAGATTGTGTAAAATAAAGTTACTGAAATGTAATAGATATGAGTAAGAGTTTGTAAAAATAAAGGTACTCAAATTTTATTAATATGAGTAAGATTGAGTAAAAAAAGTACTGAAAAGTTATGAATATTAGTAAGATTGTGTTAAATAAAGGTACTGAAATGTTATGGATAAGAGTAAGATTGTGTAATATATATATGAACTGAAATGTAATGAATATGAAATGAAAACTCACACTCTGACAAGATATCATATCACAAATTCCGTGAAATCTTACTAATCCCTAGACTTTAGTGATTTCATGAAATCCCTAAGTGAAACAGTGATTTTACGAATTAACTGAAAATTTGAGGGGTTTCGCGAAATCCCACATTTACTGTAACGTATATATACATATATAAATATATATATATATATATATATTAATATATTGATATATTCATCTTTACATATATATATATATTTATTTGTGTGTGATTTGGAGCGCCCTTGTATGTGTTGATGATTTATATTTGTGCTTGTTTTGTTTTGGTTTGTTACACCAGATTAATGGCTCAATGGTTAACTATTTCCATCGGCACCCGTGTTATCTAACAATCGATAATGTTGTTTAATCGAACAAGACGGGGAGAAAAAGGAAAAAGTCCATATTTTCAATGACAGAATACCTATTGGTGTAAATTCCTTTTTTATAAAGAAGTCAGTCCCTCCCTGGCTTTCTGTGATTTCCGTCGAGTACTGTAATTAAAAACTTTTTGTCATTACTGTGAGCAAACAGATTAATGTGCTTATGAATTTGCGGGGTGTAGAAGTAAATAATGAAAGATTCTTTAGGTCATTCCTGCGATTTACCACACAGTAATTACTTTCAGGTGAAAATCCTTTATGTAATAATGGCAGATATTACGAAAGCGGTCAGGTTTTCTGTTATCAATCTTTAATTACGGGTAACAACATGTATTCGTAAACTGACGGTATCAGTACAAGATAAGCCGGACAATATAGAAAAAAAATCACTGTTCACTTGTGACGTTGTAGCGTCTTTTTCACGAACTTTCATTTCCCCTTCATCAATATAGCAAACAAAAAGCGAACCAATATATATATATATATATATATATATATATATATATATACATATATATATATATATACATATATATATATATATATATATATAACTTATGTACACATATGACTTGGAGCGCCTGTGTATGTTTGTAGGATTTATACAGGTGCTTGTTTGATTTGTTACATCAGATTAATTGATCAGAGGTTAAATATTTCATTGGCACCCCTGTTACTTAACCAGCGACAATGTTGTCTAATAGAACAGGGGGGGGGGGGAGTTCATATTTTCAATATCAGATTAACTGTTGGCGTAACCTTTATGTTGCTCAAGTTCATTAAGTTTTTTTTTATTTAGAAGTAACTTTGAGCAAGCAGGACATTATGCTTAGGACAAGATAAGCCGGACAATATAGAAAAAAAATCACTGTTCACTTGTGACGTTGTAGCGTCTTTTTCACGAACTTTCATTTCCCCTTCATCAATATAGCAAACAAAAAGCGAACCAATATATATATATATATATATATATATATATATATATATATATATACATATATATATATATACATATATATATATATATATATATATATATATATATATATATAACTTATGTACACATATGACTTGGAGCGCCTGTGTATGTTTGTAGGATTTATACAGGTGCTTGTTTGATTTGTTACATCAGATTAATTGATCAGAGGTTAAATATTTCATTGGCACCCCTGTTACTTAACCAGCGACAATGTTGTCTAATAGAACAGGGGGGGGGGGGGAGTTCATATTTTCAATATCAGATTAACTGTTGGCGTAACCTTTATGTTGCTCAAGTTCATTAAGTTTTTTTTTATTTAGAAGTAACTTTGAGCAAGCAGGACAGTATGCTTATGCATTTGGGGCTGAAGAAGTAAATTATGACAGATTCTTTAGTTATATCCACGGAGAGGTGCGCGTTTGGACTGTTAGTTTGATGACCCTGACGATTATGCCAATCCTGCTTAACTAGCTGGAAAACATGAGCCTAAAATTTAGGTTCTCATAGAAGAAAGATGTGCTCATTGGATGACATCGTAGCACTAGGCACGTATTTACACTCCATAAAAGGAAACAAATGCATTGGGTGTAGTGATTTATTTTATTACTGATTCCTTTATGAAACATGTGTCTTGGTGACGCTTGTGACGCATATATACTAGGTGTACATTTTTATTTGATTTACTTTGTGCCCTGTTGATGTGGACCGAATGTATACGACTGTCAACCGAACCATTCCCCATTGTCATTACAACGTGTGGATAATACTTCATGGCTAAATCAAATTCCTGTGACAAAACATTTTGTGAATGATTATACATTTCCCTCATAATAAAGCAGTTAAATTTTAGACAGTTATCTTCTATATCAATATATTTGTTACAGTCATCTATGGTATAGCAGCACTCCATCCAGCACGAAGCTGGAAGGATAGTTGTCTCCTTGTGCCTTTATATCGCTGGTTGTCAGCGCAATTAAAATGTTCATCTTTGTCCATGCCATGGTCGTATAGTTCAACACCATAAAGTTTGTCCCATACAGGCTTGTATAATGGGCCAGATTGAAATTCGACCCATTCTGTATAACGAAAGTTGCTCGTACGCATGCTGTAACCCATGACATGATGTCGTAGATACTGCGAGAAAACACGATGCTTCCATGTAGATGTTGATGGATTGTGTATCAAGGGCATTAGGCTTGTTCCCTCTGTGCATGTCCTGATATCGGAGGAATCCTCAGGGCATAATTTCAGTGGAGGAAGTCCAGCCGCATCAACTAGAGTTGGAAACAAGTCCACGAATTCTGTCAAATGTTCAGTTACCACACCCCTCAGTGTCCGACCTGGAATACGAACCATCATTGGCGCACACGTTGCTAGGTCGAAGTTTGTTCGTTTTAACCATTCGCCATGTTCTCCGAGTGACAATCCATGATCACCGAAAAAGGTGACAACCGTGTCCTTTGCCAATTCCAAATCTTCTAATTCTGTCAGAATTTTACCCACTAAAGAATCAACATAACTAACTGCACTGTAGTAAGCTCGTCTTAGTGCGAGTACTTTATATGCTGGTAACGTATCATTCATGGCCCCAGAATTATTGAGACTTTTTATATCGTCATAGCTTCGAAGGACGTCGTAAGTTGACCATGCTACTTCCGGCATATACGCAGGTGCGTACTGATTCTCTGGAAGGCAAACGGACTTTTTCGGATAGAAATCAAGAAATTCGGCAGGAAATGTCAGAGGTAAATGTGGTTTGCGGAAACCTACAGCATAAAGAATGGTTTCTCTCCAGATTTTGCAGCAGGGGCTACGCGACGTAATGTTTTAATTGCTTGTTGCGTTATCACATCGTCCGTTAGAGGGAACCGCTGTCTTTCTGCAAAGGGAACAGCCATCCAGCTGAACCCTTTCGCTTTCCTGCCAGGAACGAAAATGTATGGTTCAGACCACGAAGTCGGATCATTATTACCAGTGAGTGGACCTGGGTGGAAGACCTTTCCTATACCAATGCTTTTAAAGCCATGTTCTTTAAAATACTGAGGGATTGTCGTAAAATTTCCACCCGACGTACGAAAGTATGTTTTCAAATAATACACGTGGGTTGTATCCGGACGTCTTCCAGTGAGAAAGGACGAGCGACTCGGGGAACAAAGGGCCTGCTGAACGAAAGCATTCTTTGAGACGAGGCTCTGTGATGCTAATTTGTTAAGGTTTGGAGTGTGAATTTGCCGATAGTATTGAGAATCAGGGTCAGCGAAGGAGGATATCTCCGGACGCATATCATCTGATACCATTAACAGGACGTTCATACGTTTCTTGTTGGCCAACCCTGTAGTTCTGGATGACAAACTTGCAGCCATAAATATGTATATGATCAGGTTATTGAATCTTGCAACCATCTTGTTGAAGTTATCTGTGAAACATTAAATAATTTTAAAGGTATAATGATTTAGATTTTCAAATCGTGTATTGGCATGCAAAACTATAAAGGTCAATGACGTTTAAAATATTGTACATAGCACAAAAAAAGCACACAGAAAAAGGCATCATATATTTCCTTTTAAAAAACTCATTAATACTACACACTTACTATTCATAATTACATACTGCCGAGATGACCACGTATGTCGAGCTATACAAACAATAAAAGTATAAGCGTGATGCAATGAACATACCTAGCTTTTACTTATTTATAGTAGCGTTGTTGATAATGTTGTGTTCGAGTAAAATGGGGTTCACAGCTGTGTCTGCCTACAAGAAAATATTATGCAATTAATACGAATGAATATGTCACATTTTCCAGGATAGGCTTGTATCATCAAAATGAATACAAAATGATGTAGAATGGGTTTCTCTTCAAATAAGGTTTTAACATTTAAATACATTGTCAACCTGCTGACTTGGTGTACTGTGGCTTGACTGTAATTAAGATATGCATCTAATGATGCATTGATGTGATAAATAAACATTATATTTTTGTTCAATACCCTAGGCCATCTGCAACCCTTACGTGCCTACAACGATCCGTGTGACACTGGTTATGGAAGGACGTGGAGAGATAATATAAAATAAGTCGCTGAATAACGTGTCTCATTTCAGATAATATTTGATGTTTAACGTTAACAAATCATCACTGTACAGACACAATTTCTGCAGTTCGAGTTCGTCTGATTGTTTATTTGTGCAAAGTTGTACGTTACTTCTGATGTATGTATTCTGCACTTAATTTTTCCTGAACTAATTCATAATAAATATGTTAACTGCATATTTCTAACTTGCCAATGTGTTTGGTCCTAAAACTTAGGAATACTTGTCCATCATATCACATGGACTGCGATTGGCTCTGTAATACTGTCACAAAATGAACTTCTTTACGACAATTGTGGTTATGATATCGATGAAGTCAGAGGGGTCAGAAGTGGGTACATACTCATGTTAATTGAAATATTTCCATAACCGCAGTTCATTATCAGTTTTGGTCTCATTACCTTTTGCTCTTAAAATGATTCGGTTTAAAATATCAAATTCTCTTCAAAGATGAACCTTTTCAAGACTACCTTTTCTGAAAACGATGTTTATTATTTCGGTATTGTGCTGTTCGTTGCTTCTAAATATGGTGACATCTCACATTAAAAACAACCCGATAACAGTCCATTATTGGACAAATTCGGTGAGAGTTTCTCATTGCTGAATAGTTTCCTTGGTTGGTTCGGGCGGGGAAAACGTTTTCCCATAATACTGATGCAATGTGCGTGGGGTAATTTTGACAATTGAGGAGTGACACGCGTGTCAGCGGAGCCAGGGCGTATTCGTCTTTATCACTTATATATGTAGAGATTTATGGAAGAGCAATTATAATTTTCATGAATTAGTTTTTATAATTATATTACATATTCCCCGCAGATTTAATTTTTCAAAGAATCAATTTTAGCGCCCCCCCCCACCGAAAATAGTTTATCTATGTAATATATCTTTTCATTGACATAAGACAAGTAGCACTCATTGACTAAATGTAAATATTTCAATTATATTAGTGTTGTCGTGAAACTAGGCATGTAAAGGCATACCTATTATAAGACATATAGCAGGACTGTAGGACTTTCATTTCCCCTTCATCAATATAGCAAACAAAAAGCGAACCAATATACATATATATATATATATATATATATATATACATATATATATATATATATATATACATATATATATATATATATATATATATATATATATATATATATATATAATTTATGTACACATATGACTTGGAGCGCCTGTGTATGTTTGTAGGATTTATACAGGTGCTTGTTTGATTTGTTACATCAGATTATTTGATCAGAGGTTAAATATTTCATTGGCACCCCTGTTACTTAACCAGCGACAATGTTGTCTAATAGAACGGGGGGGGGGGAGTTCATATTTTCAATATCAGATTAACTGTTGGCGTAACCTTTATGTTGCTCAAGTTCATTTAGTTTTTTTTTTATTTAGAAGTAACTTTGAGCAAGCAGGACAGTATGCTTATGCATTTGGGGCTGTAGAAGTAAATTATGACAGATTCTTTAGTTATATCCACGGAGAGGTGCGCGTTTGGACTGTTAGTTTGATGACCCTAACTATGCCAATCCTGCTTAACTAGCTGGAAAACATGAGCCTAAAATTTAGGTTCTCATAGAATAAAGATGTGCTCATTGGATGACATCGTAGTACTAGGCACGTATTTACACTCCATAAAAGGAAACAAATGCATTGGGTGAAGTGATTTATTTTATTACTGATTCCTTTGTGAAACATGTGTCTTGGTGACGCTTGTGACGCATATATACTGGGTGTACATTTTTATTTGATTTACTTTGTGCCCTGTTGATGTCGACCGAATGTATACGACTGTCAACCGAACCTTTCCCCATTGTCATTACAACGTTTGGATGTTAGAAGCATTAAATAATACTTCATGGGTAAATCAAATTCCTGTGACAAAACATTTTGTGAATAATTATACATTTCCCTCATAATAAAGCAGTTAAATTTTAGACAGTTATCTTCTATATCAATATATTTGTTACAGTCATCTATGGTATAGCAGCCCTCCATCCAGCACGAAGCTGGAAGGATAGTTGTCTCCTAATGCCTTTATATCGCTGGTTGTCAGCGCAATTAAAATTTTCATCTTTGTCCATGCCATGGTCGTATAGTTCAACACCATAAAGTTTGTCCCATACAGGCTTGTATAATGGGCCAGATTGAAATTCGACCCATTCTGTATAACGAAAGTTGCTCGTACGCATGCTGTAACCCATGACATGATGTCCATGAAATCGACGTAGATACTGCGAAAAAACACGCTGCTTCCATGTAGATGTTGATGGATTGTCTATCAAGGGCATTAGGCTTGTTCCCTCTGTGCATGTCCTGATATCGGAGGAATCCTCAGGGCATAATTTTAGTGGAGGAAGTCCGGCCGCATCAACTAGAGTTGGAAACAAGTCCACGAATTCTGTCAAATGTTCAGTTACCACACCCCTCAGTGTCCGACCTGGAATACGAACCATCATTGGCGCACGCGTTGCTAGGTCGAAGTTTGTTCGTTTTAACCATTCGCCATGTTCTCCGAGTGACAATCCATGATCACCGAAAAAGGTGACAACCGTGTCCTTTGCCAATTCCAAATCTTCTAATTCTGTCAGAATTTTACCCACTAAAGAATCAACATAACTAACTGCACTGTAGTAAGCTCGTCTTAGGGCGAGTACTTTATATGCTGGTAACGTATCATTCATGGCCCCAGAATTATTGAGACTTTTTATATCGTCATAGCTTCGAAGGACGTCGTAAGTTGACCATGCTACTTCCGGCATATACGCAGGTGCGTACTGATTCTCTGGAAGGCAAACGGACTTTTCCGGATAGAAATCAAGAAATTTGGCAGGAAATGTCAGAGGTAAATGTGGTTTGCGGAAACCTACAGCAATAAAGAATGGTTGCTCTCCAGATTTTGCAGCAGGGGCTACGCGACGTAATGTTTTAATTGCTTGTTGCGTTATCACATCGTCCGTTAGAGGGAACCACTGTCTTTCTGCAAAGGGAACAGCCATCCAGCTGAACCCTTTCGCTTTCCTGCCAGGAACGAAAATGTATGGTTCAGACCACGAAATCGGATCATTATTACCAGTGAGTGGACCTGGGTGGAAGACCTTTCCTATACCAATGCTTTTAAAGCCATGTTCTTTAAAATACTGAGGGATTGTCGTAAAATTTCCACCCGACGTACGAAAGTATGTTTTCAAATTATACACGTGGGTTGTATCCGGACGTCTTCCAGTGAGAAAGGACGAGCGACTCGGGGAACAAAGGGCCTGCTGAACGAAAGCATTCTTTAAGACGAGGCTCTGTGACGCTAATTTGTTAAGGTTTGGAGTGTGAATTTGCCGATAGTATTGAGAATCAGGGTCAGCGAAGGAGGATATCTCCGGACGCATATCATCTGATACCATTAACAGGACGTTCATACGTTTCTTGTTGGCCAACCCTGTAGTTCTGGATGACAAACTTGCAGCCATAAATATGTATATGATCAGGTTATTGAATCTTGCAACCATCTTGTTGAAGTTATCTGTGAAACATTAAATAATTATAAAGGTATAATGATTTAGATTTTCAAATCGTATATTGGCATGCCAAACTATAAAAGTTAATGACGTTTAAAATATTGTACATAGCACAAAAAAAGCACACAGAAAAAGGCATCATATATTTCCTTTTAAAAAACTTATTAATACTACACACTTACTATTCATAATTACATACTGCCGAGATGACCACGTATGTCGAGCTATACAAACAATAAAAGTATAAGCGTGATGCAATGAACATACCTAGCTTTTACTTATTTATAGTAGCGTTGTTGATTATGTTGTGTTCGAGTAAAATGGGGTTCACAGCTGTGTCTGCCTACAAGAAAATATTATGCAATTAATACGAATGAATATGTCACATTTTCCAGGATAGGCTTGTATCATCAAAATGAATACAAAATGATGAAGAATGGGTTTCTCTTCAAATAAGGTTTTAACATTTAAATACATTGTCAACCTGCTGACTTGGTGTACTGTGGCTTGACTGTAATTAAGATATGCATCTAATGATGCATTGATGTGTTAAAATAAACATTTTATTTTTGTTTAATACCCTAGGCCATCTGCAACCCTTACGTGCCTACAACGATCCGTGTGACACTGGTTATGGAAGGACGTGGAGAGATAATATAAAATAAGTCGCTGAATAACGTGTCTCATTTCAGATAATATTTGATGTTTAACGTTAACAAATCATCACTGTACAGACACAATTTCTGCAGTTCGAGTTCGTCTGATTGTTTATTTGTGCAAAGTTGTACGTTACTTCTGATGTATGTATTCTGCACTTAATTTTTCCTGAACTAATTCATAATAAATATGTTTACTTCATATTTCTAACTTGCCAATGTGTTTGGTCCTAAAAATTAGGAATACTTTTCCATCATATCACATGGACTGCGATTGGCTCTGTAATACTGTCACAAAATGAACTTCTTTACGACTATTGTGGTTATGATATCGATGACATCAGACGGGTCAGAAGTGGGTACATACTCATGTTAATTGAAATATTTCCATAACCGCAGCTCATTATCAGTTTTGGTCTCATTACCATTTGCTCTAAATGATTCGGTTTAAAATATCAAATTCTTTGCAAAGATGAACCTTTTCAAGACTTCTTTTTCTGAAAACGATGTTTATTATTTCGGTACTGTGCTGTTCGTTGCTTCTAAATATGGTGCCATCTCACATTAAAAACAACCCGATAACAGTCCATTATTGGACAAATTCGGTGAGAGTTTCTCATTGCTGAATAGTTTCCTTGATTGGTTCGGGCGGGGAAAACGTTTTCCCATAATACTGATGCAATGTGCGTGGGGTAATTTTGACAGTTGAGGAGTGACACGCGTGTCAGCGGAGCCAGGGCGTATTCGTCTTTATGACTTATATATGTAGAGATTTATGGACGAGCAATTATAATTTTCACAAATTAATTTTTATAATTATATTACATATTCCCCGCAAATTTAATGTTTCAAAGAATCAATTTTAGCCCCCCCCCCCCCCCCCCCAACCGAAAATAGTTTATCTATGTAATATATCTTTTCATTGACATAAGACAAGTAGCACTCATTGACTAAATGTAAATATTTCAATTATATTAGTGTTGTCGTGAAACTAGGCATGTAAAGGCATACCTATTATAAGACATATAGCAGGACTGTAGGACGATAATCCTATAGAAATTAAATTCCGTAACCTAACACACAATCCTTATAATCCTTATGAAGTTAGGCCAAAGAACTCATCAAGAATACAACTAAGATATAAAAACTCATCTGGAAATTACACTAAAATGGGTCAATTTGAAGTACAAATTCAGTCAGAATGAAAGAACAGTGCTTTTATCTTTCTCCGTCGATTTGCTTTTACTATTAAACTTAGTTATATAGCTGACCCTCACAATAAGTGGAACGCTTACAAACCACTGAATATGAATCATATTATTCCCCGAAGGGTCGGATTCATGTAAGAAGTGATTAAGAAGGGTTAAGACTACAATTGTCTTCAAGCCCTAGGGGCCATTAAATCGAAACACCCGTTGTAACAGAAGACACGTCACAAGCAAATCTTCTGTTTTCATCATTTTACAAACTGACTGATTATACCCCATCTTCAGTCAGCTGGCGCGTCCTCAAGCGCGCATCACCGAGAACAAACACCCAATATTCGATCAGCTGGCGGGTCCTTAAGGGTTTACCCGCGAGAAAGGTTCCTGGAAGAAAAGGTCCGAATTATAACTTCCCCCAAGACACAAATACACAACAAAAGATAAGGGCTCATTTCAAAATTCAGGCATAATCGTTATACCTATTTACACCCTTCTGACCATGGTTGAGTCCTTCCCCACATAATAACATTATCACACCAACCGTTCGTTGACAATTTACATCTGACGAATGCGAAGTATATATATACATATATCCACCTATGTTTGTGCGTGTAACGGTACTAATCCGACGGAGTAAAGGAATTTCGTTACCCATCCTATCATCCGAACCAAAATGGAATACACAAGACAAATTGTCTGTGGAAACCTTTTATTCAGCACATCAAGACCTGAACAATAAACGGATAAACACACTTTAAACACGTACCGCGTTTCAAACGTCCGTAGGCAGAGTCTTCATAATATGTATATACATATATTTTCAAGGTTATCATAAACATTAATTCAGGCGGTCAAAACATACAAGTATTATTTGATACGAGTAAAACCCATTATCAACACAGAAAGTTTAACACAGAAGGTTTAAACCTTACGAGATAATAAAATCGAATGCCTTTTACCCTGGTCTGCTATGGTTATAATATTTACACACGTAATGTTGACACGCAGAATTATAACTTAGCGAACGTTTAAGTTCATAAATATCAAGAAGAAGAATAAGCGAGGCAATATGGACTGCAAGGTACCAATGAAGAAAGAAATAAGAATTAGTATCTCCCCTGAATAATGAACGGATGAACAGAGTGAACACGTATGGCGTGCAGGCAGAGTGTCGGGTGAACGGACTTTTTGTCCGGAGTTTCCGCCACTCTACGCACTGCTAGGTGTTAGCTGTTCTGGCAGCACATGTATGTAAAACCCGTGTTATATATATTTATATATATATATATATATATATATATATATATATATATATATATATATTGAATTTTAAAAATTAATTTTTAACGATCAGCTTTAGTAATTAACTTCTCAATGCACTATTTACATATGTTACACATACTTGCACAAAGTTGATGAATTGCCTTTTAGACGCAATACCTATATAGTGATTTGCATAAATATATTGTTAGGCTGTAATGCTATTTATTAAGGATAAGTGCTAGACGTAATATGGACTGCCAACAAGCCGTGATGAAGAAATACGTCCTCAAATATTACTGAACTAAGCCACTCTTACCGAGATAAGGCTTACCAGTATCGATATATTCCGATTTGTCATAGAATTTTAGTAATGTGTATAACTTTTGTTTAAGTAAGAGCACTCTTAGAGATTCTTAAAGGGGTTTTATTATAATTTCATAATAAATGTTTTCATGAGTTGAACTTGTGATATGTGTACTGTTTAACATGTGGCCACATTCATCAGTAGTTATTTTATTGAGCACAATGTGAGCCCAGTCTCGTATAAATATAATTTTCAGAAAGAGCCTAATTCGACATGTTCTTCAACGTTATATCCAAAAATATGTCATTAAACCCATTTTCATGCAAAAGATTGTTCATGTAATATGATAAATTATCTTAAAAAGGTTTATTAAGCGTAAAACAAGATTAAAGACTAATCAATTTACAATGGTTCTTTTATTTCATGAATATATGCGCGCTTGAATTCTAGTCAAAATTTACGATTTACATTAAAAAAATTAATAACATTTTGAAAAAAGCATATCAATTGTGGGATAAAAAACATTAACATATACCTTATGTATTATGCATGTTTTCACACAGAGAAAATCTAAAGCAGGATATGAAAATTGTGTCAAGTGCAGAAAAAAATGTACAAAACCTTTTATGTTTCTTGCGCAAATGCATTCACATTCCACGGCGCAATGGTCAGGAGTTATTTTAGAAGGGCGGCCCTTGTTTTGATAACGAGTGTTTATATTTTATACTTAAGTTCGGTGGCATGTGCAACAAACACATATTTATATGTATGTATGTATGTAAATATATAAATACGTGTGTGTATAACGGTGCACGGTATACATCGTACAGTAAAATACCTACATTAACACTATTTATTGAGTGTAAAACTCCAAGCCGTGTAAGGATTGAAAGCTAAATGATTCACAAAATGAACAATGGGTCTGTAGGAAACTGGAATTGCTTGATGGACATCATACCAAACATTTTATGGTAATTCCAATATTTGAATTTTTATTCGTAAAACGTTTACAGACTTTTGTATAAATCAATACATATATAAATATATAATTTGTATAAATCAATACATAAATAAATATATAATTTTTCGCGTTTTTATCTAAAACATGAAATTATATATATATATATATATATTTTTTTAATTTTTAAATCTTGTCTGTTTAATTGTGACTTCTCTTTAACACAATCGCTGCCTGGCCAAATATAGCCCAAGTGCAAGGTCCTGCAACAATCTCGGGGAGGTCCAGGTGACTTAGTTGTAGGTTTGAAATGCGGAAAACGAGGGCGTGAAGTCCACCTGGTCCATGGACCATTTAACCTAACTGAGGCGATATGCACAAAAGGGTTCATAACCCTATTCGGCCTGAATTGGTAATTAGGGCTATAGTTTGTGAAGACTTCAAAGGAAACAAGCGGAAACAAACACTGATACGCTCGCTTACATGCACAAATATATATATATATATATATATATATATATATATATATATACATATATATATCGAGAAAAAAAGAGAGAATATGTTTACACCAGGACGGGGGAAATCTAGCAGCTTACGCAACAGCGGCTCCTGTACACGCTCTCATCGCACATTGATATATTAGTGGGAATATTAGATGGAGATTTATAAAACGTCACAGTTATAATAACCGATAAACTGCTGGTTCGAATCAAGTCTTTGCTTTTTATTTTCCCTTCATTTTACAAACTTGTATTTTTACTAAAAAAATACTTTTTTACCTTTTATTACGAGCAAACTGATGCTTCCAATCAATGTAATTCTAAAAATTGTATTATCTTATATAACACACAGTCATAGAGTTATTTTCATATCGAGGCGATAGCATGATGCAATTTACCTCGTCAATGTCGCCGTAAGAGGAAGCAAAAATGCTAGTGTAACCTAATATGATAAACTCTACATCTTTTGATAAAATTCTATATTATGAATTGTCTGAATACGTCGGGTCTTGCTATGGTGAATTCCAAAGTGCGGTTCGGATTGCCGTAATACTAAAGTGCCTACATGTTTTGCAAGTGATCGTTTGAGTTTGATCCTAAGCCTGCTTTCAGAATTTTATAATTCACTTGGACTTGTTGGCGAAGGTATTTAGACATGCATATTGCTATTTATAAATAAAAAGTATACGTCAAAGCAATAATTTGTAGCCGCGTTCTGATTACTCTGCCGATCTATGTGTCATACATATGGAACGCACCCTATTATTGTTCATTGAGCAATAGGCTGTCCTCGCGGAGCAAAAAACTTTCTGAACGACCTCACGCCTCGCTATCTCTAGTTCACACCTAAGGTGCGATCTATCTCACCTCGGTCTAACCAGTCGGTTTGTCGAAAGTAAGTGGCCAAAATACGCTAAAATATAAATCTAGACACACTTGTAGCAGTCCGTACTTTCGTTTGCTTCTAAGGGGTACTCCTACACGGAATCACTGTTACACTTTTTAGGCCACGAACTTATTTCGTGACCTAAAAAAACTGAGTCATTTTTGGATAGTGAATGCATCAAACTTGTGCTCTGAGGACCACAATTTATGGAGTTTTTCACGAAATATAGGCCAATATTTTGGCTTAAATGCATATTTTATCTAAATGCCTTAATTTTAATAAATGTTTCAGAAATTACGCTTTGCAGTTTAGACTTGCCTTAGCTTGGACAATACTTGATATGTATTCATTAAGTAGGAAAACTAAAAATTGGAAACAGCAATCGTGATATTAAGCATTTATATATTCAGCAGGATACCGTTACATAAGTTTGTTACATTATTAAAGCATTTTACAAGATAGGACATGAATAATATCTTCAGTTAGACTTGGCCACGCTGGAGCATCACAAAGCATTTTATGTAAAATATACTCTTAAGATAGGACACAATGTATCATTGTCGTGCAATAATGTATCTACTTAGTTAGTAAGATAGCCTTAAAAGCGTAACCTTATCAAGAGATTGAGATCAAGCCTGAATAATATCCACGCAGTAAAATTCAGCACTACTAGAATACTTCACTCCCTGGAAACATGATAATGTTACTACAACACACTAGACTATTTTACTATAACATATCCATAGAACACAAAAATGTATATACTGAGTAAAAATCCAAGTTTGCACATCACTAAGTGTATATTACAACTCAAGATATGTATTTAAATATTTTAACATGAGTATTTCATATATTTTTATACAAATAAAATTAAAAGTAAATTGAGAATGTTGTTATTATCATCCACATTTTCTAAAAAAAGCTTTCCGAGGTTATCTTGTTATCCTTATACCTTTATTGTTAATAAAAAATCCAAAACGTTAAATATTTCTCAGATAATTACTTTGCAAACGCGCAACTCGTGGATTATTTGCTTCGATTCGACTGGTGCCTGGAACAAAAGTGCAAAATATATGCTTAATGATTACCTTAAATTTAGAGGAGCTCATCCCCATACCGTCTTATTTAGACAGTCACCGTTTGATTCGGAATTCTTGCTCTAAAGGGAATTTGTGATTTTGTAGTAGCACAGAAATGTCTATATAATTACCTAACGCATGACATCATCGCCTATTAATAGAACATTTTTGCGCTTTTCTATAAGAACTTAGAACTGATTAGCCAAAATTATTTCTATCATAACATTTCATACAGATAGTCTGTAATATATATCTATATCTCTGGATAGTCGCGGGGCAAAACGTTTCCCTCTCTGCGCTGGAGAACCTGGTTCTCTCCCGGATGTGGCCATGAGAAAGGTTTAAGTTGCCCGGTTTACTTGATTTTCTCCGGGTTCTTCGGTTTCGTCCACCCCCCTGCAGCACCAGTTGAGCCATGAAGAGTGCAGCGATATAATAACATTATGTTATTCATGTAAAATAAGTAAGTTTATATTTATCGTAAGTATATATATATATATATATATATATTTATATATATATATACAGTTAAGTGTAAAATCAGCCAATTTGTAAATTGTCTGAAATTTTAAGTCAATTTACAAATTGCCTGGTTCACTCAGGCACTTTATAAAATGAATGCAAATTTCAGGCTTTTTACAAATTGACTGAAAAATGAATCAGTTTATTTGCCAGATTGACTGATTCGACATGAAATAATATTTTGTTGATAATAACTCATTATTGTGAAACAGACATTGTCTTATAATATAACCACACACTTTTAGGTTAACTTTATGCCGAATTTTGTTCCTTCTAGGTTATATATGAAGGATACTGGTCAAGTAATAAGACGAAAATACACAGAATAAGGGGGGAGGGGGTCACCGGGGGGTAACAAGAATCTTATAGTTGAAATATACAAACTGCTGAAATATTGAACATACATCATACATACGTATGTTCCGCCCATATGTATAGCAGCGCCTGTACCTGATGTTGGGTTCCAAAGGGATGTGATCTCAGCTGTGCCTACCTGCATTAACCCATAACAGGCTTCTATCATCCAAATAAATAGTATATGATTCTTTGAAAAAGGGATAAAATATAATCGCCACAGAGCACTTAATAGGTACAGATAAGGAAATACTATGCATTTGTACGTGTATTGTGAATGTATAATATAATTTCCAGGATAGTCTTTATCTTTAAAGTGAATATAAAGTGACTGCTTTATATACATACACATATAAACATGTATATATATAATATACATATATACATGTATATAATATATATATATAGAAATCAAAATTACCGTCAATTATTAAATATTAATATTTCATATTAATGATAAAGATCAAACACATGAACAAAGGTCAGAGGCGTATTACTGTCTGATTGCATGATCATGATGATGGCCTTCTTGACTCCAGGCTAGGCATTGGTTACAAGCATATTAATTAGACTGCTTTAATGTGCCTGCTTGGTATGATCAGACCTAAGCACAAACTGGCTGCTCCTGGGATGTTTTATCATAGTAGCCAGCAGTGAATGCTCCACACAGTAGACATATAAACTGGACTAATAAGCATACCTTGATCTGACAGTGACTAGGCTTTATTATATCTTATTTCTTATTATGTAGCAAAGAAAATGATATATTTAATACCATGAGTGGACGCGATGCTCATTCAACCAATTACTTAGTACTGCGAGATTAGGTAATAGGGTAAGGTTTCCCTGTCTCGGTGCAATGTTTACTTTGCAGTTGCACTTAATGACCAACACCAAACACTGGTCATTCGCATGCATTCTGTGTCATATTCGCTGTTACTATCCACACATTAAATATCAACCTCAGACTAAAATATAGAAGTATACCTTTTCACAGATTATGAGAGTGGCTTGTCTTACAAAAAGTTTGTGGAACAGTGTGGTTTATCTTAGGATAAAATCGGTAATTTTGGGGTGCATTGGATAAATCAAATATTAGAAAGATTTAAATAACAGGATAAATGCTTGTAGATTATGTCCTTCCATATATTATTTAACACACAGATATATATATATATTAGTAATTATTAGTAATTTTATTAGTAATATTTTAAAGTAGGTGGTAACACTGAATATGGCAGCTCTTTCCTTCATATAGTGGGCCCCTCTATAAAGTGGGAAGTTCAGCACAGTCCCAAGGGTGCGCACATTATAGAGGTTTGACTGTATTACTTCATGAAATACAACAGGGGACAAGGTTTTTCATCAAGAAAATATCACCAGATACCACAACAAATGGCCATCAACACCTGATCAATATAAAAAAGTGAAGATTACGTTGATTCAGTACATATGTGTTAGCATTTAAAATAACACAACAAATGTTTCAGCTTTATCGGTTTTATTACGGCCGTGATGTAGTTTTGGTAATTTATTATTCTGGCCATGGTAACCGTTATGTGTGCCATAAAAATACACCATCAAATTCCTTCAGTATTACGTTTATTTTTACACAACAAAATTTAAAAGTAAATTGAGAATGTTTTTATTACCATCCATAGTTTTTGAGAAAAAAAGCTTTTCCGAAGTGATCCTGTAATCCGTGTACCTTTAATGTTAACAGAAAATCCAAAACGTTTCATGTTTCTTGGATAAGTACTTTGCGAACCGAAAGCACAAACTCGTAAATTATTTGCATCGATGCGACTGGTGCCTCGAACTAAAGTGTAAAGTATGCTTAAAGTTTACCTTAAATTTAGTGGACCTCATCCTTATAACGTCTTATTTAACAATCAACGTTTGATTCGGAATTCCTGTATACTTAACGTGGACAGCATTATTGATATCCAATGTCATAGTGCGCTTACAAGTGTTCATCTTTAAACTAAAATATGCAGTTTAATATATCTCAATGTTCCCTGGGTTATTGTACACCTCTGATGTTTTAAGCTATTAGAAAATCTTTCTTCTTTTATTTTTGATATTTTCTATAGATGCAACTTTCCGACAAAACTGAATTTTATGTTATTAGATAAGTTTAACTATATACATTAGATAATCGAGGGGCAAAACGCTCAGCTCTCTGCGCTGGGCAGTCTGGTTATATCCCCGACGTGGCCATGAGAAATGTCATAGTCCCCAAGTTGATTTTCTCCGGGATCTTTGGTTTCCTCCACCCCACCCCCCTGCAGACTGCCGTACAGGATCTTTTGAGCCATGGAGAGTGCCGCGATATAATATCTTTTTTGTTAAAACATGTCAAATTAATATGTGTATATATCATAAATATATATATATACATATATATATACGTACATATATGTTACAGTCAAAGACTAATATCAGTTAATTTGTTAATACCCTCAACATTTTCGTCAATTTATAAATCGCCTCATTCACATTTTACAAATTGACTGATACGCTGCCGAGGCAGCGGAAATCTTGCGCTTCTAAAGAAGCAACTGATTTTCACGCTGCCAGCTTTGACCGGTTATGATATATTCAGACATCAGATGGCGGTTCGTTGTCCGCTAAAATAAACGTGCGTATGATGTGACAAGCAGCCAACCAGATGCCAATAAACAAACACTCGACAGGCATCCTGGCTCCGGCCATAGCTGCGCTTCAAGCGCCGCTTGATGAGCGTGAACGGTCGAATTTAAATTGCTCCCTCTGCGTTCTCGCATCGTCGACCTATTCAATTATGACATTATGACTGTGTTAGCGTGGCCATGTGTCTGTTGTCTGCAGAAGTGAAACCAGCCAGCGAGGTGTGCACGCAGCCTTTGTTGTTACGTTTTGTTTGAATTACAGCTCAACGGGCGAGCATCCTATGTGCTCAAGTCCCTAAGCAAAGCACGTCTGGGGCAATTCTTTCTGAGCCTGTGGCATGTTACCGAGGCGATGAGCTGTCACTCAAACGATGTGAACATGATTGGCTCCGTGTAGTCCTCGCTTGTATGTGTCTTTTAGCACAAGGTCTCATCTGATTGGACAAAAATACAGTGCTCCCCTCTGGTGAAGCAATTCAGGATACGAGATCATAACAAACAGCGCTTATACGATATAGGCAGGAGGTCTATAGTTAAAGCGCTGTGGAAAGAGCGTAATTGACTGAAAAATGCGTCAGTTTATTTGACACATCTACTGAATGGATATGAAAATGTATTTAAAACAACTCATAACTCTGACACAGATATTGTTTTATAGTATAACCAGACACTTTAAGGTAAACTTCATGCCGATTACAGACATCACCACTTAAACGAAGTGAAAGTGGGTGAAAGTCAATAAGATTACGATTCAGTTAATCATAATTCCTTGTAAATTTGTACACACCTTTTTATTTAATTAAAGGGCCCTTGTCTAAGTACAGTCAGGAGCCCCATGCAACCTTAATCCGTATCTGAAATAGAAGCTCAGAAATATACACTAATATCATAACGACAATAAATGATTCCTAAATAAGTGTTGACAGAACCTGAAATCCAGAAGGTTTAATAAAAAAAATTAATAAAATGTAGGTTTACTGTCCCCTTTCTAATTACTGGCTCAGATAACGAATAACAATTAACCTCCTGTTGTTAGCTCCCTGGGGACGGTACAGGACGCACACACGGGTTTTGAAGTCACTACAACCTGCCATACGCAGATGCCACTTAATCTGGTACCAATTTGAAATGCTGGGTAGAAATACGCACACTTGTGGACGAGACCTTGCTTAAGGGTCTTATTGAAGAAGTACGTGGCTACGGGATTCGAACCTATGACCACTTGATTACATGTCCATCATCTTTGCCCTTACACCACCACGGTTCACATTATAACACATCATTCGTTTTGTACTGTTTATTTCACCCTTTGTTCGAGAGACAGTGACACCAACAGTTCATGAATCTACCTTTTAAAAACACACCTGTAATGTTCTGTTATTTTATCTTATCATACAAATTTATTACATAATTTATTCGTGATTGAAGATTTACTGTATTTTATGCATGAGGACAGACAGTACCTTGCTTGGTAAGTCAGTACTGTATATTGATTTATGTTTATATTTAAAGGTAAAACGGCGATATATACAGTAAGCATGCTAGTTGATTTATATCGTACAATATACGATCAAGGCGTCACATAATCAATACTACATAATGAATAATGTATTTTTCAACGATACCTGAACAGACACTAATTATAACTTTCATAAAAGTTCATGAAGTTTAAGAAAATTTACTCATATATTGAATGTTTATGGTAGCTGATGGAATTTATCTATTATATGAATTGTACAAATCTTAAGATTACTAACAGAGGTACTCTGTGAGGTGGAGGAAACTTTGAGATTGCAGAGAAAACTTCCCACTTTGGACGAGCCACAACAACGTACTCCTTTATCAGCGCCGGGATCGAAGCTATGTATTATTCATTGTTTCTTCAAATCATATAAATTATACATAACGCAATAGACAATGGACTTCCAGGAAAACACAGAAGTCTGTAAAGAACAGAACAGTACTGGTACCATATGTGTGTTACATAGTTTTACGATATCGCTGAAAATTTCAAACTAGAACAGTTAATTTTAATCATGGTAAAAATCCACAAATATGATTTTCTCCATAATACCAAGCTTTTACCTTTAAATATTACCAAATACAATTCCAAGGGTTATATTCTTCAAAGAAAGACCCACGCACATTCATATATATATATATATATATATATATATATATATATATATATATATATATATTTATATATATATATATACATAACACTTACGAAAACAAAACTGTGAATTGTGTACCTAGTTGGCTATTTTAAGAGAATCCTTTATATTCTTTAGCTTTAAATGATTTAGTGAAATAAGTTATTTAAATCCCATGAAGCATGCTGCTTAGCTAATATTATACCAACAGTAAATTCCTTATGTGAATATATGTGGTTGTCTGAACAGTACATGTTTCGGTTTACAAACCCGCCGACCTCCGATATCCTCATTTTAGAAAAAAAAAATAAAATTGGCATTTTGACTTTTTTTCCCTTTTATATTGCGTCGCTGAATCCAACACGGTTGTTGACAAATGAAATGTTCAGTGACCGTGTGTATTTGATCACCTCAAACGTTAGAACTCTTATGATTGGCTAATAAGGTCACCTTCGTAATGACAGATGGAGGTTTAAGCCAATCACAATAGGGTATCCTTGGGCCATAAATGCAATTGATTGGCCATCAAGTAGTCAAAAGATTCAGCAGGAAATTTGAGAATTCTTTGAGAGTTTTCAAAGGTCGTTTTCTGCACTAGGGTACATTTTTAAACCAGCGTTTATGTCATATTTATCTCTTTAAACATATTTGTTTTAGATAGATGTAAATTAGAAAAGAAAATTAGTTTTGTTTGGTTGCATAGCGGCTTTACCAGCTTGCCACGGTTAATAACTTGCTGGATATACAAACAAATTTACTTCTAAGACTAATTTTTGTACTCAAAGTCAGACGCTATTTATTACTGAAAATTGGCGAAGTTTCGGAAGTTTACTCTTTAAAAATATTATAACTTGTCAAAAGTTAAAAACGTAGTCTTGTAACGCTTAAAAGAAAATTACAGAACAGATCAAATTATATACTGCATGAGGTCATGTATTCTTTGAAAACTCCAGGAATTCTCAAGGTTTCTGCAGGATTTCCGACTATCTGTAGTGTTATTGGCGCGGGTTTACGTGAAGCGTAGGCTTTGCGGGTATTTTTAAAGTCAATACAAAAGCAAGCTAAAATGAAAGCCCTTTAAAATGCAAAAACTTTGAAAGGATTCATTTAATTGTTCCAAACGGATGTGTTGGAAGCTTTGATGTGTATGGAAGCCGCTAAAGCAATACCGGACTGCCAGTGGCCAAGTGACGGCATATTAATCTAACTGAGTACGGTACGTGCTGTCACGGCCGTGGTAAGAAATGCAGATCTTTATTAATTAATAAAATTTATTAATACTTTTTAAACTTTTGAAATAGTTGAATTATTCAATGTGAATAATGGAAACGTCACTTTATTAGCAGTTGTTGTATATTCAAATGTGATCTCCAATGGAAATGTCACTTTATTAGAAGTTGTATATTCAAAGGACTATCAAACATGCGCAACACAAAAAAAAGGAAAGGTCATGGTCATGAATCAAACCACTCCGACTCCGAGTTCCATGTTGTTGACATTTGATAATATAATAGGTGAATAACTGCAAGTTGCATATTGTCATTGATAATGTCATTCACGACTGAAAAATAAAAATTGCAGTCTATCATGCTAGCAGTGAATATTTAGTTTTCTCCTTGCATATATGACAAAAATATATTATTTTGTATTTGTATAAGTATTTGACTGGTCTTTAATTTGTAAATCTTGATAAAATAGGCAAGTCACTTATCAGGGACAGTGACTGAAGTTTTATTTCAGGTGTGTATGAAATCATATATAACTTAATAAGTTTACTCTTTAAACTTTTTATTTGTCATTATTTTACCTTCGCTGACATTTGAATGGCTTGAAATAACATGGCACACGCATAATTCATGTGTAAAACTCAAGAGGATGATAATATTTTAATAATTTTATATATTATTTTATATTTTTTCTATAGGTTTATATAGTGCCATTTAAAAATGAATTTTATAACCCAACTGTACAATACAGGATTCACGAACACCAGTATCCAGGTTTGTTCCATTTTTTGTTTTTCCTACCTCCTACCTATCACTTTTGTCAAACATGTTCGTAAACCAAAGAATAAAAAAAAGTCTGGCCTAATGGGGTAGAGCACATGGCCACAAACCGTTAGATCATAAGTTCGAATCTTAGACGAAATGGCGAGATTTTTCAAGGTCGGCAACCATCCAAGGGAGGTCACTATGGGCTTAATGAGGAGACTATGCAGAAGAGTCGTGTTTCCTTCACAAACCAATAAGTCTCTTAAGGTGTTCTGGATCACCAATGGGAATTATAAAGACATACACCGCATGAGTAATACAAAGAACCTGTTGACACCAGTATCATCGCGCGTAAGCCCATGTCACGTAGCCCGAAACCTGAATTCTGCAGATGTATACAGAGTACTTAATCAAGCAAACATTAAATATGGAGGCGGTTACCTCCACCGAAAAAAATATATCCTCAATCGAGGCAATCAATAAATGAGGTTCATACAGTAAATTCATTGTGTCCATAGAGCGTTATTACGGTCTCCTATGTTCAGGTTTAAATGAGTGTATTTTTCTAAGGGAACTCTGAAAATACAAGGGTCAGATCCTCCAGATTATCGGTGAATCAGACCCAAACACCCAATATTAGTAGGAGTCGCTAGTTTGATAGGAAGGGTCTCAAACGTGAGGAGGGTTTGGTTATAAACTGCGGATAAAAAGTTAGCGATTTGTCTATTTTTTCTACAAAACCAATCTGTGATATGAGTTTTGATATTGTCAGACTTAACAAAACCCAGAATGGTTCCCTGGACTTAAGAACTTCGTCAAGCGGAAGTTTGGGATGTTCATGAAGGAAGATTGTTACGAAACATTTTTATTTATAGGCAGATTATTCGCCTTTTGTATTTTATTTTCTGAAAAAAATTAATGATGTCCTTCAATTCCTGGAAACTCAATCGCAACAAAATCCTTGGTATTTTTAAGTCAAAGAACAATAGACATGTTCCATCATACTCAACTCAACTATGAATATCTGCCGATGGGGCATTACGGTGATAGGGTCATTGATACCAAAACATGTGACCCATGGTTCATGACGCTCAGCTGACAGATGACATTATGAGACAATATTTATTGTCTATATATGTGGAATTTTTACCTGACAGAATGCATGGGTTTGTCTGGTTAAATAACGTAACTTAATTGTTGGTCTAAGGGAGATGTTGCTTTAGGTTAATAAGATGTTAACTGACACTTGTAAGTCTCAAAATATCTATTAACAATTCAAAGTGAAAGAAAAAAATAAAAACTCCTCGATGCCATATGTGTCATACTATCAACAGGGTTTTTAGAGCAAATTGATAGCAAATACATTATCAAGCCTTATTTCAAGGCTATATGTGTATGAAATATTTGGGTATTTTATTTATTTATATCTGGTTGAAGGGCTACTCATGAATCGTCTTCTGAGAACATTGCACGATTGTTGTAATTCGGATGTCTAAATATACCATTAAAATATATGTAATAAATGAGAAGTGATGGGCGGTATAATATTTCTGTTTTCTTAAGCAAACGGATGTTAAAAAGGGTGTCACATTTAAGAACAACACAGGAACCCTCATTTTCGAAATAAATAACAAAACCCCAAGTTCGCGGAAGCCTGTTTCCTATTTCCTAAGACGGATCCTAAATGTGTCCCCTCGACCAATGTTTCGTTTACATGTATTGTTCAAACACATACACATTTCCACATAAAGAATTTACTGTTGGTATAATATTAGCTAAGCATCGTGGTTCTCGGGATTTATATTCTTTATTTTACTGTTAAAGTAAGTGTAGGTTTTTGTAACGCTTGACAGGAAAAGAATTTAGATGGATCAGTGCATATAAATGTCATTAATTAATCAGGAAACTCTCCCAGTGAAAATTTATTATCAAAACCTGACATATCAAAATTTTAATTGCTCTTGTTTATACCAAAAGAGGGGGTTATTGACAGTTCCGACGGCATGGCCTTAAGCCCCGCCCACCTTAACGACGGTTGCTATGCCTCAAATTGCTTACATGCGGACGCGGGATCTCAGCAGACGACAACATGGCAGCACCTAACGACTCCCTTGCACATATCCCTGAGAGTATATCCGTGTCATTTCTTCTGGACCACGAAAATTTATCACTTAACACACTACAGAAAGGTATAAATTATTACTCTCAGGGATATGTAGGTAGGTAGTGCTGGCGCTAGTTGAAAAAAAAAAACTGGAAGACCCCATGATCACCATCTGGAGCTGGACGACACAAGAGTTACAGAGTCACACTGTTCAGAGTCACACTGTTCAGAGTCACACTGTTCAGAGTCACACCCTAAAGCAGGGTTAAATAAATTTACAAAATTTGCATTTTCCTCCAACCATGTAACATAATTTTCATAAATTGATGATGATTAAAAGGTGACAGTGCTGAACAGATATCTATCATTCATGACAGCTGACCTCGGTTGTTTGTAAACAAACGGTATGTCTAAAAGTCGGAGAATTCTCGAAGAGCCGGAGATGCACTGGTGCAAGTATACATTACGATACAAAACTCCCCCTGCATTGATAGTGGACAATATTTAAACATCAGACGTGAAACGATAGCCAATAAACCTATGTGCCAGTTAATGATAAACTGTTTAGCAATAAATTTTATAATTACAGTTTGACACAATATAACTTTTCTGAGAAGATCCTGTGAAAAATATGATCTTTACTTAAATGAAGTAAACTTAATATGTCTTGTACGTATCATATTATTCATCACTTCAGGTCATGAGGCATCATTACACCCTACTCATGTATTTCATAATGTTTTAAAGGGTACGCTTTGATCACGAATTGGTTTTTTCAAATATCAGATAAGAAACATCCAGACATCACCTAATCCTGTGATGTCACCATGCAAAGTGACACCTTTACCTCAGAACTCATATACTGAACTTCATGCAGACTTAAGATATTTAAACACCGGCTACAGTGTTGACTAAGTTAAGCTGGAACGTGAAACCAGGGGACAAGCTAATTGTGACTTGAGGGTAAAAGAGAGGTTTTCACGCTTAACAGCATCAATGTTTGGTAGAGTTTTACTAAGGAAAGCTGTACCATCATCTTCATTTTTCAACAGTATATTTTATAAAAAAAAACTGAGTTGCTTCTTTAGATTATGGGCGTCACAACGAGCCTCATGCAAAAAAGAAATATTTATCATTATTTCCAGGTTGACATGAGTATGTATTCATGAGTGTGGTTTGGTTGTCAATAATAACTTTGGTATTTAGGGATCGTCAGCAGATGGGGAAGTCTGTCATGATAACACGTGGTATCATTGAGACTGTGTCCTATCAGTGCCAGAAATATGTTTGTTGATGAAGCTTGTATAAATATACATAATTTTGATTGCATAAAGAAAACGGAGCCACTTCATTAAGAAGAAATCATGAATATTACTCTCAGGTTCAAGGCCAACTAATGATAGCAGGTGTTCAGTTTTGGGACTTTGTTGTATTCACTCAGAAGGATTTGTATGTGGAGCGTATATCTCCAGATATACCTTACATTTCAGATATGCTTGGAAAGCTGGCACTTTTTTTAAATGCTATGCTGTTCCATATTTAAGGGAAGATTAATGTATATTATTTGCACAACTACAATTGTTTAATATAACTCACGTCTGTACAGTCTGAGTTGAAGCATCAGTCTGATCTGGATTAATTATATTCCTTTTACCTTTGTGTTCTCCCATTGTATTGTAAACAGAATTTTATCCAGTCTAATAATTCTTAAGCTGATGAATCAGTTTAAAACATGATTAAATTCAATGTAAATTAGTGGTACATTTTATAAATCTTCGTTTAAATAATACCGGTATAAATGTCATATTGTTGTTGTTTTTAGGTCATGATTTGACAATTGTATAGCCAACTTATAACACTGTGGGTATCAATCATGAATGCATGGCTATAATGTGGTAATAATAAGTAAAATAATGACAAACAATGAAGACAATCTGAGATGGTAGGGCAACTACCTTTTGTCTCTTTCATATGGAATCACCCACCATTAATCTGATTGTTGTAGCGTAATATGTTTAAATGTTTAAGGTTGGCATGTTCTTCCACCCGGGAATTGATCTCTCTATGGGGGGGGGGGGGCTAATAAATCAGGTATATAACACTTTGCACCTTAAATTATTACCATACATAAATTAATTATTAGTATTTAACTGGCAAATTGTGTATGATGGTTGATTAAACAAGTCACCTCATGAAACTACTGTCGCCCAAGCAAAGTGTACTAATATAGTTATTCTTATATATGTAATTTTGAGATGTTGATTTGTATTTTTCATTATTTTTTAAATTAATGATTACCTGTGACTTGTTGATTATGTGTCAAATCCTTAATGTATGAATTATATGAACTTTACAGCACTGTTAGTGACTTAGTCCTGATCTGAAAATTGTACAGGACTAACAGAATAAAATTCTTCACACTATAGTATTTTGCTCATTGTGCCACTTGCCCTGAAGTGTCACCCAGCAACAAAACAACATGGACAATAGTAACAGACGCATGGTTTGATTGCATTAGTAATAAATTTGTGTTAAGACAATATAAAACAAGCAACATAATTACACATATTATTTTCTATTACTTGATATTTTCTACATTTGTTGATTGGCAGATAAAGTTGAACTGATTTCAGTCTGGTCCGTACATTGATTGCAAGGATATGCCTATTGGTTTGGCAAGTAATGGTCAGGCCCACAATTTACAAGTGATGCCCTGGATTCTACAATTATACATAACAGAAAATATAATGTACTGCTACAGTTACCCAGTATTTTTTTAGTTTTAATTAAATAACTACTATACTCTATAGAATTATTATTAAGAGTGATAATTGTATATAAACTTGAAAGAAATTGTAATTGGTGTGGAGGATGACAAAACCAATACAAACACATCTCCCAAAATACATATTCACTTTTATAAATAATTTATGAATTTAATTTAGTGTGAAGAATAAAATATATATTATACTTTAAAAAGATCCAATGGCATATTGTAAGTATTTGATTTGCATAATTGATCAGGCCATAAATTATCTCCAATATAATAATTATATATATATATATATATATATATATATATATATTAGCATTTTATTTTTATCAAAATCAAAATCAATAAACAATGGGAAACAGGTAGAATGTTCTAAGAAACAAAGGAACCCATGCATGAAGCAAATTAAGTGAATTCATTTTATTTTCATAGATCGCTGAAGATAATACTACTTCTAGAATATAAATTAGCAGTGATTATTTTGAAATATGACTGTCCAATATTTATAAACACAAAAAATATTTGTATCTGATTAGGATAAAAAGAAATATTTCCATTGAGGTAAATGAGAATTTATTAGTCGCTGGTCTTTGGAGGGGAATGAATCGGCTTGCATAAAAAAATATCACAGGAGAATGTAGATCCCCCCCCCCCCCCACACACACACACACTTTTAGTTTTAGATTTAAGTTTTTCAATTAGAGACCGAACATTCAATTTTACTTACTTAGCTGTAACAGGAGATACACGTCCAAAATTATAACACCGCCTATATTATTAGGCTATAATTGGATATGAACAAGTCTAAATAAAAAAGTTGTTAAAATCTGCCAGTGTGCACACAGTTCCACAGCTGACAGCTTCGCCTACGCCTTAGAAGTTGGACGCCGATTGCGGATTCAGGATTCGGAAATCAGTGACGCATGCTAGGTACAACTTCTGGTACGTACTTCTCAAGGACTTACTGAGAACGCTGAATCGTAAAACGTTACCAACAGTTAAATGGATGTTTAGTTTTTATTCCTACTGCTTACAAAATTATATTGTAATCCAACAATTAAGATTGAGAAAACTCGTTAAAATACGTACCTCGGCAAATACTCGTCAAAACATGTAAAAGCGTTTCTCCAGGAATCCTCAACTTCTTGTTTGGAATAAAACGCAACTGTGAAAACATCCGGTGATCAAGGTCATTTGGGCGGGATACAAACTTGATTGACACTCTTTTTTTCTCTTTCTTCTCTCTTGGGGGGGGGGATGTCTCAGTATTACTAGATATTTATTTATTACCTTCTTTTTCATCATCAACATCCCTCGGAACAAGAAAAAAAAACTTACAAATCTTGTGTTAATAACATGAACATCTTCAGTATTGCAAGATTTTAAATACAATGTTCCAAGTTTTTCTGACAAAGTACATACAAATATTGATTCATCAAAAAGGAGTTAACAAGAGAAATTTAAAATTGCTTGTATTGCTACAAGTGCATATGGACCATGTAGACGTATTCCTGCCGAGAGGATACCATCCGAGTATTGGTGAAAAGACTTTTATTTTGTTTACAACAATTATAATTATATCTCATTCTATCGATATATTTTCAATATCATTGGAAACAAACATTTAACTTAATAACAAACAACAATGTTATTTGTAGATTTAACTGGTTTGGTCAGATCAATATAATATTTACCAGATCCAAATAAATCTAAATATACATACATACGTATATTTACATAAATGAAGGATCATGCGTTCACCTTTATATATACATACAAATATATACACATATACCTACACACACACGCACATACTCTTACCTACATATTTATACACATTTCAAAATTATATTCTACGGCTAATTCTCAAATTCTTCACTCTTTAAAAAAACATTTAGTAGGTTACCCCACTTTTGTTTATCAATATATATTTTGTTATTTTTTTCAGCTACTCTTCTTTCCAATCCTTCCAATTTCTAAACATGTGACATATATACAGTGAAAGATGGAAAATTACCCGATTCTCTATTTTTAAAAATTACATATTTTTATAGCAATAATAACAAATCCTTATACGTTTATTGACATTGTCTTTGTCACACCCTGTATATAAAAGAAGCGGAGTCAGTGCAGGCATGTTTATTCCAGCGTGTTCTGTCCACTGACTAATTTGTCTATAAAATGATTTAGCTGTGTCGCAGTCACAGAATAAATGCACTACCGTTTCTGTTTTTTTTTTGCAATATGAACACAGATTGGTATCAGTTATTTTCCATATGTATAGCTTTACTATTCACAGACAATATATTATGGATAATTCTAAACTGAAATTGCTTCAAAAACATATCCATAGTGGTTTTATATTTATAATCAATTGCATCTTTCCAGGAAAGTACCTGAGGTAAGCTTTCCTCTAGTTTAATTCTATTAGCCGGCTGATTTGTACTTGATTGACACTCGCATAAGTAAACGTTTCAACCACAGATATACCCCTATTGTGTCAATTTGCTTATTTTCTATAAATGAATCTATAAAACTGCATGCAATGTCTATCTTATTAATAATTAATAAATGCTACATTTTCGCTGCACACTCTGAGCTAGACATCCACGATTATAATTTTATATAATTGTTAACAAAATTCGCTATTTTACACAGAAGAATGAATCATTTAATTACGAAAATCATGCGAGTAGGGAATTATACGTTCCAGGGATACACCGGGAAAGATTTCTTAATGCTGAATCAACAACAGGTCGAGATTCATATGATGAAAATTGAAAAAATAATACCTATTACTTCTTGGGTAGAGATAGACATTAATGGTTCAAATTTTTTAAATGGTATGCACTGGTCTCGAAGTTCGACCAGTGCAAGGTATATGAGCATTTAAATGAAAGGCAAATAGATCCACTTACATTTCAGTATTTTATGGGAACCTTTATAATGATGATGACAGTCATTTCAAGTTTGACATATGTAGGGTTGAAAACAGTTTGTTAGAAAATTGACCTTCTCCTTCCCAAAGTGTGTATATATACAAAGAAAATGAATGCCGATAACCAGAAGGTGTAGCTGTCTTTTAAGTATGTCTGGACACTAAATCCAGAGTGTTTCAGTACAAGCTATTCAATAACTGCTTATTTAATGATTATTAGTTGCATAACTGGAAAATTAAAAACTTTAGTTTGTGTACTTTATGTGAATGTGAAACGGCGACACCTATTCATCTCTTTTTTGTATTGTAAAAAGGTAAAGCGGTTGTTGTAAGAAACAGAGATTTAATGTAGAGAGACAAAAATTGACATTGAAATAAGTAAATTAATAGTCCCTTATGGAAACTTCAATTCATCACAGTTGGGTGAAATAATTATATTATTGGTCAATCAATATATTTATTTGTGTAGAAAGATCCCGATTGGTCTATCACTATCACAGGACATATTTCCATGTTTAGAAATATGCCAGATTAAAATTAAGTTTGCACTAAAAAAGCAAGATTACTAAATTCAGTGAGGGATAGGATGCCTATGCAGTTGAGAGCAATATGGAAAATTTGTTTTGCAAACTACAGTGCATGGAAAATTTGTACTTTTTATTTTGGTAATAAAAAATGTTTATTGATTTCTAATGTATTATTTGTAATACATATATTTCAAAACTATATAAACAGAAAGAAATAATACAGAATGAATAGAAAAAGAAGATAAAAACAATTTGTTTAAAGTCACTAAAACATTTATATCCTTTCTGTAAAACGTCAATCGTCTCAGATATGCAAATAAGCTAATTATACACGTATGATTTTAAATGATTTAGAAGAATAATATTATAGAGAGTACCTTGACTGACCCCATGAAATAACCCTCATAGGTTAAGGTGGTAGCAGTGGTCTCATTTAAAATACTGAAAGTTTTTTGCTTGCAGGAAATCTTCGATTTCGGCAAGCATGTTGGTCAGTTGCGTATGTCTGTTTGTTTGTGTGTTTTTTTTTTGTTTGTCAGTCCTCTCCTGGCCACAATATTTGAGCAATCGATCTGAAACTTTCAAGGATGATTGAAAGTCAAAAGTCCTAGAAGCCTATAACTTTTGATCAACATAAATTAAAGGTCAAGGTCATCGAAAAAGTCGAAATATTATTTTTATCATAACTTTGTCAATATTGGTCCTATCTTCACAAACTTAGGCTCATTTTCTTCCTTAGCGTATTTTTCATAACATGGTTAATTCATCTTTACTCAATTTTATGTCAATTTGTCAGTATGTCTGTCTGTCGGTTGTCCTCAATTTTGCTTTCATACTAGTTTATGTGTCTTACATATATTATTCTACAGGCCACCGTTTTGCAGGAATCCTTTTGAAACTGGTGAATCTAATGTCTTACACTAATATCTTAAAAGTGATTTCTCATTTTCGGGATACGGCCGCTAGGGGGGCTGCACTTAAACCTCAGTAACAAATCAATTTTTAGCCATATCTCCGAAACTATAAATCTGAATTATATAAACTATAGCTTATTTTTTTCCCTTGAGTCCTCTCCATGACTTGGATAAGTAATCTTTTCTCCACTATGTGTCACTTTATCAGTATGTATGTCTGTTTGTCAGTTGTTCTTGATTTCTTTTGCTTACTGGATCTTGCGTCTTACATATAGAATTCTACAAGTCACAGTTTTGCAGGAATCCTTTTGAAACTGATACATCTTATGTTTTGCTCTTTTTGAAAGATAGTCGCTAGGGGGCGCTGCGTATACAACACTGTACACTTTTTTTGGCCATATCTCTGAAACTATAAATCTGAATTACAAAATCTATAGCTTATTTTCTTCCTCCGGGTCTTCTTCATAATTTGATCAATTCATCTTGTCTCAACTTTGTGTAACTTTGTCAGGATGTCTGTCTGTTTGTCAGTTGTTCTCCATTTCACCTGCCTTATGCTCGCTGTATGTTGCATCTTACATATAGTTGTCTAAAGGCCACGGGTTTACAGGAATCACTTTGTACCTTACACACATTGTATATCGGATCGATTCGTGGAAGCTATTTGTGTATTTTTTAATAGGTCAAAGTTCAAGGTCAAGGTCACCAAAACACTTCAAAATATTATGTTCCTCAACTTTGTTAATTTTGGTCCTATCTTTACAAACTATGGCTCATTTTCTTTCTCTTTGTCTTCTTAATGACATGTTCTGGTTATCTTCCAATCTGGATCAAAGCTTTTCCGGCAAGCGCGTGACCTCTGGTCGTCTTGTTTTTTTTTTTGTTTTTTTTTGTTTATTTTTTGCTTATATGCAAACAGTTATAATAATTTCTGATGAGAAAAATTTAGCGGCGGTTATATATTTCAGAATAACTTAGAGATTGGAACATAAAAGCAATGTCTTAGTGCAGAATTTTCTTGGCCTGGAGAGTAATGGTATATCGAGATAAAATATTGAATATTACCGTAACATTTATTTATGACACGTAATTGCCAGATTAACATTATAGTGTCTTCCAGCGTCTCTTCATACTCAGAGGCACATCGAGGGATTGTTTACGGCACCCTAGGGCCGAAGAAGGTAGAAAGTATTTAATTATATGAACAGTTTAATTAGAACATCACTAAAAAAATACTAATAGACGTTATGAATGTAACTATAAACGGAAGACAGCCAAATAGTTTGTGTATGGTAACGAAACTCAGCAAACAATCTCATATGAAAAAAAAAACTTTAGCATGCTATTATTGCTCTGTGAAGTTAGAAGAAAAAGGAAGATCAAATTTATAAACTAATAACGGTAGGTTCTCAAGTGAATCTAGTAAATAATAAGGCAGACACAGGGCAATGATAGACGATCCTGAATAAATTAGTAGATAGTAGATTCAGCTAAATAGAATATATTTTGAAGTTTTAATGCGCCTGTGTTGTTATTTAATATATATAGATATATATATATATTTATATATGTATATAAATTGAAATCTTGCTATAACAGATCATGTCCACCATTTATTAGCATATTTAAATATTTTTATCCTTCTTAAAGCAGTCGTTTTATATTCACTTTAAAGATCTAGCCTATTCTGTGAAATTATATAACATGCTTTGTGCGATTGGGGGCGGGGGGGGGGGGGGGGGGATGTGAAAGACTGACACCGATCTTATTGTCCATAACAGGGCAAAGAGGTAATTTGTTGTTTTCATGTTTATATATAATACAAAGATATATACCAGGATGCTCAATTAGCATATTAAACTGATTTTTAATAGGGTCTTGGAAGCAGTGAACATATTAGTAGTATACTTATGATATAAATGCACATAAACTATGAAAATACACAATATACAAGGCAAATATACAATATAAAAGTGAGAGAACAACTACCTGAACAGGTAAGTCTGACCAGCGAATCCTCGTTCGGAGGGGGGGGGGGGGAGTTGATGGGGGCCACGCTGGATATTAGTACGAATGCTAGGTTTTAAAATATTTCAGAGTGAATTTGTTTTGATGGCGGCACTTGGAGAGAATTTCAGCTCTTGAGTTCAACAATGATCCGGGGAGGGGGGGGGGGGGGGCGTTGCTATAAGTAGCTTTTCAGACAAGCAGAGATCACACTTCCTGGTCTCACAGAAGTAAGTTGCTGCCTTGTCAGATATTTCCCAGGAGAGCTTGTAATTGATTTTGTTGGCTTTTAGTGACCAAATGTGTTTAGACAGTTCAGTATTTTTAGCATCCTGGTATATATCTTTGTATTATATATAAACATTAAAACAAAAATAACCTCTTTGCCCTGTTATGTTCCAATATCGCACGTGTACCCCGACAATCCTTTTGTGCCCCCGAGGTCAATAGGATCAGTGTCAGTCTTTCACATGCCCCCCCCCCCCGCCCGAATCGCACAAAGCATAATCTCGTAATCTCGTAAAGTCTCGGCTTTTTAAACCACGCCGTTAGCTAAATTCTAACCACATTTACCTGATGATTGGGTCGCATCCCGTGAAACAGACTGTTGTAAATTTACAGTGTTGTTTTTCTTCAGAGTTATACCGCTCAGGCCTAGTCTGTAGGCCACAGAGCACTTTACATCGGAGGGTAACACTACCTTCTATATATATATATATATATATATATATATATATATATATATTTGTGCATGTGAGCACGCGTATCTGTGTGTGTTTGCGCTTGTTTTTACTGCCGAAAAGGGTCATGACATCCTTCCCTTGGACCAGGTTGACTTCACACCCTCGTTATCAGCATTTCACACCTTGAACTAACTCACCCGGACCTCCCCGAGACTGTTGCAGGCCCTGGCACTGGGGGAATATTTGGCTGGGCAGCGAATGTGTTAAGTATATCTTACTGCCCAGGTAGATACTTAGTAGCACCACGACTGTTTCAATTATTTATTGTGTCCTATCTTTTGAATATATCTTACATAATATGCTGTGTAATGCCCAAGCGTGGCTGAAGATATTATTCAGGTCCTATCTTGTAAATTGCTATGATAATGTAACAAACTTATGTAGCGGTTACATGCTGAATATATAAATGCTTAATATCACGACGGCTGTTTCCATTTTATAGTTTTCCTATGTTATGATATATATCAAGTGTTGTCCGAGCTAAACCAAGTCAATACGTACAAAGCATACTTCCTGAAACATTTGTTAAAATAAAGGTATATAAATTCAATATACATTTCAACAACATATTGGGCTATTTTTCTTGAAGAACTGTACAAAGTCTGTTTCCCAGAGCTCATGTTTGATGTATACACTTTTTTTAATTGTAGAAAGGTAATGCAGCGGGTTTATTATTCAATAAGAGTTATTGAGAATCATCTCGATATTTGACATAATTTTTAATGATTGTATCGTAAGACTGCTCGCACTGTTTGTCTACAATTTTCGGCTACCATTTTCATCCATCACATCCACGTCTCTGTATCTAACTGTATCTGTATCAACTTCCTTTCTATTTGTAAAAAAGAATTAAGGAAATATTACGGGGGTGACATGGTATATCGTCTAAAGGCAATGTATCAATTGTGTGCAATTATGTGTAACATGTTAAAATTGGAATGAGAAGTAAATTTCTAAAGCTGATCGTAAAAAAATAATTTTGATTTTGGCAAGAATTAATTGTCTATCCGTTGATTCCGTTTAATGACCAGTGATCTATATTATATATATATATAATCCGTTTTACATCCATGTGCAGCCAGAACAGCTAACATCTGGCAGTGTGCAGAGTGTACTCCGTACAAGAGGTCGAATCACCCGTCACTCTGCCTGTGATTGATTGAAACGCATCACGGGTTCACTCTGTACATCCGACATTATTCAGGGGAGATATTCATTTTCATTTCCTTCTTCATTGGTACCTTGCAATCCATATTGCTTTGCTTATTCTTTTTCTTTATATTTATCATACGCCTTAAACCCTCGCAAAGTTACAGTTCTGCGTGTCAACAATACATGTGAAATTTATATAACAATAATGTGGCATATTAATCCTGATGTTTGAATATTCATGAACAATCATGATCTCTTCCCTTGACCTCTTGTGTGTTTATGTCGGCTTTCATAACATTTGGTAAATAAGAGCAGGAGTGGAAGCGTCCAAATGGAAGGATTATAGCATAGTTTAGGAGAATAGACAGTAAAAGTAAGGGGACAAAGTTTAATTAGTGGGAACGATGGTTGTGCCATTTTGACCCTTTAACAGGAGTATATTTAGCGTATGAGTCCCTGCACATCCATTAGTAATGCTTGTAAAATCGCTCAGACCGTAAATACATTGTGTCAAGGGCCTTTGTATTTAACATTCATTAGTCCCATGATATATATTTAGTACCCAAATAGATTATTGAATTATTTTCTGTTCCATCGTATTTGTTTCTCCCCTGATCGAATATTTATCGTGGCCGTACCCTAAGCAAGGATAAGAATATATATTTTAAATTTGTATATCCTCCAGGATAATTGATAGATGACGTGGGTAAAGGGAACAATGTTATATTAATTAGCATTTCCAACAAAAAGCTATCAACAGTTTATGGTGTCCATGATTAACGATCACCTTAGAGACCGTGTTGTCAAGTTATATATATATATAACTCAATTAAATCCAATTATTCAGGGTGTTCAAGAACAACTTTGTGGTGTATGCACAACTGTCGGCGTCCGTCTGTCTTCTCTTTACATATGTAGCGAGCGAACACAGTGTCCCACTAACTGTTTGATATGTTGGTGTGTTTTGTTAACCACCTTTTACCACTGCGTTTGTCCAATCGGATGGTTAAATGTTTATGTTTGGTTAAAGCAAATCGACTGAGAAAGATAATGACGCGGTTCTCTCATTCAGACTGAATTTGTTCTTCAAATTGACCCATTGTAGTGTAATTTAAAAATGGGTTATTATATCTTAGTTGAATTTTTAGGATTTTTTTTTGTCTAACTTTATTGGGAATTATGAGGAATGTGTCTGATTACAGATTTTAATTTCAATAGGTTGATCGTATGAGAGTCCTTCTTTATGTCATACATGCCTAGTTTAACGGCAATACGAATATAATTGAAATATGTAAATTGTGTCAATGAATGCTCCTTGTCCTTACGTCAATTAAAAGTTATATCACGTGAATAAAAGGGGGGGGGGCTAAAATTTACTGACTTATTTTGTTCATCAGTGAACTCTTGGGAAATCTGTAAGAAAATGAAAATATAATTATCAAAATTAATTTGTGATAAAGACAAATACGTCCTATGCATCCCTGGGTCCGCTTGCACACTTGTCATACCTCAACCGTCCACTTTGTCCCGCCCACATTCGATCAGTATCATAGGAAGAAGCCTCCCCCGCACGAACCATCCAAGGAAATTATTCACCAATGGAACCATCAACCGACTATGAATTCGTCGGTATCATAACAACAATAGCTGTGCAGAAGTTTATTGTTTGACAGTGTATCAAAACCAATCGCAGTCCATGTAATATGATAAAAAGTTTTTCTAAGTGTTAGGACAAAACACATTGAGAAGCTAGAAATGTGCAGTATAATATATAATTTTTAAACTAGATCAGGAAACATTTACTGTAGAATTCACATCTGAAGTAACGTACAACTTGGCACAAATAAACAATTAGAGTCCTGGACAAGAGTGGAAATTGTCACTTTCTTTTGACAGAAACTCATTATATCTTTCATCGACCGCGAAGGTTACCTAGTTCTTTGTATACTGGTGGTTTCGCGTTTCACATGGGTCATCAGGAATTGTAATAGATCAACTAATGATATATCTGAAGGTTTGTAGGTAAGTATTTGTGCGACTGTCCCACTGTGAGTATGTTAAGTACAATACCGACTGCAGCATCATCTTAAATATAGTTAAGATAACTGAGATAAAGGATAATATATACATATATATAAACAGATAGAAATGACGAAATAGGAACAAATGTGGTATTTTATGTCGTATTACAGCCAATTTTCGGTTACATTAACAAAGTTTGCTAACAAAGAGACGTGAAAAAAATTATATATAAATTCCATTCATAAATTTTTTTAAGAGATTGATTTCAAATTTGAATAATACTTAAACCAGGATGATGGCAACTTGGTGTTTATTATTGAGGGTGTACTAACTGGCAACGACAGTGATATATTACATTGCAAAGATGGTGCGAACGTCTTGCGAATACCTATCCCGTGGCTGCAGAGGAGCTGTTTGCGATTCCAAGACGCTCCCACTTAAGATCAAACATTCCAAGCACACAACACAATATAGTACATCCTGACCAGGCTTGGCGACATATCATCACAGTCAATAATATACGAGCAGCCCGCGCGAGTTTGCAAGCGTAGAGCTTTTATACTTTTACGGCAAAGTGATCAATACAATAACCATTTCAAAACAACACGGAGTCTAAACAACAAACGAGAATGTCCTGTTTTCTTCCCATGCCGCTTCCGTCCTTCGAACGACGATCCCATTCTTGTGTCACCTTTGTCATATTTCGAACCTCGACTACACTACACTGCTGACCCCGCCATGGTGTGCGATCACAAACGTCACAAAAACAATAGATTCTCATGTAAATTTCTATATTTATTACCTGTTGTAGGTAATGCTGCTCTGGAGTCAGGTAATTTTAACTACATTTTAGCAAAATTGAAGTAGCTCAACAATTGTAAAATGTGCTTCGTCGATTTATAGTTATATTTTCTGCTCTGATTCATAGTATTTAGCAGATGAGCTTGTATCGCATCATGTACAAATCTTAATAGAATGCCCATTAAGTTGTAGTAAGAAGTAAGCTATCGCAATGTTCATTGATATTGAGCCAAGAGGTGAATGTGACATTATACTAGTCCTATATAACATGCATAATAAAGATGTAGAGTGTTTTTAGTTATATTCTTTAATCCAACAATTTACATACAAAAGACATATTAACATAGGAGAAAATACACACATAAAACAGTACACAGACACAAACAGACAAAATACTAGTAAAAAATGACACTAATCACAAAACTGACTTAATAATATGTGTCATATTCCTTTTCCCTATCCGGTAAGGAAATAGAATCCCAATTTATCACCAAAGTTTTAATATAAGTCTTTTTCTGTTTTGCTGATACAGTCAATCTTTTTCATTTATTTCAGAAAAATTAAAATATCCATTAAAATTTGGCTTTCTAGCGGAAGTTGTTGTACTTCTTATCAACAATATAAAATATTTAAACTGATGGACAGGCTGACTCTGTTTCATAACTGATCTTGGATACAGTAACCTCGTTCAAGACTATTTAGCTGCAGTGCAGTTATGAAGATTGACCTGCATCCGTAAGAATCCCCTAACATGTAGTTCAGTAAAACTATGTCATTTGTCATTACAACTAGTGGTGAAAACATCTTGCAATGCGAATTCTTCTATACCAACTGTTAATATGTTTAATAGAATAATATTAAAAAATGTCATAAACAAACGTAGTGAAGACTACGGGTGGTAGAGCAATATTTAACAAACAACACTGGACTTGGAAACCACCAGTTAAGTAAAAATCACATAGTATTGTTTCGGACTGCTTCAAGTATGATGTTGATAGGTAATAACATGTCTTAGGGTCAGGCAGTTTGAAAGTACAAGACTGGAATCGAAAGCATAATCGGTAAAACAATTAGATTTAATGAAGCAATGAAACAACACATAACATGCAGGATTTCACTCAAACGTTACTGTTAAAGAAGAAAAATGTAGGTTGGACAAGCAATTGAAGTTGTCCTGAACATGTGTATTTAATTATAGAGCCGGTAGTTTGATCTGTATCTATCAATACATTAAAAAAGGTGTCTTTTTTTTTTATTTACTGTTTCAAGATGCTCAGAGTATCCATTATTCAATTCCGGATTTTATTTGGATTCAATTCAGAGAAGTTCACGGAAGTACTCTACAGAAACATAGACTTAGTGTGATATGGATTAAATCGTTGAATGTGGCCTGTCTTTTCATCGAATGATCTCTGGGTGCTCCAAAGTGTAAAACACCAGTACACTAAACACAATTTACACAATATAAAAGAATCAAAATATGACGCACATTAAGTCCGTGGAAACCTCCTTCCAGTGTTTATTTCTTGACTTTCAATGTCGTTAAACTTCTGTCGATTCATGGGTTTGAAATTTCAAACAAACTTTGTATATTAATTTTCAAATATTCACTGGTGTAATAATGAAGATGTACCAACAATATTCTCCACTGCATAACCAGACATTTTTAAATCTAACATATAATTTTTGATAAGCTTGTCCAGCAAAGGCTTTGGTAGATTCAGCAAGGCCTTCCTGGCAGAATCTTTGCTGAACGCGCTGACGGCAGACCTCTTTTGGCGATCGCTTACGACCAATTTTACTAAAGACTCGCACTTTTTACGCCACAGATCTTTCGGCAGTTTCTTTAAAGCATTGAATTCAAATCCGTATTTAGATGAGAAACCCTGGTTCCATAAGCCTGATAAAGAGTCATCATTGTAACAGCGTGGTTGAATGCATTCTTAAAGGAATTAAAACGGCGACATTAGTCACTGATGTAATTCCTTTCTAAATATGTCATGTTAAAATTTACGTCAATTCCTTTTTCCCTTAGAAGGCTTTTCACCAGCTGTAAATCTGTCTTTAGTGTTTCTACCTTCACTATAATGTCGTAATTAAAATCACATGGAAGACAGCGAGAAAAACAATGGCATTCGATGAAGTTCTTTTTGAAACTGCTCTTCAGACAGCCTTTCATATAAAATTAACCCCATATACTGTTCAAAGGTAAAATTTTCAGAACACTCAGTTTTGTTTAACGAATATTTAGGGAGAAAGTGCTTCAAAATATACGGATGGGCTCTCAATACTCACTTATAAGTTCCGAATCGCCTGATCACCCGGTAATTGTAGGCAGAGTAAATATGGTAAAGGGGATGCCTGACTAAAATAATATTTGCAAAAACCATCTTTTGCTTTTTTAAGTAATGTTTGGTCGAATGTAAATTTAAAAGCCCCGTCATACTTCCTTGACACTGCACCACGCCAGAATGTCCATCCATCCTTGGCATTAATACAAATAGTTAAATTTATTTCAGGTACAATTAGAGTTCTTCTTTGTAGATTATCAAAAGGATCAGCACTCTTTCCAGAGGGGCCAGGCGCCTGTATCTCGAAGCCCTCGTTAAAATAACGAGAGGTTAACGGGCTCGTTAATATTAACGGGTGTATCTCGAAAGCATCGTTAAAGTAAACCACCTCGCTAACTCCTCGTTATTACCAAGTGGATTGGTGGTCCCCCGTTAGCTCCTCGTTAGGGCCTCGTTATTAACCTGGGTATCTCGAAGCCCTCCGTAGTTAACTGTTCTTCTTAACCAGCCCGTTAGCTCATCGTTAAAATTAACGGGCGTATCTCAAAACTCTCGTTAATCTTAACGGCCTCGTAAACTCTCCGGTTATTAACCGGTGGTTCTGACCACTGGTTAAGACCTCTTTACAAAGAATCTCATGTGGACATCTAAGAAAATACTTAATTTCAGCAAATATACTTATTTCTTAGATAGGTCAAATAAACGTAAACATTCTTTTCATTGATATCGAACTCGAGTCTGGATTCGGACTCGAAGGTTCTGGACTCGAACATTTAATTGGACTGATAGGTAAGAGGCCATCTCGAGTCCAGTAGGAATACGTCACATACTTTAAAATACTTACATAAATAAGCGACCTACCAACAGAAAAGCAGTCATACAAAATTTAACCTTTGTAAAAATTATGCATAAACTATATCTTTAAAAGATACATGATAAAATATACATTTAAAATTTCATGTTAAAATCGATATTGGACTCGGGATCGGACTTGTACTCGGCTTCCAAGTGATTCGGTCTCGAAGAAGATGGACTTGGACTCAAAACTCAAGGACTTGGACTTGTACTCGGACTCCAGTAGTCTGGAATCGGACTTGAACACGGACTCGGATGGTGGGGACCTGACTACATCCCTGTTTCTGTGCAGTTTGCTCTTTAGTTTCAAGTCCTAATTAGCGGTCTCCAGCGCTTACTTCGCCTAATTACGGCTCCCTAATTAAAAAAGGTTAGGCAAAATATTTATCTTTAAATATGAATACAAATATGAAAAATTTTAAAAAGGCTACTGATTCCCTCCGAACATTTGAGCGAAAATGCCGTTTTCTTTTTCAAATCTATTGGCAGTCAAATTATAAAACATTGTTCGATTCCTAAAGTGCCATAATGAAATTCGTATGAAACACTAGAGCGCACATCCGAACTAAATAAAAAATAATAATCCTACAGGACCCACCCCTTTATCCTGATTCACACAAAATTCCAGTGGATGCTTACATGGTTAATCTCTCTATAACGTTTCGTTTACATGAAGCAGTTAATCTTAAAAACAGCAAACAGACGAAAGACAGGTAAAAAAATAACCTTTTTGCTAAGGTAATAAAAATATTAAATTATATGAAAGTCTCTGTTTGACTGAGCGGATCTTCCACAGCCATAACTGTCGTGAAACCTGAAATTGTATACATTATACGGACATGTCGCTCTTTGTAATGCAACTTCTTATGATTCATATACAAGCCGATGAAGGTCTCTCCATGCAGGTATGTGTCACCTACTATAGTATACCCTAGGATCATATGTTTATAGGAAATGTGATTCATCCCTTTCTGTGAACCCCTGAAATACGATCATATATTATCAAGGCCTGATATACATCTTTGGTAAAAATGCCTTCCTATTTGTGCAGGATCGTGCGAGGTCTCCAGTACGATGGAATATGACTAGATGTGTCAAAGATTACAATAATATACCAAATGATTAAAACTTTAGTTGACAGTTGACACGTACAGAGAATCGAAAAGTGACAATTCCCTTCACTAGATGAGAATATAAATATATCCTGTCTTGATGATAGTTTCTGGAATCAAGTCCAAAGATGAAAGAAAGGTCTCTACGCATAATCTTACGGGATCAGGGCCATGATAATTATGGAACATTTAAATAAATGTGTAAATGTTATCTAAATGTTGATATAAATTTGTTTGAAACATAACAATTATGCACATGCAGAATGCCATTGGTAGTTTGATGTGGGTCTCTGTTGTAATGCTTCACTGTAATGGTCTTCTGTGATTCATGATTAAATATTAATTTAAAATTTAATTCTAAAAATATGAAAATTCATTCAAATTCTAGATTCCGAGGGTGTTTCCAAATTCAGTTAACCGCCTACTTTTCATTATTTTGGTCTGCTTGAAACACCAATATCATTTACAAATTTTAATTTGTATGTATGAATCTTTAGAATTAAAAGTAAGTTTAATTAAATATATATATATATTTATACATATATAAATATATATATATTCACTATGTCACTGCTTTTTCTGTTAAACCCTCAGTAGTAAAAAAAGCAAATGTTCATTAACTAATATCGTTTACTTAATCATATTTTTTTATTTTACTTTTATTTAAAATTACATTTTTTATATCAAACTCATTAATATTATATTAACATATTAATAACTATGTATATTTGTATAAATTTACTATCGTACAAACAAAATAAATTTTCCCAAACATTATAATGGAAATTGAAATATTTATAGAATATCAGCAAATCAAACGGTTGTTCTTTATTTGATTACCATTTATATAGGTTTATATATAAAGTGGGGTTGGTCAAATATTATGTGACGAGGATAACCAATAGAATGATAATATGTTACCCATAAGGTATATTTTAATTGAAGAGAAATATTCTATCTGGGGGTACATGTTCATTAAGATGGTGCATCCCTCGGTGATTTACCTTGATACAATTGAAGATTTAGCCAAGTTCGTGAAAAAAAACGAAACGTTTGTATATATGTATTAAAACTACGTGTATAGCCTAAATCAGAAATACAGACGTTGTCGACCAGTTCCGAAAATTAAAGATTTTTCAATGCTTTCTTGATTAATTGGTATATGCGATTTTGGAATATATGTGGATTTCATAATTTAGAAAGAATAGTTAAATATTAAAACACAATACTCTGGGATAACAGCATAAAAATTCAAATTTACACAGAACCCGATTTAATAATTTAAAATCATTAGAGGGAAACATGAAGGGAACCTTCAATGTTAAATATGTCATATTCTATAAAAAAAGAAAATCTGAAAAATAAATTTCAGAAATTTGAAATACAGATAATAAATATAGGGTAGATTTTCAAATATTTCTAGGTTAATATTTTGTCAGCATTGTGAGACATTTCATACACCCTAATATTTATATTAAGCCCGGTTATCACATGATTACGGAATACTTGAGAGCCATAACCAAAGATCACTTACGATTTTACATATACTAGTATATATATATATATATATATATATATATATATATATATATATATGGTAATGGTATAAACAGAAAAGTCACTGCTTCACTAAAGGTCGGAAAAGTGAACCGACTTTTATGTGTATACCATTTTCATCTATAAAATTGAACCAGCATGGTTATTTAGACACCTATACATATATATATATATATATATATATATATTTATATATATATATTATATAATATATATATATATGAATGAAGTTATTTTGTCCAAACAATCGCATAGGTTGTTTATGTTTATATATATATATATATATATATATATATATATATATATATATATATATATAAAAGGTGAAACCTTCAAGAAAAACGGAATGGGGATTAATGTTGATAAAATAAAAGAAAATAAGAAACCGAGCTCACCAGTCACTGTTAATTGTTTTTGTGTACCAGACCGAGCAGAGTTATTTTAAACAAAAGACTTTTCATCCTTTAAACTTACTTGAAGCCAATTATTTTGAAAGCAAATACATTTAATTTTAAAAAAGACATCATTTGCAACATGGTTTTAGACTGTTTAGTTGATTAAATTAATATTTTGAACAATGCCTATAGGATTTCACAGAAAATGAATATTCTAAATAAGCCCATATTGAAAGATTTATTTCAAACTATATCATATTTTCTTTTAAGTATTATAACATAAAGCTGAATTAATAAAATGCTTATAATAGGACCAACATGTGTACAGTGGATGTTTTACTGCATGATTTAACACAAAACGTTTAATCGACATTGAAAATGAATGTATTATCATATGTTTAAAATTTGATTTTTTTTATTGAATACACCACATTAAACAACATATTGACAATACCAAATAATGAACATGTGAACTATGTATACATATAACAAACAAACACACTACACAAAAATAGATACAATGACAATGCACGGAAACATAATCCAGTAAGGCGATACCTATACAGTACAGAGACAATCTTATGTAGAGGCTTGATTATGGCCTAGTATAGTTTTGTAATTTAATCTTTATATTTTTGTTAAAAATTTGAAATAAATTTGGAAAAAAAATTGTTGTAGTCCAATCTTGTGGAGATGCTATATCAAGTGCATTTCTCTAAATAACTCTGACGTGCTATATATGCATTTATAAATGTGAAAATCGGCTACTAATATAACGTAATAAGATATACAATCTGTTTTTTTTTACTTTAGAAATATTAAAATTAATAGTCGCTATAAAAAAAGCAGATATCAGCGGGTTTTGAATATGTCATTCTACAGACTCTGGCGCATTGAACGACACTATGTTCAGGTTTTTTACCATTTTTCGAAGTCGACCAACCAAAGCTACTGTGTGTGTTACAGGCCCCTGATCTCTTCAGACGTGCACTTTACATGGCAAATTTACATGCACTAGCAAAGAAACCGTTTACTTGATTACATGTATTTTATCTCCGAAAGCCATATACATCGGCGAAACTAGTCAAAGATTAAGTATGAGAATAAATGGCCATAGGCACTCTATTAACTCGAATCAAAAACTCACTCCAGTGGGCACACACTTCTCAAAAACTGGACAATGCGGAGCATATGAGGATACACATGCTAAAGGGAGATCTCATGGACACAAGGTTAAGACAAACTTTGGAATAAATTCATTAATAAATTCAAATGTATACAAATTGCCTCAATCAAGACGAAGGTTTCCGCGCACACTATAAGCATTAATCTCTATATAATAATAATCCTTGCTAGCCACTGGTGATCATTCAATTTTTCTTCCCACTTTATTTTTACTTTGTTTCTGTCATTTCTTTCTTTTCCACTTGATCACTTTGTTTTCTCCCTTACCATATAACCTGCACCTATTTCCCCAGTAATATTTCTATTTATTAGTTTACCTACAATCATTATTATTACAATTATTATTATTTCTTATCCTGTTTCTGATAACTTTACCATTGGCATTATTTCGGGAAAATATTATCTTCCTATCTTTTGAATGTTTAATATGTACAACTTATATTTTATTCAAAAGAATCACTCCTTTTTTCAATTTTCGTACACTCTAAATTACTTTACTTTATCTCTTTTTAAATTATTATTATTATTATTATTATTATTATTACTATTATTATTATTCATCATGTTAGTATTATTTTTATTATTATTCTTTCTATTATTATTATTTTTATCATCATTATCAGTTTTATAATAATAATAATAATAATAATTATTATTATTATTATTATTATTATTGTTATCAGTACTGCGTTTGTTATTTTGATTATATCTGTTACAACATTTTTTGCATAATCATCACTTGTTTTATTTTTCTTAATTTAGCTTTATTTTGTTACTTACGTTTATGTTTATTTTTTTCCTTTCCTTTTTTTACATACCGGCGGCCTAGCATGGAACATCTAACGGACCCGATGGTCGGGGAGGGAGAGACAACTCCTGGGCTGGACAGAGCACTGGGAAATCGTACCTCCCCCTCCCTCATAGCGGGAGTAGGGTTGGGTATCCGGCTCGCGGCACACCCTCGACCGATTGATCGGACCGATTTTGGCATTCGACAGGGGACTCGGTTAGGGACTACTATTGGAAATAGCGGGCTGTACCACGGAGGGCCGCACTTTTGACCGGGTGACCATTCGACGTGACGTCATTAAATGGATGACGTCGACAATCATTCGGTTTCGCGGAATTCCCGAGTAAAGCGATGTGTACCCACCCAGGGCATAATGGTTATAATATTACTAAATATCCAATCAGCATTGTTTCTGGCATTATAAACTCTATACTATGTCGTTCCATCATATAAAATTTCTCTACACGTTCCCACCTAATTGCAAACTGACGAAGAAGTCTTTGTACTTCCAAAGCTCGTGTGTTACTTGACTAGATAGTCTAGCAAAAGGCGTCAATGTTTGTCTTAACTTTCGCTTCAACTTCAGACTAACACGGCTATACCACTTATTATATATATATATATATATATATATATATATATATATATATATATAATTCAAATTTCAGAAAAGTGTGCAGATGTCCATTTATTACATTTGATTTACATAAAACTTTCGAGGAAATTTCCTATTTGTGCCTTCATACGGAGACAATAATGTGATATCAGACTAAGATACTTGTGAAATCAGAAACCATATCTAAACCTGCCGCGCATTATATGTAGTATCTTTCTCAGTTGTATAACTTCCATTAAAATAAATTCAAATCATTTTCCAAACAGATACAAGAAAAATAAAGGTGAACAGTAAATAGTTTATATCATTGTTATTTCAAGAACAGTGTCTGATTTTAGTTCAAATAAGTCAATTCAGAATTGCATCAGGGTAGAGATCCATTTTACTCAAAGTGCGGAGTGTGATATATCATTTGAAAGCTAATTTCATGTGAAATACAAAAATCATGTTTGCGTGTCTTTTCCTTTCTGTAAGCCAGTCTATCATTGGGGGCAATTTCTGTCGATACAAAACATGTTTTATTTATTTCAGAAAACTAAAAGAAATCCATTATATTTTGGTTTCCTTTGGGAGATTGTTGTACTTCTAATCAACAAAAATAAAGACATTAAAACTTATCGACAGGCTGACCTAGTTTAATAACTGAACTTGGACACATTAACCTCGTTTAAGAGCAATTAGCTGCAGGGAAGATTGAAGATCCGCCATTACATTTGATTTCAGTAAAACTATGTCATTTGTCTTTCAAAATGTGATGATAAAATCCTGCAATGTGGGTCCATGTATACCAAATGTATATAAGTTTTATAGAATCATATTCAAGTAAATTATAATAAAGTGTAGTAAAGTCTACGGGTTGTAACGCAAATGTTTAACAAACACTACCTGGAAACCATCTGTCCTGTACTAAGCACATCGAATTTTTCGGATGGCTTCATGTATGGTGTTGATAGGTAGGAGCATGTCTCAGAGACAGTAGAAGACTGGAATCGAAAGCATACTCCGTAAAACAATAAGATTTAACGATTCACCAGAACATATCATAACATGCAGGATTGCCCTCAAAAGTTGCTGCTAAAGAAGAAAATGTAGGTTGGACAAGCAAATTGAATTTGCCCTGAATATGTGTACTTAACTACACTGCTGGTAGACCGATCTGTATCTGTAAATACATTAACACACATGTCAATGACTCGAACAGATGATGTAATGTTATTTTATTTAGTCATTCAAAATGCTCAGAGAACCAACTTACTTTTATCCATTATTAATTCCGGGTCTTTTTCGATTTAATTCAAAGGAGTTCCCGGAAGTTCTGTACATAAATTTAGATTCAGTGTGCTATAGGTGAAATCGTTGAATGTGGAATGTCTTTTAATCGAATGATCCCTGGATGCAAAGAGGATTTCACCAATACACTAAAAACAACCTTCACCATATAAAAAAAATAAAAATATTAAGCATATAATGTCCCTGGAAACTTCCTTCTTGTAAAAGTTTCCTGACTTTCAATGTCATTCAACCAATCCAGTTTCTTGGGTTTGTAATTTCAAACATAATTTATATTTAATTTTCAAATATTCATTGTTGTAATAATGAAGATGTTCCAACAACATCCTCCACTTTATAACCAAACATTTTTAAATCTAACATATAATTTTCGATTAGCCTGTCCAGCAAAGCCTTTGGCAATTTCATCAAGGCCTTTCTGGCAGAATCCTTGCTTAAAGCGCTGACTGCAGACCTCTTTCTGGGATCACTTACGACCAATTTTACTAAAGACTCGCACTTTTTACGCCACTGATCTTTCGGTAGTTTTTTAAAAGCGTTAAATTCAAATCCGTATTTAGATGTGAAACCTTGATTCCATAAAGCCTGTAGATTTCCTTTGATAAAAAAGTCATCATTGTAACAGCGTGGTTGGATTTCTTTGAAGGGATTAAAACGCCTACATTTGTCTCTGATGTAATTACTTTCTAAATCATTCATGTCAAATTTAACGTCAGTTCCTTTTTCTCTTAGAAGGCGTATCACCAGCTGTACATCTGTCTTCAGTGTTTCTACCTTCACTATAATGTCGTATTTAAACTCACATGGAACACAGCGAGCATAAAATGGCATTCGATGAAGCTCGTTCTGAAACTGCTCTTCAGATCCCCTCTCATATAAGAGTAATCTCACATACTGTTCAAAGGTGAAATCTTCGTAACAGTCAGTTCTGCTTAGCGAATATTTAGGAAGAAAGTGATCTAGAATATACGGATCGGCTTTCAATACCTCCTCATAAGTTCCGAATCGCCTGATAACCCGGTCATTGTAGGCAGAAAAAATACGGTAAAGTGGATGTCTGACTACAATAATATTTGTAAAACCATCTTTTGCTTTCTTGAGCATGGATTGGTCGAATTCATTTTTGAAAGCTCCGTTATACTTCCTTGACACTTCACGACGCCAGAATGTCGATCCAGCTTTGGCATTTATACAAATAGTTAAATTTATTTCAGGTACAATTAGAGTTCTATTGTGCAGATTATCGAAAGATTCAGCACTCTTTCCAGAGGCTTCTGTTCTCTTCAGACGTTCGCACCATCTTCGCAATGTAATTTGTCGATGTCTTTGCACGTTTGTACTCTTCCAATCCGAGTGGCCACCATTCTTGTAAAATATTATTCAAATTTGAAAACAGTCTTTTAAAATATTCGAACAAATGTAATTTATCTCAGTTGGAAAATAGATAATATATCTGTTAGATATTTTACGCTTATATAAGATGGCAAAAAATTATGTGCATTTTGTATCTCTTTTTCTAAACGTCTGTGTGTTAGCAAACCTTGTTAATGTCACCGAAAATTGGCTGCAATACAACATTAAAACGAACATTTGTTCCTATGTCTATCTGTTTATATATATATATATATATATATATATATTATATATATACACATCTCAATATGTAACATAATATATATATATATATATATATATATATATATATATATATATATATATATATATATATGCATGCATCGCAATTCTATCCTATATCTCTTTTATCTTAAGTGTATTAAAAATTATGCTGTGTTTCGTGAGGCATTTTCTTAACCTTCTCCCACAGATTGTGCAGACGCACAGATACTTACCTTGAAACCTTTAGGTATATCATTGGTTGGTCTATCACCATTCCAGATGACCAATGTGAAACTCGAAACCACCAGTATACACAGAACTAAGAATACAACTTGAGGCTTTGTCGGCATACGGCAATGGCTCTCTTTTTTCGTTTTTCCGAAAGTCATTTAGAGTGTATACCATAAATATGATGAACCTATGAATAAAAATGACATATACTTCATGCTATGAAATTACCAGGTATTGCCTTTTTGCATAATCAATATACAGGATTAATCCCTTGTGGGCGAATTTCGAATTCTGGAGATGGTTATACCTGGCCTTAACATTTTTATCGGTCAAACATGATTTTTTATTCTCTGTTGTATTCTAGGTTCTGTTAGGTATATCAATAACTTTTGATATAATGAAAACGAACATAGCAAGGGCGTGATTCCTTATTTCCGGAGAACAGGTTAAACACAAGTATTGCAAATTATTGTTGCATAACAATCACATTTATACTCACCTACAGAAGCATGTATGTTAAAAAAAAAATTAGCAAGCTATATAAACTGTATAATTATTGAGACAAATATTGTACGAACAAGATATCAGATTAAGATCGGACATTCCTGAGCAATTTCTGTTCAGTTATGGTATATTATTTTAATATAATGAACATAATTAATTTTAAATATGAAAAACAGTATGATATTTAGTGTAATATATTTTTTTATTTCTGGAGAATGGCAGCTACATCCAGATCAATATGTACCTAGGTAAAATATAAACATCAACTGACAGATAACATATTAATACTCTGAGAAATAAAAGTCTCTGTTGTGTGTTTAGTTAATGTATATGTTCACTTATACAGGAATGAAAATATGTTTTGAATGAACAGTAAAACCCTCGATGTTTGGTTAATTGCATGGGGATTGCGATCATCTTTAATCGAACTTCACTCAATAATGTGTAGTTAATCAACAGAGATTAATTAACATATCAAACATACTTACTGAAAGCGAGAGGTTAGCACCTGGTGTTGGTCTGATTGCAATGATAAATGGCCGTATATGGCAGTACGCAAATTCATGTGGCAGGAGGCAAAGTATAATCATCACAGAACACTTAATGGTTTGGATAAGATACATCGTGACATGTTAATGTGTACCGTGTCCTTATATCAGTTCTTATTGAGAAACCAAAGATTGATAAAATAGGAAGCGAATGATCTTCTGCACGACTATATTCAGTAATGGAAGAATTATTTGTACATCTTACACATTTATTTGTAAATTATACTCATTTTCCATCATTGTAAGTTACTCTTTTAGTCATGATTTTGTAGTCGTACCCTTGATAGATCGTTTAATTTTGAGCGAATGAGATGCGGTATAAAACCTGAACAGTGTTATAATCTACCAAATAAATAAGTAATTTTATTCTGTACCAGCTGAAAAAGTTTATCTGGCGAGAGATTTAAAAGAACATTAATTAAACGTTTCTTTTGGAATCGCTTTATTTCATGTCGAAACTGTTGGACAAATCCCCTTTAAATATATATTTCTTTATTAATGCACAAAGTTCCACCAATTAAACACTCAACTTTTATAATTATATAGTAAACCATTTTTTTTTTATTTTTTTCTTACTTTAAACATATCATAAACATATTATAGGTCAAAACCTATGAACCATAATATGATATTATAACAAAACAATGCATGGGGAATACAGCATAACCTGCTATAGAGGTGTCATATTTGTTTATAACCTGCTTAAATTTATATGGCAGAAAATTCTATATTAAATATATGATATGTCTTCATAAGGAAATTTGTCAAGCAGAGCAGAATTTTGAAACGACAATCATTAACTTCAATGTGTGTTCTGTTAGTTTCAGTAATTGTTTTACAGGATTTGACCAATACCACGATAAAGGTTGAGAGGCAAGGTTAAATGACCCATCGAGAGTCCTTGACTAGTATTGAATTTATATATACAACAAAATATCTGTGTGGCACACGAAATGCATGTTCAAAATCTGCAGGCGACCTAGTGTTTCCTTCCGTCTAGTAAAGTAAGCTGATGTTGGAGAGCTAGTGGTTTGTTTGCTAGCAAATTACATTTAAAATTAGCTGGGGTCGATTTGATCACCTGCTGTTAACCAGCACTTCTGAACCGCGTGGTTTGCTGAAAGATCAAATGAGTCTCAGTCAAGAAAGTGACAATTTCCACTCATAAGTCGGAGATTTTTCAGCTAGGTGCAATTAAATTAAAAACAACTGCAAAGTTTGCCATAAAACCTGTAGAACCTTTCAATCTGTTCACAAACTGTAGAAACTTTCATTTCTTATATTGAAATCAACGTGTGTATTTTTTTCAGTGGCAAATTTGAACTAGGGTCCCGATCCATACAATAAAATGATGTTTATTATGACCTTGGCTACTTTCTGTCAGGCTTTCTGGTCGATATCTTGATCAATATAACTGTGGATTCGGCCGAATTTAAAACTATTAATTTAATGCCTGTATTTATCAATGGAAAAACTTTCCACTTTATACTGCTGATATACTTATGCAAACTCCCATTCGATCCGAGGATATGCCTAAAATAGGGGACCCATAATCGGAAAAAAAATATATATATTGGATGGTCCCATCATTTTTACTGTTTTAAAATACCACAGTAAAATATTATTCACGGTTCCCGAAACTGTTGTCTGAGAATGGGTGCACCGTTACTCGCTTTTTTTTGCCGTTCTGGTTAAGTGAGCGCTTATTTGTAATTCAACCGCCTCCACGTGTAAAGCACGGACTATTGTTCACCACCTGAGACCAAACGCTCAGCTCAGTTGTTCAAAGGTCACTAGTTCAGGAGTGAAGGGACACGACATTTTTATATATAGTTTAACATCCGCGTAGAAGTAAATGAATATCTATAGAGCTACCGAGGTTCCTGCATTTTATGAATAGTTAGTACCTATAAGCAGGGTCCCCTATGAATGAGCTGGTAAAGCTTGGGTCAGTAACATTTGACCCACAGAAACCAACGAGAAGGGTTCTCCAGCAGAAGCAGATCTTCGAGTGTCATTGAAGACCCCTTTTTACTTCGGGTGAGACCATGTCAGCGGGGCCGGAAAGCGCAGGGCGCAGAGTTGGTGTACTGCCCAGTTGACGGAGAAGCGGACATCTCGCGATTGGTGGAATATGACTGCTGAAATGCAGACCAGCACCGCAGAACCTCAACGTCAACGCAGGTGTTATCAAAGAGACCGGGGAGGGCGCTAAAGTGCGGACGGCGGGAGAGTGATTCGTCAGTGACGAGAGGTATCGAGAAACGGCTGGTCCGAGCAGTGACTAACCGGGGTCCAGGCATCCTAAGAGATCCCGTGATTTTACTGTGTAGATAGTGAATTCTTTTAATTAATAAGGGTAAACGCAATAAAGATAAGTTTCTTTATATGCTTGTCACTGTCACTACTGTGAGCCTTGAGTGGGGGTATATGAGCAAGAGCACGTGGTTCAGACAGACAGACAACTCGTCTCATATATATACTTATATTTATATTATATATATATATATACTTATATTGTAGATATATGTAATTGGTCGGCTTCATATTCACGAGTCCCCTAGTTCTTTTTATATAGAAGTCCGTCCCTCAATGTCCGGACCTCTGGCCTGCTGTGATTACCGTTGATTTATGTAAGTTAATACTTATTGTGATTACTGTTAGCAAACAGGTCAATGTGCTAAGGCTTTTAAGGGGTGAAGAGGTCATTCATGACATATTTTTAGTTATATCCATAGAGGGGTGCGTATTTGGACGGCTACTTTGATGACAAGGATGATTATATCAATTCTACTGCAACCAGCTGGAAAACCTGGGACTAAAATTTAAGTTCCCGTAGAAAGAAGATGTGCTTATTGGATGACTTCTTATGATCAGGCAAGTATTTATACCCTCATGAAATGAAACAAATCCATTGGGGTATAGTGAAATTTTATAACTGAACCCTTTGTGTGTCTTTGTGAGTCTTGTGACGCATATATACTCGGTGTGCATTTTAACTTGAGATACTTTGGGCCTAGTTGACCAAATTTAAACGCCTATTGACCGAACCATTCCTCATTTCCCCAGTTTGGTTGTTAGGAACATTGAACAATACTGCATAGCTTAATCAAATTTCTATGACAAACAATTGAGTCGATCTCGATAACTGATTATAAATTTCCGTCATAATAAAGTAGTTATATTTTACACAGTTATCTTCTATATCAATATATTTGTTACAGTCACCTAGGGGTTAGCAGCCCTCCATCAAGCATGAGGCTGGATTGATAGTTGTTTCCTAATGTCTTTATGTCGCTGTCAGCGCAATTAAAATTTTCATCTTTGTCTATGCCATGGTCGTATAGTTCAACACCAAAAAGTTTGTCCCATTCAGGCTTGTATAATGAGCCAGGATGAAATTTGACCCATTCTGTATAACGGAAGTTGCTCGTGCGCATGCTGTAACCCATGACTTGATGTCCATGAAATAGACGTAGATACTGCGAGAAAACACGCTGCTTCCATTTCGATGTTGATGGAATGTCTATCAAGGGCATTAGGCTTGTTCCTTCTGTGCATGTCCTGATATCAGAGGAATCCTCAGGGCATACTTTTAGTGGAGGAAGGCCAGCCGCATCAGCTAGAGTTGGAAACAAGTCCACAAATTCAGTCAAATGTTCAGTTACCACACCCCTCTCTGTCAGTCCTGGAATGCGAACCATCATTGGCGCATGCATTGCAAGGTCAAAGTTTGTTCGTTTTAACCGTTCGCCATGTTCTCCGAGTGACCATCCATGATCGCCGAAAAAGGTGACAACCGTGTTCTTTTCCAAACCCAAATCTTCTAATTCTGTCAGAACCTTACCAACTAAGGAATCAACATAACTTACTGCACTGTAGTAAGCTCGTCTTAGTGCGATTACTTTATATGCTGGTAAAGTATCATTCATTGCCCCAGAATTTTGGAGCCTTTTTATATCGCCGTAGCCTCGAAGGGCTGTGTAAGGTGCCCAAGCTACTTTTGGCATATACGCAGGTGCATACTGATTCTCTGGAAGGCGGACGGAATCTATCGGGTAGAAATAAAGAAATTCGGCAGGAAATATCAGAGGTAAATGTGGTTTGTTGAAACCAACAGCAACAAAGAATGGTTGCTCGCCAGATTTTGCAGCAGGGGCTACGCGACGTAATTTTTTATTGCTTATTGCGATATCACATCGTCCTGTAGAGGGAACCACTGTCTTTCTGCAAAGGGAACAGCAACCCAGCTGAAGTCTCTCGCTCTCCTTTGAGGAACGTCAATGTATGGCTCAGACCACGAAATCGGATCATTATTTCCAGAAAGAGGACCTTGGTGGAAGACCTTCCCTATACCAATGCTCTTGTAGCCATGTTCTTTAAAATACTGAGGGATTGTCGTCAAATTGCCGCCCGACTTACGGAAGTATGTTTCCAAATCATACACATGGGTTGTATCCGGACGTCTTCCAGTAAGAAAGGACGAGCGACTCGGGGGAACAAAGGGCCTGCTGAACAAAAGTTTCTTTAAGACGAGGCTCTGAGACGCTTATTTGTCAAGGTTTGGGGTGTGAATTTTCCGAGGGTATGGAGAATCAGGGTCAACGAAGGAGAATATCTCCGGACGCATATCATCTGATACCATTAACAACACGTTCATACGTTTCTTGTTGGCCAACCCTGTAGTCCTTGATACCAACTTGCAGCCATCAACATGTATATGATCAGGTTATTGAATCTTACAACCATCTTGTTGCAGTGGTCTCTGAAAAAAATAAATATTTATAAAGGTATAATAATACAGATTTCCAAAAGGTGGATCGGCATTGCACATTATAAAGGTCAATGACGTTTGAAATATAGTAGATAGCAAACGGTAGGTACACAGGAAAAGGCATAGCAGAACAGATATAACGAATGATTAGGTAACATTTTTAAAGGACAGTTTTCTATCCTCAAAATAAATACTAAATGAATGTAGAATTGGGTTCCTCTTCAAATAAGGGTTTAAAAATTAAATATATTAAGAACTTGTAGCTTGATTGTGATTTATATATACATCATATGAAGTATTATTGTGATAAATAAACGTAAAAAAATATTGTTCAATACTCTGAACCGTCTGCAGTCTTACATGCCACCAACGATCCGTGTGGCACTGGTTAAGAAAGGACGTGTAAAGATAATATAAAATTAGTCGATGAATTACGTGTCTCATTTAAGTTAATATGTGGAGTTTATCTTCAGTAAATCATCATTGTTTAGACACAGAAATTTTGCAGTTCGAATTCGACTCCTTGTTTATTTGTGCAAAGTAAAGTTATACGTTTCTTCAGATTTGTATTCTCCAGTAAATGTTTCCTGATCTAGTTTTAAAATAATAAATTAACTTGCACATTTCTACCTTTCCAATGTGTTTGGTCCTAAAACTTAGGAAAACTTTTCATCATAGTACATGGACTGCGATTGGCTCCGTATAACTGTCAGACAGAAAACTCTCGCACAGCTATTGTTGTTATGATATCGATGATGTCGTAGTCAGAAGTGTGTAAATTCTCATGTAATTTGATATATTTCAAAGCCCGCTGCTCATAATTATTTTTGGTCCCATTACCATTGACTGAAGTAAAATGATTTGGTTTAAAATATCAAATGCTCTGGAAAGATGAATCTTCTCAATACTTCATTTTGGGAAACGGACATTATTATTTTGGTACTGTGCTGCTCGTGGCTTCTATATATGGTGACATATTACATTAAAACAACCAAATGACAGTCCAGTATTGGACAAAGCTAATAGATGTGTCCATCGCTGATTAATTTCCTTGGTAGGTTCGGGCGGAAGAAACTTCTTCCTATATTACTGATCCAATGTGCGCTTGACAAAGTGGTTGGTTGAGGTGTGACAAGCGTGCAAGCGGAGCCAGATTGTATTCGTCTTTTTCACATATATCGAGAGATAAATGAACAAGTAATTATTATATTCACAAATTAATTTTGATAGTTATATTTTATTTCATTTCAAATTTCCCATGATTCCAGTTTTGAACAAAATAAATCAATAAGTTTTAGCGCCCCCCCCCCCCCCTTCCCCGATAATTCTTTCTCTACGTAATTTAACTCTTTAAAGACGAAAGGATAAGACGAAATTTAGATATTTCAATTATATTTGTATTGTCGTGAAACTAGGCACGTATAATCATAACTTTTATAAGACATATAGCTGGATTGTCGTACAATCACCCTAGTGAAATTAAATTCAGTAATACATTCCATATAATCCTAATTAAAGTAAGGCCAAAGAACTAATCAAGAATACAACTAAGATATAATAACTTCTTTTGAACTTATTCTACAATGGGTCAATTTGAAGTACAACTTCAGTCAGAATGAACCGTGTTATTATCTTTCCCAGTCGATTTGCTTTAACTTAACCTGAACAAATAACCACAAAATTGGACAAAATAGTGATATATGGTGATTTACAAAACATACCCACAAATCAAACAGTAAATGGGACACAATGTTCACTCGCAACATATTTAAAAAGTAGACAGACGGACATCGACAGTCGGGTATACACCACACTGGGGTTATTGAGCAACCTGAATAATTATATTCAATTCAGGTATAAATATTACTTGATTACACGGTCTCCGTGGACCCCGTTAATTGTTGACAGCTTTTTGTTGGAAAAATCCTTATTAACATAACATCCCTTTGTATATATATATATATATATATATATATATATATATATATAAATATATATATATATATATATATATATATATATATATATATATGTATATGCGCGTGTATAACTTTACACCGTTATCATCGTACATACCCACATAAAGACTATTTATTAAATATAAAAACCTAAGCAATGTAAGGAGGGAAGGCTATATAATTCACAAAATAAACAATTACTCTGCCACGACACGCCACATTAAAAATGGAAGTACTTAATGGACATCATATAGAACGTTTTATAGCAATTTGAATATTTTATGAACTTTTGTAAAAAATTAAAATTACACTATAAAAGATTTATACAATTTTACACATATCATCTAGAACATGAAATAATATTTTTACTGGATTTTTTTTCATGTGTTTGCGTTTTCATCCTTGTCTGTTACGTTGATTTACTTTTAAAAAGTTCAAGATTAACAAAGAAATGCATAAATCATATGTGGCATAAAAACAGCATCGTATAAACTTCAAAGAAACCGAAATCGTCAGTAGAGAATGTTTCAGATGAAAAAAAATAATAAATAAATAAACACCAATATATAAAGATCCAGGATCCTATAACCCTAGAAGCTTTGTTGACGTCCTAAAGTAGTTCTCTTTCATATTTAATGTTTGCTTTTTACCTGGTGGTATCTACGATTCATGTCACCCCCGTAATATGTCCTTAATTATTATTTACGAATAGACCGAGTTGATACAGATACAGTTAGATATAGAAACGTGGACGTAACCGATGAACTCTTAGAAGAAAGTTTAACAGATACAATGCGGCAGACTTAAGATCATATCATTATAAATTATAAGAAATATTGAGATGATTCTGAATTATTTTATAAACTGATTTCGCTGTTTCTCCCTGGTTATATCAAACTGTATTGTTTGCATCATACAAAATGTTCTTTTTGCTGTATTTCAGCTTGAGAAACAGAGACTGTGCTTAATTAATGTTGGTTTTTTTTCAACGGTTGTGTGTTTCCCAAAATTACACTGATTTTTTAATGAGTGAATAGATAATTATTGTGATATTGGAAAATTTCCTTTCTATATTAAAACCTGAGTCATTATTGGGTAGTTCAGGCATCAAACGTACTCTAGGAAACACCCTTTGGGCAGTTCTTCAAGAAAAATAGCCTAAGTTTGTTGGTGAAAATGCATATTGAATTAAAATACCTTTATTCTAACAAATTTGTCAGGAAGTATGTACTGTTAGTTAGACTTGGCCAAGCAGGGACAAATTTGATAAATATTCATAACATCGGAAAACTATAGAATTGAAACAGCCGTCGTCATATTAAGCATTTATATATTCAACAGGAAATCATTGCATACGTTTGTTACATTATCAAAACAACTTACAAGATCCGACCTGAATAATATATCCAGTTAGGTAAGGCCACACTGGAGCATCACATAGCCAATTATGTAAATATATTCATAAGATAAGACAAAATGTATAATTGAAACTGTTGTCGTGCTACTAAGTATCTTCTTAGTCAGTAAGATACATTAAGTGCGTTTGTAAGCTTATCAAAGCGATTGATTAGAACCAGCATGAATAATATCCACTCAATAAAAAGGCACACGCGGAGCGTGAATGGCAAGTTATGTATGCTCGTGTGTATATTTCCATGACAGATGTTCATGATATTTTTTGGTCTCATTGTGATTTGCTGACGTAAAAGTACCAAAGCATCGCCTTAATATTTCATGCTCTTGAAACATGATAATGTCACCACAATACACAGACTGTTTAATTACAACATATCCATATAACACATTAAAGTGTATACTGAATAAAAATCCTAGTTTGCACATCACTCAGTGTACAATACAACTCAAGATATGATTAAATATATTTACATAAATCTTTTTTTTTTTTACCATTTATACTTACTTTTATTAATAACATATTCGTTCTTGAAATACAACAGGGGACAAATCATCATCGAGAAAATATCACAAGATAATTACAACAAAGGCCCATCCATATCTGATCGGTATACAAAGTAAAGGAATGGTATGATTCAGTTAAGGTAACATTTAAAAAATTACACAAAATATCTTTCAGTTTGATTAGATTTATTATGGCCGTGATGTAGTTTTGGAAGTTTTATAATTGTGGGTTAGGTAACCGCTATGTGTGCCATATAAAATACACCTCCATATCCCATACGTATTACGTATATTTTCACACAACAAGATTTAAATGTTAATTGAGAATGCTTGCTATTATAATCCATAGTTTCTAAAAAAATATGTTTTTATCCTGTTATCCTAACACCTTAAATTTAAATAAAATATATAAAAAGTTTAATGTTTTTCGGATAAGTAAATTGCGAACGCGCAACTCGTGTATTATTTGCTTCGATGCGACTTGTGCCAAATTGTAAAATATGCTTAATCTTATTGAAGCTCATCCCATACCGTCTTACTTAGACAATCAACATTTGATACGGAATTCTGGTAAACATAACGTAAACATCATTATCGATATCCAATGTCAGACTGCGCTTACAAGTGTTCATCTTAAAACTAAAAAGATGCTGTTCAATATATCTCGATGTTACCAGGGTTATTATATACCTCTGCTGTTTTAAACTATTAGAGAATCTTTCTTCTTTTATTTTTGTTATTTCTAGTAGATGCAAATATTGGGCAAAACTAAGTTTCTTTTTATAAGATAATTTAAACTTTGACTCCTTCAAGGCTTATTTATGACCTTGCGGGTATCGTTTGAATATGAAAACCTAGTTTCAAAGTTGAATTTAGTTAGCATACGAATACCTCCAGCAACTACCCACTTGATACTGTAAATTCCCTCTTACCAACCAGCCTTGACCAGATTATACGCTCTGGATATGTATACAGTTGAAAACATAGATTAACATCCAAACATTCAGGTTACGGAAGCGTAACTCTTGCTCTAAAGGGACTTGCATTATTACAGATATGTCGATATTATTACCTAACGCAGGACATCATTGCCTATTTGTGAACATTTTGCTCTTCGATTTTTATCGTAACATTGCATACACTGGATAGTCGAGGGGCAAAACAGTCGGCTCTATATCTTGGTAAACCTGGTTCTATCAACGGCGTGGCCATGAGTAGATTAAGAGATAAGTCGAACGATTTATTGGATTTTCTCCGGGTGTCTAGGTTTCTTCTACCCCGCTGCAGACTACCTAACAGCACCATTTGAGCGATGGAGAGTGCCGTGATAAAATATTTTTTGTTAATACATGTAAAATAACTGTTTTTATTTATCGTAAGTGTATATATATGTGTGTGTGTGTTACAGTCAAAGTGTAAAAATAGTCAATTTGTAAATTGCCTGAAATTTTCAGTCAATTTACAAATTGCCTGGTTCACTCAGGTATTTTACAAATTTACTGAAAAATGAGTCGTATATAATAACGAGAACCTGAAGTTTCTCAAGGGACCTTTGCTGCTCTAAGTATTTTTAGGCTAAAAAACGTTAGTGACTTCCTGTTTTCTGAAAAAAAAAAGAATATAAACGGTTATTTTGTACCAAATGCTTTAAAACTGCTGAATCGAACATACCTAGTTTCCGCTCATAAGAAAAGCAACGCCTGTTGGTGTCGTCGGGTTCCAATGGGATGTGATCTAAGTTGTGCCACCCTGCATGAACGCATAACAGGCTTCTATCATTCAAATAAATATAATATGATTCTTTCTAAAGAGGGTTAAATATAATCACCTAAGAGCACTCAATAGGTACAGATAAGAAATACTATGCATTTATGCATGTATTGTGAATATATTATATAATTTCACAGGAAAAGCTTTATCTTCAAAGTGAATATTAAATGACTGCTTTAAGAAAGATAAAAGTATATATATGCTATTCAATGGTGGACCTGATCTTGTGTTGCAAGATTTAATATATATATATATATATATATATATATATATATATAAACAAGTAAACATTAAATAACCGTTTTACACAAAACAGACGCATTAAAACTTCAAAATTTATCCTATTTAGTTTACTTGTTTCTTAGGGGTTCTCCACCACAGCCCTGTTTCTGCCTTTATTATTTAGTAGATGCATTTGTGAACCTACTGATTTTAGCTCATAAAGGTTTACCTTTTTCTTCTTACTCCACTGAGCAATAATAGCATGCTGAAGGTTTTTCATTTAACATTGTTTTCTGAGTTTCGTTCCCATACACAAACTATTCGGCTGTCTTTTTTTTTAATATTTACATCCATGAAGTCAAAGGTATTATTTCATTGATGTCCTACTAATTGTCTATACTTTTAAATACATTCTACCTTCTTCGGCCTAAGGGTGCCGTTAACAATCCACCAATTTTCCTCTGATTATAAGAGACGTTTAAACATACTAATCTGGCAAATACGAGTCATAAATAAATGTTACGGTAATATTCAATATTTTAATTGGAAATATCATTACTGTCCAGGCCAAAAAAATCTGCAATAAAACAATGCTTTTGAGTGCCACTCTGTACGAAAATCCTGAAATTTATAATCGCCGCTAACCGCTTCTCTGCAGATTTTAAATTAATTTAACTGTTTGCATTAAAATAAGAAAAACTTTCACAAATTTAAATGAGACCACTGATACCACTATAAACTATGAGGGTTATTTCCACCATAGTTTCAGTCAACGGACTTTCTATAATCTTCTAAATTCGTTTTTTTTAATCATACGTATATAAACAGGTTATTTGCATATCGTAGACCATTCACGTTGAACCGAAAAGCATATAAATGTTATAGTGACTTTTAAACAGATTGTGTTTATCTTCTTTTTGTATTAATTCTGTATTATTAGTTTCTGTGTATGTAATCATGAACAATGTGTATTACAAAAATACATTAGAAATATTATTTTATTATCAAAAATAACAAGGACGAAGTTTCCAAACACTGTTATTTGCAAAACATGTGTCTAACATACGATCAGTAAAATGTATGGCTAACTTAAGAAATATGTTCTTCACTGATATACCTGTGATAGTGTCAGACCAATCGGGATCTTTCTACACAAATAAATATATTGTTTGACAATAAAATATTTTTTTACCCAAATCTGATGGATTGAAGTCTCCATACAGGACTATTAATTTACTTATTTCAATGTCATTTTTTGTCTCTCTACATTAAATCTCTATTTCATACAACGACTGCTTTAATTTTCAGATTTACAAAAAGTACGCAAACTTAAGTCTTTAATTTTTTCAGTTATACAACTCATAATCATAATCCAAGCAGTTATTGAGAAGCTTGTACTAAAACACTCTGGATTAAGTGTCAAGACATATTTAAAAGGCAAAGTTACATCTTCAGGTTATCAACCTTCATTCCCTTGATATATATGCAAACTTTGGGAAGGAGAAGGTCAATTTTCTAACAAAATGTCTTCAACCCTACACATGTCGAACGGGTAGACCATCTCCATTATAAAGGTTCCAATAAAATACTGAAATGTAAATTACCTTTCAATTAATTGCTCATATACCTTGAACTGGTTTAACTTCGAGACCAGTGGATACCATTTACATCTAAATATTTAATGTCTTTCCCTACCCAAGAAGTGATAGGTATCATAATTCCATTTTCTTCATATAAAGCTCGACCTTTTATTAATCCATCACTGAGAAATCTTTTCCGATATAATGATTTCCCGGATACTTAACCAATTTGTTATTCCATACTACCTGATGCTCCAATAAAACTACTTCAACGTATTCCTTGTGCAAAGTGATATAATTTCTTAAAATCTCTTTATTCAAGTTAAGAATTTTATATACATCAATATCTTTCAGTGCTGTATTACTAGTTATCTAGTGTATTGGGGCAAATAGACTTCAAGTAAAAGTAAATAGAACTTTCGATGGTCTTTGTACCGAAGACATTTGTCACTTTAAGCAAGATATTCTTGATGAAAATGTAACAGACTCTAGGTGTGGGACATTTAACCCTCCATTCTTTACTTCTTGAATAAATCCTACTTTTTTAATTCATTCTCTGCCATAATTCTAAATGAAGCTAACTAGAAATTCATTCAACTTATTATATAAATTTTCTGGTACATTTTCGAAGATAAAGTACTAATTAAAATTTGAGAAAAGAAATGTTTGCGCAATCCATATCATTCAATGCAAAGACAGGCTTCTCTGTTTTTATAGAGTTGGAATGTTTCAACTTCAAGAACAAGTTCAATTCAAGTGATTTTTTTATCATAAGAAAAATAAATTCCCTTACATGTTCATAGGCTCTTGCAAACAGATTCTATTCCGACTAATGCATAATCCTTCACATTTATCATAATTCATTTTTAGACCACTCGAAACACCACATTCCTGTATGATATGTAAAAATATTTTCTCTGACTTTACCTATTGTACTGTTCCAACTGTGTTTCAATTTCTAGTCCCTTGTATAATTTATTGGTCTTCATATATCCTGCCATTATTTCCACGACAATTACAAATAATTAAGGTGACAGTGGGTCTCCCTGGCGGACCCCTCTCTCCACTTCAAAGTATTCAGAAGTGACGCCATTATTTACAATATTGTTGTATACAAATTCAATACATTGTATTATGGACGTGTATTAAATCGAAACTGAAAACACGAAGTGAAATCCTTAAGAACCGAAATTTAAAAAAAAAAAAACAATACTTAGTAATAAACCAGGGATATCATTAACTTGTAAAGTTGAGAATATCTGATAACATTCTTATATTTCCTCCTATAAACCTTCCTTGAACATAACCAGTTTGACTTTCATTTATTCTTCCTGGCATAATATTTTTCATTCTAAGTGATAGAGCTTAGATTATATTTATAGTCAACATTTACAAGTGAAAAAGGTCCAAAATTTTTCAGGAGTGACCTCTTTTTTTTCTGATCAATCAAAAATTACTGCTTTTTTTTTACTGCTTGTAAAGATAGTTCTCCGTCTTGAAAAGATTTATTAAATAAAGATACAATTGCTGAACCAAAATATGACCAAAACATAACATTAAATAATAGAGGAAGCCCAACATTATCTGGAGTTTCATTCCTGGCAAATTTATTAAAGTATTATGGCATTCTTCTTTAGTGATAGTATTATCAAGTAGTTCTGAACTGAAAAGTAGTCCTGACAAGGTAGGTAACTTTATATTCTTTATATATATATATATATGTGTGTGTGTGTGTGTGTTTTCTCGTGTTTATGTCAGCTTTGAAATCTCATAGAATCCCGTCAGTCCAGATGAGAGTAAAATTACTAAATTAAACGAGACTTACAGGCAAGTCTCGTTTAATTTAGTAATTTATGCCAAAGATGAACAAATTAGCTCTTGTTGTTTTGAAATTCGGCAGTCTTGAAGTGTAACAATAGGTTTTTGTTCACGGAATATTGCTCGATTTCTCCAAGGAACGAAATTTCAGTTACCAAGTTTTGAGTTAGTTCGGACACATCTAACTGAATGTATATTTTCGATTCATAGGTCCAACGATTGTAAAACTTGTCCTGTTAACAGACGGACAACTGAACGAGTGGAGGAAGGATAAAGGACCCTCGCGAAAGCTCAGATGGATTATAATCAGCTGGGCAACAAAATGGTCTTGGCTTAAAATATTTTACTGATTATCCGTTCGTAATATGTTAGGTTCAACTTGAAAGGCATTGTGCTTGTGTTTAATTTTACTCCTGATATAGACACTGTGTGCCACGTGATAGATTCAGCATATACAAACCTGCCCAGGGGGAAGCTTGTCAATGTGTTTCCAATGCGTTCCATCTTGTCAATCTAAGGCCTTAGTGGTGTGAAAAGTTAGTGCTTCGATGATCCTACATTTCCTTCGCAATAAAAAAAATATCTAATGTATACCTTGGTATATTCGGTTCGACGATATATTGAATAGCAGCCCTTCATCCAGCTGAGAGTAGTTTCCTAATCTCTACATACCGCATGTCATCCACGAAATTGTAATTTTCATCTTTGTCTATTCTATGATTGCATGGTTCAACAGCGTAACGTTTGTCCCATTCAGGCGTGTTTATTTTTTCCGGATGACTGTGGTTTCCCTTTGTATAATACATCCGCCTGAGTTGTTATTTTTCAAATAATGATCGGCATGTGGTGTATTTGGTGTATATCTTTACAGGAGTCAGCTGTCAGTATAAATTTTGATTTCGGAACTTTAAAAAAATATAATTGTAAATTTTATATTTTTTTATTTAAAGTGCTCGTAAAATGATTTATAAATTTAAGATCATATTTGATAAAAACAAAATATAATCTAAAATTTGCAATCGTCTGGGAAACTATAAGGACTCATTTATGTCTATATATGTGCATAGTTTGTTATAAACTATCATGTGTTTATTTTAAAATCCATATAGACTTGTGCGCAAAACCTTTAGAATGTCATTCATAAACAATTTCTTGTGCGTCCCTGTGTTTTCGAATGGGACATGTTTCTCAAACAGAACTGTATAGCATTGACGGTAGTGGTGCAACTAAGTGTTACAAACTACCATGTAATTATCCTATAATGCTAAGAGACGTGTGTTAAAACCTCAAGAATGTCATACAAAAACAGCTAAAGCCTCCCTATCTTGTGTCTTTTTGCTTCAGATGGGACATGTTTCTTTAACAGAACTGTATAGCATGGATCAACGAAGTTTAGTAGTGTAACTTATTGTTATAAACTTTCATGAACCTCCGGAAGGTTATGCATTAACAATGTCTTGTGCGTCCCGGTGGTGTCCCTGATTGTTTTTAGATTGGGCATTTTCTCTAACAGAACTGTACAGGTTGTATTGATGGAGTGTGGTGGTAAACTATCATGTAAACTCTTACAGAACACTTAACATATTGGGTCTGAGAAATGTTGTCCCCAGTAAATCTTTGTTGTGTATTCGGTAATAAACATATACATATTCTATTGAATGACCAGTGGAATGCCGAAACATTCGATTAATAAGGGGGAACTGCGATGATTTTTCATGAACTTAGGTCCATAGTGTGCAGTTTCTCAACAAAGAAATGACCCATAAGTGTTATGATAACATAACATATCATACATACTCACTGGAAGCGACAGGAAGCACCTGTTGTTGGTGTCTGATTTCAATTTAATATGTGGCCGTATGTGGCACTACGCAGAAACCTTTCAGACAGTTCTCTTTTTATGTCTGTAGTGTTTCTTAGGACAAACCAACTTTAATAAACTGAGAGGAGAATGATCACGGCAATATTCAGCAGAGGAAGAATAATACTCATGCGGCGTTTCTTGTGATATAAATTTGTTTCTATTTATATGTACATTATTTTCTTTCGGATGAATAACATTGTGCTTGATATGCTTCAAGTGTGATTCTTATCAATGTCGGACTAGTCCACTGGAACAACTTGTTGGTGAGCTGGTAAAAGTATACAAGTCATAATAACACGTCCCCTAACATTAACTATTATCATTTTCTAATGCCTATGCTTCTCTTGGCGCAACATATGTTGGGCACGGTTCATGCTTGTGACCGTTGTGGCTGCAAATCATGAAACATGCAACACCCGTGAACTGAAGATTTGTGATGCTCATGGGTACGTCTGATATTTTAATGCAACAGAAAAATTCATATACCATAAGCTTAGTACAAATAAAATAAAAGACCCTGCCAAATTCTAAAGATTACTTGTAAGGTCAACTCATGGAAAGGGATCATGTATAATTTAACTTAAGATACCTTAATATCAATATCAATAACATGTTGGGAATAAACTGTTGAATTATAGATGCTTATGTTCATACCACATATCTTGAGTTTGGTAATACAGAGCAGAAATGTATCCCAGGTATTGACAATACTCTTGTTGGGAAAACATCATTATTCTTTACGATTAGACGTGTATAATGCCTATGAGTAATATCAAATACTGCTTCAGTTTTGAGTAGTTTTATGTTCTAATGAACAATGCTTAAGCCATTCTCAGTTTAATTTTTGGAAAACAAACAAAACATTAAGGAGAACATATGGCTAATCTCATTCACATATTATGTGGCTCAACGCACAGACTATCCAAACCCTACATAATTTACAGATATCCTGGTTTAGCCTTGGAACTTATAATTTCTTACTCGCATATTTTTCTTAAAGTAAATGATTCATTAATCTGTGTAAACAGCGAATTTTCTTAACAATTATAACAATTTATTATCGTGATTTTGCAGCAAAAATGCAACATCTGTTAAAATATAAATAAAATGGATCTTGTATACAGTTTTATAGTTTCATTTTATTTCTTCAAGACAACATGCCGAATAAAAATCGGTCGAGTGAGGATCATTGCCGCATACCATCGAAACTCAAAAGATCATTTCTGGTTCTTTGTTTACTTGTGGTTTTGAGTTTAACATTTTTAACCTGGAATGATTATGGATCTTGGCAGGATATATTGTCAGGTTTTCAGGTAAGCAAACATTTACAAACTCATGAAATATGCTACTATGCTAAGATAATAACAAAAAAATATTCGCCCCAGGTATTCTTAAATAGCGGCAAAATTTATGAATGACGCAACATAAATTCACGTTATGTATAATATGTGGTATACGTTGTATATAATATGATTTGGTAAGAGAAAAAAATTTTGCAATAAACTAATAAATTGTACCTCACGTCAATAATTAATTCAGGTTGACGACAAGTTGGAAGTAATAGACCAGAAGAAATTGGTCACAAATAAAAGGCTGCAGCAACAGCGGAAGAATATCTGACAAGAATGGTGTAGAGCTTTGAAAAACTCTGCACCTGTCCTACCTAAACAAAATGGCGCTTTATCTCCGAACAGAAGAGCCTTGATTATACCTAAAATAAATTTAACGGTTTGCCAAAATGCACAAGCGGGGTCGTCTTTCTGGCGCAATAATGTGTCTTTAAAATATGACGGGTTTTTCTCACATCAGGCAAATCATACATTGCTTCATGAAGCAAAAGACTTATTCTTGAAGATTATTTTTGTCAGGCACCCACTTTACCGTATTTACTCTGCTTATAATGACAGGGTTGTGACGCGGTTTGGGAATTACCAACAGATACTCAGAGGACACCCGCATAATCTGAAAATCTTTCTTGAATCTCATTCGATAAACACAAGTGACTGTGTTGAGAATTTTACTTTCGAACAGTATGTGCAATTAATCTTAAATGAGATGTCCTCTGCAGAAGGTCCTCTCACAATGGACCTTCATCGAATGCCTTTTTTTACTCGCTGTCAACCATGTGAGTTTAATTACGACATAATAGGAAAGATAGAGACACTAAAGACCGATGTGCAGATGATGATTTCACTTCTTCGAAGTAAAGGAATTTACGTGAAATTAAATATGCATCACCTAGAAGAACAGTACCTAAAAGATAAATGCCGGCGTTTTGACCCATTTATTACTATGTCTCAAGGATCATGTTTTCACGAGAACGTGTTCATCAATAGAAATCTCCAAGCTCTGAAGAACCAGGGATTTACAGCTAAATATGGTTTTGAATTCCGGGTGTTTAAGCGTTTACCAAAGCGTCAGTGGTACGAAAAATGCTTGCTCTTAGTGAAGGCCGTCATAAGCAACCCCAAAAAGAAATCTGCTGTCAGCACACACTGGCCAAGGAGAACGCTCGTAAGGCGTTGATGAGTTTACCTAGGCGTTTGCTGAACAAGCTTGTCAAAAGTTATGCGAATGACCTTAAAATGTTTGACTATAAGGTAGAAGAAGCAATTGATGTATAACCTTTCGTGTGATTCATAACTTAAGCACTCGATATTTTGCATGATAGTTACAAGAAAATCTTCTCCGTAATACAGACGTTTGGTGACATAAATTGATAGACGTACGAGAAAAAATCATGTTTTCTTCAGTTAAAAACACAGAATAATAATGCTAGTGACTTCCATGAGCCATTCATGTATTGAACACATTTATCAAGCGAAACCTGTGCAAAAACGGTTGCAGGTGGCGCCACTAGTTTTGCGTATGGTAAAGAGCTATGTGAGATCTATACACATGCAAATTTTCAGGAAGATACGTCAAACCAGTCTGGAGATGAGTTATGTACATAACTGGAGCTTGTACCCATGCTTGCTTAAGTTCATGGTCCGTTAAGTACATTTTGTTTTACAGTCAGACAAAGTTTTATTCTAGCAACTCATCATTTAATTGGTGCAGCAGGTCAAAAGATATTCTGTGAATTATTTTACTGGTATTAAATATTTTAATTATATGCTTAAGATTTGAGGTTAGCCTTGCTTGTAGGACTATTATTATATGGAATATATATTCTCTGTTTAAATAGATGATTTTTTTTAATTTAGATTCTTTACTTAATAAAATTAATAATGTTCAGTTAGGCCATGGATGTTCATGCATGCACAAGTTGGTTAATAGTACATGTATAAGTCTAATACACTGAATTAAGTTAGGCTCTGTCTTCGAACTTGTGGAGGGCATCGTGTCCCTCAGTTTAATGATATGCTTAATTTTTCAGAATAAAGCTTGAACGACTACGTCACTGTCCCGGGTTGATTTTGTGCCTCACATGCGTGTCTGTGTCTCGAGAACCCCGTAATATACATACACACACACACACATATATATATATATATATATATATATATATATATATATATATGAAATTCTTGCATGTACAAAGTTTACCAACCATCAATATTTACTCCCCATGTGGTAAATGACACTCAAGAAGTCGATCAGAAGTGCTTTACATATTGATTAATGACTAAAGAGAACATTATAATGTGTACAAGTCAGATAACCCTTTTGGTAGCCTGCCATTGATACATTAATAATGAATGCAGTAACCCTCATATAAATAAGCAAACGAATATAATGCATTTCTGTTATTGATTGAGACGTATTATACGGGTTATCCCACACGGTATCACAAAAAGAACTAGATAACTACAATCTATAGAACACAAGCCATGTAGGGGGGGGGGGGGGCGATATTGTAGAATGTTCCCAAAATTGTGCCTGCATTCCCTTTTTCGGCCCAAATTCCAAGGTGCATTCGTGTATAAGTAACTGTACATTCGTGGATATTCTTTGATGTTCCTTGGTCCTGGTCATGTGCCCGATCTACACCAAAATCTTATTGATTCTTCACTGGTCCATTCACGAAAATATATAAAAATCACGAAAAAAACTTGAGATTCCGTTAATGATCGCGTGAGTAATCATGTGAACAAACATAGAACACACACACGAACGGGGATTAACGCACACCCTGGAGTGACGGGGATCAACCAGCCCTCTCCGTCTTATCATTGAATATATAAGGTCCTTGAATCATAGTAAGAATTGCGCCTAGGGGTTAAGGCTTTTGGCTACTGGGCGGAAGATCACAGATTTGAACTCTCCAAATGTTTAGGACCATAATGAAGAAGTCTTGATAGAACAGGGGCGGGGCCCCCGATTTAAAGTTAACAAAATCAGTAAACAAAAAATTGTAAAATGAATTTCATTGGCAAATTAATTAGATGAGAACAGAGGTTGCTAACTATCAGCAATGTGATGTGTGTTATAAAAGCTATTTATGTTATAATGCGTCTTCCTTCTAAGGTTGATTGTAGATAAAAAATCATCATTCGCGAAAATGATAGAACACCCCTCACTTCTACAACATACACTCTTTATATACCAAGATGCATGGTTAAGATTTCTTGACAAACCATGTATGTAATACTCTTGCTGTAATGCAGATGTTACCTGATTTTGCATGTAATACCCTTGCTGTAACGCTGATGTTACATGATTATGTATGTAATACCCTTGCTGTAACGCTAATGTTACCTGATTATGCATGTCACACCCTTGCTGTAACGCTGGTGTTACCTGATTATATATGTTATACCCTTGCTGTAACGCTTATGTTACCTGATTATACATGTTTTACCCTTGATGTAACGCTGATGTAACCTAATTATGTACGTAATACCCTTGCTGTAACGCTGATGTTACATGATTATGTATGTAATACCCTTGCTGTAACGCTAATGTTACCTGATTATGCATGTTATACCCTTGCTGTAACACTGGTGTTACCTGATTATATATGTTATATACCTTTGCTGTAACGTTGATGTTACTTAATTACCAAGTAAATCAAAAGGTGGTTGCATTACAGACATCACTACTTTCAAGTAAGTGAAAGTGGTTGAAAGTCAATAAAACTACGGTTCGGTTAAACAGAATTTCTTGTTAATTTGTACACAACTTTAAATTTATTGAAACGGCCCTGGCCTGAAGTACAGCCAAGGGTCCCATGCAAACCTTAATCCGCTCCTGAAATAGAAGCTCAGTAATTCACACTAATATCATAACGACAATTATAATCCCAAAGTGTTGTGGATATAACTTGAAATCCAGAAGGTTTAATTAAAGTTAATCCCATTTATTCGTGATATTTTTTAACTTTATATATATAATTCAGAAAATTTAGATAATAATACATATATATATATGTATAATATATAATATGCAGGCACTATATATATATATATATATATATATATATGTATATATGTATATATATTATAATATTTATAAAAAAAAAATGCACGATTTAAGAACTTAGTTTTTATATTACCAATCAACCGCCAACAGTATTAGCGCCCCCTTCTCTGAATTCCTGGATCCGCCCCTGAGATTTACTGTATTTTGTGCGTGAGGACAGATAGTATTCTGCTGGGTACGTCAGTGCTATATATTGATTTCTATTTATATTTATAGACAAAGCGGCTATACAGGTCAATTAGCATGACAGCTGATTTATATCAGATAATATATAGCTGATTAAAATCAGACGATCCAGGCGACACATAATCAGTACTACATAGTGAATACTGTATTTTTCAACGATCTCCGAACATACACTTAATATAACTTTCTTTTTTTATAATATTATATCGATTGATCAAACAGTTGTATCAATCATACGAAGCACCCTCCATGGCTCGGTTGGTGGCATCAGTAACCAGTCTAAGAGTTATTTTCTTGAAAGAAATACATACACGAATTCAAATATATATATATATATATATATATATATATATATATATATATATATATATATATAAAACAGTATAACCTCCGTATTACGGACATTTTGCCAACAGTACAGCAAACAGTACATTTTGCCCTTAGTACAGAGGTGTCCGTAAGGAGAGATTCCACTGTATATATATATTATATAAAAAATATATAACGTTATTATATATATTAAAAATATTGACTTCTATAAGATATACCTGACACTTTTGTTCTATCCTCAATTCCTGATATGCCTAGCAATAATTAAAAATAATATCTGAAATAAATATATGCATCAATGAGTCCCTATGTTGGAATGTTGCAAAAACCGTGTTTGCATTAACTTATTCGGCCCATATTCCCTTCATAAGTGACACTAAATTTGTAATTATGACTTGATCACTTTTGTGAGTCCGCTACATTTGTTGGATCAACGCCAAAATCCAAAAGTTGCTTCATGGGAACATTCCGAAAATAATCCTAAAAGTGCATGAGATTCCGTTCAGGATTGCGTCGTGTTGTGAACAGCAAACAAATACACACACCCACGCATGGGGATAGCCGCATACATAATTCAGTATCCACCCATCAAGAGGGTTTGAAAAAAAACAACAACAAAGTGGTGTGTCAGAACTCAGAATTTCAACATCTTTGACCGTTGATGAGATCACATGTGGATAGTGGAAGGTATGTCGGAATAATAACAAGGGCCCAAGGACCCAAACTTCACCTGTGATTTATATATATATATATATATATATATATATATATATATATATATATATATATATATATATATATATATATATATATATATATATATAATACTGGCAAAGCTATAATTATTATATTTTCCTTCAGGAAACTTCTTGAAATTTAGGTTAGTATTTACAAAACCTGCAGAGAATTATAATAGAATATGGTAAATTAAGGCATACATTAAATATAATATTAAACATTTTGTATATTGATTTTGGAATTAAACCTTCTGTAATTTTCAATACTCTGACAAATATAAACTGTCATAAACACATTGTATGACCACACAGGTATTATTCAGCAGACATGATGAACACATTTTCACTCCTCTGATGGTATGCAAAATGCCTTCACACGAGCTAAAGAGACTGTAATGATTGCTAAGAGGTGGAAATAAAAAAAACGCATAAAATCTAATTTAATGCAGTTTGCGAACAAACATAATCATGCAATCCAGTTTTTCGAAGAAATTAATATATGAGGGTGAATTGTGGCAGAACAAACCAAACTTATAACACATAACCCACTGCATTAACAAAGCACTAATTTTAACGGTCGAATAATGTTAAGTATAAAATAATGTTAAATAAAGGAACCATCAACTAGTGGTAGATTTATAGTTCATGGTGAGGTGTGTGCTCATTCAAGCGCGTTTTCCTGCTTTTTTATTCGGTAGCGGGTCTAAGCGCTCTCTCACTCTCACGCTCTCTCTTTTTCTGCAGATAGATTAGCACCATGTGATTTTCCTCAGTGATGATTCCTATCGTAAATTAAGTGCCCTTATCAAATACTAAATGATTTTATTCCTTGCAAGCAATTCAAAAGAGTTCCTATGCTGTAAAGGTTGAGACACAAAATCATGGATAAAAGTCTGCTTGTACAATGAATAATAAGGTAAGTTTTAAAATATGAACACAATTCAACTAAATTCAAATATTTACTGAAACTAGAAACAAAATGAGAGACTAATACGTTAAAAAGAAAAACAAAGCAAGCAAAATATCCCTTTTAGTTTATTTCTTCGTAATTGTACATGAATCACCATAGGAAATTATCTGAATAACTTTCATGTTTGGATATCATTTAAGAGTTTTAACAATTGAAATTAGTTGAAAATATTTAAAGCGTAGAATATTGATAAAATGATTCAAGACTGCAGAACGATATCAAACTTACCTTTTAATCCTGCTGGAAAATGTTTACGGATCTGTAAGGTGTATTTATTAATAAAATATAGACGACAAGTGTTGAATGTAAGTTTACTGAATTTACTACCAACAATGTGGGACAAACCAGGAATATTAAGCTTATTAATAGACCCTGACATACGTCCCTGGATCAGTTCGATTTCATTAAACTTCTGGCCTCAGAGTACATCTATCCAAATGTGTTGGTGCAGGATCAATATTTGGTGGAAACGTTAACAGTTTCATTTCATCAAAAGAGAATCGAGCGATATTTGGTGATATTGTTTTAAAAGAAAAAGGGATTTTTTTTTTTCATTTCATGAAAAGTGAACTGAGCGATATTCGGTGACATGGGAGAAAATGATAACTGGTTTCATTTTATTAAAAAGCGAATCGCACAGTACTACGTAAAGGTATCATACGGTACTTTCTACAAATTAGGAAGCGCAGCCCTCCATCCCTCGTGTAGCTCCTTTGACAGCTCCTTCCTGATCGTCTGGTACGACTGCTCGTAGGCGTGGTTGTAGTTCTCCTCAGGGTCCTGCTCGTGATCGTACAGTTCTACTCCGAACAATATATCCCAGTCAGGCCGGTAACGAGGCTTACCTTCAAACTTGGCCCACTCCGTGTAGCGGTAATTTTCTGAACGCATGGTGTAACCCATCACGGATGTATGATTGGGGTTTCTTGGGTACTGAGAGAAAACCCGTGTCTTCCACCTGCCTTCTGGGTGTTTTATCAGGGGCATAAGACTGGAACCTTCCGAACATACTTTAACGTGTGTACTATCCTCTGGACATCTCGGCACGGGAGGAAGCCCAGCGGCATCAACCAATGTAGGATACAAGTCAACGTATTCCGTGAACTGTTCAGTTACGATGCCATGGTCTGTTATTCCCGGAACGTGCACCATCATTGGCGCATGCGTGGCAAGTTCAAAATTTGTGTGTTTGCACCATTCCCCGTGTTCTCCAAGCTGCCAACCATGGTCACCCCAGAAGGAGATTATTGTGTCATTAGCAACGCCCAGTTTCTCAAGTTCCTCAATCACTTGACCAATAAGGGAGTCAGTATAACTTAATGCACTGTAGTAGGCTCTTCGCAGGTCAAGCACCTTATCTGCCGGCAGTGTAGTGTTGATGTCACCAGTTTGATTTAGCTGTTCAATGTCATGGTAATTACGTAGTTCTCCGTAACTGGACCATGCAACCGACGGCATGTCGACCGGGGCATAAGGATTTGGAGGCAAACGCACGTCCATCTTTGGATAATACGACAGAAACTCCTCTGGGAACACAAAAGGAAGATGTGGTTTGTGGAAACCTACTGCTACAAAGAACGGTTGCTTATCGCTTTTCGCCATTGGTGCTACCCGTCGGAGTGTCTCTACCGCATGGGCAGCGATTTGTTCGTCAGGGAGGGGTCTCTTCTCCCGCTCTGCCTTAGGAACTGCTAGCCAGCTATGGTCAGGGCCACTCCAGTAACCCAAATTCGGGGCGTGGTAGTAAGGGGCTGACCACGATATTGGGTCGTCGCCGTGTGAAGCGACTCCAGGGTGGAATATTTTACCCATCCCGATGCTGAAGTACCCATGTTCTTTGAAGTATTGCGGTATTGTTGTAAAATTTCCACCTGATTCACGGAAGTACGTCACGAGGTCATACACATGCGTGGTATCAGGGCGTCTTCCGGTCAGCAGGGAGGTACGGCTTGGGGAGCATACGGCTTGCTGGACATATGCGCGCTTTAGTAGCAGACTTCTAGAGGCCAGACGGTCGAGGTTCGGAGAGTGCATCTTCGGGTGGACAGGGGACGGAAAGTCAGGTCCAAGGAAGCACGACAGTTCTGGACGCATATCATCAGACGCAAAAAATAGCACATTTTTTCTGTCAGCTGCAAGGGCTGCTGACAGAAGGAAGGCGAGCAACAGTAAGCTCACCATGGTCACGGTGCTCTCTGTCAGCGTAAGATAATGTTCCAAGCAGCTGCGTGAGATCACAGTAAGCTTATGTGTATAAAGACCTCCTTTAAAATTGTACTAGTGTGCACATCATGTGAAAGCCTAATGCGGGGCGGATCCACCAAGACGGGCCCGTGGGAAATAAATCTATATGTTTAGATATTCTGTGTGTGTCTAGACGCTTATTTTAAGATTATCTGTTATTTCCTTTAGCTTTGAATGATTTAAGAGTGCAACGTAACAACCACTTGCAGCCCAACAGTGACTACACGTGGTGCTGCTGAACCCAACAGACACCCACAGGGTTCGGTGTATGAAAATGTTTCTAATTTATCAGTCACACGTCCGCAATCTATATATTATCAGAGGAATTTTGATAAGGACTTGGCATATCAATAAAAATCAATAAACCCTTCAAATGAAAAAGCATGATGCATTGGATATATTATTACATATAAAAATACATGCCAACTTCGGTCAATAATTTTATTCCTTCACTCGTCACGGGATGGTATCATAAATTTCATATACTAAATATCACTCTCTTTTCATATAAGCAAGAGCAATTACAAATTTCGATATGCCACGTTTTGATGATCAGTTGTCACTGGTAGAGTTGCCTGGTTAATTAATGACATGGCTTCAGCAAGGAACCATTTAAATTCTTTTCCTTTCGAGTGTGAAATCTACATATACTTTTAACAGTGAAATATAGAAATTAAATCCCGTGAACCACGATGCCTAGCTAATATTATACCAACAGTAAATTCTTTATGTGAAAAATGTGTATATGTCTGAACAATACATGTATGCGACATACCAGCCAAGTGGACACATTTAGGATGCGCCTTAAATAATGTCTAGGAAACAGGCTTCAGCGATTTTTGGAATGAGCACATGACCACAAACCGTTTAATGGTGAGTTTTAAGCTCATCCGAGGCGGTTAGATTTTTCAGGTCGGAACCCTCTCAGGGCGATCGCTCTGTGGGCTAGAAGGGGAAACTGTGCCCAACAGTCGTGTTTCTCTCACAAACAAATGAGCCTTTCAATGGTTCTCCGGTGTTCTGGCTCAGCAATGGGGATTACATACACGCACCGCAGGAGACGTGGTACGCCGAGCCTGGTTGAATCAGACCCGAAAACTTAGTATTAGTCTTTTCCGATAGGTGTCGCTAGTTTGATGGGAATTAAGGGTCTATAACGTGATAAAGTTTTGTTTATAAACTGCGGATACAAAAAAAAGTTAGCGATTTATCCTGTTTTTCTACAAAAGAATCTGTAGTAGGAGTTTTTCATGTTGTCGGACCAAACGAAAGCCGTAACGAAAAGCGCAAGATCTTGATGTTCATGAAAGAAGATTATAACGAACACATATTTAGGTGTAGGCAGATAATCCGCCTTTTATATTTTTTCGTAACAAAATTCAGTGGTGTCTTTAAATTCCTTGAAACTAAAAACCCCAACAAAATCCATGATATTTTAAGTCCAAGAATACTTAACATTTTCCAACTTACTCAACTCAACTATCAATATCTGCCGGTGATGTATTTAAGTGCCAAGCTCATTGAAACCAAAACAAGTGACCCATGGTTCATGACGCTCAGCTGACAGATGACATCATGGGGCAATATTCATTTGCTAGATATGTGCAATCTGTACATGACAGAATGCATGGGTATATGTCTGGATAAATCACGTAACTAAATTGTCCGTACAAGGGAAGGGAGAGAATGTGGCTTTATGTTAAGAAAATGTTAACTGACACTTGTTAGTCTCAAAATATTTGTCAACAATTCAAAAACTAAAAAAAAAATAAGATAAACACTCCTCGACATCTGTATCATACTATGAATCCGGTTTTTAGAGCAATTTGGACAGCAAATACATTAGCAAGCCAAATTTCAAGGCAATCGGTGTACGAAATATTTGGGTATTTTTTTTTTTTTTTTTTTCTTTTACAATTTTTGATTTTTCTGAATACACACATCTGATTGAAGGGATTAAATCCACTGCTGAGAACATTGCACGATTGTTGTAAGTCCGATGTCAAGAAATACCATTGCAACATATGTAAAGAAATGAGAACTGATGGGCGGTATAATATTGCTATTTACTGAAGTAAACGGATGGTTGAAGGATGTTTTAATTTGTCCCCCTGGGTTGGACCCTCGGATCCCTTTTCCTAAATCCTGGATCCGCCCCTGATATATATCAGTTCAAATGAATGTAAGTTATTCGTTGATAAATTATGGAAATGATAACCAATCCTTCTATACATTCTATAAAGTTAATCCAGAAAAGTTTGATGAATTGTCGACCTGTTGTAATTTTTAATAGCAGCAAAGTGGTCAAAAATACGTAGGCGAAACAGGCTATTAGCTCACCACCTATGCGACACCACAGGCTTCCGGTACATATGCACTCCGCGTAAACACGTCAACATGGGTTCTTTGAAAGATCAACTGAACGACTATTTAACCAAATCGTCCAGTAATACCAGCCAAGATACACAAGATGGCGGGACGTCTGGCTATTTTTCGTGGATGACTGGGAAAAAAGAAAGCACTGAGATTGATGAAACAAGCAATGGCTGGTTCAGTGAGGCTAAGAACGACCCCTGCCTTCCTTCACTGGTGGGTGTGACTCACTGCCTGGCATATTAAATTTCCGTGGGCTTATACATGTACTGAACCCATATTTTGGTTAAGAAGAAATGTGGGTACAGTTGGTGGAGCCACTATAGAACGCGGGCTACATTTCTATTGAGGAACATAACGTATAAATAAAACTGTCTGTCTCTTCCAGGGTTGTTAAGTTTTTCGGCCCGAGTATAGAATCCGGTCTTCATTCCCATGATGGATGTAAACTGACTGAACCGTCTCATATTAGTAGTAATCAACATGAGCCATGACATGCCTGATGATATGACATCGATATGCCTCTTACTTCTCCATTACAGGAATCCTTAACATCATTACGTCCGTCCGTAAACACCCATAACCTCGTCCATGTAGACCGGATTCTATACTCGCTCCAGTTTTTCCCAGTGCAGTATTTACCAGCTGGTAAATACCGATATTTACGGCCTATGGAAAAACCTCTCAAAGTGGGAAAATGAGAAAAACTGGGAAAAACCTCTAATAATCTTATAGGAGGAGAGGCCAGCAGATATCTGGCCTAATTAAAAGGAAATATCATCTCACACACACATATATATATGTGTGAGTGTGTATATATATATGTATATATATATATATATATATATATATATATATATATATATATATACATATATTTAAACAAACATACTCAAATCATAAAAACCAAGATATCTCACACTAGCTAACTAGTTGTATGAGCCCTACATGACTAGCATGGCTTCTTCAACCTTCTGTAGATTAACTCGGCCTTGATTAACATGCTTGATTACTTTTGTCAGCTCACCTACTAAAGTTTATGTTGCAGTTAATTGGTAATTAAGTAATAGTGATGCACTAGTATATGAGTTGTGGAAATATTGCACACACACACACACACACACACATATATATATATATATATATATATATATATATATATATATATATATATATATATATATATATATATGTCTATATTTATATATATATATATATATATACACACACACACACACATACATACACATTTTGAGAGTGTATAATGAGAGAGTTTAATGATGTATAGTTAATTAATTGTGTAACATTGCATGTTGAAATTATATGTGTGTGTATATATATATATATATATATATATATATATATATATATATACAAACACATATAATTTCAACATGCAACATTTAACAGAATTAATTAACGATACATCATTATACTGTCATAGAAAAACTAGTTTTTCACGGGAAAAATAACAACCCTGGTCTCTTCTCATTCCCTATTTTAACTCCTACTATTCCCTGTAGATGTCCCTACACTCATATCAACTATTCTAACAGAAACAACTACTAAACATCAGAAGTCGCCTGAATCGGGAATCAAACATAAGATCTCTAGACCAGGAGCCCTACAAACCACTAAGTGACCCGTGAAGACTAGATACCAGCAGGGGCGATTTTTGTTCATTTATATCTGTGATTGAAGCGCCATCTATTGGAAAATGGGGAACCATTCACTATTTGAACAGGAGAATTAAGCTTAAGGTGGGGGCTCCACCCCCACACCCCCATTCAGGCGGGGAACCCAGGTTCCCTGGACCCCTCCTCCTCTAATATAATAGACTCCAGTTATGAGCAAAATTAAATAGGGGAATTCTCAGGAAAATAATATGTATCGGCCTTTGTCAGGAAACAATTTATTATGCGACACCCATTGTGCATAATGTACCGACGGTAGGCTGCAGCCCGGTTTTTATAGTTCTGCCCAGTTAGGTACTCAACTTGACATCTTGTCAACTAGCCGAGTTGTTGCATTGCCATCAGCGATAGCTGGCCCGAATGTAGAATCAGTACATGCATTGTGGACGCTATTGTACCACTACAAATGATTAAGGAAGTAATAGTTATACAACCAAATATCCCTTTATTGCCTATTATAGGTTTAGAAATTCATATTAGGATTCATTTCACATATATATTTCCTCTGGAGTACATATTAAATACCACAGGTAGCATGTTATTGGTATCCAAATCCAAACGGCAGCCATGATTTTTTTTAAACAGATAATTACGATATGGTAAACAATCTCCATTCAGACTACCGTAAATAAACTGGTCTGACCATGGGGGGGGGGGGGGTCTCCCCCCAAATTAAAAGCACTTAAAAATGTTTCTTTTTTTGTTGTAGGAATTCTGAGGGGGGTATGGGGGGGGGTTCCCCCCATCTTTTAAGTAGTTAATAATATTTCTCAATAAATATTTTCATGATATTTACAACTGCCGTTTGGGGTGCAAATTATTACTTGACACCCAGATTTAAAATCCCCCTTTTTCCTGTGACCCTCACATCGTCTTGCATAGTGTAATGGCATTAGTGTTCGAATACTGTGCTGTGCTGCACAGGATCGATTCCAGAGAGGACCAGCTTCTGCTCTTTCATGTGATATTCATGATTTATAAGGTATACATGTACTTACACATGTCTGACTAATAAAAATATGTCTTTCATCAACAGATAACACAGCGGTAGGAAATATAAGAGAAGACAATAAGTGGTAGCAATGTTTTATTCATCTGTCCCAAATGTAGGTACTGATTGTAAATTTGCTCCGCGATAGCCTTCAGGGGTCTGCCTAAACACCCAAATCACAGGTGTTTTAGGTAAGTGTGATTAAACACCATGAAACACCCTTTTAAATTTCAATGGCAACGGCTAATAAATCATCATCTGTTGCATGTCAGTGCAAACTTTGTGCCATTATTATGTAAAATAAAAGAAAGCCAGGTACTACTTTAGAATATTGACTTCAGCCAAACAACCATAGGATAGTCATACTGCTGCTTGATCTTAATTTTGCCACTTAGTTTTATCTGCCACTTACACTATGATCCATTACATAAATACTAATCATAACTTCCGTCTGTATACACTCATAACCTCATCGAGACGGTGCATGAGTGATCCTACAGTTGCTCTGAAGCCTGCGTTCTAAAGTGGCTCCTAAAGCAATAGACTGGCAATAGTGTTTTGTACAATTGACAAGTGCTCTGTGTCATTGTGATTTATACCACTAGGAGGCAGTGTCATAGCTGGCATAAATTGCTGCCGTGTCCATGGGTGAACTGACCACGGCACAAAACACTTGTTTTAGCTTTATATCATAAATTTATGACAATATTGCAGAGATATATTCATCAGATGATTATTTATCTGTGGTGTTATGTTTTGGCTTCTGATTTGAAGTTAAGTGGGTGTTTTGTGGTGTTTCTTCACAGGTACCTAAAACACCAGTGTTTTGGATGTTGAGGGGGACTGGCCATGACAAGACAAATTTTTAAAATAAACTGATATGTGCTCTTCATTTAGTTAAAAATCTGTATTTTGGTGGCAGGCTGCTGCTACATCAGGGCCTGTCAGGTTTATATTGAACCTACATTTATGGTGAGAGAAATGTAGTTTCCCTATAAGCTTCATCCCTTCAAGTTGATCCCTACATAATGCACCTATACCCTAGTGATATAGTGTCACATGAATGCTCCAGTAGAGGCACTGAATATGATTATAGATATTAAAAGCATAATGGATTAACACAAAGAATAACTTCTTCCCTATAAAATAAATTTGTACCTTCCATAATATTGCCCTAAAACCATTTGTAAACTTACTCTTGTAAAAAAAATGGACAGGGTGGGATCACAGGTGTCAGCATTATCACAGAGGATGCATCAACGTGTTTATGAATGAAATCAGATCTCATTTTAAAACTTATCAAACCAACCATTTGAAACTCCATATATATTGCAGGTTTCCCAGTTCTTGAAATCCTGAAAGTTCCGGAAATTTGATTAACTGTTGGAATGTTCTGGAATTCCTAAAATCTGCCTGAAATGGGATATCTCCTGGAAAATCAGCATTTTTCATACAAAGATACTAAGTACAGACACTCTTAACTACAAATCTGACACATTAAGTTAAATCATCATGATTTAAGTCAGCACCACCAGGGGTTGACAAATAATCTGCCTTTGCTGTAAATTTCCACTATGGTTTCTGTCCAGCGATTCACATTGTGAAAGATGTAATCATATTCTGGTCAACCATCTAAGTAACTGAACGGTTCATTGATGCCTTACATACGTTTGAGTATACTTAAGATTTGATTAAGCATTTTATGTATGTTTCCTGTGATTACTTGTAGTCAAAGAAGCAAAGAGTCTTAGGGTTCACTGGGTGCATTCTCATGGGCACCCTGTGTTTCTGTCTGGTAAGTTTGACTAAATGTATACGTTCAGCATCAAGACTTGTAAAGTAACAAAACCACAAATTTTCATCTGGAGACCGCTGAAACTATTGGTCCTTAAAATTAAATTTGTTATCCATTCATTTTTTATTGCAAACAAAATTAAAGTACAACTTAAATTATATATTTGCCAGTTAAGTTAAATCATGTGACATTGATAATTAACATGGTATAAATTCAAGATTTGTTTAATGTCAGATTCAGTGTATGTTGAATTCAGTCACATAGTAAAATTGTAAAAAAAAAAATATCTTCGAAAACCATTATAGTATATTTCAATATATTGTAATTTCATAGTATTTTTTTTAATAAATTAGGACTTTAGGAGGGAAAATAATACAAATGAGTCAACATTGTTAGATACAGACCAGATTTCATATGTATATACTCAAAATGGAACCTTGTATCTGCCATTATTGTGTCTACAACTATTTTCATTCCAGGCGTCTCTGTATCTACCATTCCTCATTCTCAAAGCTAGGAAATTTGCCATGTTGTATTCCCTGGGCAGCTTTTTTATAATTGCCAGGTAAGTTGTAATTTCATCTATGTCAGCAATTCTGCCACCCAGTGTAACCATGTTTGAGTAAAATTGGAGAAAAAAATTCAGTAGACTTGTTCTGAGCATGTAGACATATTTGACAGGAAGGCCAGTTTAGCAAGTTATTGCCTGAGGTCATATATGACAGGAAGGCCATTTGAATTATCCTTGTTTATCACAAAGCACAGAACTGTCCAACATAAGTATGCACTGCTCGTGGCAAAGTTCTTTTCAGTCCGACTGCGCCAATTTCTGTTGTGTTTTTAATTTACAACTAGAAGTCGTTGTACTCACAACAGAATATTTATTTGTATATTTACAGAATTTCCCATAGTACTGGAGAGTCTATATGAAGAATATAATAATAGTCCTGGTGCTAAACACTACTGACTGTAGGGTATTACTGCTGTACACGAACTGAAATATAGTGAAAAACACAGTTCTCTTGTATGTATAAAATGTCCCTTCAGGAACCTGACACCCCATGTACTCAGGGTGCTAGACATGCACTGTCCAGTATCACGAGCGAGTCATGCAGCACTGTCTAGCTGTGAATATCCGTAACATATATTACGGAATTAAATTAATAGTGTTCTACCATGGAATTAAATTAATAGTGTTATATCATGGAATTAAATTAATAGTGTTATATCATGGAATTAAATTAATAGTGTTATATCATGGAATTAAATAATTAGTGCTATATCATGGAATTAAATTGATAGTGTTGTTAATGTGAATAAATAAAAGTAATATAACATGGAATAAACTATAGCAGGTTTTTTTATCAGTAATTGGTCATGATACAGTGATCTATTTTAAGCATTAACTTTTTTTTACATAGTACATTGTATAAGTAAATTCAGGTTAGCCATTCCGATTGATTTTAGAGGACCACATTTATTTGCTTCAGCCTTCATTAATACTAGACCAATATAAAAATAAAACATTACAGCATTGGCCACTGGCCAGCCAGCTTTATTTTATCATCTAAAGGGATGATTAATGTCGGATTACTGAGCCATTTATTTGCAGTTATCTTCACAAAATATCAACAAATAGGGTGTTCAAAAAGCATGTTATAATGTGTACCATTTTACCACTAAAATGCAGTATACTGGTAGACTGGTGTTAACCCCTACCCATGCAATATGAATCAATAAATCGTACTAGCTACATATAACTATATCAATAAAATTCATCAGGTACAGCATAGGAGCCATATTCTCAGACTGATGGTAATCTAATGTATACTTTAGAGGTTTGGACCAGACAGGACCACTCCCTGGTGGTCTGGTCCATCACAAAAGCTGACTGGTCATGGTCAAAGTGATCCGGTCCATTTATTAAAATATCATTAAAAATAAATTAAAATTGTAGTTTTTTATTAGCTCAGCTGACTTTCAGTCATGCTGGGCTATTGCGATGGGTCTTTGTCGGTCATCCTTCCGGCCGGCCGGCCGGCCGTCCGTCCGTTAGCAGGGCACAAATCGTAACTGTAGGGGCTAGGGCCATGAACCCTATGCAGTCTTAGAGGTTATAAAAAGATCTCCTTGCAAACCTGAAATTAGGTCACTGTGACCTATATTCTCGAAGTTATGGGGTGTGTTTGCACCCCTCAGAAATAACTCTTTGAGACAAAATTTTCATCCCAAACCTTCCATCTTTCACATACAGCTCACCTACCAACAGGGGAAGAACCATAATTTTTTTTAGGTCAAAAGGTCAAAGGTCAAGGTCACAGGAGCCTCTTCTTTGAAAAGCATGTGGATGCATTTTAAGCTAACCCTTTCATCCCAATTCTTTGATCTTTCACATATAGCTCACATACTAAGTTGGAGAAGAATCCTATAGATTTTGAGGTCACAAGGTCAAAGGTCAGGGTCACAGGATCCACTTCTTTGAAAAGGTTGTGGACACATTTCAAGCTAGACTTTTCATTCCAAACCTTTCAGCACTGATATCACTTCACTGCCAACAGGGGAAAAGACCTGTTGATTTAGAGGTCAAAGGTCAAGGTCACAGCATAGAGTCATTTTCAGGCAAACTTTTCAATCTGTACCTTCCATCTGTCATATATGGCTTACCTACCAATAAGGGAAGAAGCCTATTGATGTTGAGGTCAAAAAGTCAAAGGTCAAGGTCACAATATTTAATTGTTCTAAATGCTTGTTAGCATATTTCAAGTGTAACTGTTCAACCTAAACCTTCAGTCTTTCACATATGCCACATCTATGCATCACTCAGTTTGACTCAGACTTCATATTTATGGGTCTTTTTGCTTGAATAAATAACTTATTGATTTTGGGGTCAGCTGGTCAGCAGATTAAAGGTTGCAGGTCAAAGTTATTCACCCATTGGTTGCCAAGTAATTACACCAGATTAAAGTGGTTAGTAGTTACCCATCATTTAGAAAAAATCCAGTTGATATGTGGGCAAAAGGCCAAGGTCATAGGTCAGGGATGTTCACAATTACTTATTTTATAGACCATCTCTATTTTTCTTGTATATATAACCATCCCACTCCAGCTGGTACGTCTCCCTGTGTGGCTGTAATTGTGAGTGACACTGGTGACATATGACTCCCTTTTGTATCAGCCTATTAAGTGATAAGGCTCAGTGATAAGTACCTCATTACTTCATAAATAAAACACTGTTGTCTGAATGTTTCAGCCAGGCATTAAGACTATGAGAGTATAGTATTAAGGTTTAGCTACTGATTTTAGCTACTGGGAACATTTTGCAGCTTATTTTATGGAATCCTAGCAATAAACTTAGTTTCCTAGATATCTGAATATTTTAATATATATCACCACATATAAAAGCAAGTGTTTGTTCTCATAATATGTGGATGTGTACCTTGATTTAGGATGGCTTTCTGTTTTATTTCAAGACTCTTAGTCATGCTTTCTGCATTTCTTTTCTTTCAGGTTTGGCAGTTTACCTACCCTGCTGACCCCATTGAAAAGCAGAGTGATAATAAAAAATATTGGACTTACACTTTTTACAATTGCATATCTATAAATATGATATGAGCGGCTGGACATGCATTTTGAATTATTTTGGGCATTCATTACTGGATAATTTGCCCCAAGTTTGGTCTTTTATTGGAGAATGTGGGATATCAAATGTCATACTTGTCAGAAATCCATTATGTCTGCCAGTTAGCCACCTTAGAAATTATTTCTTCAGTGCAGTTTCAGTAATTTTTCTTAAATGTTTGGTCCGATTTAGAGAATGTTTGTTGTCTGATTTCAGACTTGTCAGAAGTCCAATATGGCCACCAGGCAACCATCTTTTAATTCCTTTTGATCATATTATCTCAAGAACAGTAAAAGTGAATGCAGTTGGATGTATATTTATGTAATCTTGTAAAGGATTGGGTCAAATATTTCTGAATAAATATTACCATCATTTATAAAAGTGCAGTACAGTTTGCTTGTATTGAATAAAAATTCATACAGAAGCACCTGTTTCTCAATAATTGTATCCGCCAAAACAGAGTTTTGCGGATACTATGTTTTCAGCTGCACGCCGCCACCGCCGCCATGTAGGTGTCTGGAGAACTCCTCCATAACCGCTGGGCGGAATTTTACGAAACCCGGGATTATGTTCAGGTCACATGTGAACTGCTGCACCCTGATTTTGTTTTGACCTCTGACCTTTCCTCTGCGCTCTGGGTCAGTTTGTGCGTCTGTTTCCACATATAAACCCACATATCTCGGGAACAGTTTGACCGATCAGGAAAATTTTTTTGCACAAATATAGCCCTTGGAGAGCTGTTTAACATACACAAAAAATGGTGGCGCCACCTGCAACCATGTTTGCACAGTGTCCATCTGTTTGTCTGCCTTGGGTTAAAATTACTCATATCTCTGCAGTGGTTTGACTAATTCACCTGAAATTCAGCATGTGTATACAAATATAGCCCTGGGATAGCTTTATAACATACACAACAAAAGGTGGCGCCACCTGCAACCATGTTTGCACAGTGTCGATTTGTTCATCTGCCTGGGGTTAAAATCACTCATATCTCTGCGGTGGTTTGACTAATTCACCTAAAATTCGGCATTCGTATAGGTCCTAGACAGCTTTTCTGATTTTATGACAGGTGGCGCCACCTACATTAACGTTTACGCTGCAGACATCCAAGCTCATATCTTGGGAACCGTTTGACCGATTGAGCCAAATTTTGCATGTGTATAGATCTCACATAGCTCTGTATCATACACAAAACTGGTGGCGCCACCTGCAGCCATTTTTGCACAGCTCCTGTCTATTTGTCTGCCATGGGATAAAATCAATCATATCTCTGCAGTGGTTTGACATATCTGCCTAAAATTTTGCAGGTTTATACATCCCCGACAGCTCTCTTGATTTTATGACAGGTGGCGCCACCTACATTCTACATTTATGCAGCAGATATCCAAGCTCATATCTTGGGAACCATTTGACCGATTGGGCCAAAGTTTTGCATGTGTATAGTTCTCACATAGCTCTTTATCATACGCAAAAATGGTGGCGCCACCTGCAGTCATTTTTGCACAGCGTCCATATGTTTGTCTGCCAAGGGCAAAAATCACTCATATACATGTAGTGGTTTGACTTATCTGCCTTAAATTTTGCATATGTATACAACTTGGACAGTTTTCTGGATTTTGTGGTAGGTGGCGCAACCTACATACACAATGGGGCTGCAGACATCCATGCTAATATGCAACACTTCACTCTATTTCCTCTTGCCACTCAATCCATGCCTCACTTCACCAGTTCCACTCTGATTTAGGCGGATACACGTAGTCGCTTGTCGACTACCCGTATTCTAGTTCTGGCATGTATTTCCTTGATTTTTGCTATATATTTTGATCTTATATTTGCCCTTTGTGGAGTTCCTTTTGAGACTGACAGGTTTCAAGCAAGCTGTTGGAATAGTTCTTGATTGCTTAACAATCATGCATTTTCCTCAGACCATCAATTCACTGTGTTTTAACCAGACATAGGTGATATATATTTCTGTTGTCATAGAAAATTTTCAACAAATTGGCAAATTGGTTCTTCAAAATTTGACTGGAAGTTGTGAATCTCAGTCCATGATGTCACAGGTCACGCATGGCAGCTGAGCGTCATGACCCATGGGTCACTTGTTCTACTTCTATTCTACATATTTTTTTTCATTTCATATATATTTTTTTCAAATATTTATCAAGACCAAATATCACATACACAGCAAACCATGCAATAAATGTAAAATTTAATCTATTCATGACTTGCAAGATCTCAGTTGGATTTTTCAGAGACAGTAGTGGAATATTTTATGTTACTGTGTAGGGCAAATTGTGCAAGCGGATTAAAAGAATTTGCTGGGTGGGCATGGATGCTGGTTGATGTTATCCGAATAGTGTTGTAGTGGTTTCAGAGCAATTTGATATGAGAAATTGAAAATATTAATCTTATGTAAATGATTTCATATAATGAGTATATATATATATATATATATATGTGTGTGTGTGTGTGTATATATATATATATATATATATATATATATATATATATATATATATATATATGCCTATGTATTAAATGTACCTTATGTATACTAATTAATTATATCATAATGTGATACAGAGTAAAAGCATCAGGATTGTGCAACACAGCAGGGGACAATGATTCTAATGCTGAATATGTCACTTCAGTCATTTTAATAACAAAAAATGACCCTTTCTTGTTACCCAGGGAACAGCAGTATAAAATAATATACATATAAATCACTAAACTGTTGCAAATGCCATTGCTTAAATTTCATTTTGGGTATTTTCTTTGACAGCTAGGTCAATTGAATCTTGTTCATAACAAGATTTGTAGGTTGAAACAAAAATCCATAAAAAAATTTAACCTATAAAAAATAATATTCTGTAGGGGGGTCTGGTCCGGTCCAGGGATAAGCAATTTGGTATTTTGTGTTTGCAGCCTGGCCCAAAATTTTGGACTGAACCGGTCCAAGGGGTCTGTTCTGCACTTCTAGTCTACTTCCTCTATATTTTTCAGTTTTTCTTTGCTGTGGGGACCTATGAATCACATCAAACATTTATTCTCCAAAGACAGAATACCTTTCACAGCAGTCTACTTTGGGACCATGTTTGCAACAATATACTTCTCAGTTTGGGTAAGTATTATGTGTGTTTATTTAATTTTTATCTTAGAAATATTCATAGATTGGAAGGTCTCTAGCTGGCAAATTATTCTTATAAGGCTTTCTCACTGGTGGTGCTGTAGCAATACCTTAACTCACAATACCTTAAGTACCATTGTGGAGATAAAATAAGATGGAGCAACTGCTGGGATCAAGGTCAGATATCAAAGGGATACACCTGGCAGCCCCAGAGGTTTTATTGCTGCTGCCTATTGTACTCACAGTTGATGCCCATTGTACTCGTGGTCTGTCATTATCGCGACGCCTCGTAAAAGCCAAATAGTACAATTAGTGCGCCCGATGTTGCTTGCGGCAGTTAAGCTCCAAGCATTGCTGCGCTGGGTGATCTGCTTGAAAAGTCACAAAATTTATTAAAGTTAAAGTTTAATGTTTGTGCATTTATTAATTAAAAGTTACATTCATGTGCAGGCACAAACTATATATTATATGTGTATACTGGTAGCCATATTGCCTAATTTTGGAGTTCTGCTGCTTCAGTCTCAGCTTATCCATTGCAAAGCAGTGTGGGGTGTATATATAATATTGGATAATGCTGTGATTTTTTTATTATATCACAGTTTACTGCACAGTTACACTTTTATTTTTATTTTTCCTGTAAAGTTAAGTTTATCTGCTTGCCATTGATCTAACTTCTACACATGTAACTTGTAGGTGAACAAAGCAAGCATATCTTAAACTAAAGATAGGTCTGTCCTAGCAGAGAAATGAGTGGTTCTTGCTATACATTAACATAATTTTCACAGGTTTTTTTTATGCGAGCAAATCCTTCAGGAAATCTAGTGCTATACCAGTAACGGTACAGCGCTAATTAAAATTTAGATCTTACAAATTAATTACAGCTGAAAAGAATATTTATCTAGTACAATGTAGATATGATAGCTTTCTTGCCAAGCGATTCCATGGTATCCTTGGTGATGTGTCAGGTATAACCTTAGCATGATAGGTAAGCGAGGTAAGTAGAATCAAAGAACCTTCACACCGTGGTGCGAGGTTTCTTATCAAGATGGAAAGCAACATCTGTCGTGATCCGGGATCTTGGTTGTTACTCCATCTTATTGTATCTCCATGTTGACACAATACTTCAATAAAGATACAACACAATACATTGATGTAATTTTACATAAAATTCATGTAAAGAGTTCATTTTACAAGTCGTCTTCTTCTTTCAAACAGCCAATTCACCAACCTTTTGAAAAAGAATTTATGTGATTACTGGCTTCCTGTATTTATGTAAGGGGTAATTCTGGTTATAAAAAAATTTTATAATACCTGCGTGCAGGATGTATGAACTTGTTTATCAACAGCATGTTTGAAAACACAGCAATGTTGACAAACAGGAAAACGGTGGTAGGTTGCATATATGTGGAGGCAGAAGATGACTTGTTGCAGACTTTCCACCTGATGCACTTGTTGAATTTGTTTTGATTATTTTGGCAGGCCCACACATATTATAAACACATTAATATAAACAACACAAGCTGCCTTTTTTGGTTATATCCACATTTTCTGGCCTATTTTTATAAAAGCTCCAAAGGATTACCTTTAGTTTATAAAGATCAGATAGGTGATTGGGCCCCTTTAAGTTAACCAGCCAATGCCTCTAACCATCATGAATAATGGATAATGACACAGCCTCTGTGTTTAGTTTGCTCAAACAGCAATTAGCTAGTCAGATGCTTATCAAATTAATTCTTGCCTATGATGTTCAACCTTGCATGAGTTGGGCTGCTGACCAATATTAAATTATTAAGGAATTCTTTAGTAAAATGTTGACCTGTCTGAGACCTGTTGGGACCCTGAAAAACTTGCTTAACAAAGCAGAGGTTAACGCAAAGGAGATCTGGAACTACAGAGTGTATGAAAGCTGTGTGAGGTTTGCACGTGCAGGGTATCTTAGTCATAAATTTTCAAGTATTCCATTTTTTCTTTGCAGTATAAAAGCACAGTATTCACAGTGATATTTGCTGTTGCACAGATCGGAGCCCTGGTGTGGTAGGTCAATTTATATTGATATTACATATCTGTGTGTTAATGCTAAACAGGTAAACATACAGATGACAATATTTTACAGTAAAACATGTATGTATTGAACTGGCCTTAATGAAATACTCTCTTGTGTTAAATTATCAAACTCAAGGTTCTAGAAAAATGTTTCTGCCTGGAGGAAAAATATTTTTGACACAACCGTATTTATGTTAACCCTAGGTAGGTGCACAAGGCAGGTTCCTTCCGTCCTATCAGTGACACTTTCTTTTGCACGTGATAACTCAACAATAACATACTGCAGCTTTCCCAAATTCACAGGGATGATTGGTACCTATTAGGGCTCCAGACCTCTCAAATTACAGACTTGTCAGAATTTAAATATGGCTGCCACAGCCCAATCGCTGATTTTCTCTCGCACCCAATAACTCAACAACAACATACTGCAGCTTTCCCAAATTCACATGGATGGTTGGTACCTATAAGGGCTCCAGACCTATTGAATTACAGACCTGTCAGAATTCAAATATGGCCCCAACAGCCCAATCGCTGATTTTCTTTCACACGCGATAATTCAACAACAACCTTCTGCAGCTTTCTCAAATTCACAGGGATGATTGGTACCTATGACGGCTCCAGACCTATCGAATTACAGACTTGTCGGAATTCAAATATGGCTGCCACAGCCCAATCGTTGATTTTATCTCGCACACAATAAATCAAAAACAACATACTGAAGCTTTCCCAAATTCACATGGATGGTTGGTACCTATAAAGGCTCCAGACCTATTGAATTACAGACCTGTCTGAATTCAAATATGGCCGCAACAGCCCAGTTGATGATTTTCTTTCACACCCTATAATTCAACAACAACCTACTGCAGCTTTCTCAAATTCACAGGGATGATTGGTACCTAAGAGGGCTCCAGACCTACATAAACAGACCTGTCTAAATTCCAATGTGGCCTTTCACAACCATGATCGCTGATTTTCTTTCATGTGCAATAACTCAACAACAACCTACTGCAGCTTTATGGAATAGACCATTTCAGCATCTGGCGACTCGCAATGCATGCTAGTCAGGGTCAAAGGTCACCATTACCAAAACACATTCCTTGACAAGACATGTGCAATGCAGAAATGGTGGAACGTCACGTTCCAACCCTTTCTATATATCTATTAATATTTTCAGTGGACGCCTCCTATAGAAAATGGCACCCTTTGTAAGTGTTACACATTGCTCCTAAGCAGGTTAGAGCTCTTCTGCTGGCCTTTTTAAACAAAATGTAACAAATACGGGCACTTGTGCAGTCGCTCACTCCATGTGGCTCACAGAATCACACTGGTGATATATTAAAGTGGACACGTGACGGTGCTTTACATTTAACTTATTAATATGTAGAAATGTCTTTGTCATCACTTTTATACAAAGGTTAGTAACCATTTATTAATCATGAGTATTTAGATTAGATAAACTTTTTTTTTTCTCGAAATGCATCTTTATAACCATCTCAAATTTCATTGTCCTGATTCATGTGTAAGGCAGTGTGTTAATAACTTAATAACATTTTATTATAATACTGTTATGTTGAAGGCCAGTTTTCCAAGACATAATTCCCTTTAGTCCAGATATCGCTTTAATATTTTTATATTTCCTAATAATAATCCACACTAATCACTGAGGAAATAATGAATACTGATAACTCTCTGACCCTGTCATGGACAAAACGGAATCGTCCGAAATGTTTCACGTAATTGTTTAAAGTTCAGCATGCAAAACTGCGGGCCAAGATTATTGTTATTTCAAAATTTACAATATATATATATATATAACTGGACATCACAAATAAAGCAGACCATCTTCAGTAAATAAACATTTTACTTAAACATGACATGTCAGTTGTACGATTTAAACATGACTAAAACGCAATGGGAAAAAAGCAAATATATATACTATATGGAAGTCCTTTTATAGCATACACTTTTTTCAGCTTACATTTTCCTTTTTTATAGTTTTTTATGGAGTTTTAACACTAATAAATTCTTGAGAATCCTCAGAATACAAAGTGTATAATACGTATGCTAAAAAATAATATACTTTTACTATAAAATTATTTAATTTTACTTCATACAAGTGCTTTGGACCAGCTGCTGTTAGACAAGGGCACAATACACACCGATACACTGAATATCAAAGGGGCAGACCATATATGCATGTGTGTACTTTCATGTACCAAATACCTTTCATTAATCAACAATTCATGCTTAATTGGTGTGTTATGCATTGAGATTTTGGGAGTGTGTTGCCGCCCCTACATTTTTTTGGAAAAATGTAATATATTAGGTCTGTATGAAGCATATAAGGGCAGTTTCCTTGGAACATATAAAACATTGACTGCATAAATCACAAAAATACCATTTATATATATATATATATATATATAGCCATATATTTTAATATGTTAATATAATCATAAACATTGAAGTTTATCATATCTTTCAGATTTAACATTCATTAAAATAATTCTATCATGAACAAAAGTGGGGGGGGGGCACTTGCTGCCACTTCTCTTTACAGAGGTATGTGTCAAGCGCTGGTTCTTTATTATTAAAGAGCTGAAATATTATATCATAATAGATATGGGTGTAAAAGGTGTAATATATTTCTCTCAAGTGTTACTTAATAATTTGTACTTCTACTGATCCACTTCCTACAGAAATTTGACAGATTAGTAAAAACGTCAAGAGTATGTCATTTAAATCTAATTAATTCGAATCAATGGCACAGGCCAGAAAAAAATATAGCTTTTTATATATTGTAATTTTGAGGCATGGCACATAATTGTTATTTAGAGGATGTTGCAATGAAGCTTTTTTCTCACCCCCCCCCCCCTTTCCCCATTGGTATCAAATGGCTCACTCCTGACCAGAAGACTTGCCTGACCCCCTCCCCCCCCCCCCCCCCCCACCGTAGTATTCCCATTTGCTTTTGAAGGCCTATGAGACAAACTGTTAAAAGCTAATGGTAAATATGAATATGAAATATATTTTTAATTTTCTTAGGGTCAATTTTCATCAAATATCTTGCATAATCAGACAGACAGACACTGTGGCCTCCTGTTTCTGGCTTTTCATCAACTGTACATCTGTTTTGTAATATTTAATGTTTTTAGGTGAGATACTTTTAATGTTGCGAGTGACAGATATTTGTTTTTGTAAAATCTCAACTATTACCATTTAGCTTAGTTGTTATTGCTGAGTGTGAAAGTTTTATTATTCATAAGTAGGAGCTAAATGGCAGTGTCCACACATTTAAGAAACAAAATAAAACATGAAAAGATGGGTAATACATATTGATATATATATATATATATATATATATATATATATATATATATATATATATATATATATATATATATATATAGCTATAAAACTCTAATCTACTGAACTTTTTATAATATTAATAATATAGCTCAATATTAATTATATAAAAAAAATTATCATAATATAGTTTATAGTAATATGTTTATTTTGAACTAATAAAATTTATGAATTAACAAGCTAAAGCTAAAAATAAGTTAATTTAACAGATATATATATATATATATATATATATATATATATATATATTTATATATATATTGTTTATTTTTAAATTAATAGTATATATTTGTAATATACAAATATATATCAAAATATTTATATATATGCATATATATATCTGATTATAAGTTTCTTTTCTATGACACTATGTTACGAAAGAGAGGCAGGCTCAAAATATTACTAATACTTATAGAAATGCTGTTATAATACTATATAACTATTAACTATTAAACTAAACGTAGCCACACAACTTATTTGGACAGAAATCCCTGCTGTTAAAGTTGTCATTAATTCACACATTTGTAACAATGTACCGCTATCAGTAAATTTTCTCCAGTCATTCATGTTATGATTTAAATATATATATATTTATATATATATATATATATATATACATATATATATATATAATATATATACATTATACATATATATATATATATATATATTACACTATAGTATAGTCTATACCATTTTGAACAAAAATTGTTTATGTCCGCGCCGATCTGCTGGCAACTTGCACCCACACGCGCGTATCACGGCCTTGGTGCCTTCGTTCACTGATCAGAACTCGCACAACGCACGTGTTGTTTCCCGTGTTTTTTCACAGACTAGCTGGCACTGTTTTCACAAACCATGTGTTCCATTGATACAATGTTTCACGACATTGTTTCGGAAGAGGCATGTTAAACCCAGAGAAATGAGTAACACAGTGTATCTGCTGCGTCTGACAAACGAAGCGGCAGAAGTTGTCAGGACCGCATGTAGTTTGTTTTGGTAATGGTGACCTTTCACCTTGGGCTCAAGGTCGGTCATCGCACATGTGCGCCTGTAATGCTGAAATGGTCTATTCACAGGAATTATTGGTACCTATGACGGCTCCAAATCTATTGAATAAAAGACCTGTCTGAATTCAAATATGGCCACCACAGCCCAATAGCTGATTTTCTTTTGTGTGTGATAACTCAACAACACCCTCCTGCAGCTTTCCCAAATTAACTGGGATGATTGGTACATGTAATGGCTCAAGACCTTTTGAATTACATACTTTTTGGAATTTCAGTATGGCTGCCACTGCCCAATTGCTGATTTTCTTTCATGCGTGAAAACTAAACAACAACATACTTCAGCTTTTTCAAATTTACAAGGATTATTGGTCCCTATGAGGGTTTTAGACCTATTGAATTACAGACTTGCTCAAAATCAAATATGGCTAACAGATTACATTCAGTGATTTTCTATTGCACACATTATTTCAGACATATTTTCTTTAATCCAGTATGATTTTTTCCCTCATGTATATTGATAAAAACTGTTTCTGTTTGGGATATTTTTCAAATTTAACTTAATTTTTCACCCTATGTAAACTAGTCCAGCACTAGCAGAAAAGTGGGGCCCTCTGAGGACCATTGTCTGACCATTGTCCAGTTAATGCATGGATTGTCATTAATCTTGCCTTGAAAATTGACCATGACTAGTTTTGTCAGTTCCAGAAAGTGGTGGCGCCTCCTGTATTTTTCTAATTTTTAAGAATATTGTTAATTATTTTTACTATAAAATGACAACAATCATGTCATTTTCTCAGCTGTGATTCCATCTAGTGTCTGAAAAACCTGGTGTGTTTGTTGATCACAAGTGGATGCCCTATAGTAATCACCCTGTCTGTCTGTATGTCTGTCCATCCATTGACACACAAATTGTTTCCAGATGATAATTCCAGATTTGATTGACATATGGATTTAAATTTTAACTACCTATCGCCCACGCCCTGTATAAATTTTGGATCATGAGGTCAAAGGCAAAGGTCACAGGACTCATTTTTTAAAAAGATAATGGCTGCATTTTAAGCCAAACTTTTTATCCCAAACTTTCCATCTTGCACATTTAGCTGACTTGCCAGTAAATGAATTTGGGGTCAAAGGTCAAGGTCACAGCCTAGTGGCCATCTGATCACAAATTAGTTTCCAGATGATAATTCCAGTTTAGTGTGACATGTTGGTTTTCAAACTTAAATTATATATGGCTCACCACTAAAGTAAGAACCCTGTCGCTTTTATGGTTCAAAGGTCAAGGTCATAGGACATATTTCTTTAAAAAGAATTTGTTTGCATTTCAAGCCAAACTTTTTATTTCAAACCTTCCATCTTCAAAATATCACTCACTTGCCAAAAGGGGAGGATTCTTTATGATTTTGTGGGTCATAGGGTCAAGGTCATTTGGCTAATCCATTCACGAATTAGTTTTGTGGATGATAATTCTGGTTTGGATAGACAGATTGGCTTCAAACTTTATTTTTGTATGACCCACAGGAGCCACAACTTTCAAAAGATTTTGGATGCACTGTAAATTAAGCCATTTGTCCCATCTTTCATACATGGCTTTTCTGCCCATAGTGGAAGAAATCTGTAGATTTTGAAGTTACATGGTCAGAAGTCAGGGGCACTGGACCCACCATTTGTTTAGAGATTGTTACAATAATCTGAATGCTGCAAGTTCAAGGATAATAAATTCCCAGATTTTTTTTGTCACATGGTTATTGGTTAAGGCTACAGGACCATCATTCTGAAGAATTTCTTGAAAATATCCTAATAGACAATTTCACCTGAGCATCAAGACCCATGGGTTTCTTGTTAGATAATTTAATTGGTGTCCTCTCTTTTTTCCTCTAAAGTCAATCCACAAATGTATCTAAGTGTTGGTCATGGTATAAAAACCATATCCAGCTACACAAGTTGACTGATGTCTGTCATGATTTGTTATATATTGCACTTTTCTCTGGACAGATCTCCTGAATGTACTTTTATTTTTTAGCTCAGCTGACTTTCAGTCATGCTGGGCTATAGCGATGGGTCTTTGTCCGTCGTCTTTCCATCTGTCCGTCCGGCCGGCCGTCCGTTAGCAGGGCACAAATTGTAACTGTAGGGGCTAGGGCCATGAACCCTATGCAGTCTTAGAGGTTATAAAAAGATCTCCTTGCAAACCTGAAATTAGGTCACTGCGACCGATATTCTTTAAGTTATGGAGTGTGTTTGCACCCCCCCAGAAATAACTCTTTGAGACAAAATTTTCATCCCAAACCTTCCATCTTTCACATACAGCTCACCTACCAACAGGGGAAGAACCATAATTTTTTTAGGTCAAAAGGTCAAAGGTCAAGGTCACAGGAGCCTCTTCTTTGAAAAGCCTGTGGATGCATTTTAAGCCAACCCTTTCATCCCAATTCTTTGATTTTTCACATATAGCTCACCTACTAAGTTGGAGAAGAATCCTATAGATTTTGAGGTCACAAGGTCAAAGGTCAGGGTCACAGGATCCACTTCTTTGAAAAGGTTGTGGACACATTTCAAGCTAGACTATTCATTCCAAACCTTCCAGCACTGATATCGCTTCTCTGCCAACAGGGGAAAAGACCTGTTGATTTTGAGGTCAAAGGTCAAGTTCACAGCACCCACTTCTTGCGTGGAGTCATTTTCAGGCAAACTTTTCAATCTGTACCTTCCATCTGTCATATATGGCTTACCTACCAATAAGGGAAGAAGCCTATTGATGTTGAGGTCAAAAGGTCAAAGGTCAAGGTCACAATATTTAATTGTTCTAAATGCTTGTGAGCATATTTCAAGTGTAACTGTTCAACCCAAACCTTCAGTCTTTCACATATGCCACATCTATGCATCACTCAGTTTGACTCAAACTTCATATTTATGGGTCTTTTTGCTTGAATAAATAACCTATTGATTTTGGGGTCAGCTGGTCAGCAGGTTAAAGGTTGCAGGTCAAAGTTATTCACCCATTGGTTGCCAAGTAATTACACCAGATTTAAGTGGTTAGTAGTTACCCATCATTTAGAAAGAATCCAGTTGATATATGGGCAAAAGGCCAAGGTCATAGGTCAGGGATGTTCACAATTACTTATTTTATAGACCATCTCTATTTTTCTTGTATATATAACCATCCCACTCCAGCTGGTACATCTCCCTGTGTGGCTGTAATTGTGAGTGACACTGGTGACATATGACTCCCTTTTGTATCAGCCTATTAAGTGATAAGGCTCAGTGATAAGTACCTCGTTACTTCATAACAAAAACACTGTTGTCAGAATGCTTCAGCCAGGCATTAAGACTATGAGAGTATAGTATTAAGGTTTAGCTACTGATTTATAAGATGATGGGAACATTTTGCAGTTTATTTTATGGAATCCTAGCAATAAACTTAGTTTCCTAGATATCTGAATATTTTAATATATATCACCACATATAAAAGCAAGTGTTTGTTCTCATAATATGTGGATGTGTACCTTGATTTAGGATGGCTTTTTGTTTTTTTTCAAGACTCTTAGTCATGCTTTCTGCATTTCTTTTCTTTCAGGTTTGGCAGTTTACCTACCCTGCTGACCCCATTAAAAAGCAGAGTGATAATAAAAAATATTGGACTTACACTTTTTACAATTGCATATCTATAAATCTGATATGAGGGCCTGGACATGCCTTTTGAATTATTTTGGGCATTCATTACTGGATAATTTGCCCAAGTTTGGTCTCTTATTGGAGAATGTGGGATATCAAATGTCATACTTGTCAGAAATCCATAATGTCTGCCAGTTAGCCACCTTAGAAATTCTTTCTTCAGTGCAGTTTCAGTAATTTTTCTTTAATGTTTGGTCCAATTTAGAGAATGTTTGTTGTCTGATTTCAGACTTGTCAGAAGTCCAATATGGCCACCAGGCAACCATCTTTTAATTCCTTTTGATCATATTATCTCAAGAACAGTTAAAGTGAATGCAGTTGGATGTATATTTATGTAATCTTGTAAAGGATTGGGTCAAATATTTCTGAATAAATATTACTATCATTTATAAAAGTGCAGTACAGTTGGCTTGTATTGAATAAAAATTCATACAGAAGCACCTGTTTCTCAATAATTCTTGCATGTATTTCCTTGATTTTTGCTATATATTTTGATCTTATATTTTCCCTTTGTTGTGTTCCTTTGAGACTGACAGGTTTCAAGCAAGCTGTTGGAATAGTTCCTGATAGCTTAACAATCATGCATTTTCCTCAGACCATCAATTCACTGTGTTTTAACCAGACATAGGTGTTATATTTCTGTTGTCATAGAAAATTTTCAACAAATTGGCAAATTGGTTCTTCAAAATTTGACTGGAAGTTGTGAATCTCAGTCCATGATGTCACAGGTCATGCTTGGCAGCTGAGCGTCATGACCCATGGGTCACTTGTTAATTTTGTGATTTAATCAAGTCAGAGTGTTACTCCTCTGATATTAGAAATATGGTTTATTGTGCCAAAATCAGCCTCTCATTCTGTTATATGTATCAGATTGTGTTTGTAAGTCCCTAAAGCCGGCCTCCTATCTGCCAAAAATCATTAGGACGTGTACATATGAGGGTGCTGATGGCCAGATTTTTTTAAACATTTGGTTTGAAAAAAATCACAAAAATCCTGGACAATGTCAATTTTTGTCAAACCTGGAAATTAGTAAGCTGTGAATACAAAACTGAAAAAAGTGGCCAATTAATTTTAGCTTTCTTTCACATTTATAATAACAATAGCAGACTATCGAACCAAGGTGACTGAAATGGTCAGAAAAATCTGGTGACGTGCACGCAAAAGGGGGTGCAGACACTCACTGACTGGTGAGGCTTGTAGATTTTCAGGCATCTTAAAAAACAGCAACCAGTAAAAAAGATTGGTAGATGTGAGGCTGACTTAAAACCTTTGTGGCACAAAAGGCAGATGTGGCATATTATGCTGGATGAAGAGGTGGTTAAAATTTAGTTAAAAGTTTCCTCCTAAATTTGTCACACCATATGATTAGTGTTAGGAAGTCATTGCCTTGATCATAATCGATCATAAGCAGCATATTTCAGCAACCAACTTTCTATTTTTAGTCATTTTGAGGTATTTTTGGAATCATTTATGGTTCTCTAGGAGTACGAAATATCTGATCAAATATAGACCTGTACATCCTCTAGATCTCAGTTGATATATAGGCCTACATATTGGTGAATAAATCTATTAACTATATAGCCTACATGCGTTTATAGTAAAAAGATTGTTCTAAAGTATGACTACATAAATTTCACAAAAGCTTACCTTCCATCATGATAAAGCCTAACCTTTGTGAAAAACTCTGTAATGAACTATATGAATGCAAGATCAATCATCAGATTACCTGCATCAACCGACTGATCATTGTTTATTATCTTAATCGGTCCCTAATACTACATTTGAGGGCATTGTCAAAGCAAACGGTAAAACGGCAAAAGTAACACCAATAACCTAAATGAGTAACGCTAAATTATGGACATTCTTGTGTGTGTGCATTAGTTTGTTTGTGGATTGTTAGACAAAGTGAAATTGTTTAAAATTCCTCTTATTTTATTTCAGGTATATAGTCAGTTACATACCTGGAGGAAACACAGGTCTCAAGTTCTTCTCAAAGATATTCTATGCGGCAGCTTCAAAGACAGTGCAGAAAACACTACCAGTGTGAAAACATCCATCCACATTGTGTAAAGTTAAGGTGTGCAATGTTATGTTTGGTCTGGGACATAGACTGGTTCCCTGCTCAAATGATCTGTGATCCATCTTGAAACCAGAGATGCCATCATGACTGAAAAGCTCTTAGATGCACAATATAATTCTTAGGATGTTAAAGATCGTTCTGCTTTTATAATCTGCATATTGGTTTGTGTACAGCTCTAGGTTTTAAGAGGAAACCAGTCTATTTTTCAGTGCAAGAATTGTGATACATATATATCTTTATTGGTGTCTCATTAGTCACTTAGTCCGAGATACTCGGATACCATTTAGTTTACCTGGCTATTGTTTGATGAAATATTGATAATAAATTCTGAAATTTAAAGTTTAAGCATTAAACTGACAAGGTTGACAATGTAAGTAGTTCACAGCACAACCAATGACAAGCCTGTAATTTAGACTGACATACGTCTAACTTGGTATTTGTATTTATTAAACTAACTCCTTTATATTTTCTTATTATGAAACTGAGTGTGGTCCAGAGCTGCCAGTCTATCCTTTTTAATGAATTTTAAGCTCAAATCACTATATTATAAATACATGTATATATTAAAGATGGTGATTTTCTGCTGTTAACAAATATTTTATATTAGAGTTGTTAACATCTGGCGAATGTGTACAGTGCCCCTTAGTGTTGGGAGTCTCTTCTGTGATCATGATCCATCATTGACAGCACATCAGCAAACAGTGATCAGTTATCAGTTGCATTTGAGATGTGTTAGGACAAAAAAAATAAAAAGGTATGGTACTCAGGCACTTTTTTCACAAATCCTTTCCTCTCTGCAGTGCATCCATCTGTGCATCTGTTTTCACACATTAACCCACATTGGACAAAATTTTGCTGGAGTGTAGCTCTTTGATAGCTTTATATCATATAAAAAATCTGATGGGGCCACCTGCAACCATTTTTGCACAGCACCCATCTGTTCATTTGGCTTGGGTTAAAATCACTCGTTTCTCTGCACTGGTTGGACTTATCCACCTGAAAATTTGCATGTGCATACATCCTAGATAGCTTTCTTGATTTAATGATAGGTGGCACCACCCACATGCATGTTCACGTTGCAGACATCCATGCTAAAATCTCAGGACTGGTTTGACATATCCTCCAGAAATGTTGCATGTGTATAGATCTCACATAGCTCTTTATCATACGCTAAACTGGTGGTGCTACCTGCAACCATTTTTGCACAGCGTCCATCTGTTTGTCTGTCGTGGGATAAAATCACTCATATCTCGGCAGTGGTTTGACTTATCTGCCTAAAATTTTGCTTTTGTATACATTTTGGATGACTTTCTTGATTTTGTAGGAGGTAGGGCCACCTACATTCAAGTTTATGCTGCAGACATCTATGCTAATATCTCAGGACTGGTTAGATGATCGGCCTGAAATTTTGCATGAGTACAGATCTTACATAATTCTACAGCTTATACAAATGTTGTGGTCCAACTTACAACCATAATGGCATGGTGTCCATCTGTTCAACTGCCTAGGGTAAAAATCACAAATATCTCAGCAGTGGCTTGACTTATCCACCTGAAATTTTGCATTTGTATACATCTTGGATAGCTGTCTCTTTTAAATAACAAGTGGCATCACCTACAATCATATTAAATGGCAGACATCCATACTAATATGCAACACATCCCACACTATTTCCCCTCAATCCATGCCTTACTTCACCTGTTCTACTCTGATTTTTGCAGATACATGTAGTTGCTTTTCGACTACGTGAATTCTAGTTCTAAATAGTATTCGAATAAATTTTGATAAAGCCTATTATTCCTCATCATAAAGCCTAACTTTTGTGAAATACTGTAATCGGTTCAGGCAATGCAAGATTGATCACCGGATTGTCTGCATCAACCGTTCTATTTATGGAATATAATGGATAATCAGTCCCAACATTTGTGACCACATGATGAACAAAAATGCATAGAATATAGGTACATACAGGATCTTAGGAAAGTTTAGGCTCAGCACCTGATTACCAGTAACAAATGTGCTCGGAGTTCAAGGAGACTTCATACATAACTCTCACAAACCGAAGTGTAGGAATACAATGCTGCATTTTGGTATTAAGTGAATGTTATCTTTTTTTCCAGATTTTAGGTATTTTAGGATTTTAGTTGTCATGAACCCCCTCTGCCCCCCTTAAATCTGCCCCTGTAGAAGGTGTGCCAAATCTGCCCCTGTAGAAGGTGTGGCTATGGTTAGCTTGGTAAAATATACCTCACATGCCATCTCCCAATCCCATATATCAATACAAATTGTATCAAAACCTGTGAATCTTGGTATGAGTGGCACGGAAAATATCATATTTATATTATTTATTTTATGAAATATTACACAAATTTCTTTAAATATGGATATAGCCTCACAGGTTGTGATGATATGGTAGTATTTATAATATGAGGGTCACAAACATCAAGAGTTTAGCTTTGCAGATGTATTGTTTTTTGTTGTGTTCAAATTTGACTTTAATACATCATTGTCTGCCTGTCTGTCTGTCTGTCTGTCGATCTTTCATTAAATAAAGTATAAGTGTGTCCTTGTGCATTTTTCATGGTATTAATTCAAACTAAGGTTTATTGTGTAGAGTACTTATTAATTAGTTTACCTAAATATTTTTATAATTGAATGAAAAAAAATACATGGCAGTAGTATTTGCTATATACTATATATACAATAGTTGTATTATCACACTTTTTTAACTTTAAAATTAAAATTCATGGACAGTTTCTCATGTAAAGATGCATTTCAGCCTCAATTCTTTCTGAAAAATTAAATGTTTTAAACAGACAGGAGCTGCATAATACACAAGAACATTAAATAAACTTTCCTTTCTGAACCAGATTGGAAAATTAAGTCTAGATGAATATTCAGGTTGGTTCGGATGTAGATTTGGAAAACTTATACTGTAGCTTATACTGAAAAAAGACTCCATTGCACACCTTCTGTTGATAATGTGTACAGGCTTCTGTTTGTCAAACATATATGCTGGGGCTTTTTTTGTTCCTTAATTCTTAGATTTGCAGCATTTTTTTTTGTTAATAACATGAACTTTTGGTTTAAAAGATTTTTGATCATTATCAGTAGGTATCACAGTCCCCTGCTAATTAGGCTGCTCAGCATGTTCCTGCAGCCCAATACTGAGTAAATTACCATGTTTTCACCAGGTCATATCATACATAAATTTATACTAAATGTTAATAAAATCTATATGATTATAATGGTTTAATTCTTGTCTTTCTAATGATGTATATTATGTGTTCATACGTGATAAAACAATTTTTTTGTGATCTGTCAAAAAAACAGTGTCTGACCCCTGTTTCAGCCTGCTGTCACACTGTTGAAAAGTTGTGAAAAAGTAATATCCTTTTTAAAGGCCTATCGCAAATGCGCGCTGGTCTGATAATATCAGACTGTATACACATGTAGATGTTTCTTAGTTTGTTTGTCATGATTGTGTTGTTAGTTTCATTGTTATACTGTGCTTGTTCAGTTTAAATTGCTATGGAAATGTTTATATTGTGTATATATATTAAATGGACCCTCACAAACAGGCACATACATGTTCAAGATTTAAAGCTAAATAACAGAAATACCCGTTTTTGTGTGAAGTATTACTTGGGTACATGTGCATTTTATCACTACAGCAAAACCTATATAAAAATTACTATAAAAAATAATAATAATAATAGTGTTAGTATATATATATATATATATATATATATATATATATATATATATATATATACATATCACTGTGTGGGGAAAAATGTATATATTTATAAGATGTGTATACATGATTGTTCTTCAGTCGTGTTATAAAAATCTGAAAATATTATATATTGTGTAAGTGGGCAATGGATCAATAAAGATTTATTTTGTTAATATTTCTGTTATTGCGTTATCTTTGCAAGGACCATGCTGAAGACGGGGACACTTCAGAATTAAGGACCATTATGCTTATACAGATAAATCTTGCAAGCTTTACAAGTTAAAGAAGTTTTCTTTTAAATTTTCAAATGTATAAAGATATAGTCTGGATTAGCTTTGAGCAGCTTCAATCATGACCGTATATTGGCTCATTTTTCGTCAAAATCATTTTAAAAAATTCTCGAGAATGGGTCAGCGGATTATTCTGACGTTTCATTTGGCTATTCATCTCGGGCAAATTTATCACCGGGGGGGGGGGGGGGGGGGGCTTAAGTCCTTCTGTCCATCCACGCTCGATACCACAGTTGTTACAGAAAATATGTATTTCTACGCAGGGCCTCCGGAGGGCATTTTTTTGAGGCGGTACAAAAGTGCGGGCCCCTACCCCTTTCCTTATTATTATATACATTCACGTATACTATACACGTGTTATATACTGATTTAAGCAACTAGTTCTGTAGTTGTAGTCATGACCGCACAAGCCTACAAGCCCCCCCCCCCCCCCCCCCCCCCCCCGGATTTTGCCCAGAGTTAGGCGTACTTCACGTCAGGAGTGACAATCAGGAGTAATGTTTCTATTCGATCAAATTATTAAGATTAATAAAAATAAATGTTTGAGTAGAGAGGATATATTTTATTTAATTGTCTGGAGATATTATGTTGACACTCTGAATGAGACATTAAGCACGGCCCCCGAGAGAATTTTTCGAGGCGGTGCTAAAAGTTGTCGGCCCCCTCATTTTCTTCGTTATAAAAACCTTTCAGTTTTACGGATGTAGTCAACTCGTTATTCGGTTTTAATCCTAGGCTATCTACATAATGAAGCGGTATCCTAACGAATAGACTGTAACAGAGTGACGCATAGTTTTTCTCATTTAATACTACGTATACTCTCATATATATATATATATTTATTTATACTTAATCCACCATGGTAAACTAAAATAAAATCACATGGATGTCTTAGAAGGCATCCCTATAACCTGCAAGAGGTTATTACCCACATTATACAGTCTGTGCCCCTCATGCTATATGTACTATCAACAACAATACTATCACAATGACGACAAAAAAACTTGGAAGAATAAAAAAATATTTACAGGACTATAAAGAACGGGTAAAATTAGTGCCGCCGCAGCCAAGACGAGTGCGTCAGATTTTTACATACTTTGACAGGTGTTATATCAGGAGTGGAAACTGTATCAATGACTTTTGTGAAAACCATTTTTTTATACGGTTTACATATGTCAGCTTGCATCATGTTCAACCAAACAGATTGAAGGAACTACCAACGTTTGTTCACCTTCTGTGGACATTCGCCATGTATGATAAAAAAGTTTAATAATAAATAAGACCAGACCGATATTTGCTCGTATGAATTTGAATATATGATATTTTTGCATCTCAAACGCATGCATGCCTGATTTTTCACCATAAAAAGATCATATATGAATTCCTGATAAGTTGCCAATCGATAAGATATATAAAGCATGCATTTATAGGGAGCACGGGATTTATAAACTTTCAAAATGAAAGCGACCCCTACCCACCCACGCACACACAAAGAAAAGCACCCAGATAAATTAAAAAAATGAAAGGGGCCTCTCAACTGAATCTTTAAAAATTCAGGTTGAATCAATAAATAAATTTAGGTCCTTAAATAATTCTATTCACGAACACTTGACAAAAGCAACTGACCTACATTTTATACCTGATCTATACTTAAATCAAAGTATGAGAATATATACACTGAAAACCAAAAATATGTTTGGGAACACATTTAAATGTGTACGAGACTTGTATCTGAGATGAGGCATTAAAATGTGTACAGAAACACATTAATGTGTATGATAAATTTAATGTGTTTTGTAACACATCATAGATGTGTTTGGGAACACATATAAATGTGTTTCGGAACACACATAGACGTGTTTCGGAACACACACATGTGTTTGGAAACACATAGAGATGTGTTAGAGAGTTGTATCTGGGACGAGGCATTAAATGTGTACCGAAACAGTAAATGTGTATGATAATATAAATGTGTTCTGAAACGCATTTGATGTGTTCTGAATGTGCTAAAATGTGTTCTGCAAAAGTTCCAAATACATGTAGCTTGCCTGGTCTTGAGACTGGAATAAGTAAGGAATAAAAGTATCTAATCCATATAATTCAGCTGTATATTCACCTGTAACACAGAAAACAAATAACAAAAGCAGTTACACAAATTTCAACCATTTATCATAATATTTTCACCGTATATTTATTCAGTTTATGAAAAAAAATATATTATAGTCCTTGTCCTTATTGAATACAGAGACACAGGTCTCTAATGATGTTTTTCTGTAGTATGCAGGCCAAGAATCTGAGAAAAACACCCCAGATTATAACTAAACCAAGTGATGCACATACTATAATATACAGAAATGGGGTATATATGTAGAGTGCAAGTTGCCGAAATGTCATAATATATGGTAAATATAAGTTCAATGAGTCTGGAGTAATTGTGCATTCATCTATGATGTAGCTCTCTTAATTGGATCACCAGCAGTCTTGAGACAGCCTCATTTCGCTCCTCTTCTTGAAGAGCATAAAGACTTGGGTGGGCTTAAGTCCTATAAAATAAGAAAACGAACGTATAAGAAATTAAAAAAACAAACAGGCATGAAACATTGTGCAGTTGTATATTAGCATTTACTACTCGGGTGGGGGGGGGGGGGGCATATATGTAGCTAAGTCACCAACATAACAAGAGTGTGGCTGTATAAAAGCACGCTGCGACTGTGACAACCTTATAGGGTTACAAACCTGACCCTGTTCTACAACAAGCTGCCTGCTGTCTTATCAGCAGTTGTTACATGTGCCCTGTACTGAGCGAAGCTTCATGAACTTTGTGCGTGGCCCTGCATGCATACACATGCATATACAGTGAACAGATGGAATTATATAATAATAACGTCTTTGGTAATGTTAAGTTGTTAATTACGACAAAAATATGTTATATACATGTATAATATAAATCTCCTTGCACATTCCTTGTAAACTGCATGACTGTATACATATTATTTTAGGGGCAATGTCGCAGTCAGGCAGGCATGCAATGCAGGCATCATCATCTAAATCTGGATAATTAACACTCAGTGCTCTTACTGACTGTACATATAATTAAGACATTCCACATATAGCCGATTTTGAAAAAAACAATACATTCTTAACTTACCTCAGACCTTGCAGCATGTACTCTGCCAGTTATGTCTGCTGAGATGATGGGCCACCCGAACAAAGACCAGACTGTTTTTGAATTTGGCGGTTATGTATCACGTGACAACCAACTCCCTCTCGGGGAAAGGCGCATACACATTACATGTGTTTTGAAACACATACTCAAACACAGTAGATGTGTTCCCAAACACATTTCCAAACACATTTTGGAAAACAGATGTGTTTGAGCGGAATAATGCGTTTGGTAACACAGTGAGTGTGTTCTGACTAAACGAAACACATTTAATGCCTCATACACAGCAAAATTTGATGTGTTTGAGTTCCGGAACGCGCTAAATGTGTTCCCGTACACATTTTTGATTTTCAGTGTAGTAAACAAACTACGTGTACTTCCGGAACGAAAGAGTACGCTTTCCATGTCCCTCTGGACCATATAAAAACGAAAGCAAATAACTATTTATTTTTGGTTAATTTCTCTGAAGCACGGATCTGATGTACTAAATATAAGATTTGCCATTTTGTTATACCGTAACCATTGTGTACAACCACTCAGCAATTTCTACAGTTCCATGCATTCTAATGAGCAAAAGGACTCCTGGCCCATCCAGGCCCTTTGGACCGAACGGGTAAAAACCCATATAAACTTGCTAGTGCTATTTAAGACAAATGAGAGACTTAAATTTGATACTTCATCATCAAGCCTGTTCTTCAACTTGTGCCCTTGCAAACTCCTTGGCCCGAGTCCCCATAGGTCCTTTCGATCACTTCCAATTAAAACTATACGCTAACACCAAAGAGAAAAAAAAACAAAGTTCCGCATTATCAAACAAGCATTTAACTGGACCCCATAGGAGACAAAGCCCGTGAAGGGCCCCTTTAAGTCGTCCTGATGACAGCTATATAAATGCAAGTTATTATAAAACCCAAAAGAGATTTTCATTTTCAAGTAATTTCTGGTGTTCTTCCCCTTTGGATCATTCATACTTAGAAACTCTATATATACGTTTCGCAAAACACGTGACTTAATCATTTTCGAGCTTTTTCATGTGCCTTATTGGAAATTCCTAGGCTAAACTCAAATAAAGTGAGATTTCTACATTTTCAAATCATTCATTCGGCCCTACAGGAAAGTACTGGCCGGTACGGGTCCCTTAGTTTAGGCCTCTCAATTTCATTTAAATGACATTTTTTTCGCCATGTATTTAGGACACACCTGCCCAACCCGGAACCTTGCGGGGTCTCCTAACAAAATTTAGTAAAATTTATATAAGCTAAAATAAAAACTTAAGAAGACTTTTACATTTTAAAAATATTGTTCTACTTCATAGGAAATTCCTGTTCGATCTGGGCCCCCTTGGGGCCGTCCTGCCACCGTTACGGTGAACCTGCTGATCCGACAACTCAAAGGGCCTGCTTTAAGTTAGATAAACCACGGCGGGGACTGAACCTCACACCCTGACGTTACCTATTACCTATTACCTGTACCAGTATCTATTGGCTAACCGCCAGGACTGTCGTGCCCCATGCATAAACACGACATGACCTATGCATGAGCAGCAGCTTCCAAAAAGGATTTTCTTTTGCCCATCATAGCTACTAGAGGGTGTCATCCTATACTGTTACCAAATTAAAACAGTTTTAACTAGGTTCTGGGCCTTACAAATACAACTTTGTGAGCTTATTTTGCAAACGGTTTAGGCATGCCCTGACAATTTACGAAATGAAAATTTACCCGTGAAAATAAAAAAAAGTTCCGCATGATCAAGCATTTAACTTAATTGACGAAAGGAGACTCCATGCCCGAGCCGGGCCCCGTTCAGCACTCCTGATGAAAAGATATATATATATATATATATATATATATATATATATATATATATATATATATATGTAAGTTACCAAAAAATAAAGGGGAAAAAATTATTTATGTAAATGTATATATAGGAAACTCCTGACCGGTCCGGGCCCGTTATATAGCCACTATAAATCACTCAATATTACACTCTAAAAGCTGGAAACATGTTTCATGTTTCAATGTAAAACATCACTTGTCCTAAATTCGAAATATGTGTTAGACATGTCTCATGTTTCACACACGTTTCATTTCATGAAACATGTTTTAAATCAGACGAATCATGTGTCTATATAAGACATGTTTTAGAAGTAAAGGCTCGTTTTCATGTTTTGAAAAGAAACATGTTTCCCCGAGACATGACTTGAAATGAAACATGTTTTTTCCTGAAGTCATGTTTTGAGACATGTCTCGTATCATGTTTCAACATTTTCATGTTTCGGGAAAGAAATTCCACCATATGAAACATGTTTCAAACATGTTTTAAAAATAGCATGACATGTTTCTGTATGAGACGTCATCAGTCTGAAACATCACTTGAAACATCATTTGTCCCATTTTTCGAAACATGTATCATCGGTGATACATGATTCACAGGATATTTTCAGTGAAGCATGTTTTGCAACATGTTTTATAACTGCTGAGACATGTTCTTTTTTGAAACATTGCACTGATAAAACGTCAACTGACACATCGTTTGTTCCAATTTTCAAGACATGTTTCTCCCCTTGAAATAGGTCTCTCTGTATACTGACTAGAGCTAATCATATTCATAAAAAAAGACATGCTGCAAATGGCTCCCTTTATAAAGGGGCCAGTGGATACTGTAAGAGAGCAAGATATTTTGCATGAACTATAGTGTTCTGAAATGCATTTTGTTCCAAATATAAAAATGGACCACATATGCATATCCATGTCCTTCTTGTTAAAGCTCGACTCAATATGACTACGTTGCTGCACAAATAGTGACCTTAGGAGAAATTTAATTTAATATAATAAAAAAAAAATATATTTTATGTTCAATCACTTGTATGAATAAGTTTCAAAAAACTCCATTAACTGAGCTATATTTCGAATTTCAATAATAATCGAAATCTCATTAGTGTTTCTAAAAATAATATTTTTGAAAAGCTTTAGACAAAAGATCTTTTTTATCAAAGTTAATGACAACGATATACTATTATTTACTGATGAAGTTTGAGTTACTCAAGGAATAAGCAAGGTAAGGAATACCGTAAGGAATTCTAACAGGGAACTTACGGGTTCAGACAATATCACACAATTTCAACCTGACACGTGACCTTTCCTTTTGCCTCTGATTTGTTTTTATGGTAGCAAGGTATGACTGTATAATAGCTTCTTTACAAGTAGTCTATATATAGAGCAACAGACCTCTATTGCTGATTTGCTAAATTGGACGTTACCAGTGACACAAAAGGAAAGGATTTACAACAATTTTCGGTGTCCATTAACAAAATTTCTATTCTTATAATAAAAACATCTTTCATTAACAAAACTTTATTCTCAAGTAAAACATATCTTTATTCCAAATGACATGTCATTAAAAAGTATTAATGATATTGATCTTTCCAAAGGTGAGATCTATATTAACCAATATGTCAAACAACCCTCCATAACATGGGTCACGGCGCTCAGCTGAAATTTGGAATATTTTAGCAAAATGCAAAATATGCTGATTTCTATTGTAATGTTTTTCATATGTATAAGCATAATCAGTAGTGGCCAAGCTGAGCCAAGGCAAGCTGCCTGGAGTGGGTTACATAAACACAGGTGAAGGCTGTACTAGGTGGGCTTGATGTAAACAACACTTGACATGGTGTATGAAAACTTGAATAAAAGCTATTCTTTTCAATCATTTCCTTTGAAATTTCAGATCAGATTTTAACAGATAAAATGATCATTTTTTATTTTTGCTAATAACTTAAAAATTTGCTAAATTCAGGTCTAATTTTGGGTATAAAATTGAATCTTGATTAAAAAAAGTTATATCCCTGAAAATAAGTCTCTTGGTTCAGGAATTCTGATGTTAAGTGAATAAATATATTTCCTGATTTTTTACAAATTGCATAATGTTCCGGCCCATAACTTAAATAAATTACATAATACTGACATAATTTCTTGTATGTATATAGGAAATATATAGAGGAATATGTATATGAAATATGATTAAAAACAGATCAGTGTTTTTTATATTAGGCAGCCTTGAAGCGTAACAGTAGGTTTTTAATGGAAAATAAGGGTTTTCCTTAATATCTTGAAGGAATGAAGACCTAGTGACCAAATTTTGGGTATAAAAGGAGATTTTGGGGACATCTAACTGTGTGCAAAATTTTGGATTCGTAGATCCAACATTTTCAAAAAAGTGCCCTGTTAACGACCGGCTGGCCGGACAAAGGACCATGACTATAGCTCAGATGACTTATAGTCAGCTGAGCTAAAAATTAATAAGGTTAATGTTGCAGTAAGCTTAACAACAGTATTAAAATGTTTTAACTTAAGCTTAAGACATATCTATATACCCCAATTTTTTTTGTTCCAATGCAAACTCAACACAACTGAAGGGTTCATTATCCAAACATGAATTATAAAAATATTTAAAAAAAAACCCTTAGCAGTATAATGGTATAGATCTAGTAGATCTTAATTATTATGCTACCTAAGCATACCTTAAGTTTGTTTAATACATACACAAACATTATCCAAACACGAATTATGAAAATATCTAAAAAAAACTCTCACCAGTTTAATGGTATAGATCTAGTGATCTAGTAGATTTTCATTATTATGCTACCTAAGCATACCTTAAGCTTGTTTAATACAAACAGAAAATATGACAAAAGCCATAAAAAAGAAGACAAATGTTTGCAATACATAAACTGTTTATGCTTACTGAAAGATCTACAGACCTCAGTTTTGTTTGTTCCTATACATGAAATGTATGAATTGCCTCTATTTCAACTAATTTTTTTTTTCTTTTGGTTCCATCTGACTCTGCTTCCTAATATAACTTCCCTAGGTTCTAACAATTTCAGCTTTTCTTTGAAATATTTGTTTTGCTGCCACTCTGAACTCAGAGGATCAGTGATTTCTGCTGGAAGATCAGAACATAATTTCTTAAAAAGTTCTTCATTTACTTCTGTAGCATTCCTTATATGATCAGACACTTTTGTTACTGTTTGCTGTACGATGAAGTAATTTCCTGAATTCCTGCCTGACTGACATTGTAGTGTGACTTGAGCTTTAGCAATAACTGTCCAAATGTAGCCGTTATTTTGTCAGGGTCAGTATCAAGGTTTGCATTTGCTTCCTCAATATCATTTTGTCCAGGTTCCCTATCATCAAGGTTATCATTTTCTGGGGGATCATTTATAGGATCCATTTTATGGTTTCGTTCAATATGCTTCCTGAACCTATCATACTTTTTATACAATTGTCCACATTGTGCACAAGAGATGCGAAAGAATGGGTGAGTCTTGTGTCTTGTAATTATATGTTGTGACAGTAATTCTGTAGAAGTGGCCTGGAATGGGCACAATGTACATTTGAATAAGGCATCCATTTTTTTTTAATCACAGTACCTGCCACCCCTCTTCATTCACTATTCTAGCAACACTTTTCTGTAGTCCCACCTCTGGAAATATTTTTTTTATGTCATCCAATGTCAATGACATCATTGCAGCTCCATCCACATAATTCTCTGAAAAAAAGGACTCAAATTTTATTCCCTAACATTTATTTCCAAAATAAACTTTATAACGTATATCATAATAGTTCATACAAATCAATACTCCTGCCCACCAGCTTCTGTGGCTCAGGGCTAGAGTACAAGACTCAAAGCCAGGAGGTTGTAAGTTCAAATCTCAGCCGAGAAGTGAGATGTTCACGGTCGGCCCCAACTAGACATGGGGTATTCATATTCAGTATTCGTTTTCAAATGTATTCAAATACACTTATTTGAGTATTCGTATTCAAAATACTTTCTAAAGTATTCTTATTCGCATTTGAATACATTGAAAATGTGTTCGTATTCAGTGAATACATAATGAATACTTTATTTTGCAAAGTGATCAACCAATTCTAATTTGATTTTGTTACTGTAATAAACATCTATAACAATAAGCAAATTCCCTTTCATTTATTTATCTGACAAACATTTACTGAAGAATGAAAAACAGAACTATGCATATATGCAATATTGATGTCTTTATATTGGTATATAAAAACAAGTGACCCATGGGTTATGACGTTCAGCTGACTGACAAATTGATCATGTGTCCTTGCATAGGATAACCCCGATAGCTCAATGAATCAGGGTAACAGAGACTTAATTTCAGGCTTCCAGAGAGATTTTTCATGGACCTCTTTGGATGTTAAGTTAGAAGATTCTAGGTCAAATGGTTAGGATTTGTGCCCTGTTAACAGACGACTGCATCTTTAAGGTCTCAAAAATAGAGAAAAAAATGCGTAAATATAAAAAAATATATAGATGACGCCACCAGTCTGCAGAAACTGAAGTAACACTCCATGATCAATATGCATGCAAAGAAACATGGTGATCAATACATAAGTTGTTCAGATATTGAAGCTTTTGTATGAAATTTTTTATTATTCTGGGGGGGGGGGGGGGGGGTACTTCTGAGCCCCATAGCTCGGAGGATATGGGTAACAGAGACTTAATTTCAGGTTTCCAAGGAGATTTTTCATGGACCTCCCTGGATGTCAAGTTAGAAGATTCTAAGTCCAGTGGTTATGATTTGTGCCCTGCTAACAGATGGACAGACAGACTGACGAAGGACAAAAAGTGATCGCTATAGCTCAGCTGACTTTCAGTCAGCTGAGCTAAAAACCCAGTGAAACAAGTTGCAGCCATGCACCGGCTTCTGTGGCTCAGGGGTAGAGGGCAGGACTCAAAGCCGGGAGATCGTGGGTTCGAATCTCAGCCGAGGCGGTGAGGTTTTTCACGGTCAGCCCCACCCAGGGTAGTGAGTGCTCTGCAGGCTTAATGGGAAGGCTGTGCCCCACAGCCGTGTATCACTCACATACAAGTGCGTCTTTGGGGGGTTCCTCGGTGTTATGACCCAGCAATGGGGATGATTATACACCCAGGACCCGCAGGTGCAATAGACACCGGGCCTGGGTGACACCAGAATACAAAATGAAAAATGATAGGAAGCGAGTGCTGCTGCCCTGTCAAGTAGTCCCAAACCGAAATGGAAACTCTGCAGATGTACATACTTAGGTTAAGAATTAAATAAGTCAGCATTTAAAAAATGGAGGTGGTTACCTCCACCAAAAAAATTATTTAAAAAAAAAAAAAAAGTTGCAGCCATGTAATCCAGTCAACAGTCACACTTTACTTACCAGGAATCCATATAGCCCATAATAGAGAGATTATAGGTATACATCAGATGAGCTTATATGTGGCCTGTAGATAAAACCATTTGGAACAGATAATTGCACTATTTAGCTGGCCTATTGCTAGTCCTAAGGAAATGAAGATACAAATCATGATCAATGAACAAAATAGGTTTCGGGACACTGGATGAAACCACAGCTGAGAAAACTGACATGATTGCTGTCATTCGACTGTCTCAAAAACAGATAAAAATCAGAAATGTTAGAAAAAAAACACAGGTAGTGCCACCAGTATTCGGGAACTGACAAAACTTGACATGGTCAATATTCAAAGCATGATTCATGCATTTCATTATCAAGATACTGGAGTTTTGTATTGAATTTTTATTAATTCTGAGGGGTGTGTGTGTGTGTGGGGGGGGGGGGGGGTAAAAAGAAGTCCCATAGCTCAGAGGATATAAATGACAGTGACCTAAGTTCAGGTTTCCTAAGTGATTTTTCAATGACTGCCCTAGCTGAGCAATTAGAAGTTTCTAGGGTCAGTGGTTAAGATTTGTGCCTTGCTAAAGGATGGCCAGCATGATGGCACACAAAGCACCATCCCGACACCTCAGTTGACTTGCAGTCAGCTGAGCTAAAAGCAATGAAATAAGGGCAAGGTCAAAGGTGCTTTATTACAGCTTTAATATTCAATTTTACCTCTGCTAGCAGACCTGGGGTAAATTCAACTTTTTTTCAGTTCTATTCAAGTACTTTTATAGAACTTAAATTCCAATTCAATTCAATGTGCTGGAGAAAAATATCAATTCCAATTAAATTCAAATAGTTTTGATTCAATTCAATTTAAAAACAAGGGAACTGTTGGTCACGGAGCTCAGCTGAAATTGATTATGAGAATATTTTTATAAAAACCTAACATATGGAGGCTACAGTTAGCCTCCCATTATTACATATTTGTATTGGTATCTGAACCAAGTGACTGTAATATGCATGTTAATTATAAAATTTAAAAAAGTGGAGATGAGTAGATCAAAGTATAATAATACACATTGAATTTATTAACTGAAATATGAGGGCGATAAAAAATTATCAAAATTTTTTTCAAATCAGAACAAGTTTGATTTCCATCTGTCATTCCAAACTGGAGCTATCATTTGGAAACAAATATGTGGACAGATAGCCCTTGTGACCTGACCTCTGACCCCAAAATCCATAATTTTCTTCCACTATTGGTAGGTGAGCAAAATGTAGAAGATGGAAGGTTTGGGATTAAAAGTTTGACTTAAAATGCATCCACGATCTTTTAAAAGAAGTTAATCCAGTGACCTTGACCTCATGCCCCCAAAACCAAAAGGATTCAGAACTTCTTACTTATAGTGATGGGCCATATTTAAGTAAAGTTTGAAATTGATTTGTCAGCCCAAACTGGAGTTATCATCAGGAAACAAATTTGACGTACATACAGAAAGACGAACAGATGGACAAGGTGATTACTTATTCAAGCGGGGCCCTAATAACACGCAAGGTTTTAGGATATTAGATGAAACCACAGTGTCAAATCTAATAGTACAGTATCAATATAATTTGGCAGTCTCAAAATAAAGGATAAATCATAATATATAGAAAAAATACAGGTGGCAGCACCAGTCTACAGAAACTTAAGAAACCAGTCATAATCAATAAACACCCAAGGTTTCAGGACACAAGATGAAACCACAGTCGAGAAACTGACATAATAACCATCATTTTAGTCTCCAAAACAAAAATCGTAAAAATTAGAAAAAAATGCAGGTGACACCAACACTTCGGGAACTGACAAAACTAGTCCTGGTCAATATTCAAGGCAAGATTCATGACAGTCCATGCATGCATCAATAATCAAGATATTGGAGGTTTTGTACCAATTTTTTTATTATTCTTGGGGGTACTTACAAGCCCCATAGCTCAGAAGATATAGGTCAGTGACCTAATTTCAAGTTTCCAAGGAGATTTCTTATTGACCTCCCTGGATATTCAGTTACAGGTTTCTAGGTCCAACAACATCAAAATGTGCCAGCCAAACAGACAGTTAGATGGACAGACAGACAGACGACTGAGACACTATAGCTCAGTTGACTTACAGTCGGCTGAGCTAAAAATTGCAATCTTTTGAATACATTAAACTGGTGTGTAATGAGTGCCACCAAAGGTGTTTTGTTAATTTTGCACAAGTACACAATTTACTGTGCTGAGATATTCTGAGCATCACAAGGTCTCTAATGCTGTGTTTATGGTTAGTAAATAACAGTTTCTTTTTTGTTTCAATCTTGTAGTTGTACATGTACTTGACTAGTACTTTTTTTTCAAGTACATTTTTGGCAAGTACAAGAACTGTACTTGGTTAAAAGTACCAAGTACAAGTACTACAGGACAAGTACTTGGATATTTCAATTGTACAAGTACATGTACCTGACCCAAGCCTGGTTTGTTCTGTTCACTGTTCAGTGTTATATCTGGAGAGAAATGATATTTATCAGAATTCTTTCACTGAAATGTAGAGAGGGGGGGGGGGGGGGGGGAGTGCTGCAAAAAATATTTGGCAGGCTTGTATACGCATTATGTGTTCAATGTGTTACCAACCCAGAGGGTGCTGGGGTGGAAAGGTACAAGGTCATAATCATATCAATCCAGTAATAAAATAATGTTAAAATACCTATTCTCATCCTGTATATACAAGAATAAGAAAACTAAGATAATGTGATTAGTAAAATAACAGCTTGTGCCAAGTTGTGGCTGACATCATATAGACATTCTTTGAAAATTATTTGGCAATTTTTTTCCATGCCGCCATGTTAATGCCCCACGTGGCTTACCTTGCAGCCTTGAATCTATCACATCCCGTTGTATCCCCTTGAACCTTTTGGACACCCAGCTGGACACATCCTGAATGCTAGATGTAGAAGTAATTTAAGACGGTGCTGGAGACTCTTTTTCCATCGTCTGAACATCAAAACTTTTGGAAAACTGAATACTTTGAAAGAAAAAATTCCACGTCTGCCGTCTGCCGTCTGCGCGTCTGTTACGAAAACGGTACACTATCCCGCCGGTTAATGCTTTAATACTACCATCACTCATGTCGTTTTGCGGGAAAATCCATGCTAAGTGTTCCCGACATGTCTCAAACATGTTTGAAGCATGAAAATGAAGAAAGTGATGTTTCATTTATGTCATTTTGCAGGAAAAGCTTGTTACATGTATCAAACATGACTAATCTCAAGACATGTTTATATATAATACATGAAACGTGTTTTTGAAACGTCAGGGAAACGTCACTTTTTACAGTGTAGGAACTGTATACGTACGCTTCGCAAAAGACATCTCATTTTCGATCATTCCTTGTATCTATAATTGGATACATTTGACATAAATTAAAAACTAAATGAGGTTTCAGCAGTTTCAAATATTTTATTGGGCCCTATAGGCAATATCTGGCCCCTTTAGTCCTCTCGGGCCATTCCTGAATAATATTTCCATATATACGCTTCGCAAATGTCATGCACGACTTCCGCATTTTCGGGCATTTTTATGTGCCATATAGGACAACCCCGATCATCCCGGACCCTCTCCAGCACATGTAAAATTTATAAAAGTTAAAATAAAAACTGAGTAGGGTATTTTTAAACATCATTGGGTCTTTCATGGTCAGTCCGGGCCCCCTTGTGCCTTTCAGGCCCCGGTAGGATGTACTAGCTGACCCCCCCCCCCCCCCCCCCACCTCCAATAGGGCCTGTTTCTACATGTCGTATTCTTTTCATCTGCATTATTTTCATCTATGATGGCTGTATATAACAAAACCACCGATTCAATCAAGTTGAAGAAAAGCAAAGAAACATATCCATACTTGGAAAATGTTGTTTGTATAACATGAATGGTGACGCCACCTACAATGTTTTTTTTTTTCGGGGTGGGGGGGTGGGGGGGGGGGTGCATGCTTGTATGCACATAGCTCAAGAGTGGTTTGACCTACCTGCATGAAATCTGGCTTGTCTATACACCTTTCTCATACACAAGACGGGTGGCGTCCCTAACAATATTTTTTGTGTGTTGTGTACACCCATGCCAGTACCTCAGGAATGGTGTATTTAAGTACTTTTTCATATAATGGTCAAGCATGTTATCAGGGAAGCATTATAGCTGATGTATATCCCATTGCACAGGTTCGTATAAGGTCTTTAGGTCTTGTTTTATTTTTGCACCGTTTTTACCATCTCCATAACTGCTATATACAATCTTTAATTATTATTCATGGAATAATGTTTTTACACTGATATGCTTCGGTGAAGCACGTTAATGTCGGGCTCATGACCTTGACTGTGACCTTAACCTTGGTCTCTTTATGTACATTTGTGAGCCTGTTGAGCGTGGCCTCTACTTTGAGAATTTATTCCAAAGATCATAATTTCATATGTGGTTACATTGACTGACTTTATATTTTTCCTAGATATTTGCATACCAGAAAACTTTATTGGTTACATACGACTATTGTTTATGTACTCCCTGAATATGAAGCCAGTTTAATCGATATATTGAAATAAAACTACATTAAAGCCAGACTATTAGCTCTACAATAATGTATCTTGCAGTAAACCAGAAAATGGGAAATATATCAAACATTGTGTCCAGGGTATCTGTTAAAGTTAGGAAAAAAAATCCAGTGGACAAATTTAAGCTCAGCTGACCTTCAGTCAAGCTGAGCTTCGGCGATCGGTCTTTGTCAGTCTTTGTTGCATCGTGCCGGCCATGAGCACACATCGTATAGGCCTAACCATTTGACAAAGTGTTCTTGCTCCACATCTGATGAAATCTTATTATTCCGTAATTAAGTACCGAGTGGCCATGCAGGTAAAACATGATATAGATCACACTGAAAGCGAGAATCGTCGAAATGATCAAGGCATTTAATGTTAGAGCTCAGAACTAAAATAAGGTACCTCATTTACACATACATGTATTTGTCTGTTAGCATGTAAAACGTGGGAAAAAATGGCCCAAATAGGTCATTGAAAATGACCCTAACAGATTTGATATTTCACTATAATAAGTCCATTATGATTAAAAAGAAATATACTACCTCCAATTTCTCATTACCTAATGCGTGGAATGTAATGACGTACTTATTGTGTGCATCTTGAGTAATATTTTCCCTTCCATGAGAATTGCGGCGGCACCTATATATATATATTTATAAAGGGAGGCTCAAGAACAATTTTCAGACTTACAACTGACATTCCTTTAACTCTGCATAATACATCTGGATTTAAAGGATGATATAGGTAAATAGTATATCTATCATACGTTTAACAAAATGAATATTGAAAATTTTAACAAAATTAGGCCAATCAAATCTTTTGAAAAAATCCTAACATATGTGTAATTTCACTACCACATGTCTATAAAATCTGGAGCTCCAATTTTTCATTAGCTAATGCATGAAATCACTTTTGAGTTGACTGATATTTGAGTCCTGTGACGGGTCTTTTAAAAACCTAACTTTGGATCATAATACTGATGTTAAACACATATGGTGGACCCTGTTTTAAGAGAATCAAATTTTCAATAAATCAAATGAACCTTGCGCCATACTTCTTATCTCTTTCACAGAAAGAAGTGCTATGGTCATTTATCAATGACCTGATACACCATACATACGGTCGGGAAAGATGATTGATTGAAGAAATCCTTTTATAAATTAGTAAAACCCATTTGTTAAGTTGCATTAACCACTGCGATGGTGTGCAATGGATCGGATATAAAGTGAAACGTGTCTAAGACCACCTGGCCAAAAGTGGTCTCAATTCACAGCTTGTCTTATTTGACATGTCAATTATACAGCCTATTTATATAAGTTTTTGGTACAGTCAAGGATGGTCGTATTAGACAGGTGGTCTTTCATACATATGCCACTGTACCAAAATAACGATTTAGGAAACACAGAGGAGTCCAAAGACGACGTAGATCGTGACAGGTGGCAGGGTGTATATTAGCATCATTTCGGCCCTCTGACATTAGAGAGTCTACGACCTGCTTACTGGCCACAACAAGTGCCTACTGAGTCGTGCACTCACGCCTAGGTGTGTTAAAACAAAAAAACCCTGAAAGAGAGGAAGTTTATATCAGGGGCGTAGCCAAGGGGACCCCCCCCCCCCGCATCCCGTACTCTCCGTTTATCCATTACACCCCATCCTCACGGAATTTCACTTTGTCAAATAATGATTAAATTTTCTCACCCAAAATCAGGAAATTCCTGCCACTGTTATTAGCAGATTAAGGACTTGTTTCAATATAAAGCAATGCACATGCAGTAATTAATGTATTGTTTTTTGATAATCCTACATTTCATTACCTCTGATCCTGCAAATATGTTTTTTTTTTATTTATTTATCCTGTAAAACTGATATTTCTAATTTGAATCAAAGCACGTGAGGTGTATATAGGCCTATATACATTTTTCGACCCCTTCCTCCCTCAATCCTACGTCACTGTATACTTGTATATGAGTCAGAGAGAGGTTGTATATGACACATACTGTTTACAAATGAGATCAGCCATGGAGAACGACCGCTTTGTACGGACTCATTCAGTGAAGCGCGTTTTGAGCTTCACGGTTCGTGTGTGTATAACCTGGAAGAACGGTGTGTACCCACACAGTGTATACCTATCTGAGCGTTTGAACGATTTAGCAGCAATGGTTCTCAGCTTGTTTCAGTTAATTATAGCTACTTTTGTTGTTGCCTGCACGGAAGGTGGGAAGAATGTATTGTTTTTGGTATCAGATGACATGCGACAGCAGCTGTCGTGTTACGATGGCCCCGACTTCCCCTCTCCAGTTCACCCAAAAATGCACACCCCAAATTTGGACCGTCTTGCTTCACGAAGTCTGCTGCTGAAGAGAGCTTATGTGCAGCAAGCGGTATGCTCGCCCAGTCGAACATCCGTGCTGACGGGCCGGAGACCGGACACTACTCACGTTTATGACCTTCACACGTACTTCCGGAAATCTGGTGGAAATTTTACGACCCTCCCGGAATATTTTAAGCAACAAGGGTATCGCAGTATTGGCATGGGAAAAATTTTTCATCCGGGTGTCGCGTCAGGTTACGATGACCCCGTCTCTTGGTCGGAGCCATATTTTCACGCGCCAAATCTACAGCATTACAACAGCCGTAAACACAGCTGGCGGGCAGTCTCCGAAGAAGAACGCCGAAAGCGCCCTCTGCCGGATGAACAGATTGCAACACATGCCATAAAGACGCTTAGACGAGTTGCGCCGGAAGCCAAATCAGGCGGCCGCCCGTTCTTCGTCGCTGTTGGGTTCCATAAACCGCATCTTCCTTTCGTTTTCCCGGAAGAGTTTTTGTCTTTTTATCCAAAGAGCGTGGTTCGTCTGCCGAATAACCCACACGTTCCAGCTGACATGCCGAGGGTAGCGTGGTATCCTTGGGGTGGAATCCGTGGTTATAAGGATATTAAAGAACTCAACGCCACCGGGAAATTCAACACTACCATGCCTGACTTCAAGACGCTACAGCTGCGACGGGCCTATTACAGTGCTATCAGCTACACAGATGCCTTAGTAGGCGAAGTTTTGAATGAATTAGAAAAACTTGGTCTCGATAATGATACCATTGTATCATTTTTTGGCGACCACGGCTGGCAGCTTGGGGAACATGGTGAATGGGCCAAGACAACTAATTTCGAACTGGCCACGCATGCGCCAATGATGATTCGCATCCCCGGGCAGACGGATCACGGGATTGCAACTGAAAGCCTGGCCGAATTAGTGGACTTGTTCCCAACTCTTGTTGAAGCTGCTGGTTTACCGAAACTCAGTATATGTCCTGTACAATCATCCAATATTACTCTGTGCACCGAGGGGGCAAGTTTGATGTCACTGGTAAAAAATCCAGGCGGGCATTGGAAACACCTTGCCTTCTCACAGTATCCAAGAACTGTTGGCAACACGCCAGTGATGGGTTACACCATGCGCACAGAGCGCTTCCGGTACACAGAGTGGGCAAAATTTCAAGGAGCTCCTGTCTACAAACCTGACTGGAATACTTTGTTTGGCATTGAACTTTATGACCACATGGTTGACCCCAATGAAAACGTGAATGTTGCCGGGCAACCAAAATACAGTGCCATGCGGAAACAATTATCCAAAGATTTGCACCTTGGGTGGCGTGCGGCTCTAGTTTAAATAATGGTGTAAATCTGACATTTTGACGCAGGCCTGTGGAGAAATATTTGATTCTATCAGGTGGCTAAAATACGTACTTGCGAGTGCATTAAACGATACATACTTTTTAATGAATAATTATATATCCCATGACAAAAAACACAAAGAGCGGTTGAATAATTAAATCACGGGGTTAAAAGAATTCACAGCTGTAAATCAATAAGATGATTTCTCTCCAATAGTTGTTGTGAGCGAAGAAAAGGCTATACTTTTGTATTGCGTATGCTCTAAGACACACGAACAAATCTGATCAAGAATTAAATTCAGTGGACAAATAATTGCTAGTGGATACTAGGGCTAAGTATCGATACAATACGTACTTCGATACACTCAATTCGATACCCGATGCGTATTGAATATATGCTCCATTTTTATATCATTCTCTGAATAAAAGCTCTAAGAATAAAATGTTTCTTACTTTTAATATACGCCATATCTATTTATATTCTAGCTTTATGCTGTATATAAAATAAATAAAAAAGACCATTAAATTAACAATTGATTAATATATCACGCCAATTCAAGCAGGTATATGCATTTTTCTTTTACAAACTAGAGCCAAAACTTCGATAGGCAGAACTGTTTTTGGATGGATAGGTAATAATTTCAAAAGATGAGTCTAATTTGTTTATTGATGAATGGCTTAAGATACGTAATATGTAGGCAGAAACATTTTCCAAACCCTTTTACTGAATACACTGAATATTAAAACAGCGATTCTGATTAAGACCTTTGCACGTCCCCCTTCCAACCGTTCATTTGTATTTGGTCTTGAAAATCATAGTATGTTTTCATCTCATGAAATTACACAGTTTCCGGGATTATGAATCCAAGAATCAATCACATTTTCCTGAGTTTATTTTATTTTCCACCAAGGCATTGATAATTTATATCGTCTGATGTCAAACATGGAGTTCCCAGTCATCTTTGACCGGTATATAAACATATCAAGACGTATATATAAAGGTTAAATGAGGGATTATTTAGCTAAATACATGCCTTACTGTGCTCATTGAATTAAACAAACTAAATAATTATGTAATTATGCAATATGTAATATGAGTATCGATTTCATCAATAACAAGCTACCGTTTAGGGATGAGACCAAAGTATCATTTAGGGCATAAAACGCATACTTTGTACATAGCGATTCCGAGCTCATAGTCCTAATTTCCACTTTCTAGTTTCTTTATCTTTACCTCCGTACTCTTTCAATTGCGCATCTCATAATAAGAAAATTTAGGATATCACTTGCTTCGATGGCCTAAATGAATAACCATGAATGTTAGCCTATTGAATTATACTGAATGTTCAAATAAAAAATGTTGAAAATTGAGCAAAAATTACTGTCATAACCCAAACAAATATATACCGTATATGTGTTGGGAAATGATGTTAATGATACCGTTGGTGGGGGCTGAACTGTCCTAATTGTCATGAGCAGGTGCTTTTGCCCTGGATGAGGTCTGCGGGTCCGGGGGCTTCAACCCGTACTGGATTGTCCCCCTCATATTTCCTCGCAAACAAGTTTCACGTGAGTAATATTCGATCCCCTTGTTTCGTTCACACCGCTTATCATCGGTGCCCTGGCATGCGTATATACATATATATTTCTTATCCAGTCGACCATATGGAAAATATTTGTCTCATTTAAGTCTTTCAGTCTTACAAATATATAGTGCGTATAGCTTTATAAGTAGTTAAGTTTATGGTTCCAGTTAGACATATCCATATTTATTAGCAGTTGTTTCCTCGATACGTCCAATACAGTATGCAAGGGGCTCCGGTAACTGTATCGTGTCTGTATATATATATATATATATATATATATATATATATATATATATTTGTATATTGATACAGCCCTAGTTGATACTGAGATCACGTAATTAAATGAGACGCTGTTACAGCTGGACATTGAATCACCTGATCAAATAAGAAGCATCTTAGGACACCTATGACATATGTGATCGAATAATCACATTGATAATCTAACAACTGATCATGAGACCTGGGAGTCGGGTTCATACGAACTGAACGGAGCTCAGGACAAAATATTCAAATGTGAAAGTAGTCTGTTATATCGTCTGTTTTCGCCATCCAGCCTCACACATAAGTCCACAGTCTTAAGTCCACAGTCATCGGTCATGCGCCGAATCGGACTCACAAGGGTACACCTCTGCTGGTAAGGATTTGTGGGCTTTGAAAAATTCCTCCCACAATGCACCGGGCTTCTAAAAGCACCAACGGTGTATAAAGACGGTAATGTCTTTTGAAGTACATTTGATAATTTTTTTTAAGGCATATAAACGTGCATGGGTGTTTTAGTGTTAAGAAACAAGTAATATTTTGTAAGCATGTGATATATAAGCAGAATCTGTTTCCTTGAGATATAATTTTTTTTTATTTCAAAGGTTGACATTAGAGACAATTGTCCCGGCCCTCAAACAGTGTCTATATGCAGGAAGTTCGTCTTGAGTAGAAATGACCTCTGGCGGGAGGGTGACCTCATATGCACACAAACGACTCTATTTGTTCATTTATGCCCGAAAATGTAAATATTTGGGGGGGAAATGTTATTATTACTACTAATAATGATTACAAAAATGTGTCATTATCGTGAACACGCGATATTTGTCAGAGCCATTGATAATCGTATCAGTTATTCGCAGCGCCATCAATAATCGTATAGATTCCTGTCAGGTCATCCATGACTGCGTTTACTCAGAGCCATTATCAGAGCTATTTGTATTATTTCGTTCACCTCGATCGATGGATATATTGATATATTTCTTGTGACTGTCATCTCTTAAATTTGATTGTATTGTCTTTTTCTATTTCATAATAAATAATAGATATGCCCCATTTTACTGTGGTAGATCTCTGTAAACCTGCGCATCATATATTTTTTCTTTAAAATATATGAATTTTAAATAGCGCATTCATACAAAAGACCTCCAGGATTTAACAAAAATCTGTCAAATCAAAGACCCATTTCCAAATAGAATATATAGTGTTGTTGCAGTTTTCTGGGAGTCTAGGAAAATGGTTTCGTTGCTGACCATAGATGTCGCCACCATTCCGCTGTAACCATAAAATGTTTGGGCGCAGGTGCAGACTCATTAAAAGACAAGTATTCAAAATGCATGCAGTACATTTGCGGGCCTATCTTATCAAGTTCAAAAGATATTGGAACGTAGTCCATGAATTACATGAAGCTTAACATCTGACTCAGTTACTCATGTATAAGCATGATATCAATGATTCTTGCGGCAGCTGCTATATGGAAATGACATCGATAAGAGGTCCCTTAATATTTTAATAAGGGTGTGTGAAGGTACCAGACTGGAGCCAGGCGTCACATTATACGGCATAATTATTCATACAAACAACTACGCTTCTCGCGCTTCCCGGAAATCCATTTCATTCTGCCTAGGGAAAATGGTATGAGGTCACTGTGTACACGCAGTGTAAAGCCCAGAACAGACAACGCGCGTGACGCGTTCGTCAAGCGTCAAAACACGTCTACAATGCACACGACACGAGTCAGATTGGATGGTTATTAACCAAGCACATGTTATATTTTTTGTTTATCTTTGTAAAAAAAAATAATTTTGATAATCAGCATTAGGTTAATTGTATACAAATATGTAGCTGTTTGTTACCAATCATGTTCTAAATATGTCAGAACTCAATAACCTTTCTTAATGATATTACATATTTTTCTGGCTTTGTTGCACATTTTCTATCCAGATACCCATCAATAATCAGATATAGTTAAATGAAATATAGAATATAAAATATAGAATGCGACTGCTGGGGAGGGAAACCCTCTCTAAAGTTATGGGAAAACCCATGCGGCAAGTTCGCGTCACGCGTCAATTATCGCTTCAGGAGTAAATAAACAACAGCATTTGATATTAAAAGTCCTTGAGGGGTGGGGGGGGGGGGGGTAAAGGCATTTTGCGATCATAGCATATGTACCGATGTGCCGATCGATATGTTAATATCATTTATGAAGTGAAAACATTACCAAAACTTTATTTTATATATCACGTCATTTAAAGCAGGCATATGCGTTTTTTAAACAAACAAAAAAAAAGTGCCTTAATTAACCACATTTACTGAATAGACAACTGGAAAATAATAGTTTTTTTTCATGTCATAATATTACACAGTTTTGAACATTTATTTGATCCCCCCCCCCCCCCCCCCCCCCCCCCATTTATTTCGTCTAATGTTGAACACGTATACGGAGCTCCCAGTAACCTTTGACCAGTATATAAGCTCCTCGGGAAATTGCTGCGCTATAACACCGGAGTCAAGTATAGGAGTAAAATGATGCAAAATGCATGCCCCACTTGCACTGTGATCACAGAATTAAAAAAAATAACTTAATAATTTAACGGACGCATTTTGTAATGTGAGAATCGATGTCATCAATAACGAAGAACGCCAGTAAACCTGGGCCTCGTTTCAGGGGGGTTGGGAACAGGGGGGCATGTCCCAATCAATTTTTAGTGGTGGGGAATATGATCGGGACAAAGTATCATTTGTCCCTCTTTCATTTTAGGGGAATAAAACGTGTACTTCTGTACATAGCGATTTCGAGATCATATTACCAATATCTAATTTTTCTCTTTAGATTGCGCATCTCATAAATAAGTAATATACATTAGTTGGATATCGCTTGTTTCAATGGCCTCAGCGAATCATCATTATGTTAGCCTGAAGAATTATCTTGAATATTCAAATATGAAAAAATGATGAAAATTGAGTACAAATAATTTTCATCAAAATATATAAACCGTATTTTGTGTTGGAAGGTGATATTAATATTATTATGATATTATATATTCTGTCCCTTAGAAAGAATGACCTCACAATGGTGAAAGAATCGTTTGACATTTACCATATATTATAGTGATACGAAAAAGACATCCTGTGCATAATTCAAATAATGCTTGACAGAGGGCAGCACAAGCTCCTCACCCTTCGACACATCAAATTGTAACATTTTTTGTGATCTTCAGACGTGACAAGCATTGAAGCTAAAATACCGTTAAGGCATTACAATTTCTCACTTACACAAGACACCCTGTATTTTGAGTTTTAAGGCAAGCAAAAATGAAAGGTATGGTTCTCAGGCACCGCACGCGTCAATTTCAACCCCCTACATTAAAAATTTTTATTTTGACTATCATATTTCAAGAAGATATAATAATACAATTTTGATAAGATATCTTTTGTTATGTTGTGCTTTTGCCTCTTTAGCAAAATAATTTTGTTATTTTCATGCTTTTCCCTGATCATATGACATTTTTATCGAAACATACAAAAAAAGGTCAAACAAAATATCGCCCGCCCGCACTAGTTTATGACAAAAAACTGCCTGAGAACCATACCTTTTTTATTTTGGCCTAACTGATATTATTTTAACTGAGATAATCAAAAACGTTTCCAATAGCGCAGTCGACAGGATTCGAACCTGTGCGGGCAGATCCCTATAGATTTCTAGTATATCGCCTTAAACACTTGGCCACGACTGCTACATCATACGTATATTTGTAAAATATATTTCAAGAAAAACTTGATTTAAAGCCAATAATTAACATTTTTCAATAATTGGATAATAAAGGACAAATGATATGACACATAGATCATTGATGTATTTAATAAACGTTTCCCAATATGAGGAAAAAGCTAAACTTCATCATACACGAAACACAGTGTTATAAGTTTGCATGCTACTATCTTTTGAATTAAAAAAAAACAACATATTATGTAATCATTTCGTAAATTTCATGCGACTTGGCAGTTAAAATGTATCCCATTAAAATATCTACGCATAAAATATATACGCATAAAAATATCTACGTATTAAACACAGTTAAGGAATGTTGCTCCAATTAAATACAACAAACATGGACATCGATATACATGTAGTGGTGCCAGGTGCGTAGAAATGGCTGGGGTAAAAATGGCTAAATCAAAAATAACAGGATTAAATTTTGAATTTGGAAATTCGAAACATAACAATTCAGCTGCTAACTGCATTTAGTGGACACACGTTTCAGACGGAACTTCATGGATCAGGTTATTTAACCAGATTAATATTATATAGGATTCCAAAAAAGAGGATTGATAAAATATTTTCATCAACTAATCTTTTAAAAAATATGCTTTTTGAAACTGACAGTGTATCATTTTACATCAATTTAAAGCTTAATGTTACAACTATAACCAAGCAGTTACACGTGAAATAACACATCAAGGAAATTAAAAATTTCATCAATAAAATAAATGCAACATATGAAAAAACATAAAGGAAGATTAAAATTTCATTAATAAAATTGATTCAGTCAACTTCAAATTAAAATCCAAGGGAATTATAAAGTGTTGCGTATTGCAAAACAGACACAATAAATCAACAGTGTGTACACTCCCAGGGGCATTCACCCATCATTGCCCAAAAAAATAAAATGCAACTGATTAACCTTTTTTTACAAGTGAGATATATGTATTTCAATGTACAACAAACTATCAATGTAGATAATATGTGATATATTAAATTCAAAATTTAATCCTGCTACCTGTTATTTTTATTTTCAGCCATTTTACCTCAGCAATTTTTACATTTTGTGTAGATCGTGCATGAAATGGCGCATGCAGGGTGGGGCGAGCTGATTAAAGGAATTTGTTGGGCCGGAATGGCAGCGGTTGACATATAGCGGAATAGTGACGTAGTGCGATTTGAAACTAGAAAACTGATTCATCTAATTGTTAATGATTTAATTTATAGGTATATATAAGCCTGTATAGTATTGAATGTATTTAATGTATACAAATTGTTCTTAATATACTTTGATATATGCACCGTGTTACAGAGGAAAAGAATCAGCCTTGTGCGACTTAGCAGAGGACAATAATTCAAATACTGAACATGTCACTTCAATCATAAGTTAATTTAAAATGGTCCCTATACTGTCACTCAGAAGAAAGATTTAAATAATACCCGTATATAATTATCTACTTTTGCTTTAAATACATTTTACGCAGCTAAAGCGTCTTTCTTTGAGAGGGTATAGAATTACACCTTGTTCAAACCAAGATTTGTAATTTTAAACTAAATCCATAAAGTCATCTGTCTGGCTTAAACTGTTTACAGATTAGGTAGAGCGGTCGGTATTTCGTGTCTTCGGCCGGTAATTTGTGTAAGCGGTCCGGTCTGGTCCAGCCCAATATTGTGGACCGACCTGTCCATGCATGCATGCATGCGGTCATGTCCGCACCTCTTTCATTGAGCATATACATGTATATACCAACTTTCCGGTGCGGAAATGGCAGGATTTATGTGATATCGCAGTCACAATATAAAAGTATACTTTTAAAACGGATCATGAATAAAACATACAAGTGGCGCCACTATAGTCACACATCAACAATATCATGAAGAACATTCATAGTAAATTCTATGCATGCAATCCGTCCATTAATTATTGAGATGTCGGAGTTTTTTATGACATTTTTCAGAAATGGACCCGTTACTATTAAATTTAACCAAAAATTAGAGTGGTATGTTTCCTTAAAATTTTCGGTCGGACACTCAAAGGGATAAACATGTGAAAATGATGACCATTTTTACTTTACATTATTTGACACCATAGTATATATATATATATATATATATATATATATATATATATATATATATATATATATATATATCATATACATATGTGTGTGTGATTAAGTATATTATTCTATATAAAGCGTGGTCATAACTAAAAACTTCACTATCTCATTTCGGTCGGTTGTACGTTCAATAATTATTGGCAATTCCTACAACATGTTACACAAGAAGTTGTTTGATCTGGCCGCGTACAATTCAGGCTGGCCTTATTGTTCAAGTTACCGCCATATTGGCAACATATAGCCACCTTCTAATCCTAGCGATTAGCACCAAATCAGCAAGTTGGGCGCGTGGTAATCCAATATAGATTACCACCCCACCATGCGTCTGTAGTTACCGACGTGATAAACCCGATATTTATAAGGTAGCTGTTATACAAGAATCACCATGCCTGAAGACACATTTGCTGCTTGAATGAATGATTACAGAATTGCAATGTCTGGGGTCCAATTAAATCCTTCTGACGCCATATTTATGCGCATATCAGAGACTCAAGTGTGCAGAGGGCGGCCTCATTCAAGAGTATTTTATCTTTACGAGTCAGGTGACATGGCAATAATAACGTTTTTCCATATGCTTGGTATGGTTTTAAATTTTGAAAAGCTCACATCAATCATTACACATACATGCATGTGTTTTATTCTATGTACATTTTTAAAGGATATGATACTAAAAAATACATTGGAACCAGTAACAGCCTGAGGCAAATTAAGTGCATGGTTGCCTTGGATCTAAAAACCTGTTTTTTGTATATCTGTGTAATCATGTATGCACATATCTGTCTTTCATATGCATTAATATCTATCTATCTAGGCCTATGTCATATATATATATATATATATATATATATATATATATATATATATATATATAAATATATATATAAATACATACAAATATTTATGAGGTGCCCATTGTCATATATAGTTTGTGTGTGTTTCTGGTCGTGGGCTCCTGAATTCATTTAATAAAGATTGTCCCTTCCTTAACTTTTCATAGAGCATTTATTCTTTAATTCAAAGATATAGGGTAAAAGAACAATACAACCACACAATAATGACTGTTGTTAACAGGTTACTTTAGTGTACTGAGTTTTTTTTATATGAGAAAAAAAAAAGAATGTTGAAAAATCCATTTATTAGGATGAATATATGATGTATTGTATGAAATGCATGGCATTGAAGAATTTTTTTTATTTTATAAATAATAACATAAGACGCCTAAATTTATATATGGAGTGAAATCATACCATTTATGATTAATAATGACGTCACTTTACTTTACCAAGATCAGTCACACTATAGTTCAGTGTATAATATGTTGTTACTTGAATGTTTTAGATATACATGTATTAAAAATTTCACGTGTAGGTGTTTTGAGGATTTTTCTTATTTCTTTTATTTTAGTTTTAATTATTCATAGAACTATTTATTGCCAACATTCATTAATATATTCATATTTAAATAATAGAGTTCATTTCAGATACCTATTAAGATGACTGATAGATAGACAGAATAACAGACAGACATACTGACAGATTGATAACTAAACCTGTAAATTATGTCATTTCGATGAATTGTGGCATTTAGTCTAACATTGTCAGCTTGGTGGTTACAGTGAATCGTTGGCCCATTAAACAGCACCTGTATGCATATTAAGTAAAACCCCAAATTTCAAATACGCGGAGAAGGTATACGTTTCGTCAATGTTTCATTGCGACACCTCAGACAGCCATAAATGCGGATCAAAATGTATTTACTATTCAGCATGTTTAAAGTATTTAACTTTAGATTAAATGAAAGACACATTTGTAAGCTCAGGAAATTCAAACCCAATAACAACATCTGTCACTCATTCAAATATGGACCAATTTCCTATTTTAGCTCAACTTAATCTATATTTTTGCTAACAAAACCAATACGTCCGCCATATGTTTCGGACTGTAACGTTAACACCAAATCCAGACGACATCAAATATTGACACGTTTGCTTTCCGGGATTGCAAGTTAGCGACCACATGTTTGTAATTAATACACCGGCTGTCGTTCTATCAATATTGTGGCATGTGCAAACTAAAATAAAGCTACACGCGGAGGCAGGATATTTGAAACGAGCTCCATTCCGACGCGGCGTCCAACCAGCGTGGCGTATTTGGGTTAAATATCGTTTGACACGCTCCGATTGGCTAAGCGTTGAGGCATGCGGCGGCACGTGCCGGTATGGGGCAGGTGTGCTTGGGACACCCTCCCAGATATGTGGTATTCCAGAAGTGACTGCACTTTTATCTGTCAATAAACATTCGCAGCACGCGCGCGGGGACCCCCTGGATGTAATTATTTCAAGTGGCATCAACGAAGGTCAGGCCAACGGTCTAGATTCCCCGTGGCGTTCACGATTCCAGGTGTTGGCATTGTGAGTCCGAGGAAACACGAGTGCTTAGGCCTACTGTTTAAACTCTTCACATGTGCGATTAACGCATACACGCTTGGCTCGGTCTGCCGGGAATTTTTAAAAGTCCCTTGAGGGTTTGGTGTGATGTGTGTTAGGCCCATTTGAAATTTGGTTGTTCTTGCGTAATACGGACGAAGTGACAAATCTTGTCGACAAAGTGAGGATGTTGCTCATGTCACTTGGCAACTGGATGTGGTAGCAGAACGCCACATCCTATGAGCTTGAACATCTTAATATGGAATCAGTTCTCTACCTGACCATCGGAGAATTGCACAAATGCAGGTTGATATTGGATGATATATTTATATTTACCACAGCGTAAAATACACAGAGATATACCAAGGACGATTGAACCTCGGAGGTCTTTTCTGAAATTAAAGACCCGCGAACATTCGTGTTCCGAACCGGAATCTTCCAGGATTCTGTAACACTTCACCGGTCTCGTTTCCGACAAAGATAATTTCAGGAGTATTTCTCTGGTGCCACCGTCTAAATACAGCGTTGGCTCCTGTTTATCTGTTTACATAGTGAATTCATTTGTCACACAGAAAACCGGGATTTTTATCAAAGTTTACCGACGAAAATACGTCTCATACACCGCGTATACTGCAGACTTTGATCAGATTGAAGAACAGAGTTCTCAAGTGCATATTGGATATAAACTGATCATCCGCATGGTCCTTTGCGGGATATCTTTGGGGCATGAATTTATGACTGAAACCGGTCATGTGGAAAATTCCTGTGTAGTCCATCACTTTGAATACAAAAAGGTGTTTGATAACATCATCGGTAAGTGTGACCTTTGCCTTCTTTGAATATCCCTTTGATTAAGGAATACACTGTTAAAGATGTTTCTGTACGAAATACATTATTTTGTACATCTAAAGCTATTACAATGGGGTAATAGATGGAGGTAGAGATGAAAAGGTGTCATAGGTAGATTGGACGTCTTTAGCAGTGAATGCCTTCAGTGTATAAATTCTACAGTGTATTGGATGTTCTGTTTGAAAACGCATGTCCATTTTATTTTAGAGAAACAAATGATCACTATCATTACACGAATGCTTCATTCGTTGGGCGATTGTGTTATGCGAACCGAAGGCAGTTGACAGACAGCTTATATATATATATATATATATATATATATATATATATATATATATATATATATATATTCAAGTGTGTGGTGTGCGTGTTTGATAAATTACCGATATCTCACTCTCATAATATACATACATATATATGTACATTTAAATTTTAATATATAAATATATATTTATATATATATTTATATTATTCTGATCATGAGCAGGTCCCCAACAGAGTTTTTATAACAACACCTGGTAAGACATGGCGGAGAAGAAAATGATAAAAAGCGACAGAGCCAGTCCATACAGGCGGGTAAGTTGTATACATATAAAACTGACTTTAAAACGAGAGAGAGAGAAGGAGAGAGAGAGAGAGAGAGAGAGAGAGAGAGAGCGTATGTTTGTAAGGGCTATTTAAAAAAAAAATCTAGTTTGCTAAATCTTCCCAAGTCATAATCTTGTAGGGTTATTTTATAATTTTTATCTAACATGTTCCAATATATTTCTGTAATTTATGGTGAAAGTACAGGAACAACGACATGTTAGATAAGTCCTAAAGGACTTTGGTTTTTGAACATGAATTAAGGTAATTTTTTGTTCTTTATAATAATTTTCCGTTACTTTTCGGTATCCTTTTTCGATGCACTGTAACTCAATATTGAATGTGCTGGATTTCTGAGGTTTACATTAAAAATAATAAAATTTATAAACAAATGAAACAGAGCAAAAGCAGACAGATAGACAATCTAGAAAATAGTCATAGTGCAGACAGAGAAGATAGATAGATAGAGAGAGAGAGGTGACAGAAAGAAAATAACTAACATTTGAATTTGAGAAATATGTCAAGTATGAACGTAATATTTCACCCTTTTAGGAACAGAGAAACCATTTAGAAAGAGAAAGAGAGAGAGAGAGAGGGAGAGAGAGAGAGAGGGTGGGGGGGGGGGGAGGGAGAGAGAGAGGTGACGCCGTATATTTAATGATATACATCTTTATATAAATCATGTTTTTAATCTGTGACAGATTCAGAAACCGCTAGTGGAGAAGAAACGACGTGATAGGATTAATCACGCGCTGTCAGAAATGAAGGGACTGGTACTGGAGGCTTTGAAACGAGACACCACCGTGAGTACACACACAATAATCAGCAAATATAAGGTTATACAAATGCCTATGAAAGATATATGGTAAAATTCACGGAATGTCTTTCTTGAGGATGATGTCCGGACTCTAAACTCGGTCCGGGTCTCGGTCTCTGTTTTTCGCTATTCATACTCTCTCTCTCTCTCTCTCTCTCTCAATCAAAATCCTGTCTGTTTGCCTTGTCAGGGTAACGGAAATATTAAAGGTACCCATTCACCTTCCTTTTAAAGAAGAATTAATTTGATTTCGGGATTCCTCTGTGCATATATTAATGATCTAAGGGTAATTCTGGTTAGGAAAAGTTCTTATAACGCCTCCTTGAAGGACGTATGAACTTGCGTATCAACAACGTGTTTGATAACACAGCAATGTGGACAAACAAGAAAAACATGAACCTATTATAAGGTGGTATAGGATGCATGTATGTGTTAATAGAAAGTCATCTGTTGTGATACGCCATTTGCAAAGCTCTTGCCTATCTGACTTGCTGCCAGATGCTCTTGTTGTACTTGTTTTGATTATTTTAGCGGGCCCCCACATATTAAAAACATGTTGATATAAACACAACAAGCAGCCTGTGTGCGGTTATATCTATATTTTCTGGCCTATTTATATCACAGCTCCAAGGGATTACCTTAAGTTTATAAAGTTTATATAGGTGTTTAGACCCCTTCAAATATTAAGATGTGTCGGCACAAAATATTAACAATCCTTAAGGCCTTTCAACATTTTTTTCTGTTTTTATCATGCCTCACGCGATGGCTATACAAACATACGATTTTTCTGTTCAGCTACATAAATAAATTCATGCGGCCCTCCAAGGTCCCGTTATTGGGTCACTTTTCACGTTTTAACACGCATGGCGCGATAGTTTATATACAATATAAATGCAAAAAGCAGGTGAGCCGTATACATAAAGTGAACGTCAAGCTGCAGATGGACCATATGATTTGATTGCTTGTGTTACGCCTGAGTGCACACAGGTATTTTACACACTGACTTCATTTGTGTCACCGACTCGCTCACAATGAAATGGTTAAGGTGTGAGAGTGCATTAAACGTGCGGCCACTGAACGCCCACCAGATTTACCCGCCCACAACTAGAAAAGTCTTTTCATCTGGCCACATGTTAATTACTCTGCACATGACGCAGACATGTCCACTGAGCACGTGCTGAGATGCAATACATATGTATACATGTACGAATTTTGTGCCCTGTAGCCATGCAGGATTTACTAAATGGGAAGGGGTGGGGGGGGGGGGTGTCGGGAGTGTGTGTGTGTGTGTTCGTTTATCTAGATATAATTGTGGCCTTGCAGTCGAGACTTGAAACCCAAGGAAATTCTACCAAGAAACGGTCTAGAGTTCCAATATTATAGTATATAACAAATATCAAAACAAAAGGAAAATTGAGCATCAACTTATTAATCATATTAGTCAGATGATATTGTGCAGTAATGGAACTTGACTGATATTCTTGCTGAACATATATTTACATGTTCTGAAAATTATTTTAGTACAATTTTCGGTAATGTTTCTCCTCAGTTTTACATGCAAAGTCGGGGGGGGGGGGAGGGGGGGGGGGGGGGCGGGATGCCGCAGGGCGCCCTCTGGCTACGCCCCTAATGAGCGTGCCTTTTTGTCGTGGACACATTCACCGGGTGGGAGGTACACCAATTTAACCATCAATGCATGGGCTCCTCTCGTGACCGTCGTCTGTAGCATACCGTTAATCAAATTTTAACTTGAGTTCCTTTTAGTACCTTTTCACCAAAAATATCCGCTTAAAAAGCACCTAGATTTCTGTGCCTTCCTTTTCGCATACAGTGTTGGTATTTTCGTAGTGATCCGGCGGCTTCCACAAAAGAACTAGAGTAGAAAAGACCGGAACATGCCGAAAATATTGAAATCAAGTTATTTTACAAATGGAAAGTGCAAACGAAAATACTTCCTGTAAGGAGGTTATGTTTTCATTCGTACTTGATTGTATGTAATCAGAATTACACAAAAATGTACAGACCCGATTTCTTCAAAACTATTTAGATGAATGAGCAAGGAACATGTTTAAATTTTTACATTGAAGCAAATAAAGATCGGACTCTGTATAGGATTATCATTATTCCTCCTGCAGTAGCTGTATGTAGTTCCAGTCTGTTTTCCATGGTATTGTTTTATAATAGGAGCCAGCTGAAGGCCAGTCTTGTTTTTATTGTGACGGTAAGGGCAAAACCTGTTGCATATTCATGACTGGAATGAGTTTTCATTTACGTTTGCCTTCAAGGTTTGCGTAGCCTTTTATTTATCATTTATACACATAATTTCTAATTTGCGCCATTGAGTCAGGTTTGTTCAGCAAATATCATATACAGGTTTAGTAACCGAATCATACACATTCTGTTTAATAATAAGTAGACCATATCTATTTCACACTCTTCACGCGGAGGTTACACACTACAGTCGTTCTGTATCTCCTTTGCTTTAACCGCTGCCTTTTTATGACAAGATTCTCCGGGTTTCACCACCAGGGCTGGCACAGGGCAGACATTGTAATCAGACCAATGAGAGCGTGGTATCGCATTGTAGTTTCTCAACCTAAGTGGGTTTGCAAATTTTATGGCGTATGATGTATAGTTCTGATGACAGTTTCTAAACTACTGAAAGAATCTTTGTAAAATATCGACCCAATTCCAACTGTATACGATTTCTTATACTATGGTACAACTGAAATAATTTGTGCACTAAAGTCGCATAAATGCGCACCCCGTCATCTGGTCTTAAAGTGATATATCTGTTGACATAGATATGGTGAATTGGGTATATATACACAATTAGACTTGTCAGCTGAATCACATATTTCTGATACAGGAGAAGCAGTTTGAGAAGATGGAGAAGGCGGACATCCTGGAGATGACTGTTCAGCATCTCAGACGGGCAGCAGGTTCCCCTCTCCCGGGTATGTAGCAGCCCCCCCCCCCCCCAGCAGGTTCCCCTCTCCCGGGTATGTGGCAGCGCTCCCCCCCCCCCAAATCTTTCCTTGTGGTTTCCTGTGGTTTCAGAATTATTCATCGGAGTTGAAATTCCCGGTATTTGAGAAAGAGTTAAAATCATGGAAATGAAACCTCCGTAATTAAGACACCCCTTCAGTCTAGCTCAGTAGTATTTTATGCAATAACCAAGTAAGTTATCTCAAATTATCTTGTCAGTTCAGATTTTCTTATTAAACAGTGTTCAACCATGAACCATGTTTGTGATTAGTTAATCTGTTTGCATCCAGATGGCAGCACTTACTGGGCAGCCACGCTATGGTGCATTACAGGATGCCCATTTGGATTCGCCATTTATGAAGTTCACTAAATATTCAGGTGCAACTGTAGTTAAGGCAGTCCCAAATTAAAGCAGATTTATTTTACTTATTACAGATTTGCATTTCTGTTCAGACACTGCACTTACTTACTTGTAAACTGCAGCCCGCAGACATTTTATGCCGATAATACGATTCGCTTCACTTATCATCTGTCATTACTAAAAGAAAATGAATAAAGACATTTTATTGGAAAGAATTATGTTTTATAAAACAACTTGTTAAAAAAATAAAAAAGAGTCTTAAATGGAGGAACTGCAACATGAGTGTTCGCGCTGGGCTGGTGTCTCACTTTTGTATTAATAACTGAATTGGGGTCGGGTCTATGCAGGATGCTAGTCAGTGCCGATGATCTCATCTCATATTTCAGTTTATGAACACATGAATTTAAAGTTTGTTATATATGTTATATTATATTTTGTGAATCCTCTAATAGAATACCAAGAGAAATAATTATGGACTGCAGGATTATTTGGATACTGTATAATTGTCATGATGTTAAAATGTGCCTTTTTGTTTCATGAACTGAAGAAGACAGCACTGAGCGATATTTGGCAGGTTTCCAGGCATGTCTGAGGGAAGTGTCCAGCGTTCTGCGCAGCATGCCCGTTTTGGATGACGTGTCGCGCATGCGCATTGTCGAGCACCTTCACAAGTGGATGCCCGTAGGGGTTTCGCGGTCAGTGACCCCGTCGAATGGAGCCGGAGAGGTAAACGTTCCACGTCCACCCAGTGGTCTTTCTGCCGCAACCGCCGGCCTCCGAGAACTTCACATGGCAAGCCCGGATGTAGAAATCATGTCCTTGTCACGTGATGCTGCAACAGTCAACTCTGCTGCCTCGTGGTCTCGAAGTTCATCCCGCGGTACCGACACCGGAAGTCCGTCCCTGAGTCTAAATTGGCAGACAAATGCTCATTTCCGCCCAATCACGCCAGACGTACTGAAAGTGAACAACGAAGTCATAAACAGGTGTCTTAGCGCAAAAAACGTACGGGCTGAAACCATGGTGACACGTCCCTTCGTTGCTAAGCAAGAGCTCCCTCCCGGAATAACAACAGAAATGCATCATACGACGCAAGCGCTGCAGACCAAACTTACCGGACATATCAGTGGTCAACCGGAAGTATTCGTATCGTCTGCGATGGCTTTTCCTATCACCTCAAGTGGCATTTCCGGTGAATCAGTTCATGGGAATACATCATGGCCTTCCACGCCAAAATCAACTTTGTCCGCAGCGCGTGGTAACTGTGCCTCTTCTGGAAAATTGCACGCGGACAAACATTCCCCGTTTCAAACCTGGCAGAATGGTGGAAATGATATGAGGGGAGACAAAAACATAATCCCTCATTCCCCTTCCACGAAAACGAGGCAGCCAATCAGAAAGAGTCCCATGACGGCCATGATGGCGCCGGTGTCTCTGTTTAACAATACACAGAAAGAACCGTGTGTTCCTCGCGAGCATGCGCAGTTTTCGCATGGTGCTTGCGCAGAGGACCAAGAAAATATGGGCCCTGGTATCGAGCATTCTGGTGACGATAGCATGTGGCGCCCCTGGTGACAGTCATGTGTGATCAATCAAGATGTAGTTGTTATATATGAAAAAGCATGTTACCGGTGTTAATGTTGTCGTGTAGAATTTGATACATATGTCCTAATATACAGGTAATCAATTTAATAATGTAGTAATTTGAGAATATGTTAATATTTACATACCTAATAATTGTCCATTTTTAATTTATACATTTTGTTTCATTTACTTAATTCTCATTGCAATAAATATGGGATTGTCGTTTATTGTACTGTTTTCATATCAATACCTCAATGCATTTTTACCTTCTTAGGGAGATGGTATGATAAAAGTTTTAATCAATGAAGTTTCATGAAATGGGCAGTGGCATGTATGAGTTAAAAAAAAAAACCATACGTCCATATACATTTGCACAATATGTGAAACTGTCCAGTTCATGAAATAGGCTTGTCCATGTTATGAACATTTCATCCCTAGTGTTCTCTGATGTCCACTCATTTGCTAAATTATGACAGAACAATACAATGAATAAGTGTTATAATCACAAAGTAAGTATGACACACAGATACAGTATGTTTGAGCATTGAGTTGTGACAATAAGAGAGCACAGTAGATCCCCATTTTATGGCCGCACATCTAATTATATCCACACCAAGAGTTTAAAAAGTTCCCTTATGAAGGTCCCACTAAGATTCAAATACTCAATAATTCCCTTAAATGCCGCGCCCCGACTCTTTCCCTGGCCATGTGTAGCAATAGTCGGCAAATAAATCCTAACATACCTGCTACAATGAAGAATAAGATAAAAAGTATTGATTATTGAGGTTAATATATTGCCGGATTCTGCATATTCCATAGATTTAATGCTCGAGATAGTGACAACATATCCTTATGTTACAAACAATTTTTGCCCATGTGACAGATCTTAGACAATCCCTCATTTATGAGTTACGGAAAGATTGCCCGAACGATCAATAGCGTTGCATGGTGGTTAATCAATGAGCTTCCTGTGTGCTTCAAAACACTTCTTAGTGAAATTATCATAGACCATTGTGTATACAATAAATTAAGATTAATATTTACATTTATTGAAGCAAAAAGCCTGGATACTATAAATGTAGAATCATGATGTGTCATAAAGGTCTTGGTAATTTTTAATGAAACCATGCGAAACCTCCATTGCTATACTACACACTGGCCTCCTTCGTTGGGCATGGTCAAGTAAAATTGAAATAGGTTCCTACTATTTTTGACCCATTTGCGGCAGGGGCAGATCCAAGATTTTGGAAAAAGACCGGTCCAAACCTGGAGGACTTGTGATAAAACTTAAAAAAGGTCCCCATTTCTTGAAAAGCGGGGAAGTGAGATGTCCACACAGCAAATATTGATCTGAAACCCTTTTAAAAAAGATTGTGGCACCTGAAAGAGGGTGTTCCGGTCCCCCCCCCCCCTATCCGTGTAGGTGTGGTATTATTTAGCAACGTTAAATTGTTTAGAAAATTAAATGAATAAAAAGCTGACATCTTAAAGATTAAAACCATGGCTGACAATCATTTTAGGTCAAGTTTGAGTGATGTCATCTGCTGAAAAGCCCCGATATTCTGATATTAATATTTCTGTACGCAGTGGGTGGTAAATAGAAACTTTATTCTAGAAAATTGCAGACCTCTACCGCCCACTTTAATTTCCTACGAAAATTAGTTGTTTTCAGACGTACATGATATTTAACAATAACTGACATGTACCTAATAGTTGACAGAATATGTAATTGAGAGAAAGCTGGTGATTCATTTATTTTATTAGTATCACAAATAATAAGAGTCTTTCAGCAATAGATTGGACAAGATAGTTTACAGGAGTCCTTCTTTTTGCGGTGAAAATCAAACAAGTCCGAAATGGTTTGACATTTCAGCCATATCATTTGCACGTCCTTATATCTTGGATAACTTTTTCTTGTATCCAAGACTCGCGGCGCTACCTAGAATTGTATTCCCATGGAGTCCACCAGAGCATGTGTCACAGGTGACAATCAAATTTATCTCGGGAGTGGTTTAATGTATCAGTCTGATATTTTGCAGTTCCCACTTCTTGACTAACTTTTTCGTACACAAGACTTGTGGCGCCACCTACTGTCGCATTCTCATAGATAATAACCATGCAAATATCACAGGAGTGGTTTCCAATGTTACATGAAATCTTGCTTGTCGATTTATATTTATATGTCTTTCTATATTTTTTATCTGACTTACAGTTAAAATCCTTTTTTGGTGGCAGATATCTTTGCGCCTATATTTTTTTTGTGAAACAAACACAACTTTCATGAGTGGTTTGACGTGTCAGTTTGTAATTTTGCATGTCCATACACATTGACTAGATTTCGAGTTCACAAGACCAGTGGCGTCATCTCTCTGTAATAGAATACATTAACAGATCTCAGCAGTGGCTTTGCGGGTCCACCCACCTTGGATAGCTTTATTTCTCATGCAAGACTGGTGGTACCCCCTGCAAACGGTTATGCATATTGTTCATGCATGCGTCAATTTTATATGTAGAAAAAATTACACATATCTCAGGAGTGGCTGGACATATCAGCCTAAGATTTCGCATGTCTGGAGACCTTGTATTGCTCTATCATGTACATAGAATTGTGGTGCCATCCACAATTTTTTGTCCTGTCCGCCCTTGCGTCTTTGGATACTTTTTAGGGCTCTCACGTGAGTAGTCATTTCATGCCTCAATTAATCACGCCCTGTGATTCGCCGGATACACGTAGCAGGTTGTCGACGGTCCATATTTTAATATAAAATATATTTTGAATATAAAATGAATGGTATAGGAATCCAGAATTAAGCATTCCCCGTCTGTGCCAAATGGTTATGGTTCTGAGAGAAGGCAAAACAATGAAAAAATGCCCAAGAGGCTGACATCACCGATAGTCTAGTTCCCCGCTCCTTTCTCTCCTTGCCGTTGCTACTTCTGTAGACCCGAAAACCGGGCTGTATTACAGAACACATGACATCCAAGCAGGGTTCGTTCAGCCTATTGCCTCCAGATGTCAGCACGAACTCTCATAGCAATTCTTACTGACAAAGCTGTCAAGAGACATAACTTCAGAAATAATAAAGTATATCATGGCCGAAAATTTCCCACATGGGAGCTTAGAGGTATATAAGAGATTATAAACTGATGTTTTTTTATACCTCGATGCTTGTTTTGTACAGTCAGTTGTTATTGGTTCCTAAGTAAGGTCTATAAGCTTATGTGTGTGTGTGTGTTTTTATGTATGTAAGGGTGTGTTTGTGACGTGTCACCCCTTCGGCCAATGTTGTTTCTGCTCAAAATGAGCCTCTCTCAGATAGGTACTGTGGAACGACCGGGACTACTTGTCTCAACTGTCAATATTTTAAAATCAAAATTTGTTACATTTAAAGAAAACACATTCTGTTATCATTTCACTGTTTACATTTCATGCTTACAAAATACTTCTTATTCTGTGAAGGCCTAACCACAAAAACACCCATGAAGGAAAACATGAAGATTATTTGGATCCTTAAACGAATAAATATATATGAAGCCCAGTATTGTCATACAACTACTGCAATACATACCTATAACCTTATCTCAACTTATAATAACCAGTAATAACTAATATTTAGTATGATGCATATATCATAAAACACTGGTGAATAGCTTGAAATTTAGTTATTCAAGCGTCTATGGGAGAATTCACGCGGCAGTCAATATTCATTGGCTTAATTTTATATAATGGCTAATTTAATTGGTACGTCATTCAATAACTTGTTGGAAGTCATTAAGTGAGCCACAAGAGGGCATACATGCGAGTGTGTGTGTGTGTGTCCTACATATAAAACCCTAATCTGAGGGTGGATTGCAGTTTGACAGGGCTTGAAACCTATTAAGGAACAGTGGATTCAACTGATTTTATTAAAGATCGAACACTGGTTCCAATAGTACATACGTCAGTGTCAGAAGCACCTAAGCACGTGCGCGTGCGCCGCCTGTACATTAGTGTTGTACTTGCTACAGTCTTCAGCGCTGACATTTAGTGAACAGGTGTAAGGCCATCACAGATCAATCGATGAAGTCCGTACGTGGCGGGCTAGTGTTGTACATAACGATTACCGGTGCAGCGATATATCGCGAAACGCTAGAAATTGTACCGTTATACCTTCAGATGATTCCTGTATCGATACTTTGAAGGTTTTTGAACGTGTGAGGAATAGCGAGGTGGCACATATATACATGTTTTTAAAACATCATCAGTCAGAAACGAGCTGAATGTTTATAAATAATTGTTACCTAAATTTTGTTTTGAAAAATATGTTGTTCGAGGAATATTTGTATATTTGTTATGTGGGAATAAACAAAGCTCAAAATTAACTTGGTACCTATACTGTAATGTACCTTAAAAAGCAATGTGGGACTGGAGTCCACCTTTTTTAAGGACTAGGACTTGGACTTGATGACCCTGGACTGGGACTTGTACTCGGAAGACTTGGAAGTAAGAACTCGAAAATTCAGACCAAGCAATATTCTAATCTAGCGGGAGAGGCTCCGTCACCTACTATTCTATTATCATATCATGTATAGTACCGTGAGCTAAATATCGTGATACATATCGTACCGTGATATGATATATCGTCACAGCCCTACTGCGCACACTCCTGTGTCATCGGGGAGCGGACGGCCTCTGATACTAGTGATAGCTGTTCTTCTGGCAATTTAAGTTTTGCGGTCCATAGATAGATGGCGCTGTAGCCCCTAGTAAGCCTGGCAGCAAAGACTTGTGTGGACAGATTAGCATTGGTTAAAATGGGCTGCGACGCAAAGGCGATAAAAAAAACACGAAATTAATTCTCAGTTAATGCAAGCTCTTTACCTTTTATATCTTCACATCATATTAACTTTAAGGGCATATATTGCTCTGGCCCATATGTATAAATCCATGTTTGTATGCATATAATACACTCTGGATACACACACACCTAAACACCACACACACGCACACACACGTAGACTGTATTACTTCCATTTGTTAATATGACCATATGTATTTCTTCACATGTATACGTTTATGATAATCATACTATGATTATCAATATTATATATATTTATATATAAACATATGTGTGTATGTGATAACTGTTTGGTCTTTGGTTAACCATGTTATATGGCATATAACCCTAAAGTGTCTTTCTTATTCTCTTAATTCGTCTGATATACCATACTTTGTTAATAACCACAGACGACTTTGTTTTTTTTTTTTTGTTTTTTTTTTACGGAGCTCTTCCTGGACGGAGCTCGGTACGTTATGGACAGATAACATCTCGTTTGTTAAAAAAACGGATGCAACAGACAACTTCCTCGTCCAGACAGTCTCTGTGTCGTGTGCAGCAGTTCCAGGAGATGCCAATAATGCGCGGTGAAATAGAGGGTGTTTACACGGAAAAAGATCAAATGCATCTCTCAATATCCCCACACACACACTACCCCCACCCACCCTAACAGGCAGGTGATCATCACATGGAACTAATATCCAGCAAGTGTCAGTAAACACTCGATTATGTAGGTATTTCATGTGGACTATGACACTAGCCTTGTGGAAAAAATGCACCGCGATGGCCTACCATCCCAAATTCCAACCATATCCAAGTTACTGACACAGCCGGTAACCTTAATATAAGGCTACGAGTAAAGAATAAACACGAAAGAATATCAAGAGATTTTATAATCAATGTGTAATTCCCATCTTTTTACCAAACGCTGTCATTCCTTGCGTCTCGCACAACTCTGTCGTTAATCGCATAATCAATGGGAGACATGCGTAAATGCCAGGGTCGTCAATACAGGGGAGATGGGGGTATATCTACCCCCCCCCCCACACACACATACACACTTTTAGCTGGGGGGGGGTCCCAACTTTGATTACCCTAAAACGCGTTCGAGTTATCCCTCCTCTCCACCCTTGAAGATAAATTGACGCCACTGGTAAATGCGGTTAGTTATTCCACAAACTTGCAAGGAGGTTTGCCGATTTGTACATGTCGTAATACACACTTAACGCTTGCACGCTGAAAAATTGTGAAGTGTCGGGTTCTTGTTTCATTAGACTTTATACCTGTATTGTAAGAGTAATATAATATCTAAGAATTCCTTCACTGCAAATAAAGGGAGAAAGAATGCTGCTTAAAAAAAGAGTACATTTAAGTAAATCTTGAAAAAGATGCACTCAGAAAAAAAGTTATTTGACAAGGTTTAGACTGTATCTAAAAATGGATTCTTATTAAAAAATAAAGAGAGTGATATTACAAGGTGTAGACATCTATCAACGCTTCACGTGACCTCCTCTAGCAAATGACTTAGGCCTGATCCCTCCCAGATGTCAAGGACAACCCCCCCCCCCCCCCACCAACACACACACATTCTGTTCCATGTTATGTGCACATCTTATTCCAAGGGAAACGCACATTTGATTCAATGACACAAACGCTACAGCTCCTATGTTTTATGCAGTCCTATTCAATGACACACAAACACATACACACACATACCAATTCTGCACGTCTTATGGAAGAACACATACAGACACATCTTCCGTGATATGCTTTGCATACAATTAAAAAGAAAAACAAACAAAAATGTATATTTAAAATATTTTTTTCAAACAATTCATATGCCAAATATATACATAAATTAACATTAAATATAATTTCAGTTTGTAACGTAGAGTACAAGGAATGCACATTAAGTTAGAATACAAGCCCATGGCCTGTAAAGCGAGTTTTCTACTGGAGGCTTGTTCTAACACATGAGATCAATGAACAAATATATTGAGCGCAGTTACACTTTAGCGCCCACTTTAGGCAAAGCCATTCACTAATATCACCCCTTCTGTTTCTTTTTTTTCTATTTCCTGCTATGCCACACTCTTTAAACCAAGATTTCTCTTAGTCCAGTCATAACATCAGTTACGTATTCAATACCACTCCACAGATGTAAAGAGAGAAAAATATGTGATTGTCTACTTCTATATAGTTCTATGCTGATACATGTAAATGTCACTTTACAGACAACGGAGTGTGCTAATTTCGAATAGCTTCGCTTAAACTGCGGCAAATGGGCACCTTTCTGTAAAATAGGTTACTGGGGTAAAAGTGTATGTGTATGCTTGTCTTTTTTGAGTATTCTCGGTGAGATGAACCGTGACATCGTGATGAAAATAAATCTCCTCCGTTTGAAAATAACATGAGCCGCAACGCATCAGCACCCCTTTTTGGCGAAGCTGTTCCTTATAAACTTTCCCTCACTTCAAATGGGTTCGGTCAGTTTAGGGCACACGTTGTGTATTAATGCCCTGATTGTAATGTTAGAACTGAACATCACAAACTTTTTCGTCCAAGAATGTGAAAAACGTTTTGGCATATTTAACATCTTCATCATCTTTATCATCATCATCATCATCATTATCATCATTATCATCATCTCAGCAGCCGTTCTCCTGATTTGCTATGTTTACTGTCACTGGAAAACCTATGGAGAGAGTACTTTCAAAATCCATCAATCCTATATGACGTTTGTACCTCAGTTTCTTCGCACCGCCATCTGACGTTCATGACACACACAATAAAATCCCCTTCTTTATCATAAAATGATTACACACGGAGATGTTAGCATTACCAGTGTCATAGATGACAATATGGCTCCAACAATAAGAGAATGTTGATGAGGAAAATATCAAATATTCCGTTCAAGATTGACCACCAGATGGCGCTGGTATACATAAGAGTTTCGACGATAAATAATAATTATCAAGATACTGAATACCTTATAGTTTGTTCATTTAAAGAATATCACAGTTTAGAAAACAAATGTCTCTCTGGTAAGATATCTACCATAAACAGACGGAGAAATCAACCCATCGAGTAGGAATGATAAATATACGCCAAGTCGCTCGAGATTCACGTGATCTGCGTGAGCTTCTTGACCTCAAGCCTCAGACGAATGGCTGGTCCAAGCTTCATCTTTACAAAGTTCAACAAGTGCTCTTCTGAGAGGTGGGGTAATGTGGCGCCATCTATCTTTTGCTCACGGAACACCTGAAATGACATGAATGAAACACATTACTAATATGTATATCATATCCTCGCCATGTATTTTCCATAAAGTAAAGCTAAAAATAATCAGCTATAATTTGTAACTCTGACATATGAAAATATTTGAGGCGGATGGTGTGGTAGGATCGGTAGTAGAATTAAGAGTTCAGTTTTTACATAAATTACAATGCCCTCTCATTCAACATCATACATGTGTGATTCATTTACCAACCGCCAGTAAGTATATTCTGATAAATAGTTAATATATATATATATATATATATATATATATGCATGTATATGCAATAAAATACGAATTAAGGGTTAGTCTGTATACATACCTCAACATAATCCTGACAACCAGGGATTCCTGCTACGAAGTTGGCGACCTCCTCCACTCCCCAAGACCTCATTGGATGAGGAACAGGGGTTTCAAGCCGTTCTGTTTTCTCCTCTGTGGGTTTTTGACCTTCTATTACCCGCCCAGGAGTCGACGGCGGGGATAACCTCTGCTGTGGCGGGGACGGGGTCATTGCGCATGCGTCTTGGAACCCTGGAGCTATGCTAAGGAGGTTGGCATTCTTGTCAAGTCTGGGCTTCTTGGCAGACAGGTCTAAAGCGCCATCTGCCGGTCGTCTGAGCGGTTGTGGTTGCTGTGGGGGTTGGGTTTCAAGTTGTGGTGGAATCACCGGAAAGTAAGGCATTCCTGTGTTTAAGAGCAATTGATTGGGCACAGTCTGTGACGTCAGAGGCCGGAAGCGTGTCACAGCTGGGTTCTGGGGAACTGGTACCAGAGGGCGCTGCATGTACGGCATGGGTGGGTAGGTGACGAGAGGACCTTGTGGTACTCCCATGGAGACTGGTGCCGCCGCCATTGGTGGATGGTTTGGTCGGATGAGCGCCGCTGGTTGGGTAACCTGGGTGTTCAGGAACGGCCTGCAGGAAAAAAAGTTAAAATCATAAAACACAGTAAACGCTGTCCCAAACATAAACATTAAACTGGATTGATGGTGTCGCCGTCAAGGAATAACTAGGTGGGCTTTTTTTATAACATTATCTTATTGATTACAGCATTTCACATTTACGTGACATTAAATACATTAAAAATACTTTCAATTGTGCAATTCCATTGCCCTCCATGTGACAAATTAATTCGTGGGCCATTATAAGGAGAGATAGTGAAAACATGCTTAATTTACATATAAAAATAAATCATTTTGACTAAAAAATGAATAAGAAAAAGTTAAACTCATTAAAATTATAAGCTATTTATAATAAAGAGCCACTGTAAATCAAACTTCAGTACCATTAAAATATTATCAGTTTTACAGAATTTATTGTGACATGACTACATACACATTTTCACCGTTGTCTCTCCTCTTGAGCCATTCCAGGTATTCGTTATAGTCCCGTCCACCAGCTTCAAAGAACTTTCTGAGAGTAAAATCAGTCCCTCTTTGTTGAAACACTGCGTTACCCTCTTCACCCGGTAGCTGCACCCCCTGGCGGTACTTCTTCGTACTACCAGGCGGTCGACCAGGCTTCCGTTTCTGTGGATGCTGTGGGCTTTCGGGTTTCTGCGCATGCGTCTTGACCGGAGAGGTTCCAGTGGGAAGGACACGTGACGAGGTCTCGTTTGACGAGATTGAGGCGAGATCAGTGTCCGAAGCGGAGGTGCCGACTCCGGAGTCGTTACTGAGAGGTCGGGAGCACTCGGGCAGGAGGTCACTTGGTACACTGGCTGGACTCGCCGGGGAACACTTGTTTGGCAGGGGAGTCGCTTCCTCCGGTGCTAGCTGTGGCAGGTTTACATCTGCTGCCGCGGATACTACGGATTCTTGTGGACATGGTGGAACGGATGCTACAATTGAATAAAAAAAGAATGAATAAGTGCATGCCAGTATTAAATTGAGGATACCTGTGTATATATGTTCAAACACCTATACACACATAATACTCCATACGTTTAACATAATCACTCCATTCATAAAACATCAATCCTTTCATCCATCTCTCTGTCCATCCGCCCAACCAATCGATCATGCTTACAGGCAAATTTAATATACATGTTCGGACATACACAAAGTAAAAAAAAAGAAAAGAAATATACGCATACACAGAAATACCGACCATTGAATATGATAATATATACATGGATAAACGCTCCGATTCGTCTACCATCACATAGTATATGTCATAAACAAATCTCCTCATTTCTTTCTTCCACATGCCCCTCCATCCATACATAAGTCCACTCTTATCGATAATCGATGATATCATCACAACTCTGTCCTAAAAGGAGATATTTGTGATAATAACGGAACAGCTGTCAGCATACACATACACACCTATATAAACATTAAAATTATGTACAGATATTCACACGTTTAATTATATACATATGTGTGTATGGAATAAATTGTATGAAAAATACGATACATTATAGGCATTGGCCTGTCAACGGGTCACGCACAAATAGCGACAATATTTATACTTATGATTCGGGACGCCAGTATATGAAGTGTAAACAGCAAAACATTTAACCAAATAGTAGGTACGGAGACGTGGTATATTGTTTCTGTACTTACTGTTTCCAGGGCAGGATTCAACCTCGGGAATTTCCGGGCACGACGCCGAGCCCATGTCGGACATCTTCGGAACCCAGCCGATTATCTCCGTATCAGTTTCCTGATTAACTTCAATGCGGGTGCCCGGGCCTGTAACAAAGAAGACAAATCTGTCATATAATGTATGTAAACTTATCTCATTTTGGCGTAGCGAATCTGATGGCCTCGTTACCGTGGTGTTGTACCTCGAGTCCAAATATCAACAGAGTTTTTGAGTCTGGTCTTTTTCCCGCGCCTTTAATGACGGAGCACGTGAATAACAAGAAATGATACCGTACTCTCTGGCCAGAAAACACTTTGCCTTGACCTTCATAATTCATTTTATATTCACTGAACGTTTCTGACAGCCCTGGTCAGGAAGTAAACTTTTCTATACTGCATGACTGGATCTGCCCTGGCCAAGACTGGAATTCACTATGAAGACAGTAAGCTACCACCACCAACTTACTTCTTGCAAGTAAAGCGGAAGAAATTACAGTCATGATAAGAATAATTTTCATGTATCAATAATCCATTTTCATTAATACTTTCATTTTGCTGTGCATCAAGATAACCGCTTGTATAGCACCCTTTGTGCTGTCAACTTGGGAATGTTTTCCAGAGGTGTTAGAGCTTAAAAATGACATCATTGTTCTTCAGTTATTTTTTATTTGTATATATTATACACGGATAAATTAGTTTTTAATAAAGTAAATAGAACATTTCACATTCCACATGCACGCATTACAATGTTTTACATATATATATATATATATATATATATATATATATATATATATATATATATATATATATATATATATATATGTGCCTGTGTGTGTGTTCTCTTCCTCTGTAAATGTGCATTCACACGTACACACACTAAAGAGAACACGATAATGCAAAATCACCAAAAACAGCCCCAAAGAAAGATACTGGATTTCAACCTGTCATAGCTTTCCAGTTTGCCGAATTAGAGTAACTGACGCAGAGCATTTAAAAGTGATCGTATAAGATTATATTCTAACTAATAAATAATATATATATATAGGTATATATGTATTAAAGCTTACCGCAGGCATCATAGATACCGGAGTATCGTAGTTCCATCAGTTTTGATAATTTGAAGAATGGCGTTGACATCATCATTTTTAGTTTATATACAATATCCTTCAATTGAAAGCAACAAGGATAGGTCAGAAAGAGCCTCTAGTCGTAAAGTATCAGAACCCGGACATCCTGTGTACATGATCGGAATATGCCCAACCAGTTAAGTATACGTCATTTCTGAGAACTGTCCAGTCAGTGCTAATGATGATTCCCACAAGATGTAATTGAATCCGGAGCTCCTTAGAGACTATTTGATATCATTAGATTAACACAAAATATAATTTTCCTCCTTTAAAAAATGTTTTCCCATCTGAAAGTATCCTTTGGGAATGTCACTCGGTTTTTCTTCAATAATAGCACATAAATAAAAAGTTTCTGCACTACGGTCCGCAGCAAGTTACGCGAGTCTCGAGATGAAAGATGCTAAAATTCAGCATCTGAATCAATTCTTTAATATTATCAACAATAATGCACCCAGCACAAATCAAGGAAAGTGTGAGATGCCCGGGCTAAGTTTCCAGTGATAGTCTTGTAATGGTTGCATCCGTTGCGGTGTTGCCCCGGGCTTGCATCAACTACGACTTTCTCCAGTCATCTCTAAAGAAGTGCAGGTTTTACACATGTTTTGCATTCCCTTTGCTCGAGTCCTGGTAACCATCGTCAACGGGCCATGTAACCCCACTTACAAATGCAGACATATGCTCAGCCAGCAAAACGTATTTTCCCTTTCATTGCACTCTGGCCACTATGAAAGACGGTGCAGCCTAGCGCAGAAGTTCGACCAGCCAACCGTAAAAGACATCGCGCCCCGCCATACATGATTGCTCAACCCTCCCCTCGCACCTGACCCGCCCACGTGAGAAAGTAACAGTCACTTTCAAACTTGTTCCTCTTCATCAATTTCAGTTTCAAATCTCCGTTGGCGGGAACATATGTTCGACAAAGGCGGCGCCCTCAGGCGGGGAACACCTGCCTTCTTAACTTAACGGTTCAATTTTCAAATATTTATCTTGGTTTTGAATAATGGAACTATATAATTATTTCGTCAATTGGAAACGTTCCCAAATATTTACTTAATTCGAAAGAGGCGTAGCGCATTGAATACCTTATGTTCATATATATATATATATATATATATATATATATATATATATATATATATATATATGTGAATCCATCTATATGTAAATATATACTACGAAAGAAAGATGAAAATATACGTTATATTATATAATAACTGTCATTTAGTATCTGATTTACTGACAAAGTACAGTATGCATTCGACCAGCGTGACAAGCATTTAATAGTGGATTACCAGTCTGATAGTCAGAAAATAACTGAACGCATATCGACCAGGAACTTTTGCCGAAAGACAGTACCAGAGTTTTAGCTAATTAGTCAAACAGACTGAACACCGCTAGAGCTATAGTCATTTATCTGACTATCAGGCAAATATACTCTCAGAGAGCTAGCGAACTAATCTGGCAAATGGGTCCAGGAAAGGCCTGTCTATAATAGACAAAATACAAGAGAAATAATAAATGTTAAACAGGCTAGCCGTGAGAGATCTGGTCATTCAGGAAGACTGTGACAGATGAATAGCTACAGTTATAACCAGGTATTGGGAAATGGATTGCCACCAGAGCCAGTCAAATTCAAGTCAGATAGCAGTAACTGTCTGACAAGCTCTATGAAGGTCCATCTGACTGTCTTATCTAACTATCTGCTGACTATCTTTGGTAGTCTGACTGACTGACAAAATCACTAGCATGGTTTCTTTATTTTTCAATGGACTATGCAGTTGCTCAAATACTAATTAAACAAACTGCCATTCATTCAGACAGTAAGTTAGAGAGATAGACATTTACTAAAGCAGAAAGGAGGATGTTCTTCAAGAGAGAGTCAACATAAGAAACAGTCAGTCAGACAGGGGTATCAATTAGACAGTGGCCCAGCCTGTTAGAGAGTTTTTAGTCAAGAGTCAGTCAGTTAGGTATACAGAGACAGGCGAGACAAGACAGGCGAACGCAGGTTCCTAAATAAGATAGACTAGACAGCCAAAATCCGCCAAAATACAGAGGCAGACCAATAAAGGATAAAGCATAAAAATATATAAAGATCGCTTCATTAATAAAATTGCAATTTAGAATCAATTATCATAATTATTATATGATGACGACAGTAATTATATACGGGAGAGATATAATATTAATCATATGTGATTAATTAGAGATTTATAATATTAATTATTATGAATTATAATAACTATTATATGCTACACTAGTGAAAGAAATGGATATATGTGATTTAAGCATATTAACGCAAGTAATAATACATTGGCTGGTATTAGCCAAATAAAAATTAGGTTTTGCTGTTAACAGAGATCAGTGAACCAGTGACAGCTATCTAAGTACAAAAGTGAACGGCAGACGTTACAGCGACAGAGCATATTGGGAATGGAGACATAAAAATTGCGTTTCAGTTTGCCAGCTTTTGTCAATATCAGTTGGATACTTCCGAGCGAAGGTGAATTTGACAGCCATAAGAAAATGATTCAATCCAAAGAATATAAACGAGCCCTGTTTGGTCTGAGCAATCCATTACAGTTTTTTCGTTTGTCCATAGAGCATTTCACCCCGCTGGGGGAAGAAAAGGAAAGACGTTTGAAGTGGAAACTCGCTTGACAGACGGCGATAAAAATAAAAGCGAGGCGCATTTGTTTGTAATGATTGCATTTCAAGCATGGACAGTGAAGATGTGGCGCACGCAGGGGGCGGAAACAGTCAGCAGACGACAGATGGAAAATGCTACCGCAAAGATGCCACTAGTAACCAAACACTATGTAAAGAATGACTTAGGTCGCACTGGACGAAGACTCATCCTATGTTTTTCATGTCACGTGATAACACTTTCGAGTGATACACTGCATGCGACGCAGCATGCGTAAAATTGAAATCGAGGTCCCCAGGAATCACTTCGATACACGCCACAGCGCGACATGAACACAATATTGCTACCTAAGTTGAATTGCATGATCTCATGTTTTGACTCGTGTGCAATTGTGTCTAACAGCCCCTGATTTTGCCAAGTTAAAAGGTATAATTTAACTTATTACTCTGTGGGACTTCTAATGTTCAATTATATGCAATGCACACTTGCGGGACACGCCCAACAGTTCCCAAACTTTGCACCTCCCCTGCGTGCAAATAATTTCATTTTGGCACATTGTCTCATATTTGGTCAAACAGAGGCGCCAAATCCGGGTACTTTTATAAAAATTAAAAGCTAAAATTATATGCTTTTCATTTAATACATTCAGTAAAAAGTGATCCATGCCAAATGGCTTAGGCCTATACACCAGTCAATAAAAATATGCAAAGCTCGAAGTCACATATTCGACAGTTTATCACATACATTTTATCTCCTTTTTTGAATCCTGATATTTAATGAGCGGGCTCTATAATAATTCTTAACATAACCTGAGACCAATGAAACAAAACATTGCTAAAATTGTGCTCTTTGTATAGGAAAGTTAATGAATCCATTACCTTTTATCAGTTGATAATAGGACACATATATGAAGCCGTTCCAATAATTTTACAAAAATACACGATTACAGAAGACCTTTACATGCAATGGATCTTCCCACAACTCACTTTTTAAACTCTTACGTATGTATTTTGTCATTTAGTTAAATGTGCTGCCGTTTCTGGTTGCAGTTTCTCAATTAACAATTAACAGTTTAATGCTATGGGGCCCTGGGAATGAGCGCGCTTAGTCAGTATGCAAATCTGGCACGGTTTATCAGCAAAGAAACCAATCAGTCATTCAACCAACGAAGTCGATAGATCAAGCTAACGTGAATATCTAAATTTAACTGACATGTTTTCCAGGTCAAATATCTCAGGCATGTATCATTATTTGTGTATTTCACCGTGTATGTTGCATCAAAACACTGAAAACATCTTTCCTATAGAATAGATGCCACGGATGGATACGCAACAATACTGCATGACTACTAAATTCTACAAAGCGGAAAATCATTATACATCAGCTATAAACTCATGTTGAAGACTATACTGTGGTTCCCTTTTTGTTCGCGAGGGTTTAAATTTCGTGATATTCGCGATAGGGAAATTATCGCGAATTTGAAACCTTCGTGAATAACACACCTAATCTTCATATATGAACATTAACTTGTATCCATGCCTGCAGGCCCAAACGTCGAAAAGTAGAAGACTTATTACATTATGATTAGAGATGTTGTATGTAAACCGTAAACAAACATTGAAACTATAACTATTATTATTTAAAATTATTTATAAATTATGAAATATTAAAACACGCGATACAGAGGAGGAACAACAGTATCATTTCAGGCCATCTGAGTTCTACCATGTGCTCCGTAAACTTGATAAAGTCGCACGATTATATGTCAGCATAATGGTCATGAGGAAACTTTAATTCTCATTTCTCTATCAGGTTCCACCTAGAGGCTATAAGCGTCAACAAAAACAATACAAAAATTGAACCTTTAAATGCATTTAAGCAGACTTACCCAGGATTTTGAGAGCAGAACATTTCTTTTCCGTTATTCCCGTATATGCTGATTAGAAATCATTCAGGTTCAAGGAAACGAACGTTGATATACTGTATGTTAAAATATTGTCAATATGTGACACAACATACTACTTTTTCCACTTACAAACACTGAGGAAAAAAGTCTGACCGAGTAAAATAAACCTAAATTAGCGACAGAGTTACCTCCAGTTTTACATATGTATCCATGTCAAAGACACAAGGATTAATATTTTCGGCGATAAAAAACTATCAATTAAATAAGGGTTTATTAAGAACAAAATCTGCCAGACAAGAAAACAAAAAGTTATGACAGCCAAGAATAGATAATAAATAAACCGGATAAAGAGTGTTTAATTAGAGTTTAACCGGATAAGCAGGCTATTGTTATCGTTTATGAAAATGCGTGGTGGCTTTGTTTACTTTCAATGCTATAGCGATTATGAGACATATTCAGCTGTTGGCAGCCATAATACACTTCCAACCCAGTAATAAAAGATAGAAACGCTGTCAGAAAGGGACAGCTGTATTACTTTTACCTTGTTAATGTATATACTGTGTCAGTGCCTACTTCAATGACATGAAGTGCTAGCGGAAATGCAATTTCATCCATGTTTTCCTAAATTACACATTGGTTTGGGACAAGCCGGTTAAAAAATGAAAATCCCGGCGGCCAAAATTTACTCATGATTATGCCTTTTCGGTTTTCAATGACACGGGCTTAATATGCATGAAATTTTTATTGTTCCTGGATGTATTTTGATTTCTTATTTCAGTAAGTAGGGTATCCACGTATGAAGTGTGCTCTGACAGATGACATGTACGGTGAAAGTGTTTTATTATCTAAACTTGGGTGGGAAAACCAAGTACCCTCAGTCAGGGTGATTGGACCTCCGCGTAGGGACAGCTCTAGGGACAGAAATATTTCGTGAGCGGAATTTCTCTATCTAGTTTAAATACTCGAGCATATTCCACCCACCGTCTCCACATACACACACATTAACTTTCTGATGATGTCAATTTTTTGTTAATATCCTTGAAACAAGTCATTTGTTGCCAGAGTTCATTGGAAGCGTTTTTCTTGAAACTCTTAAACTTTGATTTTTCCAGTAACATGATGCGAACGATTTTTAAGTTTTCGGGACAATGCAACGTTAAGTCAAGATAAGATAAGATATAGTTTATTGCTATATATATGTAATAAAAAATTCTCAAATATGGAGAGTGTGGGTGTAAAGCATTCAGTCAATGCTTTTCTCTAGGACCCCTGATCAAGGTTTTAACCTCGAATGTAAAATAAATAACCCCAGAGCACCTATTAAGGCTGCTTGGATTGTATGTTCCTCAAGAGGCTGAGAAAACTTGCAGAATGAACAGGCCTGAAAGACCTGAATTGAAAAAGTAGAATATTGAAATCAGACTGATATCATCGTCACTGCAAACCCATTAGCTTTCAATTACATCCTGCTGACAGGAACAAGTTGTTGACTTTCATTGGCGGATCCAGGATTTTGCTAAAATGGGGGCACATTTGCCTCAAGGGTGTGATTCTTTTATATATTTCGCTTAGCGTCTGCATAAAAAAAAGGAGCGTCAAATAATATCTACAAAATAACAAGGCCATATGGTCAGTCTCCTTTGTGACCTTAAATATTGGCATTCGTGAAGGATAAAAATCTTAAATGAATTTAAAATATTTAATGTTATTAAAATAGGTAAACTTTGTGTCCATGTGAAGTATGTAAGACAGTCAAACAACTAAGATAAATAAGTTAATAACATTACGAACGCTAAGCGGGGTGGGGGGGGGGGGGGGCAGTACCCCCTGTGCCCCCTCTGGATCCACCTACGACTTCCCCTTTTATGGACGGAACTGGAAGTAGGACCGAGGCGAGAAATGTAGCAAAACTGTAATGTCTGATTGTTAAAAGGTCCCAATCACCTATATTACCTTTATAAACCAAAGGTAATCCCTTGGAGCTTTTAAAAAATAGGCCGAAAAACGTGGATATCACCGCACACTGGCTGCTTGCTTTGTTTATATAAACGTGCTTATATTATGTGGGTACCCGCAAAAATAATTAAAACAAATTCAACAAGTGCATCTTGTGGCAAGTTTGATAAACCAGAGCTTTGCAAATGACGTTTTGTAACAAGTGACCTTTCTACCCCGGCATATATGCAACCTACCCACTTAGGTTATGTTTTATCTCCGTTTGTCAACATTGATATGTTTACAAACACGCTGTTGATAAACAAGTTAATACATCAATCACGGAGGCTTTATAAGAACTTTTCATGACAGAATTTTCCTCAGATTATTAATATATACACAGATACAGAGGAAGCCAGAAATCACATAAATTCTTTTTCAAAAGGCAAGTGAATAGGCCCCTTTAATTTATAGGGTAGGGATATATGTAGTCATTAAAGAGCTTGATGAGTTCATTTTTCATTTCATATGCAGCTGATGTTTCATCAGACTTCTGATGCGCTCTCAACTATATTTTGATTGATGTACGTATTCCATAAGAACCTCTGCCGCCTATTTGCATAATGAGCGCTTGTTACTTTCATTAGATCTACAACATCACCTGCTTGAGGTTGCGGAGCTCTGGCCGGCATCTTGCGAAGGGACAAAAAATCGCCCGGAGGGTGAACATCCCCTGGCGCTCTGACATCAAGACAAAACCAAAGGATAATATTAATAATACATTTCTTTCGCTTTCTCTTATTTTTCGTCAACCTGACTGTTTGTCTGACCCTCTCTCTTTCTTTCTTTGTCCAATGTCTATATAAAATCAGGTTTCATACATCTATATTATCAGACTGGTAATATATACACAAAGCCGGGAGGTCGTGAGTTCGAATATCAACCGAGGCACTCAAATTTTTAATAATCGACAACAGGGTGAGCGCTCTGCAGGCATAATAGGAAGGCCATACTCCACGGCCATGTTTCACTCACGAACGAGTACGCCTTTCGGGGGTTCCTGGGTGGTATGACGAGGCAATGAGGTCGATTACACGTCCAAGGCCCGCGGGTGCAGTAGTCACCGGGCCTGGTTAACACCAGGTTATAAAATGAGAAGAAGAATATGCTACTGAAGTGTAACAGGGTCTGATACTGGAACAGAATTCTGCAGATATGTTAATAGTTAAGCTATTATTAAAAAGTGGAGGCGGATATACCTCCAGCAAAATAAGTTATTTATGGTTGCAAAACTCCGTTTTTCCGAATAGCTAAATGCAACATATTTGCGGCATTTGATTATGCACGGCGGTGACTGCATTATTATGAGGGGTTTCTATAATGAACATTGGGCCTCATTTAATATTCAACACGGGTTCTTCAACCAAGTACCGTTAGAATCGATGTTACCATGTTTACACATCAAATTTTGTTCTCGGCATAATAATTACCTTTAATATCGCATTTAATTCAGCTACTTTATATTCCCTGCATAAAAAAACTTATAGGACAATACGCTATGGATTCTTTAATTTCCGCATGCTGATGATCCTGTATATAAAGGTGGACTTGAAAGTGTATGGGTTTGCGAGTATAATTTGGCCAAATTACATCCTCTTCGTACTTATTCATTAAGATGTACGCGTGTGTACGTTTACCTGTACGTATGCAGCACGTGTTGATCACTCACTGTGGCAATTAAAAATGCACACACCTAGAAATGAACGGAGATATTATTTCACATGTTAACTTCAGTGACGGAGTATTTCCCTGGCAGATGATTCATCTACTCCTACAGCGCTGTCAGCCTCAGCCAATGTAAGGATACTGGTTTACTTTTGTGCGCCTTGCAAAAGAAAAAGAACGGTTCCTCGTTCAGGCATTATTAGGCTTCGCTATTTAGTCTATCTTTCCTTAACATCTGTAAACGTGTCATAACTTCTTTATTTCCGCGACGACTCCGATAGCGCAGAAGGGTCACATCAGATCGACCCCCCCCCCCCCTCAACTATAAAAAAATTAAAGTGTATAGAATATGTAACTGCAGCTTTTTCATTGTCTAAAAGATAAAGATGTAATCTTGTTTCCCTAAAACAAATTTAGGAGCTGGACCGGTTTTGCCGTACACGTAACGCAGACTTGTACCAATAAATATAATAACTGCGTCCCTTTTAAGAATACTAGCATACGCAGGTAAAATATATAGATAATGCAAGGTGGACCAGTGTGTTTCAAATGTAATGTTCCATATATCTGACCGGGTTATGATTCAACCAGTTGGCAATTGCAAGTCATCTTTGAGCAGAATGTCCTTCAGCCGTAACAGTGTTCAAATCCCACGGTGCCCCTACACTGACTGAGCCCCAGTTCCATGTTTGTTCTGGTAATCAGTCAACTGACTGTCCCCGCTGTCATCAGTGGAAACAAATAACTAAATCAGCGAATATGGGAAGCAGAATTACACGTGTTTCTAAACGTGGCACACATGTCATCTAAACGTGTCCCGTGTGTTTTTTAACGTGCCCCGAGTGTTTTAATATGGCCAATGCGTTTTTAATGTGGCCCGCATGTTTCTGAATATGGCTTGTTTTTTTTTTTAACGTGTTCTGTGTTATTTTACGTGCTTGCTTGTTTGATTGTGCTTCGCGTGTTCATGTAGTCCTTTTTTCATTGTCCCGGGTCATTTTAGCGTGTTCCGAGTATTTTGAACGTGCTCTATATGATATTAAGGTGCTCTGTATGATTTAATGTGCTCCCGTGCTTAGGCTTTCTGGTTTTGGTGCATGGTCATTCTTATAGCTTTTCTCGGCTCCCTGTGGAGCAGACAACTAAAGCAGCCAAATATTACGCTATAATATAAGATAAGATATAATTTATTAATCCCTTGCAAGATAATTACAATTTGCCCGCACATCAACAAAAGTGGAAAAACAATAACCACTTTTACTAAAATACAGCAAACATAATTATTAATACAATAAAAACAGTGTTAAAACTCAGAATACATACAATACACGATGTTATATTATATATGTATATAAAAATACCCCATTTAAATATACTCTAAAAATATTTAGTCATATCTGTAAACTCACCTGCCCTGTCAACACATTCACACAACGACGCTTAAAACAGACTATACTGCTTGTTCACAATTCCACGGCAAATGATAAAATAGCATTTCAAATGATAAAATTGTATGCTTGCTTGCCGTCCACGACAAGTATCCAATCATACATGGTAGAGAGGGCGCATCCGTGTGGTTAAGACATTTGGACTAAACCAGACTCGAACCCACAACCTTGAAGTCACAAGCCCCGCATCCTTACCCTCACACCAACAGGGGTGTCAGTATAGGAGGGGTGGGGTGTATATCCCCCCTCGCTTTTGGTAAGGGTGGGTTGTCAATATAAACATTCCCCCCCCCCCCCCACTATTCAGAGAATAATATTTATATATTGCAAATGATATATATTAAAAAAATAGAATCGTAGACGCTTTGTTTCATTTATGAGTTTACAATGAAATATAACATATCATAACATGGTTTAGAATTAACTTATACTGGAAACATAAAATCTTATTGTCTAAAAGCTTTACTTTATTGTAATATATTTAAAATGTGATTAAGTATATGTATTTTAAATGTGACACACAGACGCGAATATATCTGAATGTGTCTCACAGACCCTATAAAGGTGTATATATATATAAATATATAATATATGGTATATATATGATATATATATATATATATATATATATATTTATTTATTTGTGTGTGTAAGTGTGTGTGTGTGTGGGATGTGAGTGTGTGTGTGAGTTATCCCCTACCCTGGAAGATAAATTGACGCCGCAGCTCACAAGTATCCTTTCAACTGGATGTGTACTTGTTTGAAATATAATTTTACTGATACATATAATAATAATAATGTAATAATAAAATAATATTATCATCATTATAACATTGATAAAGAGAGAATGTTTTTACTTAGAAGAATTGACAAGGCTGTTCCCTTTTTTTTTATCCTCTTGCTCTTCTGGGACGGTCACTGAAATCACACTTCTTAACATATTGTTACCTTGAATCGTGCCATTTTTCAATTTCAAAAGTGCCCCTGCACCCCAAAAGTTCAAAACGTTCACTGTTGAACCCAAAACCAGCCACCTACTTTCACCCGTAAAAAAAGGAATGACCTTATAAGCAATGATTCAACTCTACGCTCACGTGTCTCAAAACGTGCAACGCTCGAGTTTGACCAGCCATGGGTCAGCTCACAAAATCAATGTACTTAATGTATGGTAACCTTGAGTGGTAAATTTATGATGCACATGGACATGTTGCCCTGATATCAAATGGCATGACTTTAACATTTTTTTCTGCATTGTTTTTCTCCGTTCTGAGATACTTCATTGTATGAATCTGCATCGATAAATAAAAATAGGGTGCATAGTTGTAATGAATGACGGTTCATTGCACAAGTGGTCTAACTTTTGGAAATAAAATTACTTTATTCCACCTAACTATCAGTGCTCTATTAAGCATGCACTAATATATTGCAGGGCCCTCAGTTCTCGGCAAGAAATCTTTTGGTAGTGTCTTCATATAACAACCTGAGGTCCAACGGAGTAAGATCGTTCTGACATAAGGCACCAGTGATCTTGAACAACTTACCAGATGGTTTACGAGACGCCGCTACACTTGAACAGTTTAAAAATGGACTAAAGACATACCTTTTCAGAGATGTATGCGACCTGCATGTTGCTTTTAAAACATTATCAGTAGACAAAGATCCAACCGATGTCCATAAACATATAATACTTGTTTCTTAAATTACACGATTGATATTTTAATCACCATTTAGTCATACTTTAATCGTTTTAATCTCGGACTTGCCTAATTTAACTTGTATGATTTTAACTCTTTTTTTCACAGTTTTATTGTATTAGTTCTTCTGTGTAGTTCGCTAGAGGAGCGCTTAATAAATGTGCAATATATATATATATATCATGTAGTATCACGTTCATTACAAACTCTTGTGAAACGTTTTTATGTAAGTAATGGTATACCATTATAATATATTTGATTTTCACATACCTGAGGGCTAAAAATAGGTATAGATTTGAAAACTGGTTAATTAAGTGCTTACTTTCATCACGACACAAGTGCGTCAAAAAGACAAGCACATCTTTTTTTCATCATGCACACGTGACCAATGGAATGCGACTTTCTAAATGATAATTAAACGAAGAAATATTTGGCAGAGCTCCAAAGAACGCCGCATCGCCTACATGATCGTATGTGTGTTATCTGCATAATTTGCACGCATGGGTTAAAGCATTTAATTACTGGTCCCTGGCTTGAAGCATCCTCGTATTTTCAGTGAGTGGGCATGCATAGAAAGTCACTGTCCGTGTCCGTGCAGCGTCTCGGGGATCGGTTGGAATGCGCATTCTTCCAAAATTCCATACGGGTTTTGTTTATAGTGGGACACGCTGCGTGGAGATACGACGCGGTAATTAACGCCAGTTATGCGTCCAGGGATCGGTTAGTTATTTTTTTGCGCTGCCGCTTGGTGTCGCATGGTTGCGCGCCGTGACGCGGTGGTCTTTCGGTGTGCGGAGATGCAATAAAGATATATTGCAAACGCACTGGACCAGGTCCTCGGCACAATGGAACGTACTCAATGTACATCTCTCGCCGTTCTGGCGGGAAACAGAGCGGGAAACTGCCTCAGCAAAAGCCGGTAGCAGCCGACCACAACATAGCACGTGATCAGCCAAGTGGAAAGAAACGCCGTCACATCATTCAATTTCTCCTCTCAAGCTCATTACGCGGATAAATTACGCTGGATTTATCTTATGTACAATGACATGTACATGTGTGTGGGTTTGTAATTATGTATCTTCGTCCCCTTTTTAATTACAAAACACGAAATCTCGATTGTCTTGGTGATCCAAAATAAATTGATCATAGTCATGAGTGAATTAATAACGATTAGTTAATATATTTATATATTATCATCCAAACTGACTGATTTGTAAGATAATTATACAGTTTTAAATTTAAGATTTTATTATTTTTGTAATTTAATAAAAAGTACATGTCAACATTTACACAAACATAACCACCCATATGATGTGTATAATAAAATTATATTATAGGTATATATATATATATATATATATATATATATATATATATATATATATATATATATAGTGTTTGATAATTTATACACCGTATTACTGTAACGTCATAAGTTGATCCATATCCTTGACCTCAGGGTGACAAAGATTCGGTCACGTGTCATAATCTCAAATCCATCAATACTGCCCCTATTGTTGTCATATACGGTGTATGAAGTCAGTGTTCACTTCAGTGTCCCTAAATCTTAATTAACACTATACTGTAAGAATGTATGTATAAGGTTAAACCTCGGGGACAACAGGTTTGCCGGAGGTTATTCGTATACCTTCTGTATAACCACGACATGGCCCAGGCGCGGCTCAACCAGATTTCTATCGGATGTGAACACGTATCTCTTATTGCCGGTCTCTGACAGCTGATAATTCACTTATATATAGATAGGCTGATATATATATATATATATATATATATATATATATATATATATATATATATATATATATATATATATATATAAACTGAAAACTTCCTAAAACCACTGTTCAAAACCAGTTTGCGGTCCTGAATATTTCTTCTTAACGTATATACATACATTGACACACACACATTTATAATATTGAGTCAGTGGGAGCACAATCCAGGACATTTTACGGCACAATACAACAACCAGACATATTTCCTTGAGTTTGATTTTTTTGTTCACTAACTCTTCCCAATTATCGGCAATTTTCCCTGATTAAAAAAGTCCTTTCTCTCCTTTATATTCCAAAACAGGTTAAATTTGAGTTAGCTGACTCTAATTGGAGCACACGAGGAGGCCGCTGACAAGTGGACACTGAGAATTATCCGTAATGACCGTGACAATTAATTTACTTTAAATTTGGAACATCAACAATTTGAGCTCAGACAAAGGGAACATGTCGTACAGGAAACAACTAAAGGACTAAATATCCAAATTAAGGCCGTGATACTTTTAGGACAAGGTCCCGTCTGATACCCTTATTAATGAGAATATTTATAATTAATTACGTGATAATATAAATTAAAACTTACCCAGGGTTTCGGCTAGAGGAACGCTTATAGAACGCCAGTCTGTTCCCGTGTATCGCTGGTCCAGGCGACCGAGCGCGGTTCGCTAGTGATTAACACGAGGTATCGGATAGCAGTACATACTGCGTTTATTTGTACGAGCGCAAATCGCCGAATAAAAGTGTAAGTTTTCTTTTCTCGCATGGCCGCACATGGAATAAAAGGTGGTATTTGATTTGGGGCCTATTTTTGCGAGACCAGCTTGAAAGTGCCATGCATGAATGGTCCTATTGACTCAAGTGCTTGTTCGGCTTGACAACTCGCCTGCGTGTCCGCTCCGGGCCTTTCCATAGCGTGCGGTCACCGAGTGTCCGAGAGAATCCTGGATTTACAAGTTCCGCATGAGTGGGTTCGTTACGTGCAAATCTGCCTGTGTATGTGTGTGGGTGTACGTAATACCTCATTTGTTGATGAATCTGTGCATTAATGTATACACATATATATATGTTATGTATATATATAATATATTATATATATATGTATATATAAATGTATATATCCATATATTAATAAAAAAATAGTTTATGTGCATTTGCTGATGATTAATTGAACGCAACATTTGATAACGGGAAATACAGGAAGATGCATTGCTTGCATATTAATACGAAATTAGATATGGTTACTGTCATATATGAAAATAAATCTGATAAAGGTTTAAATGATAATATATAACAGATTTACAGGCATCAACAAACACAAACACATAAAAACATATATATATATATATATATATATATATATATATATATATATATATATATATATATATATATTTAGTAACATCCTGGTTAACTACCGACCCTTTAACACGTCCACCCCGCCATAACGACCAATATTTGGCTCCCTGCCTTTTATTTTGCGACATGTCGTAAACGTGTAACATGCCCATGTGTCTCGTTATCGTTAAAACTTTATTCCGGGAGTTGTCTTGTTCCCGTACCTGGAATGAATGGTGACCGAGAAACACATATATTCAATTAAGACAATAATCCATGGTATCAGTTTTAAATACAGTTTTTGGCAACAGATAATCCCATCCTTTTAAAAAGCAGATGCGGACCACGATATGCCGGTCAAGTCTTTTACCAGGCACTGCATGATAATGTAAAAAGATAAAAATTAAGATTCACGAACCGCACAGATAAGATATATAAATATGTATATATACATATATTCTGAGAAGGAGATTTTTATTTTACTTTTTTTTATTGTAAAATATAACATAATAGTGTGACCAAATATCAAGGCAGTCGGGATGTTTACACACTGAACTTAGAATGAGGGATAGAATCTAATTATTGAAAATTAAGTCTTAAGTTTGAACAGCAGTACTGTTTATATATTCACATTGAAAAGTGTGGGATTGAAGTGCTGTATCACCTTAATTTTATTCGTGTGGGGATTTTCCCCATTTCTACAATAAGGTTGTGAGAATTTTCGGAAGGGTAGCATTTGTCCTAACTCCAAACTCAATGCGTGAACTCCAGCAGGACCGAAGGATACAGGCTTTAGATCTTCTTACTAAACATGGATGCTACAATATAAAAAGAAAAGTAGTTTGAGGCTACAAACACACACACATCCTCACATACCCTCTCTCTCACACATACACACACACACACACACACACACACATATATATATATATATATAATATAAGTTCTGCTGTGTTAAATGAAGGCGGCAATTGATAACAGTGAATCAATTTGGCGCTCGGCCCTAATAATTTAACTAATTATCTCACAATGGTAAAGAATCCTTTAAAAACACATATTGTAATGATTCAGACCACCACCGAATTTAATGAATTGTTCCTGGGTCATAACCTTAATCTTCAAACGAATTTCATTAAAATCCCTTCATAGTTTTTTGAGTTAAATATTAACAGAAATAAAACCAAACAAGAAATCTGCATTCTAAGTAATGCAAGCCTTCACCATGTCGGGGGTCCTATCGTGGGATGCTCCCAAAACCCTGTTTGCCTTAGGCCCATATTCCATGGTTCATTCATGCATAAGTGACTCTATATTTGTGAATGTTTCTTGATCTGAATCACGAATAACATCCACACTAAAATATAATCGATTCTCCATGGGGCCATGCCCGAAATGCCCAAGAAATGTGATTAGCTCGGTTCATGATTTTGTGAGCAAACAAACATACACATATTGCACACACAAACGGGGATGAACGCATACCCTCCCGGCAGAGGCAACAACTAACCAATGAAGGAACAGGTGATGATGAACATATAATTACTTGCCCCCGGGGGAGGTGTCATTATGGTCATGACAACCGAGTGGTTCTTTTACAGAGGTGGTCCTTGGGCAGGGTTTAAATGTTTGTCAACACTGTTTACAAAATCTGCATTCTCGCAAAACCAAACAAATGTTGTTTTTCTTGATTTCCAAGCAAAATAAAAGTCCACTGAAAAAGCTCTTTGACAAAATATCTTACCGCAAAATGCAGACATATACTGTCAAGGTGAAAGAAATGTTCACCAAGTCAATCAAGCCATTTAGACACTCAGTTATGCAGCGGTTCACCCGCACATTTTATTTCTTCCTCGTAGATTATCAGATATCTGTGACAGTTAACAAATGGTTATTAGTTATCATTCGTTATAGTTATTTACAGATGTGATTATTTATTAATATTATTATAATTTTCAGCATTTATGACGTTATAATTCAATCATAAACAAGGTAAATATTTACCAAGCCGTATGATCAAGAACGACCTTGGTTTTATATAATATATATATACAGTCACGATCATGTAATATTTTACTCGGACCACATGCAGTTACTTTTTTGACACATACAAAAATACTTTATTCTTTTACTTTATTATTTTTATCGTTGTTTTATGCCTATTAAATGGTGGTATCAGTATGGTGTATTAGACATTATTCTTCATTATAATATTACTTCCAATTTATTTGTCCGATGGTCAGTTTCTGTCAGTTTGTCCTTGTTTGTTCTGTTCTGTGGATCCCCTCTTTTGACATTTTGTCCCTGGATTTTGGACATATCTGTGTGTGTGTGTGTGTGCGTATGAATAGGGCCGCTTAAGTTAAAGCTGGTAGCACAAACAGGTAAAACCACACACGTGGTATCCAAAATATAATTGCTGCTCGTCACAGAAGCGCAAATTTATAAATGTTGAAAATCCTTTCCATTCTCACTGCGGTACTGTGAGTCGATGTATTTAATCCGCCAGCCACGAGGGTTCAATTTGTATAACAATACGATCGAATCGGTGGCCCGAGAAAGGTGAATGGAGGTCCAATTCGATGTTCACAAGTTTATTCAATGGTGTGTTAACAGACGACCTTTGGTGTCGCGCAGAAATGTTTACCTACGCGTTCTTCACACACTGGATTTGAGCGGCAGGTAAAATACCAAGTTAAGGTAAATTTGCCGTGCTTGAGAACTGCATGTGATCCATGCAGCGCTCCCTTGAGAACTCCGTTACGTTGACTGAGCCCCGTTATTGTCCGACTGGGTTCAATGGTGGCGTGTATTCACGGCGAGCCGCTCATGCGCACAATTATTAGTTCCCTTGTAATTCAGGTAGAATTGACATGTAATTACCATGTAATATTGGCCCCAGCGTCACTTTGGCGCCCTCTTTCTCTCCCTACTCATGACATGTTTAACCATTCATTGTCTCCCTTCCATGACGCCTGTTTGATTCTAACTGCTTCTTGATGTATGCCCGTGCCTCTCTCCAACATTCCATTTTTCTTTCACTGTATCTTCGTCTCACGTTATTCTTGACCGTTTTTTTTTTGGTCAAGCATTCAGGAAGAATACTTCTAACATATTCTCTATCACACACATATACACACGCCAACTCTCAGACTTGCCCAAATTCCGACACATGTACACTATACTCTTCTTACACACGTACCTAAATGCACACACACACACACACACACACACACACACACACTCTATTTAGATCTTAAACAAAGGTGTTAACAGAGTCCGAACGGGACTCGAACCCACAACATTAAGGTCGTTTTGGCAGTCCCAGTGTTCCAGCCATTCCACTCTAACTCCTGTCATCAATTATATAACTATCAATGCATAATTTTCTTTTTCGCAATGTATGAGGCTGAACATGTTAGAATAAACTTTAAAACATTGGTGATTTACAGTGAGTCAAATGAGTCAAATGAGACAAACAGGACTAAATATCAAATTCGGAAGATAAAACGACGCGGAAGTGAACATTCCGGGAAACCGAGCCTGACGACCACCCCTACATGTAACACGACCACCTTGCTGACAAGATCAGTAATTTTGAAATTCGCCGAATATTTATAATTTGTCGCAATTACTCAATACGATCATCTGTATATACTTTTTTTTAAAATACAAACGATGTCCTGATGGCGAGGCGCAAATAAATACATTGTACTAAGGGCATATAAGTAGGGATTACGGCTGTATCTATAAATTGTCAAGATACAATGTATATAACGTTATAATGCGCACATGGTGCCTGCTATTAGACGTAGCATAAAGGGTTACCGCATTGGATTACCGTATTATCGGTAAGGCCATACGAAGAAAATAAATTGTCTGGGATCATTTTTTTAAATTTATTTTAATTATTTATCTCACCATTAAGACACATGCATGGCGAAGAATTTTGTACGGATGCAAAGGAAAAAATGGTTTCAGTTCTTAAATGGTGAGTACTATAAGTACAAACCGTGTCCATTTTCCACAATTTTAAAAATCCTTTCCAACCATCGTGGCAAGAGCTCAAAATAGCAGCGTTATCCTGTAGCCATGACAACATGACAATCAGGCCTTCAAAAATAACTGATAGGGGCCTGTGAGTCATGATGCAAGTCATAATAGAGCACCCATTCTAATGATCTGAACAAATTACAGTTGTATTTACTGTGTGGTAGTATTTGACATCAGAGGCTTATATGATCGAAGAATATATGCTAAATAAAGAAGAAAAAAAATATAATATTATTACACAAAATGATTTACATTATATACCTCCTTCCTTCCCTATGGCACAGATTCACACAAAGCTGTCAAGCCATCATGACGGACGCTTCTAATTCATCTAATTTTGGAGGTTAACTGGACCCTGTTGGCTAAGCATGATTGAGGGAACGTTTAAATGTTGGGCGTTTGAGGGCACGTTTAAAAGTTGGGCGCTTGAGGGCACGTTTAAATGTTGGGCATTTGCCGGCTGCGGAGGTTGATGTTTTAATGACGTAGGGTGCCTGTCTACACGCACATAAATTCCTTAGTGGAGCTCGCCACAAATATGACTGCCTTGTTCCGAATTATTCTGTACCTCGTGAAGAGACAGGACATCATTGGAAGTAGAGGTTTCCTCCTCTTCATATACTTATACATACCTACATACAAACATATTTTATATATATATATATATATATATATATATATATATATATATATATATATAAATATGTGTGTGTGTGTATGTATGCTTATATATGGAAAGTGGGGGTTAAAGGTGGTGTATGGAGGTGTTTGGGTTTACGTTTGTATATGGTGTGCATGTCCGGGAAATGAGTGACACATATTTCCAGCTTACAGGTGACTAACTCCCCCTCTTGTCTAGGGGTATTTATTTTACACGCGGTTTCCTGTCATTACGACTGACGTTTTGTGTGGGCTTCACGCATGACTGACCATTAAGTGTCAGATTCATTGTTACAATCTTATCACTATCGGTATACACCATTTCACATTGTACTCGTCCTCGCTTCGCTGAATTATAATGATACAATCAGTCATCACACACGTATCGGTTTATTACTTCAAATGCATCGGTAAAGTTCAACACCCGAAATACACTATAAGGCCGTCTCTCTCTCTCTCTCTCTCTCTCTCTCTCTCTCTCTCTCTCTCTCTCCACGCGATGTGTTGTAAAATTATATTTAATACGTTTTGGCTTTTGTAAGTCCTGATGCGGCTTATGTATATATTACAGAGCCACGGGCCTCTGCTTTCATTTATTTAGCGAACGGCGCGTCTACAACGGTCAGCGCAGCACTAGTTCTGAGTACATCTATGTGTGTTGAGGGCTTGTCCTGGTGAGCCGGCGTGATTGGTTCAGCCAGCGGCGCGTATGTGTAACATCATCACTGCTAGTGCTGTGCATGTATTACATCATTACTGCTAGCAGCGTGCATGTGTTACATCATCACTGCTAGCAGCGTGCATGTGTTACATCATCACTGCTAGCAGCGTGCATGTGTTACATCATCACTGCTACCGGTGTGAATGTGTTCCATCATCACTTTTAGCGGTGTTCATGTGTTATATCATCATTTTAAGCGGCGTTCATGTGTTACATCATCACTGCTAGCGGATTGCATGTGTTTCATCATCACTGATAGCGACTTGCATGTGTTACATCATCACTGCTGGCGATGTTCATGTGTTACATCATCATAGCTTCCGGTGTGAATGTGTTCCATCATCACTTCTAGAGGTGTTCATGTGTTTCATCATCATTTTAAGCTGCGTTCATGTGTTACATTATCAATGCTAGCGGATTGCATTGTTTCATCATCACTGCTAGCGGTGTGCAAGTGTAACATCATCATTGCAAGCGGTGTGCATGTGTTATATCATCCCTGTTGGCAGTGTCCATATGTTGCATCATAGTTGCTAGCCGTTTGCAATTGCAAGTGTAACATCATCACTGCAAGCGGTGTGCATGTGTTACATCATCACTGCTAGCTGTGTGGACGTGTGACATCATCACTGCTAGCTGTTTGGATGTGTTACAACATCACTGCTGGCGGTGTGCATGTGTTACATCACGTCTGCTAGCGGTGTGCATGTGTAACATCATCACTACTAGTGTTGTGTACGTGTACATCATCAGTACTACCGGTGTGCATGTGTTAGATCATCACTGATAGCGACGCGCATGTGTTACATCATCACTGCTAGCGGTGTGCATGTGTTACATCATCACTGCTACCGGTGTGAATGTGTCACATCATCACTGCTAGCGGATTGCATGTGTTTCATCATCATTGCTAGCTGTGTGCAAGTGTAATTTCATCATTGCAAGCAAAGTGCATGTGTTATATCATCCCTGCTGGCAGTGTCCCTGTGTTACATTATAGCTGCTAGCCGTTTGCATGTGTTACATTATCACTGCTCGCGGATTGCATGTGTTGCATCATCACTACAAGCGGTGTGCATGTGTTACATCATCACTGCTAGCTGTGTGGAAGTGGGACATTATCACTGCTAGCTGCGTGGATGTGTTGCAGCATGAATGCTGGCGGTGTGCATGTGTAACATCATCACTGTTAGCGGTGTGGCCGTGTTACCTTATCACTGCTAGCGGTGTGCACGTGTTACATCATCACAACTACCCTCCTGGCCCATCCAGCTGAAATGTAATACATGCACCTCACAGTCTGAAACAGTCGCGTGTGTAACTGGGTGGTCCGGTCACTAACAAAGTAAAGACAGGCACCCGACACACATGGTCAGAAGTACTCAGAAAAAGTGCTGCGCAGACCGTTGTATGCTTTCCGTTTGCTAGATTAATGAAGGCCGAGACATGGGGTTCTGTATATACTAGAGTCACAACTGGGTCTACCCTCTGTAGGGTATTACACACCTGGTCAGGCGTACCTCCTGATGTGACCTACCAGGCCAGGTAAGTGGGCGGAAGAAATAAATCTTTCGCGCGTATTATAAAAATGCATTTCTTATGCATGATGTCACACGAGGACAGATCAATATACATAACCAATAAACTTTTTAAGATTCATACAGGGGTCCGTCCGTGTATACTCACTGGTCTAAATAAAATGATGAATTAAGTAAAAAAAAAGGTATGGTTCGCAGGCACTTTTTTTCAGTAATCAATCGGCGCTATTTAATTTTTTACCTTTATTGTATGTTTCGATGAAAATGTCATATGATATGCGAAAAAGATGAAAATAACAGAATTTTACGGTTAAACAGGTAAAAGCAAAAACAAAAAAGGGCAATCTGATCAAAATTGTATTATTTTATATTCTTGAAAGATGAAAATAAAAATTAAAAAAAAATGATGCGGGGAGTTAAAATTTACGCGGGCGGTGCCTGAGAACCATAGCTTTTATTTTAAATGATATATACTAAATGATAATTGTGGGGAATTGACGGTAGTCAACCTGCGCCGCGTGTGTGCGTGCGTGTATGTGTGTGAGAGAGAACGACTTAAGTAAAATCTGATACGTACTCATACTTGATGCACCCAGTTATAGTCAACAGGATTTCCTAGTTTAATATTAACAGATATCGCTATATCATGTTCACCAGATGATATGTTTGTAATTTACAATTTCGATTTAGGAACATATACTGAGTATAAAAGAGAATATGAAAAGAGGATAATTCCTGTTCATAATTGGTAGATATTCTTTATTGCAATTTGTATCATAAAAAAAACTGCAAATATTTATGGCTATCAATGGTTAGCCATTCGAACCAACATTATATAGGCAAGGATAATGAGCATGAGGTGTTCTATTGAAGAGTTTACTGTATTAAAAAAAGTATAATGAATTGTAATATATTTGAAAATGTGTCACACAGAAAATAAAAGGTGAATAAAAAAGTCGTCGCAACTTTGACTTCCCTCTCATGCCTGCGAATCATCTAACCAACCCTGAAGATAAATTGACGCCACTTGTTCCATTTGGAACATTAGTACAAGTTATAATCAGGGCAAGAATCTCCGAGTGCCAGATGGAACCTTTTTACTTTGAAGAACCCACAAGAACCCTTTTTCATAAAGTGTATAGTATTTAACAGTATGAGTTTTCACGTGTGAAGGTTGGTCATCTTATTCACGACGATTTTATTTTCGAGATAAATTTCCTTTCGATTTTTTTTACCCTCGCGAACTAAAAGGGCAACCAAAGTAATCATTGATTTACCAGCATATCCGTATATACAGTCAAAGATCAGTATATCAGTACGCCCCCCCCCCCCTTCATTTGTCCTTATTTGCAGCCCGATATTTTACCCGCACAAACACAAGCACACAGGCAAGGCTGTGGTTTCTAATAATGTTCGTCAAAAATAATTCTCGTCGGAGTCACTCTTCCTCCGTCACCTTATATTTTCACACCTCTACATCCACAGGTTTTTCAATTTATTGTGACGATATCCGCTAATGCAGAAACGGAAATATTTATTGCAGTCTTTAAATATTTATTGCATGATATGACTTTGGACCTGCTCCAATGAATCCGTATAAAACTCCTACAGATGGCGTGTCCACGAAATAAGACCGTTTCCTTTTATGGATACTTAACGACAGAGAACAGTTATAAAACCCCCCTGCCGGTACAGACACGCTTTTAATTGGGTCTAGTTGTGTCAATCACTCTGGCTATTGTTGTTATTTCAACAGGAACCGGCTGTCATGCGGACAAGTTCTCTTTAATGAATAAACGTGCCTGAACTGAAGAGACATGTCATTAGGATTGTACCAATAGGCTGTGAACGTTCATTGTACCGTGGCTGTTACTGATGCGGAACCGATAACTTTATGTGTACTCCCTTCAGGAATATTGTGAGGAATGTTCCTCCTCCCTGCTCCTCTCTCTCCATCTTCATTTTTTTTCTCTCTCTCTCCTTCTCTCTGAAACCACTCGCCTGCATAAACACTGCTAGATTAAAATACACATACATGAACACGTATACGTTAGATTTAATATAAAGCTGCACAAGTCACCATTTTCTTTGACTGGTAAATATTTAAATCTTACACATGAACACAACCCGCAGATACAAACACACTTCTTCTTTCTGTCATTATCTCTCTGACAAACACACCCATAGATGTAGACACGGATAGATATACATTTCACTTGGCTGAAGTGTTATATATTAAGAACAAAATTACAATACAGCATCGAAATAATGATAGAAAGAAAGAAGAAAGTTTGTTTATTATTGTGACATGTACATACAATATAAAAAACAATAACACATAGATAATTGGTACCCAGCCCTCAAAGCCCTCAAGGGCTTATATGCCACCTTACATATTACATACATACAAGAACAATTAATGTGCAAATGGAGTTACACTAAAGTATATATATAATCTGCGAACGGATTGTTCATATGTCTAATATATACCGAGACATTAATTTACATTAATGTGTCATTAGATATAAAAACTTACTCGAGTGATCTATAGAAGCATGTCACCTGTATGGTTTCGTTCAATACTTGAATAAATGTCTGTACACCTAAAAAAAAGCGCATTGCTATCTGATGAATTTTGTCACATGTCTATGCTTTTGAAAATCCCCATATAGCAGATGCATATTAAAATACTGGGGCAACACTAGTGTTGTATGACTTAGTAAATATGTCTAATGTTATGTTGTTGTATGTTAGTGGTATGCCACTTAATCGATCAGATCAAAATGGTTTATTATACCTGTACCTAATTGATTAGATCGATGGTTGGTCGCTTTCTTTCCTATTGATTCAATTATTGTCTATTTGCATAATCGATAACACACGATTATGCATGCAAATGCAAAGAAGTCAAATTAACCAGAAAAAAAATATTGAAATCCTGCAGGAGAAATAAGGAAAAGGTAAAACAAAGTTGCGAAAAGCACTCAAACGGGACCTTAGGGAGCAATCACGTGTCAACTACTTGGCCATTATCTCGGCCTTTCTATGAGATGTACGTCAGACTATGTTTAGGTAATATATTATTACGCCAAAAGTATATATATTAATAGATAACTAATGGACCCACGATCATTCTTCTTTCTTTCAGTCACTGAACATGATTTAACAACCGATATGAACAGACTTGTATCTAAACGAAACATATAACACTAATATATAAAACGTTTCTGTTATCGGGAGCTTAATGCAACCGCCCCCATTACAGACTTGCCACTAAGATGTTCAAATAAGTCATAATACATTGCTTTAAGTCATTTTAAGCCGCATTAACCCGCGTGACCCCATGAGGGTATCGTATGCAGCGACTGCATATACCCCACACAGGGACCTGTTCTCCCCAAGAACTCAGTAAATTTTACATCTCACATCTCGGTCAAGGACAGACGTATGTTTTCTCATTATACGTTTGTCTTTGAGGACAAGTTGTGAACGGATTTTTTATTTAAAAAATGGAGAGAAAAACATTGAATTTTGGAGGCAATCTGGATTACCCCAATATGCTTGTTATGCAAAAAGAATCTATACCAGATGGGACAATTTCTTTGTCCCCGGAGGTCCGTGCCACTCATTGTTTTTAGGGCTTGATTTATACTAGGTTTCATCTAGCTGTGATGAGGACCGTGAAACTGCGTAGAGCACAGGAAAGTATGATTAGGTTCCTGACGTAGGTATTAATTTTGGCTTGGACTACATATCTAGTTTGAAGGATTTTTTTTTATCAGGTTAAAAATATTTTCAAATTATCTGGCATGTGTCCAAATCTGAAAGCCAGATATTCACTTTCAAGCTTTTCTGTAGAATTTATGTGATTTCTTGCTTACTCTGCGTAAATTAAAGGTGCCCATTCACCTACATTTTGAAAAAGAATTTATGTGATTCCTTGCTCACTCTGGGTATATATTAATGATCTAATGGTAATTCTGGTTATGAAAAGTTCTTATAATGCCTCTGTAAAGGATGTATGAATTTGTTTATCAACAACATGTTTGTAAACACAGCAATGTTGACAAACGGAAAAAAATATAATCTAAGGTGGTAGGTTGCATATATGCAGAGGTAGAAAGGTCACTTGTTGCAAAACGCAGTTTGCAAAGCTCTGGCTTATCTGACTTGCCACCAGATGCCCTTGTTGAATTTGTATTGATTATTTTGGCGGGCCTCCGATATTATAAACACGTTGACATAAACAAAACAAGCAGCCTGTGTGCGGTGATATCCACGTGTTCTGGCCTATTTGTTTAAAGCTCCAAGGGATTACTTTTAGTTAATAAAATTCATATAGGTGATTAGGCCCCTTCAATGAATTGTAGGTTATAAAAGTTCTTAAAACTCTTTTGTGATGGATGTATGAGTTATATATCTACAAGTTGTGGGTAAACACGGTACATGCGCCAATACTGAAAAACGAAAAAAAAAAAAAAACATAAGGTGCATGGTTGGTTTCAAATGTGCAGAAGTTGAAAGAGAACTAGTTGCAAATCGCCCTGTGCAAAACTCTGGTTTCTTTGATCTGCCGCCAAATGTGATTGCTGAATCGGTCTGCATTATTTTGGCGGGTACCCTACATGATATGAACATGTGGGTATAAACAACACGAAAGGCCTGTGTGCGTTTTATTTGGTATTTTCTGGCCTATTTTTTTATAGGTTCGAGGGATTATCTTTATTTGATAGACGCCAGATATCGGAAAACGTCCCTTTAGTATTTTCTTCTGTTGTCTGATCTCTACTATCATATTCGGGCCCATAAGCCGGAGAAACCCACATACACAAACGTAAGCAAGGGGCGAATCTAGGACTTTAGACTCGACCGGAGGGGGGGGGGGTCGCATGCTGAAGTAACGGGAAAATGCGCGAGACGCAAATTCCGGCCCTTTATTGACAATTAGCGTGATTTTTTTTTTTTTTTCAAACTTTTGTTCTTGGATGCGCCCCCCCCCCACCCCTCTCCAGCCCAACCGAATATGCCCCTGCTAACACACAATAACGTACTCAACTCTGGTATACATGGGTTTACATACAGAGTATATTGGGGAACAAAAGGAAACTTAAGTTACAGAAGTGATTAACATTGTGTCCTGGTTTTATGGCCTGATAACTAATTGTCCCTACTAAGGACGGATTGAACCGCAATGTCGGGGGGGGGGGGGGGGGTTAATTTGTGGTCATCATCACTAAAGACCCCATGTGCCTGTAGACTTGCACCCTGCTTTATTATGTTGTCACCAACCTCGCCCAGCAAATTTCTGTCATCTTGACGTACACAAACCCATATGTATGGTAATGTATGTATAAGCTACACTATACTTTACTATACTAAACAATGATATAATATAATGTAATATAATAAATAATGTAATAAATAATGTTATAAATAAAAATATAATATAATATAATTTAATGAATAATAATATAATTAATATAATATAATAAATAATGTAATAAATAATAATATAATATAATATAATATAATATAATATAATATAATATAATATAATATAATATAATATAATATAATATAATATAATATAATATAATATAATATAAAATAATATTATTTATTATTAATAAATTTAAAAACGTGGGCCGAAACCAGTGAATGTGACCATTTCCTTCCGCGTGGTTTTGTGTTAACAATGGGTTATTCAACGTGTTATGTAAACATGTATAATTGTTTATTGTTTCGACACATTATCTTCCCAAGGAAACCAGTAAACATGCCTAAGATAGAGGTTAAAAATAGGACCTGGAAATTATGGTTTTCTCAAAACAACAGTGTTTATCGTTTCCCAGGAAAACTGATGTAAACAAACAAATAAGTCGTTCCTGGCATAATTGCATGTATGTTCTTGTTATTTTGTACTGTCTGTGCTTGATGATGTATATAAGCCGAGGTCACTAAATGTAAATGGTGCCTGCAATGACCCGACAGTAAGTGACGCACACACAGCACGATTCTAAGTAATTCTGTGACGCACGCTGTGTATGTATATATGGATGTTACTCCCGGAAACGCAGTAGTACATCCCAAGTGGTCAGTATTGCGTGGCTCTGGTATGAGTTGTAACCAGCTCACGTGCTGATCGTATAACCCCGCCCCCTTTCACATTCGCGATCTCCCTCACTCTCTCTCTCCCCTAGCATGTATAAATACAAATATATAAATATATATATATATATATATATATATATATATATATATATATATATGTGTGTGTGTGTGTATGTGTGTGTGTGTGTGTTTACGCGCATATAAATATGTATGTATGGATATATGTTTATATTCATATATATATATGTGTGTGTGTGTGTGTGTGTGTGTAAGTATGTAGGGAAAGAGAGTGTGCATAACATTGATATGCCCACAAGCATACACCGCATCCATGTAAAGGTGTGTGTGTGAGAGAGAGAGAGGGGGGACATACATCTTATGTAAGTAAGGATTCTTACCCTGGAGAGGCACAATAATATATTTTGAAATTCGTAAAAGCGATCACAAATTATATGTTAAACTACACCCGACAGCCTTAATGCATGTATTCTTGGACACATTTCTTGATTGAGTGGGTGTTTAAAACAGTTAAAACCACTGACTGATCCTTATCCAGGAAAACCAAATCTTCCTGCTTCCCAGGAACAGAGTGGCGCCTTATCTCTCTCGGGGGGGGGGGGGGGGGTATCAGCCAGTCAATCGCTAGTACATCCAGCCTGGTTGCTTATACACGCAGTCACCGTCGTGCTGCAAATCCTGGACAGCAATAAAGACTGTATTGTTCTCTCTTGGTGTTTAATTAAACCACACAGATACGGCCTTCCCTGACACAACAACGTGTGGGATATCTCGGGGTTATGAACCAGAGTACCTGTGACGCACGAGGCTACCGGATTCAAAATCTCGCCCCTTTGTGTATATATGAAAGTTCCAGTATATTTGTGTACTTGGATTTATATGCTTTGAATAGATTAACGTGCTTTGGGTCAGTTTATATTTGGATTGGCAGTACAAAAACTTGTGCAGGACGAAATTAAAGGCAGTGATCTAAGTGGTGGCATTAGGGAAGTAAAACGGATGTAACTGTGAATGTAGGCCTATCATATCTTATAAATCGTGGACTTTGTTTCATACATACAAGATGTCGGACAGTTGTCGGAATTTAACCGTTATGGATACACCGACGGGCAAGAAACGGCCACATAGTGAGGCCGAGTTCAAACGCTACACAACTGCAACACCGGAAATGCTCATGAGCGAAATGTACGCAGAAAACGGTGACGTACACAACATCATGACGTCTGGTGACGTGCGCAAAAGGCTTCTCGTTTCCGGCAACATCCAAGATGACCCAAGCACCGGTATCTTACGTAAGACGTGTTCGCCAAACTTCCGGTGGCCAGATTCATCACGAAACAGTCAGCTTATTAAAATCTCTGTTACGGAATGCGAAATTTTAGGAGTAGAAAACGTAGTACCCCTTTCTGCTGATGATAGTAAGAGTGACACAAGTGAAGAGAGTAAAGACAGTGCTAACATTGTTAATGGAGAAGTTAATATCAATGAAAGTGATGATGATGAAAAGAAAAGCAACGGTACTACTTCTTCGGATGCAGCGAAGACAGAAAACGCATCAGACAGCGAAACACTGCCGCCACTGTGCACGGCAGAAACCAGTGACGTCATTGTCGGGCTAGAGTCACGGGTAAAGGTGAAAACAGTGGATTATCAAGGCGCTCCGAGGACCGGCGGTGGCGACCCTATCTGTGCTCGGTTACTCGACGAAAATGATGACGTCATAGGCACATCTTTGGAAGACCACGATGATGGCACCTATGACGTCGTCTTTACCCCCTGGGAACCAGGTCACTACCGACTTTCCATCAGTATTTTCGATCGACAGATAAAAGGGAGTCCCTTTCTGCTTAAAGCGACCGAACATAACAACCCCATCATGCAGGTCGGGTCTCGAGGAATGGGAGACCTCGAGTTTAATCAACCAGTGAAAGTTCTGCTCGACCAGGACGGACACCTCTTCGTTCTAGACACCGGGAATAGCCGAATAACAGAACTGGACGCTGACTGGCGCTTTGTGCGTCATATTACATGCGACGGCCTTGACAGACAGGGGTGCACGGGATTTGCCCTTTGTCCCACTGGGCGGCTAGTTATCGTCAACTGGCGTACGCGCTGCGTCACTGAACTCGACAGGGAGACCGGTGATGTCATAAGACAGTTTACGTCACCTGAATTTGTTTTGCCTATTGATATCGCCGTGAACAGTCGCGGTGAATTCGTGATAAGTGACGACGGAGCAGGACGGGTCCTCGTTTTTGATGCGGATGGTTACCTCAAGTTCCGATTACGGATAGGTGTGGATGTATACGGACAGCCAATCCCGTGTCACGGTCACCGTTTTGTAGCGATAGGCAACGATGACGAGATAATCGTCGCTGATAACACTGTGCGAGTTTTTGCGAGATCTGGGCGGCTGCTTTACGAGATCTCAGTGTCCGGTATGGATGACGGGTATTACGGGGGTGTTACCGTCGATCACCATGGCAATATCTTGGCTACCAAATCAGAAAAGCTGTGGGGGGCCATTGAAGTGTTTAATTACGAGAAGAAAATGTTCCAGTCGATCGACAGCCACACCAGCAAACTCAAGCGTCCTAGTGGACTAACGGTGACTCGTGACCACCACGTAATCGTCGCGGACCTTGGAAACAACTGCATAAAAAAGTACCGCTATAAATGATATTTGTATCATGACCACACAAACAGATTTGGTACAGCAGCGCCACCTTACAGGACGTAAGTAAATGAAATCCAACCGATGGGAACTGTGACATTATCCACAAAACCAGAACACAAAGAGACCTGTCAGATTTCATTAGTTTGTTAGTCTGTTTGCTATCTTGTGTGATATTACTGCGGCCCATATGGCAGCTTAAAGAGGTTCAGAAGTAGTAGTCCCTGACCTGCTCATAATCGAACATTGTTGTTCACAAGCACAAACATACATTCATGTAAAAACACTGACACACACACAAACACATATATATATATATATATTGGAAAAAATCCAATAATCCAATGTTGTAAAAGACTCAGTGATTCCAACCTTTTATTTCTGCTGCACCACAGCAAAACATTAACGTATATACATACAATAAATTTAATGAATTCATGGTAAATTACACACGTGCTCTTTCAGACAATCTTAGCTCGAAACCGCTTAATTGTCTAATTCACTCGCCCACTCATTCGACCACTCGCCCAATCACTCATTCTTCCATTCAGTTATTCACTCATTCATTAACTCACGCACTCAGTCATTCTCTTGTTCACGTAATTGTAGTTTCAGTCACTTATTCAGAAAGTCACCCAATCGTGCAATCATTAGCCAAGTCATCCCCTTACACACTCAGTCAGCCATCATTTCACTCGCCCTTCATCCGCTATCTCATATCTTTACACTCATGTTCCGCCCGTACCAATGCCTCAGCCGAGACCATCGCTTTTGAGAACAGGAAAGTGTACAAAATCAAATTGTATTGTTGCGCTCCCCCCTCCCCCCCCCCCCCCCCCCGCCACCCCCCCCCCCCCCCCCCCCCACCGCGCAGCGGTTATACACTGGAGTCGTCCCAGACATCTTTTACGTGTAACCGCTGCTGTCTATTGCAAGGTTCTCTGGGCTGGAACACCAGGGTGCGCACAGAGCACAGAATTGTTATCAGATCCCTGAAAACGTGGTATTGCATGGTTGTGCATCCATATTTTAGATATGCGACACCCGCACTCGTTAGAAAGCAGCGGTTACACGAATGGGTGTCTGGGACGACTCCAGCGAATAACCGCATTTTATTGTAAATATTAAAGGTATATACTCTGACTTAATACATTAACTTTACTTGATTTTTCCACATAAACCAATTTATCTAGAGATGCTATTTTATTATCATAGGTTTGTTTTAAACAGTCAGGCATTGTGCACGGGGATTTCATGACCAGTGGAAAGAACATTCATAAATTATACACCATGCACGTGTTATACATACTAAGCACTAAGCACTGGTAAATAAAGTTAAATATATGCATCGGAGACTCTTACTTGATTTTATTCTTCAAGAAGACCAGTCCAGCGTCACACAGTATAATAGAATGATAGACATAGAAAGCTGCATTTCTTAATAAGCAGCATGGGATGTTCGCTTGTTTTTGTGTGGATTTGTAGTATGAACCGAGTGTATAACCAACACGATATCTTTATCATTCGGCTAGGGGGGTAGACGTTCATCCAGGTTTGAGTGTGTGTGTTTGTGTTTGTTCACAACCTAACTCACGCAGTAATGAATGGAATCTTATGATATTTTTAGTGTATTTCGGGAGTGCGCCTATGTAGGATCGGTTAGATTTTGGTGTGTTTGTTCGGAGGTCTTTTGAAAACATGAGAATGTATGACACACTGCGTGTATGAACGGGATGAGGGTAATTTTAACCAATGATATAATTTTATACTTCCGTCATATTATTCACATTCAGATGAAAAATAAGGCCTGATTAAATTGTTCATTGAACAAAAAGAAACCAGTTAAAATTATAATCAAAACAAAATTAAGAGAGCATCCCGTACCATCAAGGCAAGCAACGCACAAAAAGTTACCCACACTGCAGTCTATGTCTCTCGTGTTATCAACAACAATAGTCTTAATAACGAGAAAACAAAGTGAAACTTGGAAGAACAAAAAAAAAAATACATGAACATAATAAACAGTTCAATACTTTGATGGATCACCACGTGTCACCGCATCCGAGGCGAGAGCAGATACGTCAGACTTTCATATATTCGGTATAACATGCAGCAACAGTTTGACATTCAAATATATATTACCAAATAAATGACAGATGTTAGATCGGCAGAGGAAGCTACATGACTTCTGTGATTTTGTGAAAATCTTGTTTTCTTTATATATTCAATATTTCACTGTTTATATCGTGCATATATAAGAATGCACTATGTTCCATCAAACAGATCGAAGCAACCGGCAACATTTTGTTTACTTTTTATAAAGACATTCACCATGTATGATGAAAACGTTTAAAAGTAAATGCGGCGAGGCCTATCTTTGCTTGTTTGAAATTAATAATTGACATTCAGCAAATTGGCATACCTGGTCTGTCAAACTAATAAGCTTTATATGAGTTCATGAAAAAGTTGATGGTCGAAATTATACACAGCATGCATATATCGGCAAGGGATTTATGAACAAAATAAAACGCTCCCAGATAAATAAATAAAATAATGATAAAAGGGGCCTCTCCAATGAGACGTTTTATATTCAGGGTTCATCGATAAATAAACGTGGTATCTTTGATAATTCTATTTACAAACAATTAAATTAACAAAATCCACTAACCTACAACATAAATGTGATTTATATGTTTGAGTTTATAATTTTAAGAAAGAGCCATAAAACATATTGACTTCCAGAACCAGACGGTACGCTTTCGACGGGGCTCCGGGCGATTTAAGATGGTCGCAAATAAATATTAATTTTGGTTATTTTCCTCCATGTATGCGAGTCGTACTAAATATCAGCCTGTTAAGTGTCCGGCCATTTTGATAAACCAGTAACCACCGTTTCCCAATGCTCAGAAATCTCTGCATTTTCAAGCATTCCAAAGAACTCCTGGTCCACCCATGCAGGCCGTTTCAACCCCCCCCCCCCACCCCCACCCCACTCCCACTCCCAACCCCACCCCTTCCCCCTATAAACCTACACAAACTAGCTAATACAATTTAAGACCAATGAGACTTAATTGTCAAGCCCTCAGTCACTCATTTCCAGTATAAAAACAGTATGAACACAACATATAGACGTCAGTGGGCTATTTATCGCCATATGTTGTGTTAATACTGTTTTTTATACTGAAAACGAGTGCCTGTGGTCAAGACTATACTTGTGTCCCTGGAAACACCTGGGCCTGAGCACCATAGACCCTTCCTGTCACTTCTGATTAAAAATATATAAAGTAACCCAAAGAAAAACGCATTAACAAGCATTTAATTGAGCCTAAGGAGAATCCTTACCCGAGCCGGGGACCGTTGAGCCCTTCTTGTGAAAGTTTGATATATAAGTTAACCATAATGCAAAAGAGATTTCACTTTTTAACGTATTTTCTGGTGTCTGTATATAGGAAACTCCTGAAAGGTCAGGGCCCCCTTAGCCCCATCCGATCAACCCCTTTAAGACTGTATATATATATATATATATATATATATATATATATATATATATATTTATATATATATATATGTTATATAACATATATACGCCTCGTAAAACATACATTTTTGAGTATTTGAACTTAACTAAAACTTCGGCCCTATAGAAATTTCCAGTTCGTTCCCGGGCATCCGGTAACTCCCGATAAAAACTCCATATATACTGTTCCTAAATGTTAAACGCTGCAGAAACCAACAAGAAGTAAGAATGCTTTCCTTAAAACTTCTAATCTATAGAAACGGTATCATTTTTTTTATTGAGCTTTATTGTCTAAGCACCGGGGGAATCGCATCATAGTAACAGTCATTTTGCAGTTCGAGCCTATAGGGGACCATAGTGTGTACAGGATTTACCTGTATTTAAGATCCTTTTTATACAGCGATGGGAAAGCAGTACTTCTTAAACATGCTACAGTGTGCACTTGATAGACCATACACACATACACAAAAGCACAAGTAATACAAACAGTAATATCCCTCCTTCCCTCCGTTCAAAGTATGCGGTTCACCCTTTCTAGCATCTATATTTACATCTTATTATATTCATAAATATATTCATGGTAAATCATGTATCCAAACCTGATCCTAAATACTTTTTATTTTATTTTTTTAATATCCATCTGGGAAGATTAAAGAAATGAAGCAAAGTAATTGGCGCATCGCTTAGCCGCTTCTGTATGACATACTGTTACTGGTATTAATTATGATGGATCATTTTAAACACAACTAGAGAAGAATGAAGGACGTTCTATTTAATTGTTGATTCATGAAACTAATCTGAGCATTTTATAATGGGGAAATGAAAAATATATATAAAATCTGGCTGTATCTGTGTTTTGATGGGTTATTGTTCTCTCAAATGGACATTTGATGTTGAAGCTGCTGTAGCGAGTAAAGACCGTCACCGAAAGTGACTGGAGTCTCGGGTTTACCATTGAGATACATATTCTGAAATGAGGTGCCAAAGGTACACACTCCGAAAAAGAGTCCACACGAAAGATCATTTGTCTAAGGTCAATACATGTATAATCAATAGATGTAGTAATCGCTATGAAAAATTGTTTCTGTAAACGGGTCGTTGTTGTTTATGTGTAAAACATCTAAAATTTCGTTAAAGATATATCATTTGTAGGAAGTTCCGGTACAAATGTCGGATTCAGGGATCCCTTCGCCTCGTGATAGCATTCGTGTTTTCGACAACAATAACAAAGTATGTTAAACTTACAAATGTTCTTATATATATATTATTTTAATTTTATATACGATAAATAATTCCCTCAGTTATATAAAATATAGAGTTATAAAAAAGAATTATCGAGTTGATAAACTTCAGAAAAGAAGAACATACGTTCAAAACACCTCTCCCTCCTCGATACTTTGCGGTAATGTTCTTCCTTTAGTCCCTGGCGTCAGAGTAACGTCAGCATTCCCGCAGATACCGACATGACACCAAAGATTTTGGGCGGAAACAACGGGTTCATATCACTCTGAAAATAAATACGTATGTTTCCCTCCACTCATTTCCCCTCCATACGCAGCGGTTTTACACTGCAGTCTTCCTAGATCTCCTTTGTTTTAACCGCTGCTTTCTATAACAAGATTCTCAAGGTCTAGGTGGCGCCACCTGGTGACCACGGGGCAAAGATTTAATCAGACCAATGAGAGCATGGTACTACACCAGCACACCTGCTGTCGTGGGTCGGATGTGACAGAACCTGTGTTATCTGACCAACAAGAGTGGGTATCGCATGTATAAAATGTGGATCTTGATGCTCAATGCGATACCACGCTCTCATTGTTCTTATTACAATTTGTTTTGCCATGTGTCCACCCTGTTGGTGTTACCCAGATAACATGCTACATAAAGCAGCGGTTACAAAAGGAGCTATGGGAAGACTGCAGTGTATAACCGCCGCATGAGGAGCGTACTACTCATTGTGCTTAGTTCCTTTAGTTCCGTATATTACACACTAAAAGATATATTTTTGCTTATGGGTTTAAATCTTTAACAATAAGAAATACTAAACGGTTTATTCTAGCCACCATACACAAAGAAATATATAAGGTGCGAATCCCTTAGTTTAAGAAAATGAGCGGTATTGGAGACAAAGCGCTATGGCATAAATAAGAAAAAGAAATTGTAATCGATTTTGCACCCGGCATGGCTAAAGAAAATCCACCCTCCAAAAAAACATTTGTCAATAACTGTAAGACAGGGACTTGTTCTGCGACACGTCGCGCCTTCAAAGGGGTTAAGTCGTTACGTTTGTTAAGTTTCCTTGAGTCGCGCGGCAAGGAAGAAGGAACAGGCCCACTGTTGGGGAATCAGTCAAAGAATAAAATGATTGATCATGTTATCCTGTGATCATTTGATCTTCCGTGGTTTCACAGTGTGCCAAGTGTTAAGCGGTCAGCATGGCACAAGTTATGGAGTTATTTCGAAATATCCATGCCTATTTTTATTAGAGATCTAAATTATTAAATAGAAACGAGACCGGGTATGTCCTAGGCAGCATACAGTTTTCCTCACATGCACATATAATCATCAATATAAAGTTAAAAGGCAGATTATTGATGGTATCCTGGAAGTTATGTCGGATGCATATTTTGCCGTACATGTCGCTGTGTGTACAAGCGAATTCTACGACATGCCGCGCGAAAGGTCGCACCGTATACGGCGGCCTTTAAGGTTAGAATCTCCTGTGCAGTGAATAGTGCAGGGCTTCAAAAGATTTCAGGCAAAAAATTATTTAGGGGTGAACAATATCTCTAGCAGGTGGGTAACAGAATGTATTTAATCAATTAAACGATAGTAGTGTTGGCCTTTTTTGTTTATGGTCGAGGAGTTGTGTTTCTGTGAAAATGCTTGGCAGGTGGCGACATCTGGTGGCCAGTTTTAGAAGCTACGATATTATTGAACAAATTAAGAGTGAAGGAGTTGAGCTTGAGTTTGAGGTACCACATGATGCAAAACACTCAACAGAAAAAAAAATAAATTTTTTCCAGTGCCCCCAGCGTGCGCACCTTATATGATAATATATGGCCTGGAAATACGTCCCTCTAACCTAAAACACTCACAAGCAGCGCGATGTATGGTGACGCTATTCCTCCGACCCGGGAGCAGACTAACCCCGTGCTGAGCCCGACCTGGACGACGGTCGGGAGGACCTCACCAGAAAACAGAAACATTACGGCGAAGGCCGCGGTTATGCAGAACTTACCTAGGAACTTATCCAAGCCAACTCTGTAGAGACAAGGTCAATTCTTATCATTAAAATTATGAACAAATCAACCCAAATTAAATGTCTAAACTCCAAACACATTATAGATTTTGCTCCATGATATAACATGTGTCTTAACATGTCTTAAAACATTGACCCCCCCCCCCCCCCCAGTCCTGCCTCTGTAAAATCAGGCCAATTAAAAACACACCTAACCCGGCCATTCCTTCCAATGCGTCAATATAAACGGAGTGAGATTAGCAGGACCAGACACAAAGCGCCCTCTGTGACATTTTTGCTCTTATTAGATATAGTATCATTCCTCGTCCAAGGGGATCTAAACAGCAAATACTCATTAACTATTAAATATACTAATTAGTGGTGTGCCATTAATTGGTAATATCAACGATTGGTCGTTTTCTTTTATAATCTATTAAATCCATTGCATTTTTGCATAATCGATTACAGACGATTAAGTATGCAGATTTAAAAAAAGTCATTTTATCCAGAAAAAATATTCTTTGCCGGATTGTTTAAGAGAAAGAACTCTGCTGTTTGGGTCTGTGTTGTGTTAAATCGGAACGGTTTCCAAGTGGAGCGCTAGCACCGTTATATCTGTGCTAAACAACAGCCATTTTATGAAGAGAATCGCCAAGATTTTAACGTATACCAGGACCTGGCCCAGCTTAGTCCTGTGGAGTCAGATGTGACAACACTGTGAAATTTTCCCCGATCATGGGACCATGAATTTGTAGCAGACGTAGCGTTATATGTGTACACCCGAAGTAAGCCGACTGTAAATGCAGTTTTTTTTTCAAGTCGTTTATTAACAGGTTAGACTTTGCAATATTAAATATAGCAAGCACTTTAGTGTACATGGGATCCATGGCTGTCTTTTTTCACAATGAATATCAATACTGATGTCTATTTTTTTAGTAAATGACAAATTTCAGCTGAAGAAACTTCAGTATATATATACTTACAAAATGTTTGCGGATTTTTATATTGCAATTTCAAACAGATATCCAACCAAAACAGGTCCAACGGTAAACAATGGGCCTTTTTTATTTCAATATCACTTTCTATATGTTCAATTTACATACCAATAAATTAAAGTTAGTTGCTCCGGCAACATTCGATACTCCTTGGCAACATTCTTTGCCCCCTGAGGTTGCAATGTCAGTTTTATAATCCACTATGTAGCATGCACAGGAAACTGTCATATTTGGCATTTATGAAAAGGCATCGTACATCCAGAATTAACATCATGTGAGTTTAGGCAAAATATGCCCAGTGCTCTGTTAATGTAGTTACTTAGTTGGATTTACCAATGAAAAAAAAACAGGAAAAGTAAAACAAACAAAAGACGAAACTACCTTGTGGAACAGCCAGAGTAGCCAGGAGAGAAACCCCTAGCTGCCAGAACCAACAAAACGCAAAGTGGCCATCTCTGTCCAGTATACTTTATAGTCACGTGACTTATGACGTAGGCAGGTATTTCGACAGCTCCGGAGATAAAGAAGTTGAGGAAGGAATTCTAGCTAATTCTGATGAGTTCAGTGACAGGCCGTAATACACCATACTGTTGACCAATCTGTGGTTTATAAAACGATGTGCAAGTCTGCATGTCATTGCATATTTCGAAATATTATGTTGATAAAGAAAACCGTTAAAGTGTCATTACGTTTTATAGGCCAGGTGACACAGGCTCGTGGTAAAGACAATAGAATACCACAATTTAATATGGCCAGCTTAATAACAAATTTTGGTAGTAAATGCAAACTTCAGCCAAATAATACATTTTTTATAAGATCTTGTGACACAGGGCTTGTGCCCACAAAGCACAAGTAAAACCAGTAAAAATACATTCATGTAACATTTGTTGAAAACGATATATATATATATATATATATATATATATATATATATATATATATATTATAGTATTTTCCTATAGATGATGAAAAACCCTTTCATGAACAAATTGCTCCATGAAGAACCTTATAGATTAGAAGGACCCATTATCAGGGTTACTTATTGAGCCCAAATGGTACCCAATAGGACCCATAGAGATGGCTCCATCAAGAACCCTGACCAGAGGGTCTTACCTGGAACCTCTAAGGATTCCCCACTGGCTGCACCCTAAAGAACCCGTAAGGTTTTTACATGTAACCCTTTTTTAGACTGTAGTTGATAGTTGATATAGAAGTTGTTGATTCACATATTATGTTCATATCTGGTTATCGACATTTATAATTCTCGCCTGACGCTCGCCTGTTTATATCATTTAATATACATATAACATATAAAGAGATCAGGACGGACGCAGAAAATTCTCAACCTGGGCGCATATTTATGATGAGGCGCGCATTTACAGCACAGAAAGTCACTCAGACATAATGTAGTGACATGACATGAATTGAAGGTATCCAGTATCTGTCATTACCATAAAGGGCACGTATAAAATGAAGACAATTACTTCATGCCGTATGTTAGATCACAATGAAAAATGCAGTTGCCTCTTTATAGGGCTTGGGTGTTGCCTACAAATTTCGTATTGCAATTGCATGTGTTAACTTATTGCGATACGTATTGCGATATTTCATTGTGTGTATATATATATATATATATATATATATATATATATATATATATATATATATATATATATATATACCACATGGCAAACTGCCATTCTTTAAAAGATATTGCTGTCACACTGATCTTCCTGCAGTTGTCTTAAGATGTGAGAAGAGAACATAAAAGAATGATTGATTATTATGACCGTGTTCAGCAATTTTTTTTTCCTGTATGGAAATATTTCTCGTATACCAATAAGCCGTTAAGTAGACATAAACATTTCCTGGGACGGACATTTGATTTATGGACTGTCAGCTAGGCATGCTTGAACATATCCAACTGAATGTCCAAAGACAAGGTAGCAACTTCACTTCTGGGTGGAGAGGGCTCGCCTTGTGCTTAAGAGTTTGGCCAGGAGTCTTAACGGGGAAGGAGGTAAAAACGGAACGTGAACCCACAACCTGGCAGTCACGCATACAGCCAACTAACCATTACGCCACCACACTCTAAAAGTATACACGCAGATATATATATATATATATATATATATATATATATATAGAGAGAGAGAGAGAGAGAGAGAGAGAGAGAGAGAGAGAGAGAGAGAGAGAGAAAGAGAGAGAGAGAGAGAGCTTTTGCAGTGTGGCCTTACCAAAAAAAGAAGAAAAAGCAAATCAATGGAAGGGACACGGCCAGTTGCAGATAAAAATGATCCCTGATGAAGAAAGCGATACCGGCCAAGGTTACGTAGCCTTTAGCCCAGAAGTACTCAACCCCAATGCCAACATCAGCTCGGTAGGAGGCGGTGGTTATATCAAGCACTGAAACAAAAATACTGCAACATAGTGAATAATGCCTGTTCAAACCTGTATTAAAGCAGGCCCCGATTAACATAAAATGAGGCAGATACGTCCAAACAATGAAGCACTTGAACCCGATTAAGGGAAAGTGGTCCTTTCAATGTGTTTGGTTGTACCATTACCGGTTTATATCGCGTTTGTTTCCTAGACACCAAATACTCCTATTAATGTCGCACACTCCTAATAAATACTCCATAAAATGTCAGCTGAATGAAATTTTTACTTCAAAGATCAAACTTATGTCGTATTTACTCTATACCCGAAACATTATACTGGTAAGATCCTTTCAGGGTTAGTTCCAGATTTTAATCAGGTCTATTACTCCGAGGGGGCAGGTATCTCACATACATGGCACAGGCGCTAAACACTATTGATTCACGTGGTGGGCTATATTTCAAGACTCACTGCTCCATCCCCTGCCTAACCAACATTCTCACCGAATACGTTAATTAATTTAATTCTCTTTTTTGACTACCTATCCACCTAAACGATACCACACCAACTCAATAATTGCTTAAGACGACTTAACAATATTTCTCCTTTGCCGCTTACACTCATATTCTTATTATTCTTTATAACTAAATATAATAAGAGCCTGAGTGGAACGGTCAAGTAGAACACTTAAAAGCGTGGACCAGGCAGGCATCATCATCCTTGACTTAATACGTAACGTACTAATATGTAAATGAGAGGGAATCCCGACCTGCTTCAGTGGCCTGGTGACGTGGTAATATGTAAATGAGAGGGAATCACAACCTGCTTCAGTGGCCTTGTGACGTGGTAATATGTAAATATCAAGGATTCACCTCATTCAACGGACAGGCCGTTCGCGCAACTACCAACGTTCCTTAGTGACCTCATACCGAGTATTGAATTGCCTCATATTTACGTTATATTAACGGTCTGGTATGTTTACCTTAAAAACTCACATATGTAAACGATTACACGCAGAAAAAAAGTACCTAAGATAAACGCCGTGGTAAACGTCCCAATGCCTCCCATAGCCCCAAGGGACCGATACACAAGAAAGACCAAGAAATGTGGAGCGAAAGCTTGAGCGATATTCATGAGCGTGAACACCACCGTCGATATGAGAAGGGATTTCCGACGACCAAACCTGAAAAAAAAAACAAATACCGTATTTAACCTACAGAGCGCCACTCGTCTATTTAGAACCTAGAACAATATTTTGAAATTTTTATAACTCACTTTAATGACAGATCATCCCAGTGATGTAATGCAAGGTTTTTCGGCCAACGATATGTCACCAATCAAATTTCCCTGTGATTATGCGTTGTCGTTTTAAGGTATATGGTAACTCTGAATTGTAAAAAAATGAACGATTTCTACGGGACCAGAGAGGGTGATTATTCTATTGAGTACGGTATTTCAAGGCAACGCGGACATGTTAACCAACATAGTGCAGAGGTGTAGCGGATATGATAAACTGTATTGTCTAACAGGGGCTTGTGGCAGATCAGACAATCTTTTCTGTAAGAGTAACCCTGTAAAAAATGTTTAAACAAATTAATAAATTAATACATTACAGGTTCACCAGACTCTCTTTTGCGAATTTCATACCGACACTACAATCAATATACAACCAAATGACAGGTAACTATCCTTAAATATTCCCTGTCAGGTTCCTTACTCCCATATTTCCCTGTATTGAATATCATCAAAGCTTATGGCTTTTTCACTCTTTGAGGAATCGGGACATGCTGCGCGCTCAATGTTGTATCTTATTCTTTTTGTTTACTTACTCAGTTTAGTTGTCAATTATTATTGTATCTATTTTACCTGAGGACCTTTCATAATCACACTCTATAATATATACATAAAAATAACCAATAATAAAGCAGAAAGAGTCGCACTGTGACATATCGGAGATAGTTCCAAAAAGTATGACGCCGACCATCAACCCAGCGAATAACACAGATTTGCCAACCGCCTGTAGCCATTTTTTGTCGCACACTAAGTCAAACTGCAATGAATGTAAACAGTGAAGTTTGCCACATACCATCTAGAGTATGGTCCAGAAATGTGACCATAAGGGCCGCGAGTTCTGAATATAAGTGGAATCTCCGTAGTTCAGTTTCTGTGATTCCAAATCCTTAAAACAAGAAAGAAAAATGTTTGGTGTATACTTATTGTATTATAAGCGTTATTATCTCTTCTATTCACATCTTATATGTGCACCTTTTCAAAGAACGGTCTCGCTGATATTTCGTGCACAACGATAAGGTTACCGCCAAGCTCTAAATTAAGGGAGTACAGATCATACTCCTCCACCTGCAAATAAATATTTAATGCTTCCGCCAGGAGGTCATGCATTCATCCACGTTCGTGTGCGTGTTTCAGTGTGTATTTGTTTACAACATAATCCACGCAATAAGTGAATGCAAACACATTGTGTGGGCTTGCATTACCGATTACTTAGAATGCAGATTGATAATTCGTTATAAAAGGCACAGGTAATTTTCTAGTAGGTATAGGCATTGGCCCCTTGATCAAGAGCTGGTTCATGCGCAAAGTGTCAGAGTACTACAATGCTATGTACCGATGTTTATTTATATATTCTGACATATCACCAAGGTGAAGGAGCATTGTCGTATATAACAAGACAAGTACATACCTGAGTTACAAGTGTTGACGTGTAGAGGGATGTGTCATAGATCCATCCGTGCTGACAAGCAGATTGAGAGATTGTTTCCGATGAGGGAACTACCATTAACCACCGATCCGATTGATTCTCTTATATCTGTCTCCGTCAAGGAGTAATTTCTGTCATACATAACACAGGTGCTGTAAACAAGCTCTCGGTTATTAACCTCTCTTGGGATGCTGTACAACTTCTTCTCAGACAGTGACAGGTTCAGCCCGTCAAGCCCAGGAATAAAACACCAGTGATCAGGGACGGCCATCAAAAATACAATGCTCATGTCAGTTATGGCTGTGCCAATTCCTATTAATCATAACAGGAAAAAACATTTGCTGGTATCTTCCAAATCCTCCAATTACACCCAGAACATCATCGAGCTTCATCCTTACGTCGTCACTCTTTGCAGGTAGATTGTGTGGGTATTTACGCCGCCTTATGCTTACAAATGTTCTTGACCATTGTCGAGAGTCAAATATACGTAACTACTTTGAATACTCAGTGCAACTCATGATCTCAGTAAATAAAGTGAAGTATGCGTCTCCTTGACATCAAGGACGGTCCAAATCTTGAAAACGCGCGCTTGGAACACATATTCAGATATTGATTTAAGGTGAATATACAAAAAAGAGACTTAAATGTAAACTCACACCCTTCTCAAGAGCGGATAAAGAAAATTGGAAAATGAGGGCCCAGCCCAGAAGGAGTAACGAGAAAACCTTGAAAAAAGGCCCCAATGCCCAGAAAATGACACTAAGGCCGCAGAAAATGTTTTAGCCACATACAAAGTTGCAGTGGCTTAAAAATACGCATCAACAATGTCCCCTTCTCAACAATGTTCTTGACCTTTTTGTCTCGAGTGAAATGCAACTAAACTGTAAATAAGCTGCATCACTCATGGTCTCAACTAAAACTAGATGTGATCGGACCTTGGTCCTCAGAGGGACCCACATTTCTGGTAGTGCTGGACTAGTTTACATATGGGTGAAAAGTTCTGTTTAAGTTGAAAAATATGACAAACAGAATTAGTTTTTTATCTATATGCTTGAGGCAAAAATACTACTTGTTAAAAAAATATAATATTAAAGACGATATGTCTGAAATAATGTGTGCGATAGAAATCACCGATCGTACTCTGTTGCCCATTTTTGATTTTGAGCAAGTCTGTATTTCAATAGGTCAAAGCCCAAAAATAGGCACCAATGATCCCTGAGAAAGAATTTGAGAAAGATCAAGCATGCTTTTGTTGAGATATCAGGTGCGAAAGAAAATCAATGCTTATGCTGTGAATTAGGGAAAGCTAAATTATGTTACTGTTGAGATATTGTGCGCGAAAAAAAAAATCAGCGATTGGGCTGTGGCAACCATATTGCAATTCTGACAGATCGATATTTCAATAAGTGTGGAGCACTTGTACGTACCAATCATCCCTGTGAATTTGGGAAAGCTGAAGTATGTTGTTGTTGAGTTATTGCGCGCAAAAGAAAATCAGTTATTAGGCTGTGGCGGCCATATTGGAATTCCGATAGGTCTGTTTTTCAATAGGTCTGGAGCCCTTGTATGTACCAATCATCCACGGAATTTGGGAAAACTAAAATATGTTGTTGTTGAGTTGTCGCGCGCGAAAGAAAATGTCACTGACGGAAGGACGGAAGGACGGAAAGACGGAAGGGACGGACTGACACGGTGATCACTGTAGGGCTCCGCTTGTCATAATAATTATCAAGTACGTAGCCTCTAAAGGTAGAAGTATTTTCCGCAGAGGGTTCCGCCCCCTATAAGCTTAAAAATGCGATCGTTCTTAACATTTTTAGATATAATTGATTTGATAAATGATAAAAGTGCCCCCTCCCCTCCCCCAGCTTGCATTGCTTTGACCAAGTAATTCTCAGGAGTCCTTGCAGTTACTGCATTTACAATACTAATTTATACCAAGGAACAGCATAACGAAAATGGGGAAAGGGCGAGTTTCCCTCTATCCTTGGTATGAAAATGTGTTTAAAATCTAACCATTTTATTGTATATATTTTTTGCCCATCTGGTTCCTTAATTCTAGAGGTGGTAAAACCCTCGCCTCGAATGCACTTTGGATGCATGTGTACATTTCCTACTCATGTTCCAAGTTGCATGTAAATCATTGAAAATGTTTGTTAAAAAAAAATGGTTTCCGATTTTCCGTCAAACTTCCAATGCCTGAATAAGAAATAGCAACCTTGAGCACTTTAAATAGTCATTTACGGTAACCGAAGTCGTTATGATAGCTAAATATCATTTGATCGCTAAGTTTAACGAGACACTTACTAGAAGCCAATCGCCTTAAGGGGACCAATGGTATTTAAACATAAAATAACTTTAACTATGCAAATTGGTAATAATGAGTTAAAAAAAAATAGAATTTGCATAGTTTATATAATATAAACTTATTTAATTTACATGAATTGTACAAATAGTTATTATAACTAATCAACGCACTCCCCACGGCTCAGATGATGGCGTTCGGTAGACTTTAGGGGTGGAGGACAACGGGGTACCCGGAGAAAATCACCGGTCTTGGACGAGCAACTACAACCATTTTTCATTGACACACCGGGGATCGATCCCATGTCGCCAGGGGGAGAGAGCCGAGCGTTCCCCCCTCGACTGTCCAGGCCCCAATATGTGTTGATGGGTATAAAATTTATTTCCTCGACTAATTTGGTTTGTTCCTTAAAATGTTATATGATTTTATATAAAAAATTAATAATAATATAATATATGTAATACAATATAATATAACGATTCTTTACATTGTTTTTATTGGTCTATATTATAAGAAAAACTTTGCATGGTTTTATTTTATGCGTCAGCATTTCCATTTCATTTATACATTAATAAGAGAAATTATAGAAACAGACAAGAATATGAACATGAAACAACAAGTGTTTGAATGTCAAACGATGTCCACCTTTTAGCTTAACTTTAATACGATATCGATTCTGAAGCTTTATTAGAGGAAATGTTCTTTTACGACACTACGACCTTCAATATTTACTTTCGACCTCTGATCTATGACTGATCAATTTTTCCGAGCACAAGGTTAAGTTTTAATGCTGTTCACTCTACTGTGCCCTCTCCTTCATATCTCTGACAAAATACCAATATTTGATATGACTTCTTTGGAAGTGCATACATAATCGTTTATGATCGATTATAAAAAAAATGCAGTTCTGAAAAACGATTCTGAAAATCGATTATGAAAAACAACGACTATAAAAAAAACAACAATCTTCAACATAATCGATTAATTGGCACAGAACTAATTAATATATATATATATATATATATATATATATATATATATATATATATATATACCGATCACGTAAACGTGTCACAATAAACAGAGAGGCTACAGAAGGCCAGCAAAACACAGATTCATACTTCAAAATAACTATAAAACAAATCTACCCTGTTTTCCGTACTTATTGTATTATGAATTTTATAACATAACTTTAACATAATACCATTCACAAATTTACTAATACCATTCACAGTTTTACTATACATGATGTACTAGAATCAAAGACTATGTTTAAAGCGTGTCCTGTGTTTATTATGCAACATAACCTGTGAACATCTGTCTGGAGAGTACGTGTGAAGTTAACCCCTCAAACAACCATTTAATCAAGAATCTAATCAAGGAGGTGAACCATTTGAGCCCGTGGGGCGAGTCATATCAAATGTCATCTTATGTATCTGTAGTATGTCCCCATCTATTTACTTTTGCCACCACATTGGCAGCGCAATTAAAAACACTCTGAACCCCAGCCAATTGATAACAGGTACACCATACAACACATTGTTACAGTAATCCAACTTGCTGGATACTATACTATGCACTAGAGTCTTTGCCGCACCTACAGACAAATGACGACATGTTCTAGAAATCTTTCTTAGCATATAGAATGAACCTTTATATATCCTGTTTACTTGCTTTCAATCAAAGCAGAGGCGTCTAAATTAACGCCAAGGGTTCGAAAAAATGATGCTGTTGTAATAATCCCTTGGTCCCCCAACTGTTACTGAAGTGCTTGATAAAGATTTCCTTGAAATAAAACTTATTTCAGTTTTATCTTCAAAAAGCTTGAAAGAGTAACATCTCATCCAAGTTTTAATATCCGCCATACATGCTTGGACACGACCGATGGCCTGCCTCTCATTATATAAATAATCCAATCAACTAAATCAACTATAACACTTAAATACCTTAGTCCCGAGAATAGAGCTCTGCGGAACACCATATAACAGCTCTTTGGACTGGGAAGTTACATAATTCGTTGTCGCACTTAAATATCAGGAACTGTCGTGCATGATTGACGGATGATAATATTCTATTAACTTATATACATTTAACAGATATAAAAAAAGGGAAATTTATTATAGAAACAAAGGAGATTTTGGTTTTCATTATTTTATACAATTAAACGGGATATACAAGTGTACGATATGCAATTAAGCAGGATCGACTAAATATATGTATATGTATATATATATATATATATATATATATATATATAAGGTAGAGTTACCCTCCGGTGTAAAGTGCTCTATGGCCCTCAGACAAGCGATATGTTAGAATCTAACAACATTCACCTGATGATCGAGTCGCATCCCGTGAAACAGTCTGTAGTGAATTTAGTGTTGTTTTTCTTCAGTGTCTCATATATATATATACATATATATATATATATATATATATAAATATATATATATATATATATATATATATATATATATATATATATATATTTATATCATTCCGAGTAGGTTCCAGTGCTTGCAGTGTAGTGCTCGATACAGCTAAGGTCGAGCAGATTAATTAAACGTTAAGCACGCTTGAGCATCATGTTATAACTCGCAGTTTCACGCCGTTGCCGGTGTTGGCACCCGGGCGATTATCAGATAAATGAGATATAACTGTTACTTTCTTTTTACACGATTCAGTAGTTTCAGACGTCGGCATTTCGAATTAATTCACTTCACCTGTTTAATAGGATTATCAACTTGTCGCTTTTCTTGTGCAGTATGCTGTATTTCTCCTCCATACAGAGGTTACATTGGCCCGAGGTGCGTATTGTTTTATAGCGTTGGATTATTTCCCAGGTGGGAAACCTGCTTTCTCAATATTTCTGATATATATATATATATATATATATATATATATATATATATATATATATATTTGTGTGTGTAGGCGGGGGGGGGGGTTATAGAACACATTTCACTGTACATCACAAATAGCACAGGAGCTTTCCCCAGCTCGCTATCTTACAGCGCAGGCACAATTATTTCGCAAGTACCTGTAAAGTACCGATGAACCTGTAACTAAGTACGCACGATCAGCAGAGCATGAGCTCGGTACATACAGGATCTTTCATGCAACAATGCACAGCACTCCGCTCAGTCAAGCTAGCGGAGGTTTGCCTCAGGTGTCACATTGTTGAAATTTGTAGAATCTCCTCAGGGACGCCCACGAGGACTAAAGTCTTCTCTTAAAAAAGGATCCACCTGTTAGAAAAAAAGAGGCCCAGGCCGCATAAAATTGTCTGAATCACCTAAAAAATCCCAGTGGCTTAAAAGAGATCAGCAGAATTATAACAGCACATTATAAAACTCATTGAAACTTCTGCTATGAAAGTATTGAATATTTTCACTTAATTTACATTAAGTTAAGGCAGCATACCTGTTGCAGACAATGAATTCAGGCCACTCGGAAATCAGGCCATCTCGAGTCCAGTAGAATCTATCATATACTGTAATTCTTTTATGCATGTGCGAAATACTACAGGATTCTATAAAATGACTATATATACCAAGAGTTAGCTCTTCTTCGGAATCTAAATGTAAATTAAAATTTAAGTAAAAAGCATATACAAGTCAACGTAAAATACATATGATAATCTTAATTTTTTATTTTAAATTTTATTTTAATAAGGGAATTTGTATTGGACTCAGACTCGGACTCGGATTGCACTCGGGTTCCAATTGACTTGAACTCGAAGAAGGTGGACTTGGACTCGAACCTGAAGGACTCGGACTCGGACTCGAACCTGAAGGACTCGGACTTGGACTCGAGTAGCCTGTACTCGGACATGCACCCGTACTCGGATGGTGTGGACTCGACTACAATACTGGTTTATATCATATGATAAAGTATAGACCGGCACAGAAGGATCGAATCAATATGGTATGAACTGTTGTTAAAATTTGCTGCACGGCATCCCCTGTAATGAACGAGTGTAGGGATGTTACCTCACGGTTTCAGATGGATCGACATACTATGATAATGCTTTTCATAGAATCCCTTTAGATAAAATTTACTTTCTTTACTCATAACCTGGTGGTTTTGCTGCATTAAGAGACCCCCCCCCCCCCAGCCATTGAGAGAACGGATGTGTACAAATGTATGCTCCATTGAAATTTTTCCTGATTAAAAAAACGAGATATAGCGAATTCTAACAATATATTTAATGTGTTTAGTAGCTCAATCTAGACTACATAGTTATCCATTTTCAAGCAGTTCAACTTTTGAGAGATACATTTTCAGGCCGTATAAGTATAAACTCAACATATAAAACATTTAGAGGAATACACCCTTGTTACTAGCGTTATATGGACAAGCCAGGCGCCATATATCTGTGAAATTCCCATGAAATATAACTAGTGGTTGCACGCAATTGTATTGGTTTATAAACTACAAATATTAGACTAATAACTTTTAATGAGTCTATTCATAGAATTCATTGGAATTCTTAGCAATATAATATATGTTATAATTTAAATTCCAATAAAAATCATTGTTCAATACATTTACTTCGATAGGATATATATATATATATATATATATATATATATATATATATATATATATACGTGTATATATACACATATGTATACATGTATATTATAATGAATATATCCATAAAATATGCATAATACCTATTTTAAACAATTCCCTAACAAGTATAAACGATCTCTGTTGATTCATGTGCCAGAAATGTTTGTCAAACTCATATTTAAAGATCACAGTGTATAATATAATTATATATTATTATTATGTACTAAATAAGTCTTCATTTAAGAAAAGTTCGCCTCCACATATTGGATATTTCTTTGTGACTTCTTTTTTTTTATACGAGAGTACAGCAATCGCCCACACACGCGCCCTGCGAGCCAAGGTAGCCATTAAAATGAACGCTATTTTACCTCAGTAAAGAAGTGATTGTTAAGCTGTTTACATTCCACATTCAACAACAGTTCATAAAGGTGTACCACCTCTCCGGGCGTTCGGGCGGGGCAGCTAGTGAGAGCCTGTTAGTATATGTATAGACGTCCTGCGCAGATACCGTCAGACAGAGGGATCTGCCGACACCAGAAGAACCTCATCTATTTCGTTCGTGTTAAATTATTTGTCTGTGTCTGTGTGCGTGACGTATCATCGAATTCTCAAAGGTAAGTTTGTTACTACTTTATATAAATAATCATATGGGTGTTTTATTATCTTATTTATTATAAGTAAATGTTATCACAACTATATTTCCGAAGAAGATATGAACGCATTTGTTAAATACGGCATATACATGCATAAAAGCCAATGTTACATCAATAACTTAAATGTGTAATATTCATAGCTGTTAAAAAGGCTGTTATTATATAAAAATTTATTTATTCATAATTTTGCAATTTGTAAATTAAAATACTAAATGACTATAAATGCAAATATTCAATACCACTTGCATTTTGTTTTCAAATAAATAAATTTATGTATATATATTAATATATATATATATATATATGTATGTGTGTAGAAATAAGATAACTAAACAACATCAAAACATAAATATGTGCATGTGTGTAAGCATATATAGCATATATGATGCAAGCAAGCTAGTGTATATAGTATATTAGTTTTCGAGGTATACCGTATGCCGCTTATTGCTTGAGTAGCATTTTTTAAACAAGGATTTACCAGGAAATGTTTTGTTTTTCATCCTTGAATAAAGCTGATTTATTACAACAGAAGAAAAACATGTGTTAATGTGAAACGAAGGAACTAACTAAACCCAGGCGCCAATACTTGCAGACTGTATGATCATGAATATTTCAAGTACACTGATGAACCTGCATCACATATACTGCCTATACTAATTTTCTAACACACACACATATATATATATATATATTTATGATTAATATATTTTATAAATATTCTTAAGGTTAAGTTTGTTTGATTTCATCCGTTTTGTACTATAGTACTGTTTAGTGTGAGCAATGTGAGAATTCTAACACTGTTCCAACGAAATAGTGTACTGTAGTTCATACAACTAAACATTAATTAATTAATTACTAGATGCACCTGTGGAAAATCCACAGTTCCGCTTTTCGCAGGGACATTTTGGCATGTGGTTCACTAACATGAAATAAAGATTATTGGTGCTCGAATGCTAGTAACCCTCTCCACTAAAAAGTCAGCAAAGAATGGCAAAAATGCTTATTAAGAAACTACACAAAGAAATGCGTTTTTCAAGAGACGTGAGGCATAAATAAATTGTACGACTTTGAGTGAGAATGTTTTCCCCCGATAAAACAACATGTACACAGCATCATTATTGGTAGAGTGATGACAATATAATAGATATAACGATTATATATTGCATCCATTCATTGTGATAATAATTTGAAGCTATTATAGGAATATATAGCAAAAAATGAAAGTTCATTTTAAAAACTTTGTAAAGATACTCCCAGAGCAAGTTGACATCTTTCGGTGAAAGTCTATGGTAAAGACATTACTTAAGCCTTTAATTCGTAGTTTAATTAAATCAACTAAAAAAATCTATGCAAGCATTTTCTTAAAAATGCGTAAATTATTATGAAAAAAACCACAGCATGAACAATCCGAAAAATTGCAGAGGAAATCAGGATAAATATAATATGTTTGTTTCTTGTTTCTAATAAGTGTGTAAAATATGAGTTTTATGACCCATAAATGCAATTTTTAATGTTCTTTTAACTTTTGAATAAAAACAGAAGTGTCCAAAGACTTTTTTAGGTACCAGAATATAACGTAATTAAAGATGTTTAATATTATATTTATTATTTTTTTTATAAAAGATTAAACATTTATGAAAATTGGGATAAAACATAAATAAGAAATATAAATATAAAAACATAAATAGATTTCATTGGTGTTATGACCATATCTGAGGTGTATGAGAGGTATCGTGAAACGATGGAGGGTCCAAATTTGAGTTCTATATTGCTGACCTGTATCACAGTCAATGAATTCTAATTAATTTGTGAAGAGGTAAAGGCCCGGCAGGACAATTTTCGAAATTCGTGGCCTCCTTTCAAAATTAGTTAAAGAGTTTTTAGGAGGAGCACGCATCTTGGTCCCTTCTAAACAAGTCCCTGCTATTTTTATTCTTCTCTTTAATTCATCTGACACTTTACAGTTGATTTCTCTCAATGATATGCACCTTAGTGTAGGAGAAACCGTGTCATTTTCCGGCAGTTTTATTAATATCTAAACTGAAGTGAACAAGAAGCGAAACGTGTCAGAACAGTCACTCACTTCTTGTCTGAAGATGAAGCCACTTTATGATTTTCTAACAACACTGGATTTACATATAGTCTGTGATGAACACTAAAGTTATGCATCTGATAGAAGAGAAAATATAACAGAATGGAATGGTGTCCTTTCGTTTTTTTTTTTTAAATTAAAATAAACCAATAATTTCGAAACGCATATTTTGTGCGCAAAATGGCAGCCCTCCATGAGCTGTTTCGAGAACCCGGGTTAAATGTATGGTCAGGGTTAAAAAAGGGCCCAGGATGTGACACGAAAATACTCCGATGAAAGCGTCCAGGCGACCTCTGGCGAGAGAGTTTGGTGGCAAAGGGTCGTGTGTCGGCAAATTTTAATATCACTTTAATATCGCTTTCTTTTGACCACGCCCAAATCATCAAATTACAGGATGAATATCTGAAACTATACAATAATATTACCAAGGAAGTTTTCACCATATGGCTAAACACAATATCTCCGTACCGAAGTCCTTGTTATATGAGCAAAAGCATCCTTCCGTCCACATGAGGGATCGTTCCTTCTTCTGAAAAAGCCCGTGCACGGTTATCATGTTTGTTCCTCCATATATCACGATTTGTCCGTCTGTTTGTGTTTCTGTAAGCACCCTTAATCAAGTATATTCTTTGAAATCAATTTTCCTGATCCAGAATTCGATGTAAAGAATATGGAAATAATAAAGATCACCACATAAAGGAATTATGCCAATGTTTTTAAGTATGCATTTCGATGATCATCTTGACCATATCAAGAAGTGTAAGTAAGCTCTATTTAATATTTTGCGAAATTGTTCGAGAAATAAAAAAATGGCTGTCTACAGAATGATAATTACATTGCTTATACTGAAGGTAAAAAGGATAAAAGATTGTCTGGTGCTAGGCCGGTCGTCTATGACATACATTGTGGGGCGACGGTTGTTAACAAAGACCGCACGAATATCGGCCTAGTAATTGAATACTTTTTACTCAATATATTCCTGTAGCCCCCCCCCCCCACCCGAGGAGGTAGAACCTGTTTAAAAGCAGCCAAAATCCTCCTGTCATTACAAAGTTGATAGACTTGAACTCGTTTCGCTCCATCAGATTTCGGTCCTAATTTCTGCATCAGCAAATTTGAATGACGCTCTGTTGGTCTTTTGTTTTTTTTTTGTTCGTCTCCCTTTTCTGTGGGATCCACATCCGAATCCAGACACTTTTGTTTGAAGTGTGTGTTAGGAAGTGTCTCAGATATGTTTCAATTATCCATTTTCTAATTATATATTCACTGTATCCACAGAAAGGGTACCTTTATTGATATTTTTTTTTAAAGTTTTATCGATTTAAAAAATATTTCAGTTGAAAGACATGAGCCCCAACCAGTTAGAATGAGAATTAATGGTGGAAACATTTAGAGAAATGAAAACATAAAAATTATTATTTTATTCCGAATTTAGATTTTTAAAGTAAAAGGAACGTCCAGAAACTGCACACTTTCATCACTAATTAGCGCGAAGATAGAGGGCATATTCGAAACAATTTCTATATTATTTTAAAATTAATAATAAATTAAAATATTTTAATATTGTCCGAAAGATGATTAGGTTCCACCATTCTGGGTACCATACTGCGCATATATTAAGAGTACAAACTGCAGTACGAAAGACTAGGAAATGCGCCGAAATAAGAAATCTGGGTAGACTGTTGAAGCATTCACAAAACCAGGTATGTCATACCTGGGGACAGCTAGCTGAGAGGGGTTACATACAACGATGTTATAGGCATTGGTAAGAAGACGAGATATAGTTGTATAGACATGCATGACTGATTCGGTATGAACGGATCAGGTTTTATAGGTTACCGTATTGACGCGCGTAGGAATGTGAATTGAAGGAAATGTTTGACAGAGGCTGTCACAATGACCTGATTCTAGCATCAAACGAATCTGTGTGCATGCGGTGAACGTTGGTGTGAATATTAATGTTATACACTATCTCTCTCTCTCTTTCTCTCTCTCGCTCTCTCATACATATTAACATATACATATATTTATCCATACATATTTACATGCACGTAAATACCCACATATATAACGGTGTGTATATATATATATATATATAAATATATATGAGAGAGAGAGGGGGGGGGGGGGAGGGAGAAAGAGCAAAAGAAAGAGAAAGAACGAAAGAAAGAGAAAGAGCGAAAGAAAGAAAGCATATTATGCCAAATAAGTAAATGTGTTTTATATCCACCAATAAGGAACCAACATGACTTTGCTGCTGACTTGCCTTATTGCCTCGTTTTGGTTGGGAGCCATCAATGGAGGGAAGATTTACTACAACCAGAACACTGGAGGACGTATGTCTTTTTTACTTAAACACACGCACCTGACGTATACACGCATCAACTGAAAATGTTTGAAGATAACTATCTAAGAATTTTTTTCATATATATATATATACATAAATGCAAAATATTCAGAGCGTATAACATCTCAAGAGAGGTAGTTGGGCCTTATCATTATTACATACATAAGATAAAGAGTGCAACGTGTTTAGAACTTTCGTTGATACCACAATTTCTTTGAAGGGGTCAAGACCAAAAATAAGGTTTAAAGTTTACGTTACTGGGAGAAAGTACTTTTTTGTGTAATTTCCTAACCTTTTAAGACTTATCTTAGCCTCTTGAGGTTGTGGCTTGTTTTAGGATATTGATCCTTCTTTGTAAATGGTAAAGGCGCTCCCTCCATGCACCTCTGGTAACCGAATATGAACACGAATTAACAACATTATCGAGGACATGGAGATACCAGAGAATAAAATAACCATAGAAAAATAGGGGCGGAAATCAATTTTGGAGGTGGTCCTGGATTGAAAGATAGAAATTCGTTTGCACAGACCACCGTTATAATTCTATTTGAAAAGCATTTTAATTTGTTTACAGAAAAGGGGTACAGTGAGGTGTCGGACGGAGTCTGGATGGACTGGGTGGATTTGGACCGAAACGGGATGCTGAACGAACACGAAAACATTCACATGTACGCCATCTGGTGATCGCTTGTGATACCAACACCTGCAGAACCCGCTTGTTTTTCTTGTTTTTTTTTTTAAGGGAGATCGCACATATTTATGATTAAACAATATTTTAAATATTCATATTTGAAATCGTACTTATTAAAAGTTTGAATAAGGTATAATCATAATTGATATTTAAATTATAATCAAAATGGTGACGATATTTGGGTTTGAAATTTCATGTTCAGAAAGTTGAATCTCAAAATGAACGCTCCTTATTAAAAGTGTGTTATGATAAACCCATATTGCGGCTGCTATTGCATTTAAAATCTAAGAGTACTTCTATTCGTTTTTAATGATGAAAATGATTAAATTAATAAAAAATAATTATAGGAACAGCTACGCGATACAAAGGGAAATTGTAAACTACTGGGCCTTCTAAACTTTCTACCACTATAATAATAATAATAATAATAATAATAATAATAATAATAATAATAAGTTTATTATTATTATAATTATTATTATTTTATTATTATTATTATTATTATTATTATTATTATTATTTTTATTATTATTATTATTAATTATACCACTTATTTAGTTTGTTCCCCCAAATATTTGTTATCAGTACTACTGTCAATGCAACTAAAACAGACAAACTGGTCAATTATCGTCATCATATTCTTAGGCTTGAACTGCTGCTCCCTGGTGACCATTGCACGTACTATTGTTCCGGCGGAGAACCCTTGGCGGCGGAAGTCGACAAAGGCAGCACTATTAGCCATATAACCCCAAGCATCGACCAGATTAGTGAGTAAATAAAACCGTAGCGAATCTGATTTGTCAGGCATAACCATATTCTGAGGTACACAAACGTATACTACGGGTATGAAAGTCCGACAGAACCATGTAAATAAGTACATAGACCTATATTACAAATATCACAAGTGTCCGACACGAGCAGATACGGAAGAACATACACGTGTTTATCAATCAAATGTATCGGACAACCAGAAACGTGCTTTCATAAACGTAAATGAAAAATCTGATATTTTTGACAACCAGATAAGTACGTACATATACTTAAATAGCAAATCTGATGTATCCGACAACCAGATACGTGCTAACATAAACGTATATGACAAACCATTTATGCCCTAAACATCCAGGTACGTAGGTTTATCAATATAAATTACAAACCCTATTACACCGACACATCAAGATTCGCTAATACATAGGAAGCACAGGAAAAGAAAATCAGGGCCTGGTATATCAAGGTCAATTCTAAGCTCCATTAGCCAGTGAATCACCTAATGAGCATGTGAGCTATATGGCAACAGGACAACTATCCCCTGGACATACCCCCCGGACAATTACCCCCCGACAATTACCTCCCGACAATTACCCCCCGGACAATTACCCCCGAGACAATTACCCCTCAGGACAATAACCCCCTCGGACAACTACCCCCCCCCCCCAGACAACTACCACCCAGGCAAATAACCCCCGGTACAATTACCCCCCATGCATGTGAGCTATATAGCAACAGGACAACTACCCCCTGAACAATTACCCCCATGGTATAAATCACATTTAAAGTACACGTTATACATTTAAATATATTCTTTGTTGCTAATGAGTAGCACAGAATTCCAAAGAAATAAATAAAATTAATTGCAAACAAAAAATAAAAAAAAAATCTCTTTAGATAATAATATCATGCTATTACTTATTATGATATTACTTATAGAGAATGAATGTTATTCCCTTTTTGAATGGAATTATATTGTAAGCTTGCGGGTGGTTATATGGACCATAGGTTTATAAAGATTTTGTTTTACAACTTGCTAATGTAAAGCAAATTTCATATAATGGACTTTTTACCATATATTTACAATTTTATTTACAATACACAATACAATCATCTGAGAGACATTGCCTAGAACTAGTAAAAAGCTACTGAAAAGTTGATGTGATGGATTTTTTTTTCTGTTTTTACAATATACATGATGTATGCACCTATGCTTGATTTGAAATATATTATCATCGGCATTTGTTTTACTTACAATCGGAATATTTTACTTTTAATTTGTACAATGTGTACTTTAAAATGGTTTTTATACCATGGGGGTAGTTGTCGGGGGGGGGGGGTAATTGTACCGGGGGTAGTTGTCCAAGGGGGTAATTGTCTGGGGGGGGGAATTGTCGGGGGGTAGTTGTCCTAGAGCCGAGCTATATATATGTATATAAGCCGAATATGTATTCAGGGTAAGGAAACACAGTTTGATTGTGATTAGCTAAAACAATGGCCACGGGAAATATTCAGGGGTATTTGTTATCTCCCACTTGGGAAACACATTATGTCAACTGGCGTTCTCTACTAGTATACATGCTTACTGCCCTTATGGTCTTTGATGTATGAAACAATATGCAGGGACCTCACCTTCAAACAAACATATTTAAGAATAAAGTATTCTTTACTTTCGCCATTGGAGATGGAAGATTAGAGACCATATAAAATATGATCTGTTTTTTATTACAATAATCATTCAAGATATAAAAAAAAATAGTATCTTTAATTAAATGTCGATATAACGTGTTCATTCTCTTAGTGTAATTCGTTGACAGCAGGTGTCGCTAGTGTAAGAAAGAGGTTCATTTATTGCCTGCGGTGTGCACATTATTGATCCTTTCTTATCCTTAAGTGAGCTGTATGGATGAGACTGATATCACGTGGATCGAGAACGGTAGGTATATCGGCTTCACGTGTCACAGCCATCTATCACAGCAGGGCTGGAAGGTGAGCGACGAGTGTTCACGTGACAAGGGAATCTGCTGGCAGGCCGGGATGAAGTACCACGACCACAATACACCGTGCGCAGAGTGCCCGGATGTCAAGGTAAATCATCACAGGGTTACAAAAACATGTACATGGGTCTCAGAGAAAGCTTCGAAGAAAATATAACATAACAGCATTACAGAAAAGTTTAATGTAGATATATTAGGTTAAATATTTTTGTATGAAATTTAACACGATTGTGTTAATGGGAATTTAATAATTCCAAAATACTGTACTACCAATTAAAACAGTCAATTTTGTTTTACCAGGTTCGGTATTACTGCAGAAAGGAACACGTTGACAGCACGTGTCCATCAGGTGTTGCTAAGCAACGCCTTGAGAAGAGAGAGAAGTTGGAGACTCTCCGTGAAATGTTACTGGATGACGAGACTTTGGAAAATTTGATTCACAATTAACCTTGACGGCTTGTGACGTCTTCGAGTACAGACTTTGTGCATATGATGATAACCTCCCTTGGAAAAATTAGCTTGCTTGCACCAGTTCTTGTTAGCTCGTATGGTTTAACATTAAGATTATGTAAAATGTGAACGGCAAACTGAGATTTTGGGGTCTTTTACGCATATTATCTTATTTAATATCCGCTTTTATATATTAAATCTATGGAAATCATTCCATAGACTCTTAGTGCATGAGTACTATAACAGAAGAAGTATGTTATTTTTATTCATAATCGTGAACCCCTATTACACTTAATTTGCGCTTTAATGTAACCGGTTTAGGGTTAAATGATTCAAAATATATATTTTTCATGTGCAACTTTTTAATCACCTGTTGTATGATCCCATGCTGTTATTGGGCTTTTATTCTGCTTTACCTCTAATGCTTTAACAAACTCGTAACATTTAATCTTTCATTTTAAATAAAATATAGTATAGTGCTGTTCTCTGGATTTTCTTTTTTTACACATTTATATCCACATATATGCATATAAATGTTGTATGCATGTGTGTTAGTATGGTGACACACATTAGAGTTAAACATTAAAACAAAATTATAAAAAAAATGCATTTTATTAAAGGTTTGTTCACCTTTGCCATGATGTACATTGCCAAGCTTACATTCCTCAGTGTTCAATAACAGAAGTTTCTTCGACTGTTGAAGGAACAGAATTTACCATATATACCTATTTGCATAGTCAGATTGGAATTTCTACCCCAACGCTTAAAAATCTCGACTTGCCTAAACACAAGTTGACCAGCGGACGGATGAACGGGCGGTTGGACCCGGGGATGATTGCTGAAACTCAACTGTGACATAAAGCTAATTTAATCGGTTAAACTAAGGCAGCAACTGTACCAATTAATGTTTAACGCGAAGGGTTTATGAAATTTAAGAAATTGTTAGGGTAACGCGATTTAGAGATGAAGGTGCAAGTAAATCTCCAATACGACTGAACATTTTATGCTGACTAAAAATGAATATTGTTGATCTAACCAATTATAACATCATTTTTAAGAACAAGGAAAATTACAACTTAAACTGCAAACAACCGTATCAAAGTAGGCCGATATAAAAATCGATGGTTCTTAGAATAATTAATACAACTAGATCTGTGCGCCAATCCGGTGGGCTCTTGGCTAAGCCCCCCGCCCCTTTGATTTTTTTTGCCCCCCCCCCCCCCTTTATTTTTTTTGCTCCCTCCGGGGCAAAGAAATAGCCATACGATACAATGGTAAAAAAAAATTCAAAAATATGAATAAAAAACATAGGACCCTTTGAATGAAACACATAGGAAACATTACTCAGATATCTTAAAAGAACACTCACAACATTTCATCCAAATTTTCTAAGGTAACCGCCTCCTTTTCTAATTGTGACACTTCTTATTTCAATCATCAGTATATAATTTCCGCAGAGGTTCCATTTCGCTTTGGAACTACCTGACATGGCGGTAGAACTCGCTTACTATAATATATTATTTTTTATCCTTGTGTCAACCATACCCGGTGTCTACCGAACCTGCGGGTCCTAGTGTGTAATCGCGCCCATGGTCGGGTCATAACACCGAGGAACCCCAAAAAGACGCACTCGTTTATAAGTTATACCTGACATTGGGGCACAGTCTTAACTATAAGCCTGCAAAACGTTCACCCTAGGTGGAGACCGACCGTGAAAAATCTCACCTCTTTTCGGCTGAGAATTGAACTCACGACCTTCCGGCTTTCAGTCCTGTGCTATACCAGTGAGTCCCAGAAACCGGTGTAGAGTTGCTAACAAATAAATCAGCCGAGTAACGAGCCAAATATGATATCTACCTCCTGGCTGAGGTACAATTATCCAAAGGATCTTATAACAAATGGCCCATGGGCCATGACGCTCAGCTGAATTCATGAAACCTTGAACAATGGGTAACATGACTCTCAGAGTGCTCAAAATCGTTGCATTTTGACAATAGACCTTAGATATAAGTTACAGTGACCTAATTCTATATTCAGCTGCTACCATTTGTGACCATGTGACTAATAGAGTGTTAAAATAATGTTCTTTTACACAGCTTTCAGAATATTGGTCACAGTGACATTATTTTAGTTTTCCAAGAAAATTTTCCAGTAACCTCCTTGGATCTTTATCAAATTAGAAGTTTCTAGGTCCAATTGTAACCAATCATATAAATCTGTCCTATAGGGTGCTAAAATCATGTTCTTTCACATATCTTGCAGAATATAGGTCACAATGACCTAATTTCAACTTTCAAAGGAGATTTGAAAATAAATCCCTGGATGTACAGTTAGAAGATTCTAGGTCGAACGATTCCAGTTTGTGTCTTTTTTAACAGCAAGCCTGCTTCATTTGAAGGTCTAAAAAATATAAAAAAATGCGTTAAAATCGGAAAAAAATACAGGTTGCGCCACCAGTACAAAGGAACTAATGAAACACTCCGTGATCAATATGCATGCAAAGAATCATGGCGATAACTACATTAGTTATTCAGATATTGGAGCTTTTGTATCAAATTTTAAATTATTCTAGGGGTTAATTACAAGTCCCATAGCTCGTAGGATATGGGTAACAGAGACCTCATTTCAAGTTTCCAAACATATATATATTATGGAGCTTCGTGGATGTCAAGTAAGATCATTCTATCACCAACGGTTACGATTTGTGCTCTTTTAACGGACGTACGGACGGCAGGACGGAGAGACGACGGACAAAGGGTGATCGCTGAGCTTAAAATTAAATATTTTGTTTAACCTATACAGCAAACTGATTAAATTAGACTGTTCTTTAACTTCATTACACCAAAAATATTGAAACATATTGTCTTGCTCCTTTCATTTTAAGACGGCGGTATATTCCAAATGTTTTGTCTTAATGGGTGGACATTTTGACTGAACGAGGATATACTGTATTAGAGATAAACAAACAAGGGCGGATTCCAAGATATATTTCACTGAAATTGCTAAAACTAGATATAAACATGAGAGCTACCGGACCCCCAATCCCCTGCAAAAGTGTAATTTTTAGACAAGATGACATATTGTCTAGTTTCATCCCTGGCATACCATCTCAAAATCCGACTGCGAGCTAATTCCAACATATACGGATCCAGAGGGGGCACAGGGGGCACGTGTCCACCTTTAGCATTCGTTATTTTATTATTGTTAAATTTATTTTTTCTGTATTGCATACTTCACAGGGCCTTTCATCTAAATTTGACCATGGGTGTTCCCAGAGATAATTTTTTTCTCAAGATCACCCCCTTCCGTATTCTCTCACACTAACTCCACTCTTTTTCAAGAGGACCAAAGCATCGAAACGCCCCTTGGCCCATGGACGGTCACACCTGCAAGGCAGCATCATACCCCATATATCTGTCGCAATGGAATACGACATAAATAAGTCATACATTATGTTAATCTATACGAAATGTACCATTTTATTCTTATGTAATTTTGGCTGTTACACGTATTTGGACAATACAAAAGTCCTACTTTAAACCGCATATTTTTTTTTCTGGGGAATTTCTAACTCGTTACGTGTATAGTTCATGAATAAGCTGAATAAATGAACAGGTGTTGGAAGGCATATTTCCATGCAAAAATAAAGTTTTGCGAGAAGAACCTTGCATATTTTCAGCATCGTCATAATACCAAAACTGTGGTTGTTGTGAAAAGTGCACCTGTCTCAGACCTGGAGTAGTATGAAGATGGATTTCAGCATCCTTTTCAGTTTGTTGTATCCGTACAAGGTTGGTACAAATTTGGTTTTAGGATTGAAAATGATAGAGTTTTATAAAACTCTTGTCCTCGTAAATTATAGGTCCCGATGTGCAGGGAAATGCCCCCGCAGCTTCCAATCCACCAAGGAATTTAATAAAAGCTATTTTGAATGTACTAATTAGAGATTTTAATTTATTTAAGATTTGAATGCCCATTTATCGCAGAATTTCTTTCTCAAATGCCTCTTTTAAGGTCACAAAGGAGATTGACATATGGCCTTGTTATTTTTGTATAAAACACGGAGATTTTTTTATGGAGATGCTTAGCGAAGTACATAAAAGCCACACCCTTGAGGCAGTTGTGCCCCCTCTATAGCAAAATCCTGGATCCGTCACGGTCAAAATTCTTCCAATATTGAAGTATTAAGATATATTAGGAGAAACATACCCTGAAAGACAAACCAATTCTTTCTTTCAGAATATATCATAAATTTTATTTAATTTGAGTTGAGGCATAAGCAGACATGTGATGTTAATGATAATTCCTCTTTTAAGGTGTCATTGGAAGACGGGCAAGCAATTAAATAAACCAATCAATGAAGAAGATAAATAGATGTGGGCGTTTCATCAGTTTCCTAAAGTATGACAAGAACCAGTGTACGATAAGGAAAATTCATAAGATTAATTTTACATGGCCAGAAAAAGATTATATAAATCACATTTTTCTTCCACTTCCTGCCTGTATTGTACCAACCTTACACATTATATAGCTGATAAATCAGCAAAGTTATCTAACAAAGACATATTATTTTTTTTCCAAAACAGGCAATTGAGTGATAAATGCTAACAAAGATATTAATATTAAATCGTGTCTTTAACAAAGAAATGTATTGTTTGTAGAAGTCTATATATGATTACTTACAGCTCATGTGAGATTAACATGAATCAGTGAACCTGTTCTATATAGTTATATGAGAAAAGTCAGGGAAATGGGAACAATCGCGTATTCACATCTACTTTCACCATGTTTAGAATTCTGATTTTATATCTATTTTTATAAAAGGTATGTTAAAGTCTTACATTAAGAAAGAACAGCTTCTAGAAACGAGAATCATAAAAATACACCACGTCTACTTTCAGTGATAAATTAAATGTTCTGTATCATTTTGTTGTTAAGACCAGAATTCCATATGCAACCACGCTATAATTATTTTTTTAAAGACAGAGGGCAATGGAAAACGGAACATTGTCTGAATGTAAATGCCAGCGTAATTGTTAACAGCTGAAGAAAATGTTACTTCAAGACTGGTGTTAATGCTCTGAAGAGGGGTTATCGGGGCTGTCGATCATTTCGGGTTAATCGTCGGCATCATATGCCGTTAGAATGGTGGAATAGCTCTGTCTCCAGTATACGTATTGTGGTAAAATAAATTTTCGATACACTATATTTGCCTGTTAGCCGTTCTTGACTGTTCATTCGACATCCCCTTGGCCAGTAAATCAATTGAGATGTAACCTGCATATACAAATCAGACTTTTGATTTTGGATGAATGTGAACATTTAGAATTGTATAGACTATTTTTTTTTTTTACATTTTGAATAAAAATGGTGGTCAAAATCCTTGATCAGATCACGAAATGAAAACAAGCAAAAATAAATTGGAATCATAAATTGCTCTAGGCATTTTATTTCATAACTGGAACTTGCAACATATAATCAGTAACACAGGATCGATGCTTGGGAGAAGAAGTTGCTATAGCTTCATAATAATCAGACTATTGTAATAAGTGAAAACTATTCTTTATTCCTAACTTATTTTCATTTTTCTTAATGTTATTTATATTTCAAATTATAAATTGATAAACAGGGGTATATGAAAAACAATTTTTAGGAGATTTCATTACATTAACTATAAGATAGCAAAGCATATTTTATCCCAAGTTTGAATACTGTTTTTATTATCCCTGTTAGTACATTTTTGCATTTCTGTATTTAGGTAGTTGTCCATTATTCTTTGAAAGGCTAAAAGAGAAATAGGTTCATCTTATATCGAGAAATATGGATGTAGAACCTTGCGATGAACAAACAAATATTAAGATGCCTCATGTCTTGATTCTTATAAAGCCCGAACATTTTATCTTTTTTTTTTAAATGTAAAGGTGTTTGGAATATGTTTGAGCACCAGGCCTAAAAATCAAGCTAGAGTGTCTGTATATCTTTACAAGAAATAAACTTGTGAAAAGGTGATTCTTCGTTCGTTTTGCAATATTGACAGTTTTGTGATTCACTTATTTTCATTTTTTGCAACCACATATTATGTGCTAAAATTCTTTAAAGTGCACTGTATGCTACAATACAATTTAATGGAACTTTTCATGGGCTGTTACTCAAATGATCAAATACAACCCATATTTGAACTGTTTTAGGGAAGTTTTATTTTACTGCACCTTGTGTATACCAACAAATTGGGTCTTTAACGAACAGGATAATGTAAAAGACGTTTATTTAATTTTGCTGAATATTATTAAAATATTTTGATAGCACATTAAGTGTTTTAAAATTTAGTCAAATGATATCTCATAATTTCCAAATCTGACTAAAAACAGCACATAGGGTGCCACAGAGTGCATCAGCAGATGGATTGCCAAGCCAAGAGCCGTTTATAACACCAGGTATTTAAACAAATCGTTCGTATTTTACATGTGATCTCACATTTTCTCAGCACTGTAATCGGTAATAAAGACTTTCAAACCTTATGACATCTGACTCTGACCCTTGAAATTAAAAAATTGATGCCGTTTTCATGTCACTGAATATAAAACGTATTGGCTGAATTTTGAATGATTATCTGTATGAACCCCTAAACCAACTTTTTTCTTTAAAATATCATCCATATGATTCTTTTACAACCCTATGCTGCCCTTGATATAATACCTTTATTTCTTTTATCTGTGTCTGCATTTACCATTTTATGAAGGACACAAATAATTAGCTTACTCATTTAACTGATCATATTATGAAACAAAAAGGGAAAGAGCTACCAATTAGCTATGCTCATGTTCAGTCCCAAGTCAGTTGTACAGAGATATATATTTTATCAATCAAAATGTCAATAAATTATTTACAGCAACAGCAAACACAACCTAAGTTAAAGCTGTCCCTCTAAGATAAGGTTACTGAATGGCTGGTTTGATTGTGAAGCTTGGCAGGCCATCGCCTCTGTACACACATATCGATCTGTGGAGTCCCATGACCTGTGCTACAGACAAATTATACCACAGAATGTGATCGTATATGACCATAACATAAATGAGGTGAACGAAACATACATTTTATTTTGTTAATTACCTATATATTTATTTATTAAATTGACTCCCTATATATTTGAAGGCCGTGGATTTTCTTCTGGTTTTCATATGTACAATTAACTAAGTTATTGTAATTAACAGTAGAGGGACCAAATTCCACCGAACGTAAATGTCATGAAAGGCCATACACGTCATAGGTAATCCTATCAAAGTATGTTGTTTGGCTCACAATCTCCAAAACCTTGACCCCACAGGACTGCGGACTCCGAAATTCAATTTCCACTTTTCTTTGAATTTCCTATTGACAACATGTCCCTCTCATAAATATAAGAATAACGTATACATCTTAACTTATATGTTTAAGTTAATAACCGCATTAGTATTATTTTAAGAGTGAAGTATAATATCTTGATACAGACAAACCAAACTGCTCGAGGCTTATGGGGCTGTCCCACTTAGGCGACCCTACAGGCGATTACAGGCGACCAGGCTGTCGCGCCATGGTCGCCGAAACACAGGCGACAGGACCTCCGCTACCAAAATAGTCTACGACAAGCTACAACCGGTTGACGACTGTCTGACGACAAGCTACGTCAAGCTGCCGACAACCGGCTACACAATCGCCGTGACAAAGGACAATCACCTACGATAACCCACGACCACATCTACGACAACTGACGACTACACTGGCGACAACCTACGACACCAGAATTATGCTACGCGCACACGCGACAAGTTTCGACTAGTCTCTGTCCTCTGCTATGTGAGGAGTCGGAGACGTGGATGGGCCCTACATCAAGTAGACCATTCCACGACAGGACCTACGACAACCCACGTCACCTGGCGACAACCTACGACAGCATCTATGCCAGTAGAAGACAAGCTACGCTCACTGGCGTCAAAAAGCTGTAGCCTGAGAATATTGAACATGTTAAAATCCAGCGGCCAGAGGCCACGCGTCTTTGGGCGAAAACAAGCGACCATACATGCGAACCCTCGGCGACCATGAGTCGACAGCCTGGTCGCTGGTACGCCTGTAGTGTCGCCTAAGTGTGACAGTCCCATTAGGGCCGTTCCATTCTACCGGACTCACGTGGCTACCGTTCATATGAAGAGCAAAACTTTTCCTCACATCTGCCGATGAGTAATATTCATTTAAATTTTGAAATCTGGTTTTTTATACCTTTCTAAATTTTTGTCGATCCTTTAAATTTTAACCTTAAAACCTTAGAATCTGAGCTTTTTACCACTCCGAAAATGTGCTCAATTGCTAGTCACTAGCAATTTTTCTGTAAGATTTATGCGTACCGGGGTTATCCCCTTGTGGTTGAATAAAGTCCTCCATGCATTCGGTGTTCTCCTCATAGAATGCAGCCTTTGGTTTCTCTTACCTGATTTTCGACAAACTGAGCCCGTGTTTCCTATTTTTACCATTACTCTATTGATAGTGCAATGTACTGGGCTATAATTGGAATTACCATTATCATTAAAGCATGTGAAGCAGGAACTGTTTGGTTTATTTTTTTTAATACAAGATCAAATATTGAATTAAATACATATACTTGCTTGAAAGAAAACATTATTATTTGTAAAATTGTATCTGCATGCTGTGCTATATGGAAAGTATTCAAATAAAATGTAGTTATATGAAATAAAACCTATGAGCTCCTTTTTAGACATTTGAATAGCCAGTAATCCTTTGTTGAAATATTTAATACCATGCAAGACACAACGCTTCCACTGTGAGTCACAAAGGACATCGATGTTGAAGCCTGCATTACATCACATCCCGGTTATTGTTATAACGTAAGCATGCGCGGGCGACATGACAATAAGCGGACTTGACTGCGAATGAAGATAATCGTTTAGACAGCATTTAATAACTACAAGCTAGTCCCTTTTACGTATATATTTTATGCTATTCTTGTAACTATTTAAAGAGCCTATAGTGACAAACCTTTAACCTGAAAAACCTTAATTCTTAAAGATATGCCAAACTAATCCATATGCAAAAATAGTAAAACATATTTCATAAATCTTCCTAGGAAATCAAAGATTTTACCCTTTTTTTATCCTAAGTTTACTTCTGTCCTGTATTCTGTGTTTTTTATTTGATAAAGTCGTCCAGAGACCTTGCATTCGATATAGTGCAGAGTGTCATTTAAGAGACTAAAAATAATATTAGATAATCTCTGCTGAACAATGAGTATTTACTTGTAGTAAATACTTGTGCAATTATGCATCTGAATTACTGTTTTCCGGTGGAAGATATATAAAATTGGAAAAAGATGCCTAACAAACAACAATAAGATTCCTGTTAAATTGATAAAATTTAATTCCAATTACTTCCAAAAATTGTCGCAGTTGCTGTCAACAGCTTGCATAAAATAACATTTTATAGTTCATGCTGCAATATAACCGGACTAAAGTACACAGATAGGATTGCATTTAGGGGCAATGACCAGTTAACTGAAGGTTAACGACATTCTTGTCAACAGCTATTTAGTTTTCGTGCTTCATACTGGGTATTCATTTGGTCTGATCAGTTTTTTTATTACTCTCAAGTTTATATCTGATGGAAGGAAGTGTTTAATATTCACTTTATTTAAGCATGAATAAAAATAGGTGTAGAGATGACCAGATCTTAAAACATACACACCACTCAATGTTATAGACATCTTTAATGTTAGTAAGGACATTGACTGAAACCACAAGGATGGCTCATCCTTAATACTTATTAAGCCTAACCTTATTGTAATTGTTTTACTTTATTTTATCTTTTAAGGTATTCAGTCTCTCTCTGCAATAAATATTAATTCAGTTTTGCTTTAATATTATCCAAAATGAGGGCCTCATACCAGTTGATATTTCCTGAAAATGATAAAAATGTTCTATACTATATGGTATATCATATGGTAAACTTTAAAATTTTAAGACCTTCCTTGTATGAAATAGAATAATTAAAGATTTCTCAGTATATATACTAAATGGACAAATTTCAGCTTTGGGTCATTGTGCCCTTGTTTTGGAGTGTGTTGAGGAAGATATTTGCATCTTTTGTGTGCATGTGACAAGATAGTATTTGTCTTTGAATACAGTGTGTCCCTACACAAAATGCTAACATAACTTAAATGCTATACACCATTCCACTACCCCTTTCTATCGTGACAAGAAATTGTTTTGTCTTTTATATAGTGTGTCCCTACACAAAATGCTAACAGAACTTAAAAGCTATGCACTATTTCACTACCCCTGTCTACCGTGACAAGAAATTGTTTTGTCTTTTATACAGTGTGTCCCTACACAAAATGCTAACATAACTTAAAAGCTATACACCATTCCACTTCCCCGGTCTGCCTGTTTTATTTCTTATAAATAAAATGCCTTTGTTTTCCTCAGATTAAAATCAGACAAATGTGTCAATTAACTAACAGCAATATAATACTCTCGCAAGTATGGATTTCATATAATTAATCACCATATTAATGAATATTAATAACTATCTAAGCTTACGGTCTTGAATTACAACAACTGACGATGTGTTCTGATGAGGCCTCGATCGGTGGTATTTGTACATCACATAGAAACAAGAGAGTCAGAATAACAAAATAGAGAACTTGATCTTTGCTGAATAATGAGTAGATACTTGCGCAATCCTTAAATTGTAGGCTAATTTACGGTCGTTCTAGTAAAAGGAAAGTAGAGATATAATAAAATTGTTGACCATATCCATGCCAAACATAATATTTTTACTATTTGCCAGGAATGATGTGGCTTGATGCAACCATATATGTAATTCGATATTTTAAATTAAAAAAAAATTATTTTCAATAAAAATCTCCACTACAATAAAAATTAATTAAAAATATTTTTTATAATCCATTGCTAATTGTGTTTTTTCCTGCTTTAGAGGTATATATTATATCATATTTATATATATATCATTATATCATCACAATATATATATTTTAAATACACATATTCTCATTGTGCACAAAATTTATCAAGTTTAAATTTCCTGATTCATAAGAAATGAAGGTTATTATAGCTGAACAATCAAGATAAAACTCTCATTATGTAAAACTGGCTAAGTTTTGAAAAGTTTGTACTTCTGGCATTGTTTACTTGTAAGTTTAATCACGAAGTCCTGTGGTTGAAACAAGTTATTACAAAAGCAATATTTGAATTAAATTCCGGTTAAATTAATAAAATGCAATTTTAATCGTTTCCAAAAATGGCCGAAGTGGCTATCAACGGCTGCTCTAAAATTACATTTTATTGTTCGTGATATTATATATATATATATGGACAAAAGTGCACGCATGGAATCAATTTAATAAATTCAATTATTAACATAAGAATGACATGATTATATTGAATGGAAATGAACGGTTAGATGTATGGTGAACAGTAAAAGTAAGCATAATTAGGGAAATATTTAATCAATAACGGCTGTAGAATTGTTTTCAAAACTTTTAACTATAACTGACCTTTGATGAAATATGAATGAAGATTAAAGGCCCTGTTTGTCACGAAGAAACATCGCACCTTAAAGAAAATATTTCACAATGCGCTTATGGAAGACGAAGCGATATAGACATAATACTCTTCCTTCAGAATGAGATCTTGTAAATAACATGTGGAAATAGTTTTTTAAAGCTTGCATATGTTGATGAGAAATACGTTTGCAAATCTTGGCAAAAGTTATTTTAATTTATATACAATTACAATAGAGTGTTTATGAAAAATGTAAAGAAAAAACAGATCACTGTATTTCGTAATGAATTGTGAACGAATCTTATTTCCAGCCGGTGGGTGAAAACATATTTAGTTCAATCTTATTTTCGCACTTAAATGATATTTGGATATTATTGAAACGTTCAATTATGTTTCCACAAGTAAACTTTTTAAAGTTAAAATTTCAGTAATATTAAAATGAAAATTAGAAATGGAATGAAAACCTCACCATTTTAAGTATATATACCTGTATATGTGAATGAATTTTAGATTTTTATAATATATGAATTTTACTATTTTTGGATCGGTTAAAGAGATGCTTCATAAAGGAAATGAGTCAGTCTAAAGCAAACAAAACTGTATGGTGAGAACCATGCACGAGTTTCAAACTCATTTTTGCTATTTATACGTTTTAACTTAGGCATGTGTAGATGAAAAACACCAAATTTACGTCGGCTATAACATGACTGCATGTTAAAAGTGGACCTGTAGTATAGTCAACATGTCTTTATGACATATTTTACATGCATAGTCAATATGTTATGTGTGATTTTTATGTATTTATTGTATTATTTTTATGTATTTATCTATCTATTTACTTATTTATTTTTTATGTAATGAATTGCAAGTCAACAACAAATTCCTGGAACTGAAGGCTAATAAATGTTATCTTATCTTATCTTATCTTATCTTATCTTATATTTTTTCGAACTGTATTGCTCTTATTGCCATCATATTTGTACGGTATATTATTGGTTTATTAATTAGACCAGTAGCCATATATTTCTTCTGTCTGTTTACAACAACAACAAAGCCACATGATTGTGAGCATGCGCAACATCTGGACAACTCCAAAAGGAGAAGGAAACAAATAAGAGGCTTATATAAAGGTTGTCCAGGAAAACAGCCATGGGACATCGTCTTACCCTTTCCGTTTCCCTTTTTTATACGTTGGTATGTTCTATGTGTCAGTCTACATGACCGAAAGTAAAACCTCGCGCATGCACGGGAACCCTCAAGACAATAATAAATGAAATACAGGAGAAACACATTTAAGAAGATAGATAAATCTTTATCTGTGCTGTGCTGCCACTAAATGGCGTGCGCAAACTTTATTTTATTTATTTTATTTTGTGCGCCCGGCATATGTCTGTTTTTACTTGTGTTGTTATATGTATCTGTTTATTATGCGCAGGAATTTGCATGGCTTGACATGTGCCTGGCGTTCTGATTCGTGTTAGGCGCAAGCTCGCTGCGTTGCTATGTGAACCGCACTTGTTGAGCTCTGGTTTACCCGCAGTGTAAAGACAGCGTGTTCGGTTTAGTCCAAAAGGTTCGAGTTTGTTCTTTGGAATGTTCCGGACAAGAAACTTCTGGACTTCATGGTGAAAATATTATAAATAGGGGCTGTGTTAGGAGCTGGCAGAAAGGAAAATACCAGCGGGCACTAAAGGGTGCGACTTTCTCGTCATAGTCCATAACTGCATAGTTACAGATATTCTATGGACTTAATGCAGACTTTATACAGATTTTATATAGATTGTTTTCAGTTTGCCTTTGGGATTTTACCCTAACTTCACTTGTGAATTACAATAGATTGTCTTCGAGATTTAATTGGACTATTTACCGGGAAGATTTACTTGAACTGTTCACGTGGATTATTTGTGATAAAGGACTCTTGTTGGACTATGACAGTAATCAAGGAATCAAAGCCTAGGATCCGGCCTCTGGTGATGTACATTTTTTTATTGTTGTCTTAAATAGTAAGTAATTGTATTGATTTAGTGAATTGTAATGTTAGGATTGTTCTCAGAATAAATTATAGTTATTTGTTAACAAAAAAAAACCACTGACCTCTTTATTCCCCTAGACATTTCACGCTGCCTACTGTTGCGGAATCTAACATTTTTGGTCTCCGTAACAAGGGTTTGTGCTCATCACGATATCGTGATCTGTTATTATTAGGCATGAGTGACAACTCAAAAACAAGAGAGAGACAATTGAAATAAGAAATACATGGGAAACACATGTTTGAACCTGAAAAATCTTTTCTGAGGTTGTGCTGTACGACCACAATATGGCGTGCACTAAGTTTATGTTTTGCGAAATTTATTTATTTTCGTGTAGGTGGCCTATACTAGTGACCAAACGCTTTAAGAACGAACTGTTGAGAGGTCTCATAATATGTTAAGGATACGATTTTCTTCGTTTTTTCTAGGTGATTGGAATTGTAAGAAAGAATAGACTACAAAAGGGTACGATTCCTCGTGACTGTTAGCCACCAAAGCTGTCTGTTACTTTTTTTATTTATTTTTTTACCATTCCACAATAATTTATTTATTACTGCATTTACAATTACTGTATTTACAATTCCCTGCTTACGTCCGACGATATTTCGACCCTACTGCAATTGTTAACATGACTAAATCCAACGATTTGCTACAATATCACAGAAAATCGCACACGTAAGGTGTGTCCTTTCAATTAGAGGTATTCTGATTTTGGACATTTTTTTCTGTCCATTGGTGAATTTGGGCAAATATTCTGTGTTGTTTTATTTTCAAATGTTGTAGTGATTTTATATCCAAACATTGAATAGAGTCATCGACCCCTGAGGCGCCTGCGGCAGGAGACAGAGGGCGTAAAACGACATAGACCTCAAGCTGACGATCAGGTCGGCACATTCGCGGGTACTTCGGTTTCTTTACAAGATTGAGTCTATGAACCTTTAACAGAGGCTGGACTCTGATGTGCTTGGCTTGTTCAAATGTGAAGTCATGAGCTAAACTTTGAAATTACCTGTTGTTTTATTTCTTTCAAAAATTGTTACTGCAATTGCCAGAAGTATTAAACTTATTTATTTTACATTGACTGTACAAATAGATATTATAACTAATCAGGACATTCTCCATGAGCCAGTTGGTAGCGTTCAGTAGTCTATAGGAATGGAGGAAACCGGAGAACGCAGAGAAAATCATCGGCCTTAAAAGGGAAACTACATCCTACTCTCATTGCCACGCCGGAGATCAAACCCGGGTCGCTTGCCGAATCAGCCGAGCGTTTTACCTCTCGACTTTCTTATTGACATCTAGATTTTTTTTGGTCACAGACGGGGAGGGGGGGGGGGTTTAATTGTGATTGATGTACTGCAGAGTTGACAGTGCCAACGACAGTATGCAGTATACTCGGAACTGGAATACGTTTGCTTGTACCATTTCAAACACTCTCTTCGACTGGTACCACGCCCTATTGCCTTAATCTATGGGCAGCGCCTCCTACAGACGGGAAACCGCCATCATTTTTAGTTACAGGCGGACTTTATAGCCGAAGCAATGCGTGTGGAACCAATGGTCAAGGTGCGATTGTTTACTTTTTGTGGTTAATTATTAGCTGTGCCAATAAGAATAACCTCAGTTTTCTCACTATTATGTTTGAGCTTATTTCTTAACATCCATCTCTGAATGTCTTTCACATAAAACACTAGTTTTTTTTAATGAATGTCTAAGTTAGCAGGTAGAAATGATGAGTACAGCTGAGTTTCATTTGCATAAAGAGCATATGTTTAGTCGTGTTATCTCATAATGTTTCCTAATACAATAAATATGGCGCCAGGAAAGAACCCTGAGGAACACTGTATTTCAGGACTGAGCCGCGAGACACACTATTCCCAATTACAACTCAATGTGGCCGCCTACTATTAGATTTAAACCAATGATTTGCTTAACCTTTAATTCCAAGCAGTTCAGACAGCCTCGATAAAAGTACATGTATCTGGTGATTGATTGTATCGACAGCTGCTGACAAATCGTGGAGTACCAAAATTGTTCTGTCGCTAATCAGTAGTTAGTCAAATGTCATTTTGAACTCGCACAAGGGCGGTTTCTGCAGAACAGCCACTTATATTAGCTGATTGCATAGGCTCGCCAAGGTTATTCTGATGCATTTTTGCAGTAATGTATGCTGTGCCACGACTCCTTCTAGCACAAGAGACATAAATGACAGATTACAAAGCGGCCTTAAGTTTTTAGACACTCAGCATTCAGTGTAGGTTTTTAAGAAAAGAAGTAACTAGTCCCTGTTTCATTCAAGATGGTACATCACCATAGGCAACATATTTTCTAACCAATGATGTGACTTTTTTTTAATAACCAAGTCGGGATAGGATCCAGTCGGCATGATTGTTTTGGCGCTTTAGTAATCAGTTTGCAAATATCTGCCTTATCTGGTGGTAAGAAAAACGACAGAAATGTCTCATGCATGGTATGGTGATACCTCATGGATATGTTATTAGTCTGATTATGCAGAAGAAACTTTATCTAGCTTAATTATTTTGCTCAAAATACAGAACAGAAAAAAATGGGGTCTAAACAAACCGTGTCTTCATGCATAATTTTGGATAAGAACGTGTAACCGAAGGTGGGTTTTTTTTGGTGTCATTCCTGGGCTTTAGTATTTACGTTTGCTGCAAAATGCTTAAAATGAAACGTGATTCCCTCTGACGACGGACGTTTCTCAGTGCCAGCTTTAGTTATATAAATTACCGCGAGGTAGTAGCACCTGTTCTAAGCGTTGCGACACAGCCAGAGCAAGTTTGATGGCTCTGGTTATGTTTTATCCATTGCATCGACTGGGCCAGTCTAGTTTTGTTTAATAAATGTGGAAGTTTAAAGCTCACTAGGTGCAAGACGCCCTTTGCAAAACGTCTGATTTGCTGGTGGAATTCCTTGTTGAATTTGTATGGACTATAGTGGCGGGTCGCCAACATGTTATAGATATATACAAAACAAAGTCTGTGAGCGATGGGACTGGCGTTTTCAGACCTTTTCCCTCCAGGTTCAAGGAAGTATCTTTAGTTAAAAGGTGAACTCGGATGAGACTGACTGTGTCCAGGAAGTCAGACAATAAGTACGTTCTTTACTTTTCAATATACGTCTGATATTCGAATAGGCCTCTTTTAGTTTATCAAGAATTTTAATTACGTTTCATGTCTTAAACTTCCTTACACCCTGACGGGTTTGTTCCTTCCAGGGAAACATGTCTCCTTACATAATAAACGGATGTTTAAATCTATTTCTCATGTTCAGTTGCCGCCTATTTCTTATCCTGATTTGTCAATCACATTGCCGGTCTCAGCTTTGGTTCCTGGCACATAATCGACTCATAGGATATTTGGACTTAAGAGATGTCAATCGTCAACGGATTCATTTGTTACTGAGCAAAAAAAAAATAAATGATAAAATAGCGACTATTGTAATTATACCGTAACATGTAGCATAGTCCAGATTTCCCCGAGTCCGAGTCAAAGTCCACAAAGTGTCACGGTCAAAGTATAAAATGTCTTAATATAAAGCACTTAAAAATAGGAACCGAAGATCAAAGGCAATTTCATGTCAATTTACACATGATGTTTACTTTAATATTGAATTACATTTAATTCCCAATGCAGAGACTGAGTTCGAAATATTGTCTAAATTTGTTTTTGTATGATTTTGATATTAGTTCGCACTTATAAGTCCTTATTATAGGTTTTTCATTTTTCATTTTCTCACTGGACACAAGATGGGTTAGGCCTGATTTTTCTAGTTCGCCTCCGATTCCGAGTAAAAGAGTCCCTGAAAAATTTACTCGAGTCCCAGACTGAAGTCCTACATTACTGAATTACACACGGTATGGTTTCATGGTTTTATTTATACAGTCACTATAATCAATAAAATACTGATCATTCAAGTTTAATATATTCTTTCACGTGTAGGATGAAGAAAGAATACTTGAGAGAGAAAAAAAAAGAAAAAATAAAAGTATTACACAAAGTGATAATGTATGTAACAATTTATTGGAAAATAATATTTCATACATTTTCAGTGTTTATAATGTTTGCATTTTTTCCTGTTTAATGTCCGAAAGATAACGCGATGCACTGTTTCTGTCATGCTTATAATATTTATCTCCGTTCTGTTTTATATACGTACATTTCTTTACATACATAAATTATAACATTTGTGTATTATATTTCCGATTAATTCCATATTTGCATGTCCTTTGCATGGCCAGCGTAGATGACTGCACGTGTTCTTTTGATACTACTTCAGGGCTGACGGTGAGTCAGGCACTGCGCACCTGTCATGAAGTTACTTCCTGCCGACAGATCTCCTCCATGGGCTCGGAGGACACACTTTCCAAATGCATATCTGGGCTCCTGAAAGAAAAGAAAACAAACTTGAAATAAGCAAAGAAAAATAATAGAATAATATGTTACTTAATTCAGGTAGGGTATAGCCGAGTGGTGAAGCCGTTTCTGACCGGAATTTATGACATCTTTTGAAATAATCATATTCCGCTTTTGTAATGACGAATGGTTCATAACGCATATGTCTAACTGTATTGTCACCTTTATCCTCGCTTAAAGGGGCCCAATTACCCATAAAGCATGATGAGTTTACACGAAAAATAACTTTTTCCCTTTAAAATAGAGCTGTACCTACCAAAATATTGCCCCCAAACCGTTTGCTTTCTCCTGTAAACAAATGTTAAAAAACAGTGGACCGGGCGCGATGAAAGGTGTCAACATTAACACAGCGCGTGAGGTCGTGTGCATCGTTAAGCAAAAACACGTATCAATCAGGATATGCCCGGTCTGACTTGGCCCAAAAAATATAATACATGTTTCTGCTTGCTGAAACACAGCGAGTTGCCACTGTAAATCGGACCTCTGGTCATGCGGCTTTGTTATGGTAAACAGACTATGTTTACCAACACGCAGAGTCATAACATGGTGTTAAACAGCCGTATGCGAGGAAATGAGACCGTGTGCTGGGATGGTATTGCTGGGAAACATTTGTATAAACAAAACTGAACTGATAGTGTGAAAGAATAGTCATAATTTTGCTCTTGATTATGTCCCTTTATTATAACAGTCCAACCCACAGGGAATAGTACAATCCTCGAAAAAATATTAATGGATATTTCGCCCCATTCAGGGAAAAAATTCCTTATGCAACTTACAAAGTTAACCTATGTTACTCGAGCGTGGGATTGTGACGATTAGTAGAGCTTGACAGGGGAGCCTGTAACAGGTACCAAGGCAGTCGTGCGTAATCTAGTTATCACATATTATAACCCACAAGCCATATGGTTGATTAGTTAAGATTTCGGTATCGTCGAACTTTATTGCTTCCTACCAATATTTTTAGCTTCAACTCATAATTCGGTTAATCCAAATGAAATTGATATACTTAAAATCATCAAAAAATAATTGATTAAATCTGCTATATATATTTTAAGTTTGTGATGTTTATTTTATTTTTACCATAACACAGTGCGGATTATCTCATATCTGGCAACACGTGTTTATTTAATAATTAAATCTTAACATTCATATTAATATCTTGCTTTTTTATTATTTGGGAAGATTTTACTTGTCATTGTTCAATTTATACATGACCTGTAAGTGAGATAGATTGCTTGTTACCGAACATACACGTGGAACAGGGAAAAGCTTCATCCCTTATGGGTTGTAAGAAATAGCTCTTTTCAGACTGTATAACGTGGTGTTTTGATAAAAAAGGCGAAAACTCGAGCCAACAAACATGAGCCAGCAACTGAGATACACTGTGCCTCAGCTGACAGGTCAACTTCCAGTACTTCTAATGACACACCAGTGTAACTACCCAATAGGTCATTGAGTAGTGGTATGATCCTCTCAGACCATACATGTACATCTGAATACACCTTTCGTAGAGTTTACATGTCAATTTTTATGATACATTTTGTATTTTTTTCTTAATTATGAACGGTAATTTTCAGCAACACAAAACAATAGATATAAGAATTATCTATTTGTTCACCAAAGTTATGAAACTGAACATATTATGACATATATATTACAGTAAGACCATAATAAATTGTAAACTATCGTGTCACAGGTTTTATTAATCAGGAGTGAAGGAGTAAATCAGTAGGTACATTCGTTCTACGCATGATTAATTACCATAGAATTAGCGCTGAAAGTAAGTTTACATATTTATTTATTTATTACAACATTTTCCAGAAGGGCCCTGTAACACGTAGAGAAATTACAATAAAATACAATGACATCATTAAATTAAATTGACATCAAAAACTGAAATAACATAAAAGTTATGATTCTAACAAACAGTAAATTACAATAAAACACAATTCACAATCGGTCCATTAGACTAAAATGACATAATTAAACTTAAATGACATCATAGTTTGATTCTAACCAACAATAATTGTACTTTTTCGCACATAATTGCATCAGGTCACAACAAGCTTATAAATAGTCAAGAGCTTCTCTCTCAACTTGGTAATTATACAAAACAGATAATGAGATTAGTATTTTTCTCATAATACCAGGGTCATTAAAACATTATGTACAGTGAATGAACATGTCACGCTAAAACTCTACTTTACTGTTCGTTTATACAGAATGAACATAGACACTACGTCAAAAAATTGTTGCTTTGGTCAGGAGGGAATGCGTTCATCCCCGTTCATATATTTGTTGGTGCAGTGTGTGTTTTGTGCGTGTTTGTTCACAACACAACTCACGCAACCATGTCAGGAAACTCGTGACATTTTTCAGGGCTTTCTCGAATTGGCCAAGGAAGGAACGATTAGACTTTGGTGTAGATCCGGAAAATGACCCGGGTCCGGGAACGTCTTCAAGGAATATTTAAAAATGTGCAGTCACTTACGCAGGAATCAACCTTGGAACAAGGGCCGAACATAAGTGAATTCAAACACATGGCGGAGGCTTTCATTCATTAGAATGCAGATTTCTAGTGAATGAGGTTGTTTTACATGCTAGGCTCCAGCTGGCGTATCACAAATTGTAATAAGCTTCTTTGTCGAGTACATAACTTTTCATATTTTCAGTTCTTGACATTTTCAGATCTCACCGTACTCTTCACTACACAGAGTACAGACATTTGTTTGAAGATTATTTGATAAGCCTACATAAGCGCCATGCTCGTATAGAAGGTCGAATAAAGTGTACATCAAAACCAATGGAAATTGGTATTGGTTGTGTTCAGGGATCTGAACACATTCATAAATAATATTGTTTAATTAAATGGTTACACGTAACTGTGTTATTGTATATATTGGCAATCATTTGCATTTCGACTGTCACAAACAACCTCAGTGCAAAAAAAGAACAAAGCATTCCCGTAATATAGGAAAGAGTTATTTCTTACACCCATAAAGGATGAAGCTTTCCCGTTTCACATGTATGTTTTGAAACGTAATCTATATCATTTACAGGCCGTTTATAATAAACAATGACAAGAAAAATCTTCCCAAATAAAAATAGAAAGATATTGACATGCATGTAAAGGTCATGTTATTCTTAAGTGCAAACGGGTTCCAAGATGTGAGATATATTGCATTTTTTTGGTAAAAATAAACAAACAACAACAACTTTTTTTAAACATAGAAGATTAAGTAAATAATATTTTGATGATTTCAATTATTTAAATTTCATTTGAATTTCAAGTTAACCGAATAATGGATTGTAGCTTGGTTGATAGGAAGCAATGTAATTTGACGATACAGAGATCGTAACTAATCTTTTTTGTTTTAAAGTAGGCATTATGGCTTATGGGTTATGATAATTGGATATCGTATTACTTCCTGGATTTCTCCCCCAGACCCCCAAATAAAGCTTTCCTAATTGTCACAATGACACCCTGAAGTTACACAAATTAAGTTTATTTTGTGCGTTGCATGTGGAATATTTTCCCTAATTCCTGAATGGGGCAGGTACAGAAAACTCGCCCTGCTTCACAATGGTATATAATCATCCAAATCTCCCACCAAATTTAATCAAAATCCGTTCATATCGTTTTAACGTAAAGTTGCTGACAAGCAAACGGACCAATGACCCGAGCGGAAACATGATACGTTGCTGCCGGAGGTATATTAAAGATGTGTAATTACTACACCGTCTGGGTTGATTTGTAAGACTGGGATAGGAATAGCCCAGAAGTCATAACGTGTCGGAATTAAATAAGGTCGAATGTATTCGGTTCTGCCAAAGTTTTCTGAGGGGAAACAGAGGTCCTTGAGCTCCGAGGCTGTTCTCTCCAACCACTATTACTAAAGTTGATTGTTACCTCAATGTTTGATATTTAGTGTATTGACGTGTTTTAACCCAAGGGCTTGATTTCTATGAAGATATTGACAATGAAGAATTAAGTGAAGATAGGAGATAGGTTGGTATTAGTCTACGTGTCAGCCTGAACGGACAGTGCGGCCACGGATTTTGATGCGGCCATGTTCCCTTATATTTTTTGTCAGTACGTTTTTCAGGACTTTCGTTTCTTCAAAACTGCGTTTTTCTCGTGCTTACAAACATATGATCTGGTAAGCTTTGCAGGCGTAGGCCGCCCTCAACACCACAACGCACAAATGGACGCAGTCAATCCGTATTTCTTTGGGCATGTTTATAGCTGTATCCGCACTCGTACAGGTGGATCCATGGTTTAAACCTTGTGGTTACGGCATTGGATTTTGCACGGAGCTGGAGGTCTTTGGATAGAATTTTGGCTGACTCCTATGGCTGATTTATGAAATCTCGACAAACCTCATAGATTCGCTAAAATCAAATGATTTAATGTCAAGCTATTACTTTTCGACTACCCCCTGGCCTTACATATAAAAAACATGAAATTCAAAAAGCTTTATAAAAAAAATGTCATTCGGACCGTGTTCTTAACTCATTATTATTTTTCAGTGGAAGAAATCAGTTGATGAGTTAAAATTACATAGTTTGAAAATTATCCTCGATAAAAATGTGGACCTGGGATTTTTGTTGTTGTGTATATTTGTCTCACCGCAAGAAACTGCCACTGGTAGAGATAATGGTGGATGAATTTTGTACTCTAAGCCAGCGGTAATTGAGATGTTATTTTCTCACTACTCTCTGAACACAGCGCGTGACCTCCTGGTTTTCTTCCACTCACGCGCTGTGAGTAATAGCAGGATTCTTCAGGTTTGGCAAAGTGCCAAAAGCCAAGTCAGTTTGCGCTGGATAAAGTGAAATATGACTGGCTCTGCGTTTAAACAAAGCCGTAGAATTCTGATTGGCTTAGCGTGTAAGTGAACACTGCTGCGCCCGTGGCAGGTTCGTGTAGCATTGCAAAAGCGGATATATGCAGAGGCGGGGATAACTGACCTCAGGCCACACCAGCAAGTCAGTATAGAGACTGTTGGAAGTTGACGATTGCATCGTGTGTATTCCAACGGGGATGGAAAAAGACTGTGCTACCAAGCGCTTTCCACCGCAGAGCAAAGTGACGGGTACCTTGAAGAACATCCGATTAAGTTGGTGATACCTGCAATGTGATTGGTTAAATTAATCGCATGGGGAATTCCACAGAGGCAGCGCCGCCTGGTGGCAAATCCTTAGCCAAGTGTAGCGAATAGTTGAGCATAGCGTGACCGCTGCTAATGGAGCGGATGTTCTCACCAATAACACCCACATTTTCATAAAAATCAATGTGGCGTAAGCTATGAACGTAAGCTTGTGTTACAAATATAGACAAGAAAACGATATTAAGTAACTTATATACCACTAGATTTATGACATTTGAAAATGAAAATATTTTTTCCCGTAGATACATTCGTTTCAGTTATTGATACAATACCGATGAACACATTTAACCGCGTACTAGCAGGTAACCAAACCCATCATGCATTGCAAGATAAGGGAACTCAGATGTCACTTCATCGTAACATAAACCTCTTAAAATATTTCATTCTAAAAAGGAAAAAAAATGTTTGCCAGCCGTCAAAACTCAAATATCAAAACATCAAAACATCAAAGATGCAATTTTTTCCTTGGTGATTTAACAATGAAAGTGTATGTAAAATTAAAATATACCAATTATACTCAGTATAAATACGTAACGCACAGGTCACATGCCAATGAATATCGTATGTCTAGGTATGGGTTTTAGAATCGAGAAGAACAAGCTGGAGACTCATAAAGTTCATCTTACTGCAGTGAGTTATTTTTTACTCGCAAGGCAGCAATGCACATTAACATGAAGTTAATTAAGAAGATAATCAGCGAACGGTGGGCAGTTTTTTTTAACTGGCGTGTAGAAGTCTGGCCTCATCTTTTGAATTTTCTTATGGTAAAGCTATTAGCGGTTGGTCATCATGCTTGTGCGGGGTATCAAATAACCGTTTGAAATTGAACAATACTTTCTGAATAGACGGAGATAATATACGAACAGGGACAGGAAGGCACTCTATCCATTTTCTTAACAAAGACTACAAATTGCTTGCTTTATACATGAAGATTTCTTTTTCTCCCTCTGTGATCCCACAGATTAATTTACTATCGTTCTCTCGAAATGAGTCAACCATTTTAATAGCCACGTACAATTATTCCAGAGCGGTACATGTATTAAAACATAATAATCACAAAGTTACGCGTGGGTTTTGATTGCGTTTCCATTACTTTCTATTCAGATGTAAATATTACGTTTAAAGTACTAATCATATAGGAAACTTGTTTTTGTGTCATATTTCCCCATGTCGGTGCCGTAGGCGAGCTTATTGGATTAAGTTATCTCCAAAAATGAAGAAATGCAATGTTTTTGATATTCTATATTTCTAATAAGTACAATGTAATAAGTATGAATATTTTATATTAATTAAGCATTGCAGAGGCATAGACAGATATTAAATCTCATATTAAATACACGGAATATAAACTGAACAGTACCGTCAATTAGTGAATAGATATTTTTTTCACGGAAAAGTTATGATCCCACAAATACTAAGTGACAAACTGGTTTAAAGTTTCCTTGGTAATTGGCTTTTGATATCAAATGTACTTTAATGTTCAAATTCAGATAAAAATGTTTATGCAAAAGTGTTTTCAAAGAATTTAATAATTAATTAATTTTATCAAACTAATGTATGCTGTGTTTACACCACGCACATTTGGTAGTTTATGTGAGTATGCATATTATTACGTTTATTTTGGTCGATTTTTCTTGTTAATTTTTATTTCAATATTCTCGATGCTCAAAGGTTTATATCTTGTTTTTTATTAATTATATTTTGTAACATATTGAAAATATGAACTTTTTTAACGGGGTATTCGTGCCTGTTTGGTGTACCTCCTGGATAATGATGATGGTCATCACTTAACGGAGACGTACGCTATAGGTACCAGACGCTTAGATATGTTAATTCATAATATTATTCATTTATAAGAAACAAATAGTGAAAAACGTTAGAGCCGTTTAAAAAAAATTCAAAATATCTGAACCCTATTAAGGAGTGGGCCAGTAGGCTTAATTTAAAACGCAAGGGGCATACCACAACGAGGTGGACAAAAAAAACAATGGATCCATCTCTATATTGGGACTCGCAATTTATCTTGACATTTTCTGGGCCATGTTCCTTACACAGTATTTCGTGGAAATCACTTCAGCAGGTTTTTTTTCCCTAATCCTGCTAAGACAAATAAATCAAACATACTTTGGAGTTAACATCGCCTCCTTGGCGGTGGTATCAACTTAACACAGTACAGTAACAAAGCAGAAAGTATGGGTTTATCTCATCCATTTCATCACATGGTAGTGATCTTATTCCCATTATAATTGGCCACGCGAGACGTAACCACGGTCCGTTGGATACATAATGTGTATATGTGCCTGCCTGGTAATGTGATGATAACATTTACTGAAGCTACGAACCAGCATTGGAGGTAATGAGCCAAAGACGTGCGGGGGAAAGAATATGTACTTAAGGGTAAAGAGTTACTAGCGTGACCAGTTGTAGCTAATCGCCGCAAGAGGGTGACATGGTCTGTCGGCAGCCAGTTTATGCGTCGGCGCCACACCCATAAGCATATATAGTCATAAGGCAAGGGCGGATACAGGATTTGAGAAAAAAAGGGTGTAAAGAAGTGGGCACCCCGTCCCAGTGTTGAAACTTTTTTTATTAAGAGTTGTCTTAAAAGTATCATTAAGCACTGTTTTTCCGCATTAAGCGATTTTTTTTCAGATTTTTATTGTGTTGAAAGGGCACAGGGCTGGAGGATTGCGCCCCTTTATCCGCCCTTGTAAGTTCACTGATAAATATATATAAATTTACATGTAAAAGCATGTAAATCCGGTATCAATCGAAAATGAAAAAAAGATTTTGAAAAGATGGTTCAGGCTAACTGCCTGACGTAGACATATTTTATTACAGTTCTAACACAATATTATAGGTATCCCCTAAATAGCGTAAAAACAGTCTTATAATTCCTCATTGACAGTGACAGCTGAAGAACTATTTTTAAATTATTACTGTTTCCGATTGATTTTTATCGGCAGAATTACGAAATGCTAAAGAATGCTTTTGTGTTATCAGAAAAGCAATGCGTCTCCCAATGTTGGAAAAAATGACAACTGGTGCTGATAGATTAAAAATTCGATCAATGATCCATGTTTTTATTTTCGAATATAATTTATCAATCTACTCCTAACACTTTAAGAGTTGTTCTTACCTGAGCTAGACTGTTGTCTCTTGGATGCCAATCGGGACGTCTTAAGGTCATTTAGTGCAGAATTAACCCGGTTTCGCCAACTGACCGCCGACCGGTAAGCTAGTTCCAAGTAATGTTCAAGAGGATCAGGATCCCGGGGGGAGCGAAGGTTAACAGGCTGCAGCGTCTGTAGCAACAAATATATAAACAATTAAAATATGGCAAGCTGGCAGTATATTTATTATACAGGTATCTGTATAATATGCATCTATTACCGTATCTACATCCATATCTTAGAATATATATGTATATATATATATATATATATATAACTTTATTTGAAGATTTATCACTATTTCTAAGCCAACTACTTAAATATATGTACACACACACACACACACATATATATATATGTATATATATATATATATAAACACACACACACACACACATATATATAGTATACACATGATAGTAGAATACACAGAAAAGTCGGTTCACTGCCGATGGGAATCGAACCCATCTGGATATCGGAAGATCATTGGTTCGATTCCCATCGGCAGTGAACCGACTTTTCTGTGTATTCTAGTTCCATCTCTATATAAAATGAACGGGCATGGCTTACCATACATCTCTCTCTCTCTCTCTCTCTCTCTCTCTCTCTCTCTCTCTCTCTCTCTCTGTATATATATTCATTCCCTAGCACGATTCAGTGCGTCCTTTTGTTACATGTCAGTGAGCAGGGTCCCGAAAGTTTCGAAACAAATAATCTATATAATTAATATTAAAACGGAGTTGGGTTTTCTCTAGACCACGGTTAACCTGCTTCCGTTCTGATTTGACTCTCCAAATTCGGCAGACGTATCAGTTGTGTGCTTTTCTAAGACAAATTTGTTTTATTTTGAGGGATTTTGCCTTATTAAGCCGAATAATTAATTTTAATATTTCCCCATCAGGTGCTCCTATTTCTTTTATGCTGTAAGGTCCTCAATGCCTGTGACGCTTTTTCAGGAGGCGCCTCCGGGATTTTCACTGGCCTGTTAAGATCGTGCATGGCCAGAGCGCATATCCTGCCCAAAATGAATTTTCGTGCAATAAGCGGTCACGCGGGTCCACTATATCCATATACACGATCACCGTTTTATAGGTTTACAGGTATGTTGATTTGTATACATTCAGAAGTATCTTGCCATGATAACGATGATTTTAATAGTTTGGTAGATTTATGAGTTCTTTGAAAAAAAAAATGTTCAACAGGAAGCCCGAGGGGGGGGGGGGGGGGATTGCACACACTTATATGGGTCCTCAGTCTCTTGGGGACTTTGGAACCCTCGCCAGAATCAGTCGTTCGTTCATAGGTGCACGTTTCATGTAAAACATTGTCATGGTTCAGAAACACGGGTTCACCAGGCGATTGGCAGAACAACTGCATACGAATGGGCAGCTTCTACTCGGGACAAAGGAATAGCCCCTTATAATTATTCCTTTGTGGAATTGTGACTATGACACTTAAGAAAAAAAATATTATGGTGATTATGATAACCTCCAAAAATGTAATGGATTACGGATGCAGTTTTACTTTACCCCTCTACAAATTGTCAGTAAAATCTGTATATTAAATTTTGCGTTAAGACAATGCAATGAACCAAGGCTGAAGTGGTTTCTTTGCTAAATGCTTTCATCGAAATATATCAACTGCTTTCTTTTTTTTTCTGGGAGAGTTGTCAATTTTGCATCAGACAAGCTTTTCATTCCATGACAATTTACAATACCCAAACCAAATATTTAATACTATTGGAATACATTTTTCTGGGCCTATCTTTTTCACATTGGCAGCTTTACGTTTCGCGTACAAGAGACTTCAACGATACATGCATAAGTATACAAATAAAGCATGTGTCTGTTAACATGCCTTAGTGTATTCCTTCAACTGATTACACTGAATAAACATCGTGTTTCACAATGTCGCCTAAGCTTTAACTAATACAAAGCATCTTTCATATAATGTCACGGTAGAATGCTTCTTAATACAATAATTATATTTACGATATTTCCCAAGCAATGAAGCTGTCGGACCTATGGTGTTTATCGAAAAAAATTTCTCACTTATAAATTCGTACACCCTGTATTTGCCTCAGGCCTCTTTCCCCATTTTTTTTGGTGAATTCTGGAAAAGAGTATTTTTTTTTTATTTCTATGTTGATATTTTTGGGGAAGGTGTTCCTGGAGAATTCCAGCAGAAGCTATTTTTATACCATATAAGTGAAACAAATGACAAAAGTTCCTGCAAAAACCTAAGGATTAAAATATGCTTTTCTAGGAGTTTGACTATCGGACGACTCACAGTATCTTTATAATGGGTATGTCTTTATCATGGTTTTCTTTCACAGAACTCATTTTACGAAAATCACGAAAATAATACAATATAAAAATAAAATAAAATATGGTCAAACTGACTGCCAAGTTAATTGATCACCTGACCTACTGATTGAATAGGAGAAGAGAAAAATATCACGGTACATTACCAGGCCACACCATTTCCTCCGTCTCTCTCTCTCTCTCTATGTATCTCTCTCTCTCTCTCTCTCTCTCTCTCTCTCTCTCTCTCTCTCTCTCAGTATACAAGAATGCCTGTCTTTCTCGGTGAAAAAGTCTGAATGAGTTGTTCGTAAACGCAATGGTTCGCCTTATCCAAATAGCGGGATATGCCGTCCATTTTGGTGGAGGGCCGTTAAATCTGCCATATGCAAACTCCTCGACATTCAACAAAATCATGTTTTTGTTGTTGTTGCTTCGTCTTTGTTATGAACCTATTATTGAATGTTATATATCATAGCTTCTAAAAGATTGTTTCTTTAAAAAAATACCGAAAGTTTAAAAACAATTCACTCTCATATGACAATCAGCAGGGGCGTTAATATAAGGGGGGGGGGGGGTAAATATCCCACGTATTGGCAAAGGGGGGGGGGAGGGTTCGTAATTGTTATCCCCCACCAAACAAATGGAACTTTGGTTCCCTTTATGATTTTTCAGTGAAATGTTATATCTAAACCTGGTTCAGAATTTACTTCTACTGAAAACATAATATCATATTTTCTAAAACCTTATACTTAATTTTGATATATTTGAAATATGATTAAGTATAAATATTCGAAATGTATCATCCATAAAGGTATATATGTGTGTGTGTGTCAACCCCGCATCCTTCCTGGAAGATAAATTGACGCCATTGACAATCAGGTCTCGCATATCACGCAGTACTTCCACCGGCATACTTCACCTTCTCTGATGACTGTTTATAATAAAGGTTATTTTTTACGTGCAAGTGACCAAGTGACAAAAAGTCTCTCACAACCAGTCTTTGTTATCCAGGTTATTTTAGACTATGACGCAATGTGTCTTATTTTAAATGTTTCCTTTAAATGTGTTTTTAGACACCTTAAATATTACATTATTACAAGTCTGATTTCCGGTAAGAAACTCCTTGTTAAACAATGTCATTTTCATTTTTAAACCCGAATGAAAAAGGCCACTTGCATATGAGTGCTTATGTGAACAGTTTTACGGGGATACGTTTGGGGACACTTTAATGCGATTAATTGGATTTTGTTTCAATCTACATATAATAAGATGATATTACGTTTTAATTTACATGTTGCACAAACAATCTTGTTATTTGGTTATACAAATAGAAAACTGTCAAGAAAGTCCCGTAATACATAAATATTAATATATTTAAAGAAGAGGCAATAAAAGCAAACTTTAAAAAAAAATGAGAGAGTCAGGTAAAATTCAGGGTGGATCGGTATATTTTCTACCCAGATTCTTTTTTCGCTCTCTTAAAGGCGACCGTTTCCCTAGTTTTAAAGTGACATTAAAGAATATTGAAGTTATTGATTGATTCTTGGCAGAATAAAATTATTTTTCGTGTTTTTCAATCTGGAATGCCACACACACCTATATGTTAACATACATGTATAAAGAGAGCATAATGCTCGCAATCATGCAATAGCCATGCTTTAATATTAACAGAAAAGAATGATAACGTTACGGGAGTTCTGATGTTTGAAGTAATGTCATTTTAAAGCAGTCATCCACTTACTTACGGGGCAATATCCTCCAGTTTTAACACGATAGGGCCGGCTTTTTAAAAGCCACGGCTATTTGTCAGCAATACTTTAGAAACACAATGTGTGACAAAATGTTGGCTACCCTCCCTGGGCGAGCATAAGATGTTGCCAGTTGAGTAGAAACGATCGTATACCCGTCAAGCTTGTATAATATAAAAGCTGAATCGATTGGTAGTGTGCACATTTCACCTATGTAGCGCTCCTTGGAGAATTGCATAGCTTGGCTTTTCTGGGTACTTACTGTTGCACCCGATGGCAAGACCCCATCGGCGTGTTAAGTTGGCAGTGTAGACGCTCGGAACAACACGAGTTATAACACGAAACAAAAGAACGTGCTATAACTATAACTACAAGGTTGTCAGGGATAAACCGCACCTGAAGACGGTTTCACAACCAACAAAATCACCTCCTAAGCCCGCAACCCCATTTTGTGACGGTTCCATCCCCAAGCGCCGTATAGGCGACACATTAAGGCTGTAAACGCCTAGTGAGCAAGTTATGGACGACCGTCAAACTTAAGAGGTTCTCCCTTTCGAGTACAGACTTTTAACCCAATAAAATCTCCATTCAGACAATGTAAAGTCTCAATACTTTCGCTCGGGCAACCTTTGGACAATTTGACGGGTGCGACCTATTTACCAAAGAAGTAGTTTAAAGAAACCACAAGAAAACGACAAATCGTCTGTGATTGTCTCCCACTGCTGAGAGCGTGACAGGATTTGTTTATTTTTTGCAATGTGCTGGTGCCTACCGTCCGATGTGTAAAACATGAAAGCTTCACTTCTGTTTAACAGAATTTATATTTGAGCAACAAATTCTAAACGAAGGCCATACACCCTTTCAAGACTTCTAGACCAAATATTTACGTCGGGAATAGAAGAAAAAAGATTGGGTTAATATCCTCATTCCACTTGCAATGTCAGTCTCCTCTGACTATATACTTTGCCTTTCTGGTCCTTCGGGCCATCATTCTTTTGACTTATTTAGGTCCATAGGACGCACACAAACCAGGCAGCGCTAGCCACAATAGAAGGATTTTCATTACACTGCTTCCTGTCGCCCCCTTGCATTTTTACTCATTTACCACTGTGCGGAGGGGGCACACTCTTGTTGTAAATACTTTAGCAAGCCAATCGTAATTACTGCTTACGGATCCCCTGAACGGATATGGGTGCTAGAATTATTTTGGTTAATATCGCGATTTTTTTCGCTTTCCCTCGCGATCTGTTCGCAATCCCTCTTGATCTTTCCGCTTTCCCTCGCCATCTTTTCGTGTTCCCTAGCGTTCCCTTACAATACCAATTAACCTATTACTTCAACGAGATATTGAGATATGAAGATCGCGAGGAAAAAGATTGCGAGGGAACCCGAAGAGATCGCGAGGGGATGCGAAATGATCGCGAGGGAACGCAAAATAAATCTAGCATCCATGTTTCTACAGTGGCTCCGTAACGGATACTGCAGAATGCTTTCTCAACTTTTTCCTTGCATCATAAAAATCTAAAATTTTGAGATTATTATTTAACGATAAATCGAAATTCGTCATATTAATTTTAATTGTAATGTTGACTGTAATAACAAACAAATCGTATTTTAATGTTATTTATAATTCAACTTCTTATAGAATTTGTGTAGAGAGAAGAATATTACTATCAGGATGACTGGGTGTGGAAAACTACAAGTTTTTCGCCATGTGAAATATTTCACCAAGATGAAAGTACACTGAGAAACAAAATCTTACAGGCTCCAAGTCTCGAAGCTATCATATCATCAACTATGGCCTGAGTTTGATCGACTGCTACTATCGAGGCGTTTTAATCAACTTGGAAGCATTTTAGATTCAAGGACCTTGTTTTTTTTCCATATGCGTAGCAAAACCCAAAGGTTTTATAGGCGGCCAGATTACTAGTTTTGGAACAAAGGTATATCATCCTATCAACAAGGCTCCGGCAGCTTCGCTGTCAGACACCTTTCTTTTTAAACCACACTCATGTCTATTTCATTGCGAATAAATCACACAAAGGAGTCTGTCTAATGACACCCGTATAATACCCGTGAAGCCGAAACACATGAGCTTTTATTTTAAATGAAACGTATAGCATTGTCATAAGGATATTGGTTATTTGACCAATCAAATAAGGGCTTGCAAACTTATACCGTATTTTGGGCACGTGTTCTTGTTCAGACGGCGTGTGAACAGTTTCGAGAAGCGGATCCAGAGAGGGTACAGGGGGTGTAAACTTTTTAAGGGTTTCAGACCAATTTCTGTTGCCTGCCCCTCCCCTTTTCCAGCCCAAGGGACCTTTTTTACGTGTTGTCATCAGTGCTCCTTGGTTAGACCCCTCTTTTTCCTAAACCCTGGATCCGATCGTGCTTTTGACTACTGTGGACTGTTGATTTTGGTATGATTTGGATCAGTTTGGCAAAAATGATTTCGGCTTAATCACGTGCAACAGCCTTGATATTAGATAGATGCTGCGGTACAAGGTGACATTAAAAACAATGAGTACATCGTATTTAGTTTATCTGGCGAAAGTACATTTTCAGTTTAAGGGATTTTTCCCGCTGAAATACAGCGAAAATTTATATGAAGAATTCATCCCAAAGAACAGAAAAACATATGCCACGTCAGAAATATATGTATTTATATAACCAGAAAGTACAAAGCAAATACATATTTTATTTTTCCGACCTCCCTTATACATATCACAGTGCACGAATGTTTCTTCGATTATCACTGCTGCCATAAGCTAGTTTGTTGATAAGCTATGGACAAGTATTGGACATTACAGGGAATTCTTAGTAAGAGAGTCAAACCCGAGTCTTACGTTGCAAACATAAAATGTTCCTGTACCAGTCCAGATGTCGAGTCCCCGAAAATCTTGCTAAACAAAGCAACGGTTAAAACGACCGTGTTATGGAACGACTGTAGTGTATAACCGCTGTGTAAGTAGTGTATAGTAGTAGTAGAAGTAGTAGTAGTAGAAGTAGTAGTGGTAGTAGTTATAGTAGTAGCAGGACTAACAGTAGTACTAGTAGAAGTAGTATTTGTAGAAGTAGCAGTAGTTGTAGTAGTAGTAGCAGTAGTAGTAAAAGTAATAGTAGTAGTTTTAGTAGTAGTAGTAGTAGTAGTAGTAGTAGTAGTAAAGGCAGTTGTAGTGGTAATAATAGTTGCAGGATTGGTTAAACTAGTTCTTGGTGGTAGTATAGCAGTAATAGAACATTGCCTAATGTATTTACAAGTAATCTTTATTTATTTACTTCTTTATAATATGTATTCACCAAAAAGATTTATTCAGCATGAATGTTTTTGTAGGGTCCTGGACTAAAGCGGCAATCACAGAATACATAATTCATAACTTATATAGGATACATAACAGACAAATCATTTTAAAGTGTGATAAATGAACAAAACACATGAAACAATAAATGTGCAATAATCCACACATCAATGATAAAATCATAACAGAATTTCCCGAAAATAATTTAATATTCTGTTAATTATGTAATTTATGTTATTTTGTATTTGCTAACGATGACTAACATGATTAGAATTTCTCCTATTTGCTTCACATTTGAAAATAGCATTGTCGTAAAATGGATCCACCAGTTAGCATTGTCTTTCACCAAAAGATTCGGCAAGATATAGTTTGGCCTACACTGAATGGCCAAATGCTGGCGCGTGATGTACGTATGGTCAATTGAACGTGGCTTGAGTGTTGGGTAATTGAAGCCTCTTGCTCGGGAGTAAATTAATGATTTGTGACAAGCCAAAGATGGACGCCTGACCGCTCTAACATTTTAATTGGTCAGATTATTGTCGAGGCGTTAATTAAAACCTGGGCATCGGCGGAAAATTAAGGGATATCATTGTGTTGTTTTCTCGTTTCATCATGCATCATCCACTACACGAACTCCAGGGCTATTATCTTTGTTAAATAGCTGAAGACCTGTCCAATTATACTGGAGTTCGTGATAATATTAACCTGGTTAAACTGCTTGTGTAAGGTAGGATTGCAACGTGGCTACGCAACATATGTCGGTGCAATGTTGAGTTCAAATGCGGCTCACATCATCTTAATGTACGTACTCTAGCTGTCTAAGGTTGCTAATTGACATTGCTTTGTCAGAGGTAAAAAGTAACTGGCACTTTGGTTGAGATTACGATTTCAGTTTTCAACTATTTTCTTAATATATTTAAATATTCTTGAATATCAAACAAATTATATCAGATTTATTTGGACAATTTTTGACAATTTAAAAATAAATAAATATAATTTGCTTATATACTGCTGAATATTGAACAAATAAAATAAGATTTCTACGGACACTTCATGACAATTTTCAAATTAAAGAATACAATTTTAATTTTAAAAAAAGTAGTATATAAATCAAGCTGTCTCATGTCTTTCCTGGTGTCGCTCCTGCCCGGAATCTACAGCGGCCTCGGCTTATGGGTGTGTAGAACCATCCCCTTTGCTGACTCATAACCTTGATGGACCCCCCCCCCCCAAGTTGGACGTGTTTGTCATTTATAAACGGCTGCGGGACACAGCCTTGAAATAAAGCTTGCAAAGCGCTCATCCTGGAGGGGGGGGGGGGGGGGCAATCGTGACTTTTTAACCGATCTCGGCTGGGAGTCGAACTCTCCCGACGTTGAGACATGAAACCGATTGGACTACAGAACTGATAGTCCCTGGTTCAATCCCCTCGGAAGACTCCAAGATAAAGAATTAAAGTCCTAAGACAACCCACATATCAACTAAATTTTGTGACGAGTGACTTGTTTCTAGCACCGTGGGTATAACAGCTTTATGAAGATTCTTCATCCTCATAGAAAAAAACGAACAGGGCCACATTTACGCCATAGACCTTTCTCTTCCGAAACCCTAATTAAAGAAGTTACGAATGTGTTACATATGTGTGGAAATTGAAAGGTCACTAGTTGCAGAAAGCCCTTTGAAAAAATTCTGCTTCGTCTGAAATGGCGCCGGATACCCGTGTTGAATGTGTCGAATAATTTTCGCGGGCCCCCACATGTTATAAACACACGGATATAAACAAAACTAACAGACTCTGTGCGTTGAGATTGGCGTTTTCTGCCATAGATTTATAAAGGTTCTTGTAATTATCTTTAGTTCATTGGCGTCAGTTTCGGATCGGCCCCTTTCATTACGGTCGGTTATAACATAGTATCCGGATTAAGTTCGAAAAACCGTGTCTCACAGACATAATCTGCTAATTCTTTTATTCAAGGACAACGGGACGAAACAACAGAAAGAAGAGATTGCCCCTCCTGTAAACATACTTCAATGAAGGTAAAATTTTTAAAAATCTTTAAGAAGCAGTATGAAACCGCATACAAACCTCCGCCAATTTTATGGATCACCAGATCCAAAACATAACCAGAATCCTAAACAAAGTTCGGCTTGTTCAAAGACATGGGAGTAAACAGGTAAAAAAGAGTCCAGAGAAATGTGCGCCCATTCATCGTTTCGATGGTTGCATAACTGGTCAGCTCTTCCCGCCAGAATACAAAGAAGGGCCCTGTTACCAGAACTCGGACATCATAAACAGATCTCGGACATCATAAACTGATCTTGGACCAGTTAAGAACATGGAAAAAGAACCAGATTACTTCTACAATTTAAGTGGAGTGTTTTTGATGTTACGCAACCCTCTACAAAATGTGGGAAACATCCGTTCATATCTCTTTGAATAAAGTTCACAATCGGACCAAATGACGAACCGACCTACCAACCAAGGGCAATTAAAAACATATTCCTGACGATTCATAAAAATGTTTGAACCCATTAACCTTGGGGTTTTATAGATTATTCTTAGTTAAACATTATTTACTTTAATTATACTTAGTTAAACATTATTTACTTTAATTATACTGTAATTCGTATTAAGATCCCTGGTGCCGCTTATTTTAACTGTCGTAGGCTATCATAAATAAATGGAATTATCTGCTAATGATTTTCTGGCTGACGCATGCGGCACAACACATATAAACTGCCCCCCCCCCCCCAATATAAAAAGAAAAGCGACTTATTTCTAACATGTAAGTAACTTCGCATATAGCAGAACTGGAAGATTAAAAAAAATATTTCATTGTATACAATAAAGTTCTTACTGCAAACCTGCAGTAAGCAAACAAATCCCTTATTGTCCGGAAACGTCTGTGGTGATTTATACCATTGTTCCTTCCACTCTTACGGTGGGACTAAACGAATCTTTCTACGACGTTTCTTAATAAATACTTAAACTTTCTTCAAACTAAGGAGGTTAAATTAGATTAATTTTAACCTCCTCGATCTATTCTTTCACGGATACAGAAAACAGGTGGATAATAGGTTAAAATAAGACCAAAGAGTTTTCACACTCACTTTGGTCGGAAGTTACTTAGTAAGATCGTCAGCAACATCGGCTGGACTTCAAAGTAGACTCTCTTTATATAAACGCTATATTAACAGTATATACAAGAAGTCAGTGTATGCGGATTGAACACGCTTTAATAATTGGTGTTTGCAAAGATCTTAATATGGTCAAAACGCCCTCATACAAATCAATGTGGAATTTGTAAGCAAAAGAATCGTATTGCTTTTTATACAAAGAATAAATTAACAAAACCTCCTCATGCAATTGTGAAATTTGTAAGTTAAATAATCACACATCTTTTTTATACAAAGAATAAATAATCAAAATAATTGGTAAATTATGAGTTCAACTCTGTTATATTACTAGACACCATTCGTCACCCCTTTTGGCCTAATACATAGTGCAGCCGCGTCTACACATATCCGTGTTTAAATCCTACATAAATACAGTGATAATCATTTCATTTATGTTTTGCCACCATAGATAAACTCAACCATCCATGTTAATTTTTCATTTGTACAAATGTTGACTCATTACATGTAGATTACAAAGAATATTTTGCTAAGTTTTTTTTTTTGTATTTTCAACAATTTTGTCAACTTCTGTTGAGGTGTCTATTTTTTAATCGTCAAAATGGATTAAAAGGTCTATAGATGTGTCGCCTACATCAGCCTGAACAAGAAACACTCTTCTCACGCGTCAAATCTGGGTGACCTTATAATAAGACAGGTAAGTAACATTTATTTGTGGGAAATATTAGTTATTGAAGCAGGATACCCTTTCTTTACCCAGTATCAGGTAAATGACAATGTGGCTTCCAGGGAAAATGTTTTTCATGGAAGGTCTTTGAAACACGCCCCACATGTAATGCAATTGTTTTCCTGCGATATCCTATCTCATTAGGCCCTTTAGTATCGATTAGATGCAAAAGTGAGTATCGGCCGACACTCTATAGCGTTTTCCACCCTCGCGTTTTCGTTCGCGTTGTGGGCGTAACCGCGTTGAAAAATTTTGGACATTACAATAACAATTGTTCGTATAATCGAGGGGGAACATGAAAAAAAAAGCAACGCATGGAAACGCATACGCAAAATTCAGCAAAATACAGCAAAACATTGGGCTAAAGAAACTGCTTGGCTTCACTTTCGAAACTCTCTATTATTTCGCGAGAGAAAAAAAGTTTTGTCCAAAGTAAGGAAAATTATTGTGTCCTTGTTTAGTGTTACAGTAGGGTCATCGTCATATTATGTAAAGGCACTCTGACGCTGGGGTCGAAATGGTGCTACGATATAGCCTTCGATGAGTTTGTAAAAATGACAGATTCCCTACGATTAACAACGATATCCAACGTGTAGTAGACAGAAACCTATATAATCTAAATACAGTGTTGTTGTCTTTGAAATAATCGAGTCTGTGAGGGGGTTCGGAAATAACCGCTGCCCGTCCGTCTGTATGCTTGCGTCTGAATGCCCGTTCACCTTTGCTGTGGACGGGAAAACTTACTGGAATTTTGAAAGGTTTTATGAAAATTTTAAGTCAATGAATATTTGCCAATTAATTAGCCCGCCTGAGTGGGATGATCTGATTAAAAGCCGTACATGTATAATGAGCTCACAGGTCACCAGAATTCTTTGTGGTGTCGCCGCGATGACGTAATAGTAATTAATAAAATTTTATGAAACTTGCAATGGATGTTTACTACTAAAATATCTCAACTGTGTTCGATATTCAGCAATTTGTGTATATATATATATATATATATATATATATATATATATATATATATAGAAGGTATATCTGTACGTCACGATACGCGGAGATGATTAATGTCAATAATGACGGCAGAATGCAAAACCCAAACCTTGCACTGATTGCGGGTTTATATTACTTAGCGTCGTGTTAATAACCCTCTAAATGTTTAGAGCACACGAGAGAACAACATAGTAAATACTACACCTAGTATTAAATTCAGAACTGGGTCTTAAAAAATGTGGTCCTTGGCAGAAGCACAATCAGTGATTATAGTCGTCAGAAGGCGTGGGCAGATGTAAATAGGGCTATTTGAGTTTACGTCCACGTGGGGAAATTTGCTTATGCCTCCATTGGCAATTTGGCTTATCTGTTAGCAGCATTTCTTAAAGCCAGTTATTCATTGCCATTTTCTATGATAACCAGGGGACCACGCCCACCGTCCCCAGCTCCTACATTCTATGTTATATTGCAGAATAACTTTCAAGATTCTAAATAGCTGCTTAGAAAATTATGATATGAAATAATATAAAAACATGAAAAACATTTTCCCTTGTTTTGAGTCATTAAATGTTACAAGGATATCGAAGTACTCTGCTGCTTGTTATAAGCATAAGCATATATATATATATATATATATATATATATATATATATATATATATATATATATATATATATATATATATATATATTGTTACGGGGTGAAATAAAAGCGGACCGAACTGTCTCGCCGGTGAAGCTTGCTTTTCTAGCGAAGCGGTTGGTACGCCGGACTTGTGCGCCATCGACATGCCTCGACTCCCGGATCGGCACAGTATTTTCCCCTGAATAACTTGTCTTTGTTACAAATGGGGGCTCGTCCAAGGTGAGGGTAAAAAACATCGTGGCCCAGGCTTTTATAGCGGAGCGGTTGGTATGCCGGACATGTGCGCCGCCGACATGGGTTCGAATCCCGGATCGGCCCAATATTTACCCCTGAATAATTTGTCTTCGTAACAAAATGGGGGCTCGTCCAACGTGACGGTAAACTTTTATGGTCCAGGGAATAAGCTCACTAAAGTGTGACTCCTGGAATAATTAGTTTTGTTCTGATAGCAGAAAGGTCTTAAGAGGGAGTGTGTTACGGGGTGACATAAAAGCGGACCGAACTGTCGAGCTAGTGAAGCTTGCTTTTCTAGCGAAGCGGTTGGTACGCCGGGCTTGTGCGCCACCGACATGGATTCGACTCCCGGATCGGCCCAGTATTTTCCCCTGAATAATTTGTCTTCGTAACAATATATATATATATATATATATATATATATATATATATATATACGTACATATATGTTGGTCAGCGGATTCGCTGCACACCCCCGCCCCCGTAACCCAAGCCGACTGCAGTACACCCCTTTCATAAATCCTGTATATGCCTCTGAATTTATGTGATTTCTGGCTTTCGCTGCGTACAAATTAATGAACTCTATCTTATTCATGTTAAGAAAAAATGTTATCCCTACTATATACAAACTGTTGCTATACAAAGCAAAGGTGACCAAAAATAGCAGCCATATGCAGAAGCTGAGAGAATAATAGTTGCATAACACTGTTTGCAATACTGTCTCGTCTGACGTGCTACCAGATGTCCTTGTCCCCTCAAAGTTATAAACATTTGAATATAATTAAAACGAACAAATATTGTGCGGATGGACCAGCGTTTTCTAGCCTATTTTCTAGCCTATGTCAAACAGATTAAGATTCTTCAGTTACTGGACGTCATATATCAGAATAGACCCTATAAATGAAGTAATTAATGGAATCAATGGAAGTTGATGAAATATTATGTTTGACTAGGGCAACTCCTCATGAACATAACTTGAATTTCTATAATAATCTGGATTGCAATTATATGTTTTAATTAGTTGATTCCTTACAATTGTGAGGCAGGACAGTTTGTGTGGCCCACAACACAGCATAAGGAAGGAAATCTCAAATGGACTCTATGACAATGAATATACTGTATATAAATATAATATATAGAAATTGAGAGAGTGAATATTTCGGTTACATTTGCCAAGAAGACTAAATATCTGCAATTTATTCAGCTTCCAGAAAAGACACGACAGTATGCACCATTTTTTAATAAAAAAAAAAAACACTCGTTTGATATATAACGAGGTCTTTATACAATATTTCGTATTATTTTTAACAAAACTGACAATTTTTTTTAGGAATTAAAGCAAGTTAAGGCGTAGTTGCAAAATTATCTATTTTCATATGGTATTCGATCCCGGTGAAATATATTTTTTATAACTCGGGCTTGAATCTTGTCTACATTAAAAAAAAAGATCATAGAAAGTTACAGCCATATCATGGAGGTTGGAATTTGAATCCAGAATTATTTTAATTTTCCTAAACGTTAACGTAAAGCTGCGGTCACCGCACACCGAGTACCGGACAGTTTTTATACCGCAGGAATACTTAAGCCTCGGTCACAAACCGCTGCGGTCACCGCAACGTAGATCGTTCTTTTAAACCGCAGGAATACCTATTCGACCGATGTGCGGAAACGGCAAGGCGTCTTCCTCATTCTCACTTCGCACGGTATAGTAAGCTAACCCTGCAGACGCCGCAAGCTAACTTTGCGGAAGCCGTAAAGATCCCTTTACGACAGCTGCAGGTACACAGTACGTCTCTCGGGTAGCCGAGTAGGTGTTAAACACGGCCTTTGAAAAACGCACAGTTGCCGTACTTCAACCGGTAGGAATAGCCCAAACCGCCGTACGGCGACCGTATCCCAGTTGTTACCGTGGCCAATAAGGCCCATAAAAATAAATCACTATTTAATAAGATCCCATTTATCCGACAACTATGAGACATTAAATATATTTTATTTAACTGGGTCGTACTTAGTCGTACCGTTTTCGTATACTCCGTCCCTAAAAACTTATCATATAATCCCACATTTTGCAGTGATTTCCTAGGATTCACGTTATAAAATAACATGTAAAATAAACTTAAAGGGTCACAATCAGGGACAATATTATGCCCTTTTCCTTTAAAACTATCAGTTCAGTTTTGTTTTATACAAAAGTTTCCCAGGAAAACCAGCCCAACACGCAGTCCCATTACCTCGCATACGGCTGTTAAACACTTTCTTATAGCTCTGCTTGTTGGTGAACATAGTCCACGTGTGTCTGTGAGCCGCAACACGCGAAGTTTCAGCCAGCAGGAACATGTATTTCATTTTTATGGGTAAAGTCAGTCAGAGCATCTCCTGAATGACACGTGTTTGCCCGGACGATACACGCGCTGTTTATGTTGACAAAATTGATCGCGCCCGGTGCACTGTTATTAACACTTGTTTACAGGAGTAAGCAAACGGTTTCAGGGCAATATTTTGCCAGATGCAAAGTTATTTAAAGGGGAGAAGCTATTTTTAGTTTCAGTTCAACATGCTTTATAAGTTATTAGGCCCCTTTAATGAGTTATTGTCTTGTAAGAAAGATCAGACTCTAATATTTATAAACAGCCCACGAATTTAGGTCTCACAGGCATTCCGACACTAGCTAGAGTATTTGCGTTGGCCCCATTACGTCATTAAAACGTCATAACTATGTTTCCAAATATAGATTTTCTACTTTAAAAAACAATACATATTTTCCATTTTTCGTCTCCTAGTTATGGGACAGGTGTAACAAACGATATATATATATATATATATATATATATATATATATATATACACACAAATATGAACAAATATATATCAGTGTCGGTGTACAAATGTTTTCTACTCCAATAAATTATAAAAAGAATATACCACCCGTGGTATATATACATATATATATATACATATATATATATATTTATATATATATATTTATATATATATATATTATACAAGGAAATTACAATTATCACGAATGTATTATCAAAGTATTTTACACTGAATTTGTTATTTGCACTTGTTTATGTGTATATTTTATTCGCACTGCCACGGCACATCCTTTAAAAGGGGTTTCAAGCTTATGATATCCAATCTCTTGGAAACGTTTTAGAATTCATGAAACATGAATTCCTAAACTAATACTTCTTACAATAATATTTCATATGTTTCTCGGGAGTTTGTAATTAACATTATATATCTATTGTAGATGTACCCGTGGCTATGAAATATAAGCGTCCCCTTTACAAGCTTGGCGTCGTCATGTCACGTACTAAAAAGGCTGGCATTTGATCAGCCATCTTTCATTGCAAGAAAATTACAACAAAGCTTACATTGTGCTCAGAATTGTATAGAAAGCTCTGAAAACGCCAAAGATACAAAGAACAGGGGGATGGAACCCTTTAACAAAAGAAAAATAAATATTATTGGTGTTTCTGTCTTATCCTATTTGATCACGAAGCATTGCTGACTGCCCTTTAAGCGTGCCTTTGAAGAAAACCCTAAGGGAAAACTCGGCCATAATGATTATATTTCATATGAGTGGAATTAACTCATGCAGAATATAACTTTTACAAAAGCCTCTGTCAACGTTTACAAGAATTGGCGCATGTACCTGAATTTTCATAATATAAATATTTCAGTGTATATTCTTTTTATATTTTGTTGGAGTAGGTGTTAACGGAAGGAGGAAATTTGTACACCTACACCTGGATATTTGTATATACATATTCTAGAAATCTAACAATGTTCACCACATGCATAAAATCAGTCGGATTAAAACAAAGACATTTGTGAAAATTAACATGCGACACCCGTGCTATCAAGCGACTATGGAATATGAAACTTGAGGCAGTAACCTGCCTTGAAACCCAGATTTCAATATGAGCGCCGGCCTGGTATCTAAAGTTATAATTTATAATGTTGATTCACTGTATAGAGATATAGAACATGCATACACAGCAAAAAGTCAGATCAGTCCGTATGGAAATCGAACCCAAGACCTTCCGATTGCCGGTCGTTTGCTCTAAAACTGAGCTAAGGGGATCCTCAACCCCAATGTGTATCAGCAAACTATTATAGGAATCAGCGAAGTGACGTCACAGTTGTGCCATCATGGTATTACATACTAAATGTCAAGCGACTTTGCATGCAGCAGTGAGAACTGATGACCTTTTTAGGTGTGCAGCATATATTAATGAGATTTATGTATAGACATGCTTGTTTATTGTACAGAGATACATAACATGAATACAAAGAAAAAGTCGTATAGGAATCGAACCCACTTATATATACTTTACCCATACTTATATCAAGGTTATAAGTGGATGGAAGTGTTTACAGTCAAGTGTGTTATCGTAACTATTATTATTTCCAGTAAAAAGACAGTGGGTTGTACGGTGTATAACTATCGATATTCATATATCAATCCACACTGATGGATTGACATTATCATGTCTTAGTGTATTTGTATAGCATAGAAAACATCAGAATACAGAGTCTATCCAGCTAAAATTTAATTACACGCTGTGGGAATAAAGCAAATTTACAGAACATCTTTTCGTCCAATTGTATTTAATCGATAATCGATCGTTTAACCAGGGATGATAATAAATATGCATATTTTACCGATAATTATACCTAAAAGCACATATTATAGCGTTAAAAGGAAAAAATCAGATAATTATATTTTTGCAAGAGGTTTTCCAACTATCTCTACCTAAGCAGTCGAAATTAATCAAAATAACGGTATAATAAGCCATACCTTTTGATTAACTTTTTAGGTTATTTAATTGCAATGCGCTCTTGTTGCATCACAGTTAATGAAGAATATGATTATAAGAAAGTTTTAATCTAGTGTATTAAATAACTCACTCGGTAATGTTTAAATCCAATCATGAGATGCTTTTAAGAAACAGAATATTTCAGTGATAAAAGAGAGCTGTTGAATTACAGGTGATAATAGCGCCGATCTGGTTGATAAAGAAATGCCTGTCCTGAATTAAAGGAATTATGAACTCATAGGTTTCTCATTGAATCAGGGTGATACTTTTTCATGGCATTGTTAAAGGAGCAGTTGATTAATTTATTAGGTGGAGCATCAAAAGGTGAGTTGTCCTTTTAAATATGATGGCTTTGATGATGATCCCGAAATGACGCTGATTTATTGATCATTTTCAGTTTCCTTAAATCTGGGCATGTTCTGAAAAAAATATATAACATATACAACCCTGACCTCTTAAAGATTTCCAAATAGGGCTGCCATTTTTATTACAGACTAAAACCCCCGACAATTTGAATGTAGGAATTAAATTAGCAGTTGTAGATGAAATGTGCAGGGCTGGGACTGTGAAACCATATATTGCTGAATGCGAGAAGACCGGTAGGATTTCCGACGGCTCTGGTGATAATCCGCAGGGTAGCTTTACCTCTAAAGCCGGGTGCTCACTACCCGATCTTATCAAGCGACATTGTCGGGCGATATTTTGGGCAGATTTTCTCAAAATCGGCTGAAAATCGGTTCGGTTTAGTTGGCCGATTTTCAGTGTCACATTTACCGACGCGCGTGTTCCCACCTCTCGATTATCGCCGAAGAAGTCTTATAATGGCGATCTGATATACTGAGCTTTCTAGGAGAAAAAAACAAAAGGAAATATTTGTTCGCTTTGTGGCTTATCAAAAGAAATATGATGTGTCGGAAGAGTGACTAGTGGGTGAAACCTTGGCTTGAGAGAAGGGGAGGAATTAGGGGCATTTAAACAATACACTTGTATGCGAACTGAGACAGGAGGTTTAACCGTCCTACATCAAATTAAAGGTTTTCTCCACATATCTCAGGGGCGGGTCCAGGATATAGGAAAAGAGGGGTCCAACCCAGGAGTACTAATAACAAAACCTAAAGAAAGGTCCCCGGGTCAGGAAAATGTCCAAAAGAATCGGTCTTAAACCCTTAAGACGATTGCGGGGGTGATCTGTAGGATTTGGTAAAACAAAACATCCAGCATCAGGATATTACATTCAGAAGGGCTATTTCAGCAGAAACGAACTCTAATTTAGAAAATGACATTCTACTTGCATGTTTGTGTGATTTCTAGGATTTCCTGTTTCTAGAAATTCAATGATGCTGTATGTATTTTTTTATCCTTTGTAAACCAGCCAACACTTTATTATCCTTTTTCATTTGACTGCTCCACACAACAAACGCCAACAGCAGCAGATATTTTGCGTGATTAGGTTTAAATTTCTATTATTAATTGCCGTAGACGTGTGATGATCAGTTATATATCTGGCGACTCTCTGTTATCTGTCAGATTAAATATAATAAAACTAATTAAAGTACACCATCGCCAAAAAATGCCGCTGACTCCGTGAAAAAAAAATGTTCCAGAGACCCGTTAACATGAACGCTTTTGCCTATGGGGTTACCAGTAAACATCAGGTATTGCTGCGTGCGCTGGATTGGATATTGTATTAGTCAAAAGTTTTCGGCTATTCATTCATGTCTTCTCTCATTTCCTCTAACGTTCAGTCTTATGTTTAAAGAAATGTTCGCACATTGTAATTATATGAATGGATATTCCTTTACAATGATAAATAAATTGCAGGTCGTCTTTTAGGAATACATCAAATTTATTCTATACCAAAATCGGTCATTAATTCTTTTTGAAATACAGAAATATGTCATTATACACTAATAATGACTTATAGTTACAACTTCCAGAACGTGAATTCTGACCAGACACAAATAAACAAAATCGGCCGACTTTGTCGCAAACATTGGCTCACTACACGATTTCGCTAATCGCCCGATAAAATCGGCCGATTTTCTTTGACGGTACCAGACTCTTGGGGACGGCGATTTTTCACGCCGACGCCGACAAAATCGCGTCGCTTGGGTAGTCACACTACACGACAATGTACCCCCGTCGATACATAGTCGGCCGATCCTATGAATCGTCCGATATAATCGGTAAGTGAGCCGCCGGCTTAAGAGGACTTGGTATGAACACCTACAGCTCTCAACAAATTCGGAATAAATCATTAGATGTCAACTTTACTTACTAGAACAATAAAACGAGCTTTTAAATATTTTTTTTTAAAGTGTACAGCAGTGAAAATAATACCAAAAACATTATGAGAGTACAAAAATATATTTCAAGGGAAATTACGTGCAGCCCAATCATGTATATATTGTGCAATTGAAAACCTTTTTCCTCATTAAGACCATGCTCTTACCGTGTTCTACATTATTGCTTGATCGGGGCAACGTTGCGTCTAGGTGTGGTAAGTTTAATGTATTTGACAGGCTTTCTAATAATAAAACACAGATCTATCTTCCCTAATTTTCTGATGATATTCAGTGTCCACAACTAAACGGTTTTTTATTCTCCTCCAAACCGTAGCGCTATTTTGACCTGTGACAGATCGCAGAACCTATATAGCAAAAAACATATATATATATAACCATATCTTTCTTTAGCCAGCTCTACATTTTAGGGTTCCTGAGTTCTCATAGAAACCTTTGTTACTTTAATTTTAATATTTCCTTTTGGATAACGACTTGTAGGCCAAATCCTATCCATTACGGTTGATGCCGTTTAAATGGATTAATGAGCATCAAAGTAATTTCAAATGATAAAACAATTCAAAGAAAATTCGTACAATAATTAATATTCGTGTTTTGCTTTCAAAACAGAATAATAAAGAATTAATTAAGCTCTTCCTATATTTATATATCAGGACGCTAAGATACATTCTGCTAATAAATGTTTAACAGTGCCCATACACTGGTGTAATGAGAAATATTGTTATTATGAAAACCTTTTACCACGTTTATTAGTTGGAGTACTATTCTTTTCTGGAAATGATTTTGTTTATGAACATAACACGTAAGACAGAAAAGTAATAGGGAAAGAAAAGTTTAGGTGATTTATTTTTGCCAGAACGGCGTAAAATCAATGTTTATACTGTTGTGTAGTCCAATCTTTTTCAATCGGTTTCCATGCCGTTCAAAATTTGCTTCTGACTCACGACTATTTTTCATTAATTATGACTTTATAATCGCTCAGAATCCACGTCTCAGCAATGCATGCAATTTGGAATATTATATTTATATATATATATATATATATATATATATATATATATGTTTTTACAAGAATATATATACTGAACGCTCAAAATTAAATGCATGTTGTACTGGGACCTTATTGGAAATCAGCAGGCTGAACGCGCTGTTTTTTTTTTTAAATATTCCCATAAATAAAAAAAGAGATTTGTTCTAGCGCCTAAAGTTTATGTTAAGAGATCTTAAGAATGATAAGCATCTCAAATTATTGTGTCGGTTTCTATTTACTTTTAGGAACATTCCATTTTTATTTATTAACATGGTTTGCCTGATGGGTTGTGAATACATGTTAGAATTGATATTCTGATAGAAACTTCAAAGTGCACCAATTACACAATTGATGTTGAAGATAGGTACATCGGATCGATGTTCCACACAAGGTTATCTTGGAAAAAATGTTAAATCTCTCAAGAAAAGAATAATAGTTTTTTAATAGAAACAAAATGCGAATCGAATGTAGAGAGACAAAAGGAATTAAAGGTCCGAAATAAGGCAACCAGTCACTAAGAAAGTTGACATTACGTTTTGGAGTGAAGATAAAGTGAGTAGTGATTTTGTTTACCTTGCTTGGCCTCTGTAAAAGTTGGTAGCCAAAGTCCTCTGGATCTTCAATTGCAGCACTGTCAGTGCCCGTCGTCAGCAGCACCAATAGACTGGTCAAGCATAGCACGGTGGTTAGCTCCCTGATGCTGGCCATGTTTCGTCTTCACTAGGACTGCGGCAGTTCTCTTGTCCTCTTGCAGCCACTGGTACTGACTTATGTAGGTTTCCTTGTCACCAAGACGAGTCTTAATTGCCCTCCCTGTCTGACGTTTGCCTTCACAATGCCCGCCTTCCGTTGGTGGATATCCTCCGCTTTATCCCCATAGGTCGGATCGAATTCTGCTAGTGCGCATGCGTAATCTAAACTGTTTAAGATTCCAAACCATGTGTTTTAGTTTCAGGAGACAGCTATATTTCTTATCATTAAGTTTTTTTACAAGTGATCAGTGATGTCCTGGTTACCCCGGTAGTTGTGTTCGCTACCATTGTGCCGTATGTATCTCTCTGTTTTGACTGAAATAATGTCAACAGTAATGTAAACTATGGAATATGTTTTAATGCTTATGTGTTTTATCAAAATGTAATGTATTGCCCTTCATCAGAGCAGCCAGCGCGATAGAATATCGACAAAGTGTATTTTCTAGTCAATTTTAGATAAACGGAGACCATCTAATTGTTTCTTTAGGCAATCCGAAAAAAAAATTATCCTTATCCCTTATTTATTTGGCATTTTATCTCATTCTCTGTTAACATCAAGATGCTTTCACATGGATTATAATAAATTTTTCATGCGACAAAGAGTGAATTTTTTTCATAACTAGTAAGAGTGGGAACATGATTTACTTTTCATATAAAGCCCCAGTCATTTCTTTGAAAAAAACGAATCAGTTGATAACCATAGATACGTGTATTAAAGGGGAAATGTTACTAAAAAGAATTTTAGAATGACAAAATAGCCCAAACATATAGAGACAATAAAGTAACACGAAAGTAAACAAAAAAAATACATGCATCGATTCTTTGCTTCAGCATTCTTTTTTTTTCAATAGTCTTTTAATTGTAAAAGAACTGCAATTTATTTTAACGTTAGTGCTAATTTTGTTTTAGTCACAACATTCTTTAAATTGGAGGCAAAACATGTTATTAACACTGCATAATCAAATAAAAGCTGTATAAAGCATTAAACCTAGAATTGGTATGTGACAGCTTTTCAAAACTATAGTATGTGATAATATTATTGATAACAATAATCAAGTATTATATAACCTTAAATCCAGATTATATGTCTGCGACATAAAAATATTTCTATACTTTTGTGACCTAACATGTCTATAGCATGAACAAATAAATTAATGGACTCTCATTTGCTCAGGCATTCCCAATATCAATATATCTTCAAGAACGGTGCTAGTTTATATATACACATACATAGATGTTTCACAAAAATTATAAGAAAAGAAGTCACATACAAAGGTAATTGTTATTTCATGTAAAAGCATGTGGTCGTGACTTAACAGTATATTGGCCATAGATGAATAAATAATCTGTAATATGATTGTTTGCCTGTCATGTCCCTGTCTAGTTTTTAGGCCTTATAATCGGATATGATTAAGTTAAAGTTAACATGTATGAGGATATTTACAAGGTTAATAATGGGAATAGTCTATTGAAAAGTTTGTACCTATTAACGATGCATATCCCCCATGCACTCTGCTGCCATGCTTAATGAGAATTCTTGAGAAAATTTTAACTACCATAAACCCCAGGAAAACCCTCTTCATGTCACAAAAAACAGCGTGACTGAGTTTGCCCATTTAGAAAAAAAAAAAAAAAACAAAAAAAAAAAAAACAGAAGCACAACCAATTTACATTTTTCTTTCTTTTCGAAAATAAGGGACCAGTCATACTGGACTTATTGAGTTAATGTGTCTTTAGTCATTATTATATCAGTAAATATGCGCGTGCCCATGTCAGTAAATATAACGTGGTTCAATTAAGGATAGATCACGACATGTCTGTCATTTATTTATTATTATCATTTCTGTAGTTATAAGGTTAGCTTTTATAAGAAAGAACTGACATTTGATAGAATTAAAATAGGCCATACCATACCAATTATGCAGATATTAAAAATAGAAAATCGACATTTAATAAAACATAAAACAGATAATTACTAATAAATGATAAGTGATTGTGATTAAGTTGTGATAACAACATGGAGAAGAAGAAGATGAAGAAGGATGATGATAATGATGGCACTAAATGTTACAATGGTAATCACGGAGCCACAGAATCTTGCTTCTGGATAATAATATACTGCAGATATTGATAAAACACTACTATTAACTCGGTTATCTTTATAACGGGAGTGTGTATGCATCTGTGATTTTTTTTTCAGAAATACTCAAAAAACAAAAAGCTTGATTTCGAATACAGTGTAAATCTTGTGTTTATCACCATTAAAAATTGGAAGAAAAACCTTTGAAATCAAACTGCAGTTTCATAGGAAATAATCTAGTTTGAACTTTAATTACAAATGCAAGCTTAAATTATGGCATGTTCATAGTATATTTTTATTTTTATTATTAGTAGTAGTATTATTATTAATTTTATTATTATAATAATAATTATTATTTTTTCTTACCTAATCTGTGTAGCATCAATGGGCATACAAAATCAAAGTGCAACCAATGAAGCCTTTACTCAGAAATATGAAAAAGTCTGGCGCAAACGCCGGACAAAATCATAAGGCCATATGAAACATTCAGAACAAAAAGTCATTACTGAGAAATCAGAACAAATAGAAATGCAATTCAAACATGCTCTAAAATGCAAAGATGCAAACGTAACAAGTCTTTTAAAAAGTCGCAATACACATCTTGAATTATAGAAAATGCAAAAAAAATATATCCAAATGTTTCTTAGTCACACACTGGTAATGTTCCTTTTTCCGACAGCAGTTCCTATTCTGCGGCGGGCGTTGAACCACATTATAAAGACATAACACTAGATACAGTTATAGGTCTTAGAACAGTAAACTGTCTACAGAAAAAAAAATTTAAAAAATTATATATAGTTATTGTAAAACTACTCTTGTCCCACACTATGCCCTCCATCTGACGAGAAATCCAAGTAAAGGTCCTGGGCGTCACATTTCGAACGCAACTTGGGCAGGATTTAAAATTAAAGACGGAGAAGAAGGACACACTTGCGACATGTGCAGTCAGTTTTGTTTTACCATACTTTCAGAGAAAGAATTAGGGACCTTTAGTACAGGCATTTTACCCGAAATAAGTGGTCAACCTCACACAAATTGCAACAAAAGCAAACGCAACTGATTTTGATTCCTTAGTATGGCCTTAATGTAAGAAAATAAGTCCTAAGCAATTGTGTGGGGGGAAAATTGGAAAATCGTCAAATTTGACAAAGTAGAAAATACCTTTTATTTCACCATATATGCATCAGCGTTCAAACGGTGTTGTATGAATAATCTCTTGGTTATCGTCTTATAACCTCTTGCTTATTCTTGTTCAAGTAGTTTTTAAATAAAGTGTATTTCATGAACTATAAGACACTATGGTACATATATAAAATCAGCAATCTGTGAATTAAAGGGACATCATGACATGAGCAACACTATCTGAAAATGACAACAATAACCAAAGATCTCCGGAAAACATTATCAATCTCCAAAGTGTTGACATTTATTACGATTTTTAGTTCAGCCGCTTATAAGTCATTTGAGCTATAGTTGTGATCCATTGTCTGTCATCCGTCCGTCCGTCTGTCTGTCCGTTTGACTGGCACGTTTTATAACGATTAGACCGACAAATCGAAAATATGACATACAATTCGATAACCATAAGTTCCTTTACTTCTCCTACCAAGCCCAAAATTGGGCTAATGCGACTTCGGTCCTTCGAGAATTTAAGGAGAAACCTGTTGTTACACCTCATGACTGCCTAAAATCAAAAACCCTCGTCTGTGTTTGTTCATATTTATAACCATTTATAAATTTCCGCTATATATTTCCTATGAACGGGCCAAAAATTAGGTCAATATTACATAATTTTTAAAAATTATGGACCAAAGCATTAATAAGATACCTTATCAAAATATAAAGAAATATATTTTTTTGTCTTATCATGGTAACTGCTATAGTTGGAGATTTTTTTTTTCAAGTTAACAACTATTTAATTAAGATTTAATTGTATGAAAGAAATTAGATCAATTTTTTGTAAATTCTTAAAATTATTGGCATGAGTGTATAATTAGTAACTTAATTTTGCCCAACTTTGACCATGGCACATTTTATTCTAGTAAGCACTGCTGATTTGATTTTCACAGTATATACACATAAGGATTTAATCGGTTAAAATATGAAATTTGAAATCAAAGCTCAAAAACAAGGCGAGGTAAAATTTGACTTTGGGGGGGGGGGCTCTATTGTATTCACTTGCATTGCCAAGATCCATTTGCATTGTCAATAATCCCCCCCCCCAGCTGTCGAAGGTGTACAGTTATTCTCAAATCACTCCCATTACCCCCACAGCAATATACATAAAGTGTAAGGGAATAATTGTTATTGCTTGAACTGTATTTCCAAAACTGAAACGCTGTTTTATCTCCAATGTAATCTACAAGATGCCATGTTGTCGTATTGTGGCTCTTAATTCCTTTTGAATAATTTCGAAATAAGATTAAATCCATCAGTATGCATAATGTGATGTTATATGAGCAAAATTAGCGATAAATGATGATGATATGTAGAATTTCGAATTGACTTATTTATGAATATTCAAATACATATGATATTTAAAATGTATGAACATTATAAATTACAAGTGACCCATGGGTCATGACGCTCAGCTGACTGGGAAGAGATTCGCAAAAGGAAATTTTATCATCAGAATGGTAGTATATACCCATTCAACTGAAGCATCAAACAGATTAACCAACAGGCCAAGATTTAGTCTGTATTTATATATCTCAAAAATAGAGAAAAATGTGTAAACTTTTAAAACTAGAATACGGGTAACCGACAAGTGACTACATGTATCTGCCAAAATCGGATAGTGAGGCATGGATTGAGTGGCAAGGGGAAATAGAGTGAGGTATGTTGCATATTAGCATGGATGTCTGCAGCCTAAATGTGTATGTAGGTTGTGCCACCTACCACAAATGCAGAAAGCTGTCCAAGTTGTATACACCTGCAAAATTTTAGGCAGAAAAGTCAAACCACTACATGTATATGAGCAATTTTTGCCCATGGCAGACAAACAGACAAACACTGTGCAAAAAAATTTGCAGGTAACCCCTCCAGTTTTGTGTATAATAAAGACCTATGTGAGATCTAAACACATGCACAATTTTGGCCCAATCGGTCAAATGGTTCCTGAGATATGAGCTTGGATGTGTCCAGCGTAAACTAGAATGTAGGTGGCGCCACCTGTCATAAAATCAAGAAAGCTGTCCACGATGTATAAACCTGCAAAATTTTAGGCAGTTATGTCGAACCACTACAGAGAAGTGAGTAATTTTAGGCCACGGCAGACTAACAGACAGACGCTGTGCAAACATTGTTACAGGTGGCGCCACCATTTTTTGTGTATGTTACAGAGCTATCAAAGGGCTACATTTGTATAAATTTTATTTCCTGATCGGTCAAACGGTTCCCGAGATATAAGCTTGGATGTCATCAGCGTGAACGTGAACGTAGGTGGCGCCACCTGTCATAAAATCAAGAAAGCTATCCTGGATGTATACACATGACGAATTTCAGGTGAATTAGTCAATTCACTGCAGAGATATGAGTGATTTTAACCCAAGGCAGATGAACAGATGGACACTGTGCAAACATGGTTACAGGTGGCGCCACCATTTTTTGTGTATGTTATAAAGCAATCCAAGGGCTACATTTGTATCAATTTTATTTCCTGATCGGTCAAACGGTTCCCGAGATATGAGGGTTTATGAGTGGAAACAGACCCACAAATGGACACTGGATAGAGAGTAAAGGTCAGAGGTCAATGCAAATTGGTTAGGCACCAGTTCACATGTGACCCGATGATAGGTGTAAGTTTGGGAAAAATCGGTCCATTAGTCTCCGAGGAGCTCTCTGGAAACGAACGCCGCCGCGGCGGAGGAACTTGGTCAAAAACATAGTATCCGCAAAACTTTGTTTTGGCGGATACAAAAATACAGGTGGCTCCACCAGTCTGCAGAAACTAATAAAAACACTTAATGGTCAATATCCATGCAAAAAATCATGGTGATCTCTGCATTAGTTGTTCAGATACTTCAGTTTTTGTATCAAATTGTCCATTATTCTGAGGGATACTTCGGAGTCCTATAGCTTGAAGGATATGGGTAACAGAGACCTAATTTCAAGTTTCCACAGGCACCTTTCATGGGCCTCCTTGCATGACAAGAATGAAGATTCTAGGTCCAGTTGTTGCGATTTGTACCCTGTTGACAGATAACCACATCTTTAAAGGTCTCAAAAAAAAGAAAAAAATTCGTAAAAATTTGAAAAAAAAATAGAGGTGGCACACCCAGTCTGCAGGAACACATGGAACAGCTCATGATCAATATGTATGCCGAAAATCATGACACACAGTGTTGTAGTTATTGAAATACTGCAGTTTTTGTATCAAATTTTCCATTATTCTGGGGGGGGGGGTAATTTTGGACCCATACAGCTTAAAGAATATGGGTAACAGAGACCTAATTTCAAGTTTCCATGGAGACTTTTCATGGGTCTCCCTGTGTGTCAAGAATGAAGATTCTTGGTCCAGTTTTTATGATTTGTGCCCTGTTAACAGATGTTCATATCTTTAAAGGTCTCAAAAATACAGAAAAATTTCGTAATAAAAACCGAACAAATACAGGTGGTGCCACCAGTCTGCAGAAACTTATGAAACACTCCATGATCAATATCCATGCAAACAATTATGGTTATCTCTGCATTAGTTGTTCAGATACTTTAGCTTTTGTATCAAATTTTCCATTATTCTGAGCTGTACTTTGGAGTGCCATAGCTCAAAGGATATGGGTAACAGAGACCAAATTTCAGGTTTCCATGGAGACTTATCATGGGTCTCCCTGTGTGTCAAGAACGAAGATTCTAGGTCCAGTCGTTACGATTTGTACCCTGTTGACAGATAACTACATCCTTAAAGGTCTCAAAAATGGAGAAAACAATTCGTGAACATTGAAAAATACAGGTGGCGCCACCAGTCTGCACAAACTGATGAAACATCTCATGATCAATATGTATGTCGAAAATCATGACCACCAGTGATGTAGTTAATGAGATATTGAAGTTTTTGTATGAAATTTTTGACTATTCTGGGGGGTAATTTTGGGCCCCATAGCTCGAAGGATATGGGTAACAGAGACCTAATTTCTGGTTTCCATGGAGACTTTTCATAGGTCTCTCAGTGTGTCGAAAATGAAGATTCTAGGTCCAGTCGTTACGATTTGTGCCACGCTAACAGATGACAGCATCCTCAAAGGTCTCAAAAATAGAGGAAAAAATCGTAAAAAATCAAACAGTACAGGTGGCGCCACCAGTCTGCAGGAACTGATTGAACATCTCATGATCAATATGTATGCCAAAAATGAAGACCATCAGTGATGTAGTTATTGAGATATTGAAGTTTTTGTATGAAATTTTTTACTATTCTGGGGGGTACTTTGGGGCCCCATAGCTCAAAGGATATGGGTAACAGCGACCTAATTTCTGGTTTCCAAGGAGATTTTCATGGACCTCTCAGTGTGTCAAGAATTAAGATTCTAAGTCTAGTCTTTATGATTTGTGCCTTGTTTACAGATGTTCACATTTTTAAAGGTCTCAAAAATAGAGAAAAAAATTCGTAAAAAATCGAAAAATACAGGTATCGCCACCAGTCTGCAGGAAGTGATGTAACATCTCATGATCAATATGTATGCCAAAAATCATGACCATCAGTCAAGTAGTTTATGAGATATTGAAGTTTTTGTATGAAATTTTTGACTTTTCTGGGGGGTACTTTGGGGCCACATAGCTCGAAGGATATGGGTAACAGAGACCTAATTTCTGGTTTCCAAGGAGATTTTTTATGGACCTCTCAGAATCCCAAGTTACAAGGTTCTAGGTCCAGCGGTTACGATTTGTGCCTGGTTAACGGACGGACAGACGGACAGACGGACAGACGGACAAAGAGTGTCGCTATAGCTCAGATGACTTTCAGTCAGCTGAGCTAAAAAAAAAATGATAAAATAAAAAGTGAGGAACTAATGCAAACTTTTGTTCATCAATTTCCTGCCCAAGGAGAATGGGAAATAATGTGATCAGATTTTTGTTCGTCTACCTGTCTGTCTGTTGATTTATAAATATTCAGTAATTATGCATCTACTTTTTTTTCCTGTACGAACTGTTGAATTAAGTTTCATATCCCATATGTAAATGCAGAGATGTTGAAACTCCCACTATTCAGCGCCTCAAAATCCCTCCCCAACCATAAGTCCTTGCACCTGTGGACTGGGGACGTTAATTATAAGGCAACTGTATAAAATGGTATGAAAAAAAAAAGATTTGGATTTAATTGAACAAACGTTCCAACTACTGAGCTGTCAACAACTTATCAACATGTCAAACACAGATCATGGAAATGGTATAGATCTCATATTTACAAATTGCTCACATGCTCCAGTTTCACCATTAGAAAACACATGGTCAGATCACAAAGTATTATTTGCAACAATTTTCTTACTTATCAGTTCAGATCAATCATATCAACCAATATCTAGCTTATACTACCTTTTCCGCTCAGACGTTATCTTTATTAGTTTATATTTTAGATTTTTTTTAATCACCATATCAATAAAATCATGGAGATATGTAATGAGCACATGTTAAATCAGACGTCATCTTGTCCATTCTTATCACAAAGTGTCTGTTGTCAGTTACGCACAGGGTTTCCAGCAGTCAACTCGGATAAAAAATCTCTCACTTTTAAATTTAAACTTTATTTATTTAATATAGCGCCTACTTTTATAAATATTTTTATTTAGTGGCGCTTTACAAAAGTACTAAATTATATTATGACACAAGAGTTAAAATTTGATAAAAATCTAAGTCGAAAAAGGTACGTTTTCAATTTTCAATTAAAGTCGTCAATATTTTCGCTTCATTTAACATCATTAGAAAGTTCAATCCAAAGAGATCGTCCAAATGTTGAAAATACCCGATCAGCAAACGTTTTGTTAGACTATTCCCGGACTTTCAGCTGGTTTTCTTGAAGAAAAAACTAAGCCACCAAATTCAATTTCGTCTCAAAAACGTCATTCTACTGCAAACCGATTTTTTTAAAATTGTAACTGAAAAGCAAAGCAAAATGAAACTAGAAATTTGGAATTGAAAATTCAAAATTAATTATTAATAATATTCAAAGATCCATGCACTCTGTTGTCAAGCATATACCATGTGTATAAATTTATCCCACAATAACAAAAAATGACTTCAGTGGATCAAAGTAACTGCACTCTGTTTTGCCTTTGTATTTTGTGACCTGTGCAGATTTATGTCCTTGTGTAAAATGTTTTACTTGTACTATATATTAGTTATTTGTTACCGTTAAGAAACAGGTGGCCTTGCATTAATGGTTGGTGCTACATGTATACATTTTGTATATCAATGCTTTGCATTATCAACTTACATGTGTTTACAATAATCTAAAGGAAATAAGATTTTACCTACAGACACAACAAAACTTTAATTAAAAGGAAAATAAAAACGTAGTATGAAATTATTGAATGCTGGCTCATGACATGAATAAAAGGCTTCCTACCTGATAATCAACCACAGTCTTTTTGCACGTGCATCTGATGGTGCTGCAGTTACTCTGACAGTTGCATCTAATAACCTCTTGGAGCGTTTCAAAAGCAGGCGACTCGTCATTTGACATAAACCAGACCAATCGTGACTGTTTTAGTATACTTTCTAACAACCCCTACCTGGCGAGAACAATTCCGTTTTAACACAGCATATCGGTCAAGCCCTCTTCATGTTTGTTGAAAATCTAATTACTACAATATTATTGCAACAGGTTAGGTGAGCGCTGCACATTACCAAATTAGGGTTACCTGCTCAATATAAATGCCAACTGAGTCGTGCTACAACCCCCACCCCTACCGCACCCTATGCTTCAGACCGTTTCCACATCGACCCCCACAGTCTTGGGAATTTTTAAATTAACAGTTCAATCGTATGTACATTACCTAGATAGTTACCAATAAAACTAGACAAATCATATCTCTCTCCGTGAGCTGCACAAGGAACAATTAAATTTTTAGACCTACACATACATATTATCATTCATTTTGATCAATCTGTTCTCTATCTGCAGGCTAAATGGAAGACTTTAGGCGACTGACAGTGATTAGGTGTATTTGTAGGGTAGTTTCAAAACTGTACGTAAACCTGTGTTATAGGTATTAATTATATACTTCATACTTTTATACCTCATGTTCCTCATGTGACCTCAATAAAACAAGCTGCACATATAACTTGAACAGATTATTAACAATTTTTCGAGGTAGATCCCTGAATTTGGTAGAAGTTTATAAATATTAGAAAGAACATACTCCGCATTTTCTGTAGTTTACTTATGTCATCTAAGTCGTTTCTGATGAAAATGCAAAAATATTCAGTACTAGGTCCCCATCTGAATTTCTTGCCATCGAAAAAAGTTATTGTACTGCGAGAGTTCCTGACCATTTATGTTTATCTCCATACATAAAGTTTTCTTTGTATTATAAAGCACATGTGTCACAAATATCGAGCATTTTGCAAATTGAGAAATTTTCAAAGGAAAATGTTGCATTCTGACAATGCTATATGGGGGTAATAAGTTACTTTAGCGGAGGTCTGCGCTCTCTGAGTGCTTTTCTAATTATATAAATTTAGCGAGTCCATGGGTCTTATTTGATAAACAACTGCGAGGGGTACAAATCTTTTAAGGACAGAAGACCCCGAGAAAACACGCCCAGAATATCATAACTTTTCAGAATGGGCTATATACTTTTGCCATACGAATATAAGTTCGCTCAGTTTTCAGCAACTGATTTTCTATCTAATTTAGATCACAAATATTCAATAACATACCATGAACTAATATTCATTGAGGCTTTGACCCATGCCATGCCTCTTATTATCTCAAGACGAGCCTCAAGAATGAAACAAACAAATTGAGGAAAAATAAAGAAACGATAAACTAGATGATGGCTCTATTTTGAAATTTATAATTATGCTTTTAATTTTCCTAAGGAATTGAGTTGTCCCCCTGAAACAAGTTACATAACATGAAACGTTTGTGTGTTTAGATGGAAGTCTTTTTGAAAAAAAAAATGAATACGAAGTTTCAGTTTCAAATGATATGCCCAGCAGCGGAAACGCCGGAGCATTTTGTAACGTCCTCCTAACAAAAGTTATAAAACGCGTCAGGCCGGAGAAAAGGGTGAATAAAACACCGTCGTTTGCGACCCGTGATTGGTTTTGGGTGTTAGCTCTCGTAACAATGTCAACAGCTTCCGGATATGTGGTACTAAACACTATTAAGGACTAGTTCCAAAACACCACCAGAGCACGGATTAGTAGGTGTTTAACACCAAGAGAGTTTCGTACGGCACAAAGCCCGTATTCATGAAGAGAGCCCTTTTCCGCTAACACTGCGAGGACTATATTCCTTCCCTTGGGGCTATTTAGCGGGCGAGCTTCTGTGGGCAGTACTTGAGTCATACTGTCGTCTGTGTCGTGGGCGGAGTGATATTGCGCTGGTAATTACGCATGACCAGCCAGCTGTTCCATGATACGCGTCAACAAAGGTTTTTGGGTTCTTAATAAGGCGTGTGAGGAGAAGTGAGGGTCAGCCGGTGCAACTTGGAGAGGTAGCAGGTTTTCTAGAATCCGACACAGTTTTGAAGAAACTGAAAAAAATCTATATTTCTTGAAAGTTGTTTTAATTTCATATATTCATAATCCAGGAGATCAGTCTTCGGCCAGGGGTCATTTTTATTCAGAACAAAAACTCTTCCATGCAGTTAAGGATTGATGGGACGGCTTGGATAACTTGTTAATATCGTTAAGCTTTAACATATAACCACGTCACAGTTGAAGAAAAAGTCTTTTTTTTTTGCATTGCACATACCATGATCACATTTTTTTGTCTAAAATTAAGATAAAATATATTTTAAATGACATCTAATGGCTTCACAACATTGTTTGCATCCAGAAGCACCATATATTAACTTATTTATTTTAAATTGATTGTACAAATAGTACCAATCAAGGCACTCTCCATGGCTCAGATGATGGCGTTCGGTAGTCTGTAGAAGTAAAGGAAATCGTAGGACCCGGAGAAAACCACCGGCTGTATAGACGGGCAACTACAACCTATTCTTATAGTCGCACAGGAGATCGAATTCAGATCGCCAGCGGAGAGAGCCAAGCGGTTTACCCCTCCACGGTCATCGACTGTAAATGAAACAGGATCAAATATTTAAATGAAACGGGTTTATATTTTTACGGAACCTAATATCAGCAGATCATGTTACGCGTGATGAACAGAAATTTTGTCAAGGAGATAACAAATCAGATTCTGTAACACTATGCAGCGTGAAATGTCTAGGGGAATGAATAAAGAAATCAGTGGATTTTTGTTAACAAATAACTATAATTTATTCTTAAAACAACCCTAACATTACAATACACTAAATCAATACAATTATACAGTAAAACAGCGGTATAACAACAAATCAATACAATCACACAGTAAAGTAAACAATGTGCACAGTACCTAGATACCAACACCGTCACAAAGACAAGCTCTTTAAAATGCCTTCGTCGGATGAAAAGTCCACACCAATCCTCTCGGAGAATAACAGTCCAATGTAAAGCTCTTGTAACAATCCAGAAAGTAAACTTGAGGCAGGCAGCATTAAATTGTATAGAGTTAGTAACAGTAGAATCCCTGCAATTACTGTATAATCGGACAGGTCCCACAAACTGACATACACACGTCTGGGTCCGCTGGAATCTTCTTTAACCTCTCTCCAGGTTTAAAACACAGCCCCCTATTTATAACTTCTCACCCCAAGCCGAGAATTTTCCACTTCTCGAACAGTCTAAAGGATCTTACACAACACAGTAAACACGCATTACAGGAATCATCTAGAAGAACATCGCTGTATGTGTCTCTACATACCAGGGTCCACACGTGACCTCGGCCAGGCGAGAAAGCCCCAAGCTAGCATGACAGAGAGAGTTCAACCAGTACGGATTACACATAGAGTGAAACAATCGGCCTGGCGAGGGCGCCACAACATGAGTTACGCCCGTGTTACACAAAAAAAAGAGCAACTGTAACAATTCTTAAAACAACCCTAACATTACAATACACTAAATCAATACAATTACACAGTATAACAGCAGTATAACAACAAATTAATACAATCACGCAGTGAAATAATCAAAGTGCACAGTACCTGGATACCACCACTGTCACAGCGACAAGTCCTTTAAAATGTATAAGCCGGACGAACAGTTCACACAAATTCTCTCGGAGAATAACAGTCCAGTGTAAAGCTCTTGTAACAATCCCGAAAGTAAACTGAAGACAAAGTAAGATTCGTCACAAATCCAGAAGAAAGTCTGAAGAAAATCTATAACTGCCGCACTTATCGGAATAGGTCCCACAAACTGACATACACGCTTATGTGTCCGCTGGAATATTTTCTCACCTCTTTCTCGGCTCTAAAGCACAGCCCCCTATTTATAACTTCTCACCTTCAGCCGAGAACCTTCCATTGCTCGAACAATCTTAAGGATCTAACACAGTACACACCTTCAAAGAACATACTAGAACAAGGAACGCTGTGTCTCTAGGGTTCAACCAATGCGGATTAAACGAGCCTGCAACATCCGGCCAGGCGAGGCCGCCAGAACACGAGCTACGCTTGGCCTACAAACAAAATGCCAACAACACATGGAACATCCGTGTGCACAATAAAACAATCATCTGTAAGACCGCTGCACACAATAAAAGGGGCATCTGTAACAATATATTTTAATGATATTATATATTTTTTAAAATTAAAAATCAAACTAATTTAACTGAAATCCTTTATTTATTAACGTATTTCCTTAAACGCCCGGGCGTTTATTTTTTTCAGACCCTGGTTCGATCCGGCGTCTTAACAAGGCCGGCTTATATTTAAGGCAGGCGTTTATTAAAAATACATTATCAGGCTCATCAGACAAAGGAAAGTAGAACACGCCAGAAAAATAAACTCGCAGGTCACTACTTAGGGCCACATTTGAAGCCGGTACACGGATTGTGTTTACGAAATTTCCTTAGATGCTATAGTCATAGTGACATGGACACAAGCAATCTCCACAATCACGCACCAACGGGGTATCACGATGAGAGATTGCAGTTGTCCACAAGAATCTGTCAAGGTACCCAGGCGTTTCATGTGGCTATTCCATTTATTTTTCACCGCGTGCAGTTGGAAACATTTTTTCCCTCTGAACACGGGGTGGCTCCTCCATTAACTGTTCTCCACGTACAACTGGTAACATTGGTACCATCGAAATACGGGCGGTTGGTACTTTTAACGGCAGAAAAACACCGGCCTTGGACAGGCAACTACAACCCACTCTCATAGCCACACCGGGGAACGAACCCAGATCGCCAGTGGAGAGCTAAGCGTTTTACCCCTCGACTGTCCTCGACTGTAAATGAAACGGGTTTATATATTTTAATGATATTATATATTTTCAGGGGCGGATCCAGAGAGGGGAGCTTTGGGGGCTGAAGCCCCCCCCCCCCCTTTCCAGGGTGGAAAATAATTTTTTTATCAGAGAAGATTTTTTTTTCAGTTGCCGTCATACAAATATCACATCTTTAACAAAAAAAAAAAAAAGAAAAAGTTGAATACCCAAGGAATCGGAGAAACGCATGTCTACACCAGGATCAATCATCTTTTTATTTCCCCACCGTTAAGTGAGAGGACTACTAAAATGGTCCGGGTCTGTTAGGCCCTCCTTTAATCCGTCCGTCCGTCCCTCACCCCCACTGATGTCACACTTTCCTGATTAACATATGGCCGGGGAGCATTGTGGCCCTAGGTCCTATTATATTTTTAAATAATTAATTGGGCATCATTGGTTAGAGACGTTAAAAATTTCGAATTACAGGATCTATCAACCGTGGCTCCCTCAAGCATTTCTCATGCAATGCTCCAGCTGTCCTTGGGCTTGGACATCTTGCTTGTGAACATGATTAAGCGTTTGAATGAAAACAAAAACAAGCATTTTCACCTTTTTTCACCTATTAATCAGTTGGAATTCTCAATGGGGAATCTGTTTTGAAATTATTTGTCCTTGTCCTCTTAAAAAGAAAAAAAATTACAAAAAGGTACAAGAAACTTTAGTAAACTGACAATGTTTAATACCTATAGCATCGTTTTATGGAAGATTTATTATCGATTACAAATGTATAAATTACCAATTAAATATTTAAACGATAATGCATAAATATGTGACCAAAAGAAATGCATTTTATACTTCAGACGTATATATCAACGAGGTCTGACGTTTGAACGTATATAAAAGCAAGTTATAGACTAAAGGAGTAACTGCACACAGGGAAAAGAAATTAAAGCTATACCAGTTATTCAGAATAAACGCTGGTGAGTAATATTTTAAAAAGTAGTTAAAGAATAATATTCAATCATGAGTTATTCGTTTGCCTTTTTTAATGATGTTTTAGTGCACTTAAATGTTTATATATAGTTGTGGTTTTTTTTTAAACTTCTTGGGCACTTGTGCTCACATCTCATGTTCATCTTTATACCATAACTTAAAAAGAGATTATTAATATACGCAAGTCTTATTTTTATTTTTTGATCAGTTGATAGAAAAAAAAAATAATGTCCAGATCATTTACTCTTTTGATATGAATTCCCCATTCTTACTGCTTGCTCCAGAGAAGTCTTTATTATCAGAGTAAATAATCCTCTGCGAAGCAAGGTTTATCACTTAATTATCGACGTTAGTTGGTTCGTCTGTTAGCAGCTCTACTCAACAGTTATAGACGGACTTATGAGGAGACCCAGAAAAAAATCCAAAATAATTTAGAGTTTACCAGGGTCACAATAATATTTTTATTTAAAAGATGCTTTACTGTTGTGAAAAAAGTGATGACCAGACCGTTTTTTTTTTTTTTTTTGGTTTTAGGTATATCTATAATTGAATATAAATTTCCGAAAGGGGCGATCAGACCGGTTATGCAAAATCGAGTTGGTGAACTTGTCACACATTCCTCATGAATAAATATAATCATCGCGCTACAAAATGTAAATTAAAAAATACCCATAATAGAAATTGTCTGACTTCAAAGTCTGCATTTACGTTTTGTCTCAACTTTGTTCATGAGTTTCCGGTTGTAAACTGTGTCTCGTGAAAATATAATAAATTGCACATCTGTCCCCATTGACAATAGTTACACAATTTACTGATTGTCAGATCGTATATCAAGTGGAAAAATGCAAAAGGTATATTTTGATATCTATAGCACTGGAGTCATGTCTTGTTACTTTCTAGTCTGCAAATTATTTAATGTTAGATTGAAACTAAGACTACATGCTTACAAGAGATTGAATGTGGCAGTGGTCATCTATAATACCTCTTTCTCTCATCCATCAATAACGGTTGATTTTTTTTTTGTAAAATCATTATTCTGAAGTTTAAGAAAAGAAAAAGGGCGGGTTTTAGTTTATTTTAAAACTGGCAAAGAATTATGCTTTTATAGGTAAAATGTGACTGAAATTAAAAAAAATTGTATCCAACGATTCACCCATTATAACCTTTTGAACATCAGAAGTTTACACTGCAATATATTATATATATATATGTACATATATATAGATAATAAGATGCGCATATATATATATATATATATATATATATATATATATATATATTTGATTATACAAAGTATCTACTAGCCTCCCCACTTGCAAAATCCTGGATCCGCTCCTGATTTTGCAATCACGCAACTACGGTGAGTCACAGTGAGAGACTGCAGTTGTCCACAAGATTCTATCCAGGTACCAAGGTTTTTCATGTGGCTATTCCATTTATTTTACACCGCGTGCAGATGGTAACATTGTTTCCTCTGAACACGCGTGGGTGGCTCTTTCGTTAACTGTTCCCCACGTTCAACAGGTGATATAGGTACCGTCGAAATACAGAATACAGGGGGTTGGTACTTATAACGGCATAGCGTCGTAATTCATTTTCATGGCACTTTCCGCCCGTCAAATATTAAACTGATAAGCTCGACACAGCGTATACAAGGGTTTCTAACCTGGTATATACTAATTACGGTTAGCTCTTCCATCAAACTGTGCATCGCGTACAACTGGTAAAAATGGTTCCATCAAAATCCGGGGGGGGGGGGGGGGGGGGGGCGTTGGTACCTATATCGGCACCGCGTATTTCGTTTTCATGACATTTTCCGTCCGACTTTTAACTGATTCAGCTTGACACAGCGTATACAAGCGTTTCCGACCTGGTATATTTAGTTATATATTGGTTTTGGTAACAGTGGGGACGCACTTAAAAGCGCTTCAAATATGAAAGCAAGGAGCATGGCAGTAGCTACAAATTGTACCTCTTGAAACAACCATATGGTGTCTTCATGCTACACAAGAAACATGTGCCAAAACGAATTTGAACAGTTCTGTTCAACCATCCGCGAAGCAGTCTTTCATCGCGCCAAGTTATTCCGCTTGTGTCAAGCAGTAATATTTTTACCTAGCTTGACAGCAGTGATAGTTAAAGCTTTCTCACTGCTGACGTATTTGTGTAGCGTGTATTTGGATCGGTGATCTGCCTATATCATGATGGGACGAATCGGGAATAGCTGGTGTCCCTCATGGAATGGTTTATGGAAGAATTAAATATATTATCAATACAGAACAAACCGAAATTCATACAATAATCTATGGTCAATTTGACCGGTAAACGCGCCAATTATAGTAAAGGAAAAGACATCCGGCGGCAAACACGGAAACTGACACCAGGCCTGATGACAAGACCGCCGTCTTTTTAAGGCCGGTGTTAAATTTTCATAGACATTGTTTTGTACCGGCGATTAAATAAAGCAAGCGACTACTTAAGCCCGGTGTCTGATAAAGGAAATATGGTAATTGGTTTGCTTTCGCAATTAATGCGTAAAGATTGGCTGCTTTCAGCATTATTTATTTCCGGCAAGATCATGATCAGTACAGTATAATCACAGTTCCGGCAGGTTCATAATAACCACAAAATAAATGATTATCCTAAACATTTATTTATTATTATTACTATTTATTAGAAAACGTAATTACTATTACATATTGCTTTAACCCAATCCCTGATATGTGTGTGAGTGTGTGTGTGTGTGTAGGTGTAACTTTGCGGCATGGAGATCATATGTGTGTGTGTGTGTGTCAGGGTGGGTGTGGATGTGTGGGAGGGGTGTGGGTGTGTAACTTTGCTGCATGGAGAGCAGGCATGTCCGGGGGCATCAACTCCCCACCACCACATTTACCACCCCTTACAATGTGCACGCCACCTGGTGAGGAAAATTAGCATCCCTTTTTAAAGCAAGCAGTTTTTAAAGCATACGGGGAATGCGTCCAGGGAATATAGTAGTACCCGCAGTGATTTCGTGCAAGGTTCTACCTAGAGTCTCCAAAATCGTTCGTTGTCAGAATGTTCATGGTTCTAGCATGTTTTGGAATCCAACAAGGCTCGTAGCGATAACATTCTGATGGGTCCATTATGGTTAAATTTCCATATAAAACTGTTAGGTTTTTTTTTACTTTCTCATTTTAGTTAATATAAATATGACTTTATTTGTGGAATAAGATAAATCATTTTCCGTGAACTCAAGATGATAATGGTTTCTCGATCATGGAACGTTAAAATAGATCAGATCAACGTTAAAATGTGAATGCGTACAGCATGAAAAAGATAACATTAAATAATAAGATATAGAATTCTACACAAACAATATGGCACACCTCGTTATTAGCCTTCTCTTTATATAGTACCTTAATCGTTCTCATTGTACTCTTTATTCTGCCAGTGCAAACAAATATAACCTGACGTATATTGTTATAAAAGAAAATAAAACAGCGTGGGCAGGGTATATAGGCCTAGTACATGCAGGTAATTTTTATTCAATTAGACATAATTGTTCTGCCTTTCAATCATTCTGCTCTTTTTTATATTTATGATATTAAAAATAATAAATCTAATCGTTATTTGCATTAGAACTGACAATCTTATATTACTGGCTGCTTGGAGTAATCTGTAGACGTTCTATTAATATAAATTTCTATAAAGTAAATCGCTATACTTATATACTTGCTATATATAAAACAGGATGCTTTGTCTGTTTTTCATTTTTTTTTCAGGCGCCAGAAAATAGTGTATTTGTCAGTCTTCGTGTACATGCTACGCATGAGAATAAAAGAGGTTTTAATTGACTCTGACGCCAGTACAGTGATAGATGTATCACCGATGAACCCAGCATTCAATATTACTCTAATCGACTCACGATTCCTAAACATATACCAAACAATAAAAAAAAACTTGGTACAGCATTTTATTTCGGTCACAATGTAAGGGCCATATTCCATACTATTCAGACAATGTATCTTAAGAAAAATGTAATCCCTTCATTCATTTCGTATACAACAACAAATTAAACCCGAATACATATATTCTCAGGATGAATTTCACTTAATAAAGCCTAGCCTAGCCTCGTCTTTATAAATTCTTATTTTATTAATATGTTGGAAAGGCGGTAATATTCCTGAATCACACGTGTTCACATATCTCGCAAAATCAAACTTTTTTTCTCGCAAAACCACGGAAACCTGCGTCAAAATTTTCATGTTATCTCGTTTAATTGTTTTCGTCTGCTGGTGTACGCGTAAAAGCGTGATATAATGATCATATGTGTTGTTTACTATGTAAAAAAACGTTTCTTTCATTGTATAAGCTAGTTAGACAACATGACACTCAGGCCTTCTAAAATAAACTGATAGGGCTGTGCGAGTCATGATGGAAGTCATAATAGAACACCAATTCTAAGGATCGGTGAATTGTGGGCAGTAATTATCCATTAATTCAAACCACCATTCCCGTCCACAAAGTTGGACGACATCCAGGAAGGGCATCCATTTGTAACGTACACGTTCGTGTATGTGTGTGTGCGTGCGTGAGGTAGTGTGTGCGTGTGTGGCACTATGGAGAGCGCTCATGCCCGGTGATATTAACCCCCCCCCCCCCCCCCCATCTCCTCAATCAGCCCTAACATTGTGCACACCACCTGATGGAGAAAACGAACATCCCTACTAAAAGCAAGCTTTGGACAAGCTAACGGAGAAATCGTAGAGAGAATACTGTAGTACCAGCACGGATTTTATGCACAATTCTGCCTTGAATCTCTTTAATAGTTCTTTGTTGGAATCCGCATGGTTACCAGCATGTTTTCGGAATTTAACAGGGCTCTTAGCCTTGACATTCTTAGGGGTCCATCGTGGAGAACATTGGCATGGAAACTTGTTAGTTTTTCTCAAACTTCTCATTACAGGTAAAATATACAGATGGCTTTATTTGAGGAATTAGATATATAATTTCCTGTGACCTCAAGATTATGAAATAGATCACATAAACTTAGTTCAAATGTAAATGCGTACAATATAAAAAATATATATTTGAATAATTAGCTATCTATTCGTACAAAGACAATATGACACATCTCGTTATCAAGCATCCCTTTTTTAGTATTGGCTTTGTCGATTTTATTATATTCATATCCTGCCAGTGTTCACAATTATAACCTAACGTATCTGTATAAAATAGCGTGGGCAGGGAACATAGTAAATGCAGATTTTGTGTCATGGGATACACCAATTTTGGCTTTCGTCCATTCTGCTCATGTTTTTATATTAATGATATTAAAAATTATAAATCTAATCGGAACATTTACAAGAAGTGATAATCGTATATTAATGGCTGCTAAGAGTCGTCTGTAGCCGTTTTATTGATTTAGATTTATATAAAAGCAATTGTATATCGGGAACATTATAAATTATCTCAATTAACAGAAACTATAAAGTATGAAAGCACTACTAAAAACACTTAAATGGGGCACGTTCAGACTCCAGAAAATAATGTAATTATCAGTCATTATGTACATGCCACGAATGAGAATAAAAGGGATTTTATTTGACTCTGACGCCAGTACAGTGATAGATATATTACTGATGACCTGAGCATTCAATACTCAACCAATCGACTCACGATTCCTAAACGTATACCAAACAATAAAACAAATTGTTACAGCATTTTACTTGGGCTTCGATGTAAAGGCCGTGTTCCGTTCTATTCCGACAGCATGACCCCTTCAATTATATTTTATGCAGCAACAGGAATTAAATTTAGAATACTTTTACTCCTGGATTAATTTCACTTAATAATGTATAGCTTTGCTCCGTTTTAATTATATAATAATTAATTAATATTTTGAAAAGACGTATAAACGTGGTCACATATCTCGCCAAATCAAACATTTACTCGCCAAACGTTGTAACCTGTATTAACTGCTTTAAAACTTACTCTCGTGCGTCCGAGGCTGCGCAATGTGATTTGCCAAGTCCTGGAAGTTTTGTATTGAAAGTGCGCCACCTAGGTTGTGTCTCAGTAGTCAGCATAACTGTTCCAGGTTGACAGCACTGTGAGGTCGCATGCGGGTCCCCAGGGTTTCGGATCCCTCAACCTCTTTTTTAGCTGCCGCAACCTTTTTGTAGGGGTTTCACTCGAGTATTTGCGGCATGATCCCTTTTCAAGGACATGTTGACTTTTTTTTAGGTTTTATCATTAGTCCTCCTTGGTTGCACCCCTCCTTACTCCGAATCCTAGATCCGCCCTGCCTCCCGACTCGGCATCTCTTTAGCAGCCTCCCTCTCCCTTTTACTTAATCCTGTCTTCGCTTTTGCAATTTTCCAAAATAAGTAAGAAAAAGGATTTCAAATTGTTTCGGAAACATCACGTATAGTATCGTTAACTTTTTCTCCAGAAAATGAGTGCATTGGAACAAAGAATAAAAATAAAACTGCCCTTGACTGATTACAATACAGTACAACTTATAAGTCAAAAGTTAAGGCACCTTACGGCCTAGGTGATTAATTAGCTTGCTCAAGAGTCAGGTTATTTCCCCGTTTTAGTGCACTGCGATGAAAAAAAAATCATCATCCGAATGCGGGACTTCCCGAACTGCCATCAAGACAAAGATACAAAAATGATTGGAAAATAAGCTTCCTAAATATAACAGAGATTGGTACATTTTTTTCCTCCAGATACGTGAGTAATGAAATACAGGACGTTTTACAGGTTAATGCAAATGTTGAAAGAACGTGACATTTTACTCAAGAGTTAATCGTGACCTCATTCGGGTTCAGTTGTAGTAATAATAATAGTAGTAATTACAATGATAAAAAAAATAATAATATCAATAACAATTACAATACGATGTATATATGTGTGTCTGTATATATATATATATATATATATATATATATATATATATATATTTTCACTTACCTCATGACTAATCAATATTGTCTGTCACAAAGGAAAATGATTAATCATAACGTTGTACCACGAGAAGACTTTGATATCAGATGTCGTCAGCAGAGTTACATCATTTAAGGTGCAGGTATGAGGGCATGGTCATTGATTTTATACTGAATGTGTATGTGAGCAGTAATATGACACCACTGATAAAGCTTAGTACCAAATTTATTGTTTTAATCAAAGTTTTTTTGTCCACTGAATTCGAACCCTATAAGAGTAACATAGGTGAAATGTTGAAATCTCGATAGATCATCAGAGATTTGCTCTGCCTTGTTATTATCCTACGGTTTTTCCTAACCCCGTCCATCTAGAAGTCTAGCTATATCTAGAAGTTAAGACATAATAATGTTGGTATATGGTTACTATCATCCTAATTAAATAAGAAATGACACTGACAGGTGTTACGTAAACATTTTTCTCAGGGGAAAATATTGAGCCGATCCGGGATTTAAACCCCTGTCTATGGCGTATATGTCCGGCAAGCTTTACAGGCGAGACAGTTCGGTCCACTCTTATATTCATTCATTAACACGACTCCTCTTTAGAGCGTTCTGCCTTCAGAAAAAGACTAATTTACCCAGTAGTCACACTTTTTGGTGAACTAGGTGGCAGTAATTAACCCATTACTTCAAGCCACCATTCCCCAATTGACTGTAGTCCAGTGGCATGTCTGCGTTTATCAGATTCTTGATATCTAAGAGACGATGTCTGTAAGTGCAAGTTGTCACTGTCTAAAGACGGCCACGCTGATACCTCTGTAACGGACTTCATAGAGGGTATCGCGATTACCTTAGGACTATAATCTACCGTGAGCGCTTCCAGTAACAGGTTAGGACATTATATGCACGCGATACGAGAGAGGTACTGAATATTGTCACGGGGTAGGGGGTTGGAAGAGCATATTCAGGTAAGAAATCCAGGAGACCTCAGCTGTGCAAGACATTACTTCTGATTCATATAGAATAAGCTGTGCGCCTATATGTTATTGCTTTGTGGACTTTGCTTTGAGGGACGTGCGCGTACTCCAGCAAAGGACAGTTGATCTGTGGGGTGTAGCGCTGAAGAGTCCATGTGTATGTACACATCGTGTGAGCGGACTGAGCTCAAAGGCGACATTCCGAAGTCACGTGTGCGCGTCGATCATGTGATCCGGAAACGTTTGAACAAGTTAACAGTGAGTGCTGCTGTTACAGTTGCTCTTTTTGTTGTGTGACGCGGGTGTAACTCGTGTTGTAGTTGCACTCTCAGTTTAATCCGTACTGGTTGAACTCTCGTTGTCATGCTAGCTTGGGGTTTTTTCGCCTGGCCGGGCCGGGTCGGACTCACGTGTTTACCCTGGTATGTAGAGACACAGCGATGTTCTTCTAGATGATTCCTGTAACGCGTGTTTACTGGATATTATGTTAGATCCTTTAGACTGTTCGAGAAGTGGAAAATTCTCGGCTCGGGGCAAGAAGTTATAAATAGGTGGCTGTGAGAGAGCCGAGAGAGAGAGGTGAGAAAATATTCCGGCGGGCACGGACGTGTTTATTTCAGTTTGTGGTACCTGTCCGATTATCCAGTAATTTCAGGGATTCTACTATTACTAAATCTAAACAATTTAATGCTGCCTGCCTCAAGTTTACTTTCCTTTTGATTGTTACAATAGCTTTACATTTGACTGTTATTCTCCGAAAGGATTGGCGTGGACTTTTCATCTGGCATATACATTTAAAAGGACTTATCGTTGTGACAGTGGTGGTATTCAGGTACTGTGCTCTTTGTTTATTTTACAGTGTGATTGTATTGCTTTGTTGTTATACCGCTGTTATACTGTGTAATTGTATTGATTTAGTGTATTGTAATGTAGGGTTGTTTTAAGAATAAATTATAGTTATTTGTTAACAAAAAAACACTGACTTCTTTATTCATTGCCCTAGACATTTCACGCTGCCTAGTGTAACAGAATCTGATTTTTTTATCTCCTTGACAAAATATTTGATCATCACGCATACATGATCTGTTGCTATTAGGTTCCGTAACATAAAATTGGGGGCTCGTCCGGGATGACGATAAACCTTGTGGCCCAGGAAATAAGCTCACCAAAGTGTGACTTCTGGGATAATTAGTCTTGTTCTGATAGCAGAACGCTCTTAAGAGAGAGTGTGTTACGGGGCGACATAAAAGGGGACCGAACTGTCTCGCTAGCGAAGCTTGCTGCACTAGCGAAGCGGTTGGTACGCCGGACTTGTTCGCCACCGACATGGGTTCGACTCCCGGATCAGCCAAGAATTTTCCCCTTAACAATTTGTCTTCATAACAAACTACACTACAAAGTGTTATCGAATACGATCAGCCTTGCTTCTAATAAATTATAACATGCACGTGAACAATATATAGTAATATAGTAATATAGTAAATGTGTTTAATTATGTTTACTACAGTGATCATTGATATATAAATAAATAAATTATATATATATATATATATATATATATATATATATATATATATTGTTACGGGCGTCGTTCACACGGCAAACATGACCCGACGGACCGCAACACATAATTTCAGACACGTATCCTTATAGATAAACTCGAAGACAATAATTGCAAAAATAATCATATTCTTCACAATATATACAGCAACAGGCGAAAAGATAGAATATTCGCATAATAAAGCTTAACGATGTCCCTGGTAAGTCCTCTAACATAAATGAAATACTTAACTGAAGTCCCTTATGTTCATGGATTCCTTGTAAGACAACACTGGAAACAGTTGTCAAAAGTTTACAGCGGGTAACGACAGTCCATGGTAAATCCGCTGGCAAGCGTAAATAATATTACGAAGTCCGCATTTTATCCGTGGGGAGGAACCAACAGCGACCAGCGTAGGCCACGGAACCAGGATCCAGGGTTGATAATTACAATCCTCAAGTGAATTCGCGAGTCAAGCCTATTTTTTAATGAATTGCAGGGCGGTAAAAATTATTTGCTGAGTTCCGTGTATTGTTTCTACGTGAAGTCCTTTTATTCCATGGCGAGTTTGTTTGTGCGTCATTACTGGTTGACAACACAAAGACGACCGAGGACCCGGGAAGGCGCTCAAACGACAGGGAGAGATCCACTTACACCCCCGTCACACCAGAAGGCGATCTCGCTGCGATCACCGAATTGAGGCAGGTCGCCGTAGAGCGCAGCCAGAGTGTCCTTAAGTTTTTATGAACTTCGTAGGAGCGAGATAGTGTCGCCTTGGGTCTTCATATGGTCACCATGAACGCCATGAGTGGCGACCGGTTTTGAACATGGACAAAATTTCCGCTGTGGGGTCGCCTGGGATTAAAAGCGCAGTGAGATCGGAATTCGATCGCCATCAGTTTCCTAACAGCGCAGTACCAGCTTCCTGACAGCGCAGGTCGATCGCCTGTTAACATGGTAGCATCGGTCTATCCGTTTCCCTCCTGCTGCCTCCTTTTGGCCACTGCCAGCTGTTCGTGGAGCAGCCTGATCTGTTGGCCTTGCAGACAGGCCGGTTCTGTCCATGCTGACATGTGTGGCTTCACTAATCTTTCTTACACCGGTCATGTTATGTGTACTAGTCAACAATGGGGACCATGGCAACCAACGACTGCCAGTCTGAAGCAGCGCGCAGTTCCGTCGTCTTGATCGCTGACTGATCGGGGTGTAAGACATCAGGCCTACTACCCGTCAGCTATCAGTATTTTGACTGGCCCTTTAATAAGCCACCCCTATTGTAAAGTAGGCTGGCCTTCAGCCGGGAATGTTCAGGCCTGACCACTCTTCTGCGTGCACCTGAATGGGTATTTTTGTGTGGTTAAAATCAATCATCTAAACTTTTAATGAAAACTCTTAAGTCGTAAATATTACTAAATAACAAACCAGACACAGGAGTTCCCCTCTGAATAATATATATTAAATTAACGTAACTACTTCTCTCTGAGATACAAATTAAATATATTTCTGTTGTGCCTAGAAAAATAAAGCCCCTAGTTAACACCTGACGCAACTGAAAGAGATATTTTTAAAGTCAGTAAATAGCTATATTGTGAGAATCTATCACATGCCCAGTCACATGTGCATTCACAGTCAGATAATACAGGTCACAAGTTCAGGCATATTTGTCGAGCCAAAATACTGGTATTAGATGATGTAACACGCAATGGCCGTCAGCCTTTGTGACTCCAAAACGCTTATTTTATAACAGTGGTCCCTAAATCACACTATATAATCCTGTATATATAAAGTCTGATATCAGCTAAGCACCAGGCCTTATGTCATGTCTCTTTTTATTAAGCAGTCAGTTGTCAAAAAGGTTATCAGGTGCAGTAGCTGTGTGTACCTTTCGAGTGTCAGGAAATACTGATAAGTCTGGTAATCCCAGATTAGTTATATCTGGCTGAGAAGTATGCGTGTTTGGTGACTGTCAAGTGTGTTTAAGGTGGCATTTACGAAACAGGAAACAAATTGTAATATTTGGGGATGCCATTAACCACCTTTAACACAGTTTTTTTTTAATTTGAACAACATGGGACATTTAAAATTAACAGGTCATTTTTACTTCTAGTAGTACGCATTTTAAAGTACTGGATTAAAACATAAAATGTAAGTAATTACATCTATTAAAACAGACATGTTGATTTGGGAATTACACCCAATATATTACTGTTAGCTTGTTATTAGCTGGTTCACTCTCTTGCATTGAAGAATTGAATAAATAGTGTGATATTTATAATAAATAGTGTGATATTTTATTCATAATTCGACCAACTGTTCTGTTGGTCTTTTAGCAATCTGATATACTATTCTGTTATTACAGCTTACAGTTTAAGGGTATTTACCTTCTTCCTCTTAGTATAACATAACTTGCATAAACCAATATAACAATTGATTATGAAAACATTTGATTATACTTTATGAGTTTAATTGTTATTCGTGCAAGTTTGCATCCATTTAGGTACATATAAACCCTGGTAATGTATTGTTATGACCTGACCATATACTTCATTCAACCTGTATATGATAATTGTTTCATTAACCAGATCAGTATACAATGTCAGAGTAATTCAGACCTGTAAGCTCTAATGGGTAGTCATTAAAAAAAGAAAATCACATTGACTTTTAAGCCAGAGTTGTTCAATATTGATATATATTGTGATAAAATTTGTGTTGAATAGATACTGCGGCGTTGTTTTATTTCTTTGCAGGAGAAAGACGTACATGTTCTGCCTCCTGCACACACCAGTATGTTCAGCACAGCTACAAGTTACAACACGGGGGTTACAGTTGATGTTGCCCAGCAGCAGTGCCCCAAACATATATATTAAAATATATATATATATAGCAATACAATAAATAAAAATCTGCCTATGGATTTGCCACCTTGTGCAAAGTTAAAATGAAAGACATTTTTGAATGCTACATGCTTAGTGATTTATGAGTAAGACTGTCTTATATTTCGTGCTATGCTGACACAGTGCTGCCAATTTGGACATTATGCAAAATATTTTGCTCACATTAATGTTTTACAGATGCATGCAATTCGATTCTTTGTTGTTATCATTTCATTACTATCTGATGTGTTTATTTGAATAAACTTACCAATACACCAAATTGTGGGAGGAGGAACAGATTAAGATATTACAGTTATATAAGATAAATACTGCCAGACCTGTCATCTCCAAGCACAATTACAAGCTCATAGTTTTTCCTGGAATCTGTCTCCAGTTTTTTTTACGTTGAGGCTGTAATGTGCGTCTGTTCAAAATTGTTTTTGCCTGTATACGGCCAAGATGTCTTCTTTATTTAACACAAACAAACTTTTTTTTTTTTTTAAATAAGGGGGGGGGGAGTGTAAGACATCAGGCCTACTACCCGTCAGCTATCAGTATTTGGACTGGCCCATTTATAGGCCACCCCTATTGTAAAGGTTGCTGGCCTACAGCCGGGAATGTTCAGGCCTGACCACTCTTCTGCGTGCACCTGAATGATGCAGACGTGGGCAACTGGCATACGTCTGGTCAGCACTAGGTTTAGTCATTTAGACGTGTTAAGGGGCTAAGGATAATCGATATAAGGCGAAGTTCAGTAGCCTGCCACGACCCTGCTAGCTCCCTGTTGATCACGTGTATCTATCAGATTGGCAGTAAAATATAAAGGACAGATATTTCGGCAACTTTGTAATTTAAAAATTCTGTGTTGTTTTCTGTTATATGTGGGAAAAATCCTACAGGGGGCCGGTTGTTGCGGGATCATCATGATCGCAGCCCTGTCGTGGACTGAGCTCTTCAGTGGGTTGTAGGGACCTCATGTGGACGTAAGGGGAACGCAGTTTGATCATAAGCGACGGTGTAGCAGCGCCATACAACGTGGTAGGAACGGCATTAAACGGCCGAATATAGCAATTGTACACGTCGTGCAAGCCTATTGACAGCGGCATAGCCGTCACACATGGACGGTTTTTCCCATGTTCATGTCGATCAACGCCGATCTGCTAGGTTAGATCTCCTTCTCGTGTGATGGTGGCTTTAGGGGACATCAGTGCTTCAGTGGCTCACAACAATATATATATATATATATATATATATATATATATATATATATATATATATGTGTGTGTGTGTGAGGGTGTGTGTGTGTGTGTATGTTGGTGTGGGTGTGGAACGCCTCTCAAGAGAAATGTAAGTGTATTTTAATATAAATTATTGTATGTTTACTCGTCGCTTTTTTCATCTTTTGGAGTGTATGTGAAAGTTTTTGCCAGTCTGGTCTACCGTTTTAAGGAACCTTATCGTCCAGTCCTTCGGGTGTAACATTTAATAGCGAGCATGTTTCCAGGATTTCTCAACTAACATCATGTCACACATGTTATTTCCTGAGTATTTAGTAAATTTTTCATATTGGTAATCAGTATATCTTCTCCGGATTGATGAATGCTTTGTAATATTTGAAATTGAGAGTTAGTGCTGAATTTATGCAGATTAATACTTTGATATGGTAGACCACTGCTATGTGCTCGGCAATTACTCACTGATATGGTAAACCACTGTTACACGTTTGATAAGCATTCAGACTAGAGTGGAGCTTTGACAGTAAGAACTGTTTAGTTTAATTAAATTAATTGATTTAAGTGGTGATATTTTGAAAGAAGTCATACGATAGGTAGGTGTTTCCTTTTGATTGGTGTACTCAGACTTTAATATCACACACTTGCTGTTTATCCGTCGGTCCGTGCGTCTTTTGATTTTCGGTGCAACCCGCGTGTGATTGTTAGGGTAACACCAGTTCACTTTGCCAGCGTTTATTGTTTACGTTTGCATATTTTTGTATATTTTACGCGGTTCACTTGCATAGTCGGTAAGTTTAACCGTAAACATGGAAACTTTGAAGTCCATTCACGAATGTGGCTTTAAGTCAAGCAAAAGGCAGACGCCAAGCGCGACGAAAGGGCTAGACAAAGAGGGTTAGATCGTAAAGAGAGAGCGATAAAACGGAAACGTGTAGCCAGAGCTGACGAGATAGAATTGCTACAATTAAAGGCAGCCATCAGTAAAGAGTCTAGCGTTGAAGGTGATAGTAAACAGAAGACGAGTAGGGAATCGGCCCTGAAATTCAAGTCTTCTCCGTTTGACGTGCAGCACGATAAGCCAGACGTGTTTCTAGAGCGATTTGAGCGTTGTGTCGTAACTACGATCGAGATAGCTGGGCTTTGTACTGCAGTTTCTTTGCGTGGTAAGGCGCTCAATATTTACACGCAGTAAGCAGTTAGCGACGCCATGTACTACGATAAGCTAAAGTTACCTCTTCTAAAGCGTTACCAGATGACTATGGAAGGTTACGTAACAAGTTTCGTACTTGTAGGCCAGTATGTGGCGAAGCTCCCGGTCAGTTCGTGGTACGGCTTAGTGGACATTTGACATTGGATCGAGATGGCAGGTATAGGCGATGATTTCAATTAGTTAGTTGACTTGCTGATACGTGAACAGTATTTGGAGATTTGAAGCAAGGATCTCTCTGTGTTTTATCAGGGTCACGATATTGATAGCATGGCGGAGATGGCCAAGAGCTAAACGGAGGCCAACGACTTACACAGTTTTACGGTGAGTTCCCGTAATAGTGCTCCCCGAGCAGGGCAGCAAATAACTCAGCCAAGAGAAAAGTGATGTTGATCACAAGTTACGTGAACAGTCAGGTTAGCCATCGCAAGGCTTAGGCTAATTCATATGTAACGGTTGCGGCATAAGGCGCGTGAATGTAATCAGACCAGTGCCGAGGTCTACCCAACCAGCCTTGCACTCAGCTGTTGAACAGCGTGGGCTAAGCCGAGTAGTAGGTAGGGGACTTTACCTCAGCGTAAGTCCGAGTCTATGTCAACAGTTGTTACGGAGTCCGAGTCGGAAACCGTCTGTTCCGATAATCCGGATTCGGATAAACAGGGTCAATTATACGGTTCGACTGCTCTGGAAGAGGGGGGTAGATCTTTACCAATTTGCGAAGGGTTATATAACGGCATGGTGCCAAGGTGTTACACGATTCCGGTTGCCCTTCAGCAGAAGTAGGTGTTACATACGTGGATCCGGACCAATTCATCGGACACAACTTCGAGTGTCGGTTGTTTGACGGATCAGTTAGACGTTTTCCTACAGCGATGATGAGTACAGATTTTCCCTATTTTGTGGGAACTATCAAAGCGATAGTAGTCGGAGATGTCGTTTGCGGCTTAGCATTAGAAAACGTATCAGGAATGCCAGTTCCGAACGATCCGAATCCTACTTGGAAGTCTTGTCGGAATCCAGACATAGTAAGTGGTAACGTTGAGTCACCACCGGAAGTTACGTCCGAGGTAGAAACTCGTGCCGCTGTATGTAAGCGAAAGTTGCCAACGCGAAGTTCATATGTAGCCAGTCCAGTCGCTAATGTAGGTTCGGTCGATTTTTTTAAGGCGAAGGAAAAGATCCGTTATTAACTCCGTACTGGAAGTCTGCTATCGGAAATGATAGCACTTTCAAGGTTAAGGACGAATTCTTATTCCGAATTGCGCGAGATCCATGAGGTGATTCGCATGGATCGGGGATCGTGGTACCCTAGTCATTACGGACTGATGTTATGAAGATGGGCTTGGGGAGATTATGGCGGGCCATCAAAGCGTAGATCGGATCAGTTCTACTAGAAGGGGATGCACGCTGAAAAGCAGCGTTCTGCAAGTCGTTTTCCATATGTCAAAAAGCCACACCGAAAGGCAAAGTGCCTGGGGCAACGTTAGGAAAGATGCCCCTTATCGACAACCCTTGGCGTAGGATCGCCTATCCATCCCGCGTCCGACAAGGGTCATTGTTACATACTTACCATCATGGACTACACTACGCGTTAACCTGAGGCAGTGGCCTAGAAGAATATAGACACCGCGACCGTAGCCGACGCGTAAGTCGACATCTATGTATGTGTAGGAGTACCGCCGGAAGTACTCACAGACATTGGGAGTCTGTTCGCATCTGACCTCTTGAGGGAAGTTAGCCGTGTGCTGTCTGGTAAGCAGCTTACTACTACACCGTATCACCCGATGTCCAACGGGAATGTAGAAAGATTCGACGGTACACTGAAACTGATGTTAAAGCGGATGTGCACGGTGAGACCATGAGTTTGGGACCGATATTTGAGCGCAGTGCTCTTTGCATATAGAGAAAAACCACACGAGAGCACGTTGCTCTGCTGGCAAGTTGTAAGAGGTCCAATGCGAATTATACGCGATCTGTGAACCGAGCGCGATGCGGATGCGGAAACAAAGACTATGTATCCATACGTGCTTGACCGCCAGGACAAGTTGAGCGATACGGGCGCGTTATCTAACGAAGCTTTGAGTCAATCCTTTGAGATCGGGTTTAAGTGTTGCTATTCATCCCAACGGACGGAAACAAGCTGTTAGTTCAGTGGAAAGGCCCCTACAGCATTGTAGGTAAAGTAGTTGGCCTAGGCGATTGGGTCAAGGTCGACAACAAGGTCAAGATCTTCCATGTGAATATGCTGAAACGCTATTGGATCACGGCTGATCCTCAGCATGTCTTAGTTGCGGTCACCTTGAGTACGAACGAAACTGTACCAGAACCGAATAATCCGGATTGTGAATCTAAATCTCCTTTAGTCGGAGAACTAAACCTCGAGGGAGTAGACGAATTCTCCCGTGTGTCGTTACCATCAACGTGACGTACAGGTTAATGCCGAGCTTGTAAAGTGATATCGGCGCGAGATACACGATCTGTTGAAACAGTACAGGGAAGTATTCACAGATGTCCTCAAACTCACCGATATCATTGCATGTCATATTCGACTCACGTCCGATACACCCATGAAGTCAAAACCGTATCGTGTTACGTTTGAGTTGAGAGAGACTATGCGATCAAGAACCGATGCCAGAACCGGAAATTTTGTTCACGGAAGTAGCAAAAAGCCAGTACTTTATCTGGATCGATCTGACGAAAGGCTACTGGCAGATTCCTTTGTCTGATGTATCTAGAGACAAAACGGTTTTTGTAACGCCTGACGGACATTACCAGTTCAGGGGCAGTGTTTATCCGCAATGATGTGGAAGTTTTTCAGCGGCATGTCAAACGTGATCTGCTACGAAACGACGTGATTGTATACGCGGAATGGTGGGACGAGCATGTAAGGACACTCAGAGAAGTGCTAGCCAGACTAGAACGAGCCAACCTTGCGGCTAAAATAGCGATCTATGCAATGAATGAATAACAATGTAGATTATCCCAGTCTAGAAGATCAGGGCCATCTTGTAGGCACTGAATAATTAGCTGCTTAAGAAAATCCAGAGCGCAGAAAGACCGAAAACCAACAAAACCTTGCGAGCCGTTTAAAGCCTTACCGTTATTCCCGAAAGGTCGAACCGAACTATGCCAGGATAGCAGTTCCGCTAACGTACCTTACTAGGAAAGGGCAGCCAACAAACTGGATTGGCAGCGGTTCATGTGCATGTGTACAGCTTCCTTAAAGCTAAGCTAGCTGATCCCACCATTCTAAGAATGCAAGATTTTAGTAAGCGGTTCTACCTGAAATGCGATGCGTCGGATGTCGGAATCGGAAGTTTCCTTAAGGAGGAGCAAAAATGGATGCTACATCTGATTGCTTATGCTAGCAGGAAATTACTTGCTAGAAAGAGAAATTACTCTACGATCGAAATTACCATAGTGTTTGGCCATTGTTTTGGCAGTTTAGAAATTTGAGATTTCCATGTCATGTAGACCGGTCACGATTTAAACAATCCACAACACCCTCAAGTGTATTATCAAAGCCATTTGCGTAATCAAGAGAACACTGAAATGGACATGACAAGAGTTTAAATTTGAGATACAGGCTGTTTCTGGCAAACTTACTTATGGGCCTGACTTTTTAAGTTGGTGACCAGAGTGATGTATTGAATTTGATACTGTTGACTTTGGTTAAAACGAACAATGTATATATATAGATGAGTAGATATATTGCATAATGATTTCATATAACCTGAAATGGATCTATACGCATCGAATAAATACTACATATTTTCTTTCAAGGGTGGGGGTGGGGGGGTCATGTCACCAAAGGACTGTGACTTAGTTATTTTATTGCGTATTTAAGTAAGAAGTATTACCAGATTTTTTTTTATTATTTATTGTACCTTAATATGGAGTATCTTGTTTAGATTATTGGGACTTAGTTTAGAGAACACAGGTGCCTAATATGATGTTTATTTCAGTACAGTTTACTTCTCAGTACAGTTTACCGACTCATGTCTCGACAGTTCCTATAGCAACATCAAAAGCGGCGCACCGGCTTATTTTGCTTTTTTCCTCAGGATTTGATCTTTGGAGACGTGTCCATTTAAAGATTTATGCAGTTTATGACATGCCGTATAGTTCTGTGAAATGATTGGTCAGATGACGGTCAGGACGTGTGATATCGATAGACATATATAAACCATGGATAACAAGACCTCGTTACAAACGCCTGATCAGCGCACCAGTTGGGTGTAGTATGACGACTGTCTGCAGTCCAGAGGCATGTCTGCGTTTATCAGATTCTAAACAGCTGTAAGCGTAAATCTTCACTGTTTCGGGACGGCCACGCAGATACCTATGTAACGGGCTACAGAGAGGGTATTGAAAAAACCGAAGGACTGGTAAACCGGCGATCTGTAACTACCATGAGCACTTCCAGTAACAGGCCGGGATATTATTTATACGCTAAACGATAAAGGTACGGGGGGGGGGCATATTCAGGTATTTGATGCTGGATGAAATCACCAGCTGTGCAAGACATTACTTTTAAGTTCATTTAGAATAAGCTGTGCGCCTATCAGTCTGTGCTTTGTGGACTCTGCTTTGAGGGACGAGCGCGTACTCTCGCGAAGGACAGTTGATTGGTGGCGTGTAGCGCTGAAGAATCCTTGTGTACACAACGTGTAAGCAGATTGAGCTTATAGGTTACATTCCGATGTCACGTTTGCGCGTCGATCATGTGATCCGGGGAGGTGTTAACAAGTGAACTGCGAGTGTTTATCAAAGGAGTAAACATAACTTAGTGATAGTTTTTAATTATGTGGACTATAGTGATCATCTTTTATATTTATATATAAATATATATATATATATATATATATATATTGTGTGTAGAAGGCCTCTCCAGAGAAATGTTAATATATTTTAACATATCCTATTGTTGGTTTACTAATGTCTTTTTCATTTTTTTGTGTTACCTGAGAGTTTCAATCTGCCTGATTTAGCGTTTAAAGAAACCTGGTCGTCCATTTCTTCCTGGGGTGTGACAGACCGATCCGGGATTCGAACTCATGTCGGGGGCGCACATGTCCGGTATTTCAACCGCTTCGCTGGAAAAGAAAGCTCCAACAGCGAGACAGCTTGGTCGGCTTTTATCTGCATCCGGTAACACCGGGCATTGACCTTTAATTATCTGAAGTAGAAATGTTTTAGGTGCCTCATGTTTCTAACGACAAGTCGACAACTTATAGATAATTCATCATCCGTTAAAGGTCATCATTTTTGTATATCTTAACTTAAATTGTGTTTTATTTCAAGGCCACATGATCACACTTAGACACGGTCATATAAGATATTTTATATTTAATGATAACAAATGTCATAAGAAAACGATATCACTTTTATTCAAACTCATTTATTTGAAAAAGTTCGTTTTCTTTATTTACCAGAACTGATATAAAGTAAAGGGTTTGTCTATACAAATAATACATTGTTTCTGAAGGTTTAAATGATTAGTTAATTTTTCAGAGTAGTATAAATTATAATTTAATAAAACCTCGAACACTACACTTTTCCCCACAAATACAAAATTCTGAGGGAAAAAAACCTGAAAGAGGAATTTTCCTCTTAGAACTTTCAATGTGCTGTAGAAGCTTCCCTTAGTGAAACAATTTATATGTAAATTATAAATATAAGATTTCATGCTTTACCGGCATCTGTGGCTCAGGGGTAGATTACAGGACTCAAAGCAACGGTCGACCTCCAGCTAGTGTGAGCGCTCTACAGGCTTAATGGGAAGGCCATGCCCAGCAGCCTTGTTTAACTTAAAAACGAGTGCGCCTTTCGGGGTGACTCGGTGGTATGACCCAGCTACGGAGACGGCACACCCAGGGCCAACAGGTGAAGAAGTCACCGGGCCTGGTTAACTCCGGGATAAAAAATGAGAGGAAGCGGGATATACAGCCCTGTCATGTGGTCCGAAACCAGAATAAAATACTTCAGATGCACGTATGCTTAATTAAGATGGTAACGTCAAACAAAAAAAAAAAATTAAAAAAATATCATGACTTGAAGAAATTGGATGAGGATTTTGGTTACCAACTTTCACAAAAAAACAATGTATCTCTGATAAGCGGAAGCTACTGTAATAAAATGTTAACAACGTGCGTCGTGTTATGTATTGGCTACACTCGTTACGCTCGTGCTGTTGGTGTTGCCCTAATTTTTTTAGATTCGCCACGTGAAGTCAAAACGACTGGTTGGACAATTCGTATCACCCATTGTCGTCGGGTAACTGATTAACGGATTAAGTGTATGGTTTTTTGTGGCTTTGAGAAAAAAATCATTTCTTAATGTAAGCTGTCTCTGCGAGGAACTACTTTGAAAGAGTGCTGCATGATGTTGATGAAGCGTTGTGTACAGGAAGAATCTTATTGGCTGATAGTTACGTCATACACACGATGCTTTTCAACTTAATGGTATGACAACCCACGTCCCCATAAAAACTAATATATTTTTCAATAAGAAAAAACCATGATAATACACCTGTTCTCGATCGCTGTAACAGGGTCTTACACATATTATTTTTTTTTATTTTATATGGATTGTACAACTAGTTTTTATAACTAATGAAAGACTAATTGCCATGCAGGATGTAGGGATGGAAATAATGCAATCCACACCCATGCTATATACTATGAATACTTGATCTTAACAGTCTCACAGTTTTTATATCACTTTCCAGGTAACCTTTATGATTAGGATTCCCAAAGATTCTGTGTAAAAGATGACGCATTATTCTATCCCTGGATGTGGTTATTATCAATAAAAGTGTGATGTGGCTTAACGTTATTTTGTCTGTTGAAAACGTAATGACCGGTAACAAAATGAAATAAAATTACGCCTTTATGCAATAAACCTGACAAACAGGCATTTATTATGTGAACAAATCTCATTTCCCGAATAAAATTAATCAAATCAGTTACAATAACCTCCTTTCTATAGCAACCTGAAATATAGCAAACGAATTATTCTGCATAATATTGAGCTCTCAGACTACAGCGATGGCAGAATGTGTTGACATTTAAAGAATATTTACCATGAAGTTAATTGAAACGTGTATAATGAGTTTACCTGGAGCGCATAATAAAATCACGACAAAAACGTTGATTTTTGGCCATTGTCTGTGGTTTTTTTTTTCTATGTTGACTTTAATGTCATATCAAATACGAATAATTACTTTATATTTTTTGTCCCAAATTCTGCAGAACTCGTTTGTTTGATATGAGCCCACTGAGTTAATGTGGACATAGGGTGGAATATTAAATGGTTAATCGGTCCGAGATATTCACCTAATCTGTCTGTGCCACGGAGGTTATGTTCTCGACCATGCTTGCATTTTGTTTTTCCCTCTATTTATATATATTGTTACAGTGCTCTTTTTATTATGTGAGACGGGCGAAACCCCTGTTGTGGCGCTCGTGTCTGGCCGCGTATTACATTCTATGTTATTCCGTACTGGTTGAACTCTTGTTGTTGTGCTGGCTTGGGGCGAGATCACGTGTACACCATGGTGTGTAGAGGCACGGCGATGTTTTCTAGAGAATTCCTGAAACGCGTGTTTACTGTTGAGTAGGGTCCTTACAAACTGTTCGAGAAGTGGAAAATTCTCGGCTTGAGGTGTGAAGGTATATAATGGGGCTGCGTTTTAGAACGGGAAGGCAGAGAGAACAGCAGAGCAGATTGCAGCAGACGCAGAAGCGTGTGTCAGGACCTTATCCGAAGAATGCGGCAATTATAGATTTTCAAAGACTTTCTCCCCGATTTTATACATTTAGACGTCAGTTTACTTTCTGGTTGTTGCAAGAACTTTCCACTGGACTGTCATTCTCCTAGAGTTTACTTTTAAAGGACTTATCGTTGTGATGGCGTTGGTATCCAGATACTGTGCACATACATTATTTTCTCTATGATTGTATTGACTTGTTGCTTGAAGGCTTATAGAATATTAAGACAAAAGTTTAAGAATATATGTGCTGAAAAGAAAGAAAAACATGAAAATAATTCCATATCAAGAGTTTTGAACACTAAAAATATTAATGAATTATGGAGATATCTAAAGAACTTTAAACAACAAAGAATATCAACTGGTATTGATGCAGATTGCTGGTTTAAATATTTTAAAGATTTGCTGAATGGTAGTAGAAATGAAATTGAAGGACATAGAAACAATATGGTGAATGCATATATAGCAGAACATTTTGATGAAAATAAGCATTGTGGTTATCTTAATAATGATATCACTACACATGAGATTGAATATGCAGTTAAGCAGATGGCGACAGGTAAAGCACCAGGTCCAGATGGTTTGACACTTGATATGATAAAATTTATTATCAAATTTTTACTTCCATTGTTAGAAAAATTGTACAATAGTATATTATACACAGGTTTTTTCCCAGATGAATGGAGCAAAGGAATTATATATCCTTTGTACAAAAGTGGACAGATAAACGATCCGGCTAATTACAGGGGAATAACTTTATTAAATGTATTTGGTAAATTATTCACTAAAATTCTGAATAATAGATTGTTTGTTTATGTGGAGGACTCAGATATATTGGCAGAGGCACAGGCAGGGTATAGGAAGGGTTATTGTACAATTGATAATGCTTTTGTTTTGCAGGGGTTAATACAAAAATATTTAAGTAAAAGAAGGGGGAGATTCTATTGCATTTATATCGATTTTTCTCAGGCTTTTGATTGTGTCCAACATGATATTTTATGGTATATTTTATAAAAACAGGGTATTAATGGAAAAATTTTAAAAGTCATCAGGTCAATGTACTCCAAAATGCAATCATGTATTCTTACAGATAATGGAACTACAGGATATTTTTCTTGCACTTTAGGGACGAGACAGGGATGTATGGTAAGTCCGTTATTATTTTCTATATTTATAAATGAGTTTTATTTGACACTGAATAGTTCTGGTTGTAAGGGAACTTATATTAATGAACACCTTCCAAATTTAGTTACTCTTATGTTTGCAGATGATATAGTAAATTTTTCAGATACAACGGGAAGACTTCAGAGACAAATAGATCATATTGCCAATTTTTGCCGCAATTATGGTATGAAAGTAAATTTAAATAAAACTAAAGTTATGGTTTGTCGTCGAGGAGGTATTTTACGAAAATCGGAAAATTGCTTTTTGAAGGTAAGAAACTAGATGTTGTATCTCACTACAAATACCTTGGAATCACCTTTACTAATAAACTTTCTTGGACAAAAACACAAAAGCAACAAGTAATACAAGCAAATAAAGTAGTATGTATGATAAAAAAATTTAATTATAAATACCAGCATCTAAATATCAATCAGCTTTTTAAGCTCTTCGATATTATGGTTGTACCAATTATTTTATATGGAAGTGAGCTTTGGGGCTTTAGTAGAGTTGAGTTGATAGAAAGAGTTCAATATAAATTCTGTGAATATATTTTAAAAGTAAATAGTAGCACTGTAAATGCAGCAGTATTAGGAGACTGTAGGCGTCTTCCTTTATTTATAAAATCCTCTGAGCGCTGTTTGAAATATTGGCTTAGACTTCTTCATATGGATGAAAGTAGGTATCCCAAACACATTTATAATATGTTGGTAAAGCTAGATTATAAGGGAAAAACAACATGGGCTACCCATATGAGATCCTTGTTATTTCACACTGGATTTGGTTATGTGTGGATGGCACAACATGTTGGAGATTCTAATAGTTTTCTCATGTGTATCAAACAACGACTAAAAGATATGGCAGTACAAGAATGGCATAATGATATAAATATTAGTAGTAAATTATATGCTTATGGAGTTTTCAAATCTATGCTTACACTTGAAAAATATTTAATATGTGTTACAAACAAAGGTTACAGAAATGCATTGGCCAGATTTAGATGTTCTAGTCATAAATTAGCTATAGAAGTTGGCCGTCAACTGGGTATCAACAGAGAAGAGAGGATCTGTGAATATTGTTTTAAGAAAGGTTTTAATATTATTGAAGATGAAGCACATTTTTTGCTAGAGTGTCCTATGTACACGGATTTGCGTAATAAATATTTGCCAATAACATACCATGAACCTAATGAATATAATTTTAGAAAATTGCTTAATATGGACGAAATGTTTCAGATAGTTCAATTAGCAGCCTACATTTTTCATGCTTTCAAGAAAAGCTCAATGTTTTTGGTGTATAATGCCACATCATAATAATCATGTACCGTTAAACAGAAATCCATATATATGCTCACTATTTCATAAGATATATTTAAGAAGCTTGTTATTTAAATGTTTTGAAATCATTTATTTATCTCTTTACTTATTTAATTATTTGACGTTCCTTCATATCTTTGAGTACTATTGATGTATTATTCTTGTAGGAACTTTGGGCCTGAGGCCTTTTTCTTGAATAAAACACTTGTTCTGTTCTGTTCTGTTGCTATACCGCTGTTTTACTGTATAATTGTATTGATTTAGTGTATTGTATTGTTAGGGTTGTTTTAAGAATAAATTATATTTATTTGTTAACAAAAAACCACTGACTTCTTTATTCATTCCCCTAGACATTTCACGCTGCCTAGTGTTACAGAATCTGATTTGTTTTTATTTCCATTACAAATCTGTGTTCATCACGCATACGTGATCTGTTTATATTAGGTTCCGTAACATAAAATTGGGGGCTCTCGTCGAGATGCTTAATAGTTTTCAAATTTATTAGGCCTTGACTTGGACACGTTGTTTTATCATACATTGTTTACAAGATTACATATTGTTTACAATACATTGTTTACAGAATTTATCTCAGTGGTTTTTTGTTATTGTTTTGACATCTTAACATGGCAGATGTCAAACCTGAGACATTTGTTGACGATCCCGACCCTGATCAACTTGAACAGTTGTCAAAAGAACAGTTGTTGGTTTGGGACAACACTTAGGGCTTAGTGTGAAAAAAGCTTTGCGAAAGCCTGATATCATTGCTAAATTCATGCAAGATCTTATTAGCAAAGGTTTAATTGAAGAGACTGAGAAGAGAAGTTGAAACATCAAAAAATGACAGCCTTGCTATGCAATTAGAATTAAAAAAGGTTGGAAATGCAACATGAGCTAGCATTTAAAGAGAGGGAACAACATGAAAGGTTAGAAAGAGAAAGACTAGAAAAAGAAATTGAGTTAAAACAACTGGAGTTGGAAAGACTTAAACTAGAACATAGTCTACGTGCTGCCCCAACTCACAGTTTTGATGTTGCTTAACACATTAGACTTGTCCCACCTTTTCAAGAAAAAGAGGTTAATAAATATTTCTTACGCTTTGAGAAGGTAGCTGAAAATTTAAAATGGCCTAAGGAAAATTGGACTATGCTGTTACAAAGTGTATTGACTGGCAAGGCCAGAGAAATTTATACAGAGCTTTCAGTAGAAGCTGCTGCTGACTATGACCTGGTAAAACGGTTAATCCTAAAAGGTTAATAGTTAGTTCCTGAGGCTTACCGCCAGAAATTTAGAAATTGGGAAAAGCGCAAAAATCAGTCCTACGTCGAATTTGCTAGGACAAAAGTGCAGTTGTTTGATCACTCGTGTAGTTCTAAAAATGTAATGAAAGATTATGACAATTTACGCCAGTTGATTTTGCTTGAAGAATTTAAGCGCTGCATTAACGCAGATGTTAAAACTTTCTTCGATGAGAAAAGTCATGAAACAATTGACATTGCTGTTCAATTAGCTGATGATTATTCTTTGACACACAAAATGTCCTTTACTAGCAAATCAAACCAGTCATTCACAAACAAGAAAGTAAATCAGTATGGTCAAAAGAACTTTAAAGCGCAGTCACCCAGTACTAGTAATCCTGATAGTTCAACAAAGTCCATAGCTACACCTCAGTCCACGTCCACTGTGTCTAAGTCCAACAAAGACCAGTCATTTTCAAAGATAATCTGTAATTACTGCAAGAAGAAAGGTCATCTAATATCTGACTGCTCGAAACTTGCGAATAGACCAATGGCAAACCTTCTGGTTTGCTTCAAAATCTATGCATAGCATAGTACAAGAGCCAGGCTTTTCATGCAAATAAGGGGTACAACTCCTTTGTTGACTCAAATAAAGAGTTTGAAGCTACGGAGGCCCAAGTGCCGTCTAAATCCAAAGAAGAACCCGTAGCTTACGGGGTAAAAACCTCAGTTGATTCCTGCGAGGAATTAATAAGGCTAGGTCATTTCAAGTCTCCTGCGAGGAGTATTCTCTAAATGAGGCTAAGTCCTTTTATGACTCTTGCGAGAGTATTTCAAATGAGGCCAGGTCCTCTTATGACAAACAGAAGTTTGAAAATTCCTCTGTTGACTCCCATGAGGAATTTGATGATAAAAAGGATGTAGATTCCTTAGATGACTCTGAAACAGAGTTTATGACTGACACCTTCAATGTCAGTTCTTTGTTTGATGAGGTTGAGGTAGTAGATTCCTCTCTTGACTCTGAAATGGAGTTATTTGAGCCATTCATATATGATGGTTTTTCAGATTCTACCCCTATTAGAATTTTTAAGGAACACTGGTTCAGGCCAGACTCTCATGTTAGCAAACACTTTGCCATTTTCTAATAGGTCCTTTACTGGTGCACATGCACTTGTTAATGGTGTGTTTTCCGACGGGCAAACTTCAGTTCCGTTTCACAGTATCCATTTAAAGTCAGACTTGATTTCTGGGAATATTACTGTGGGCATAAGAACTACTTTACCCTTTAAGGGAATTCAGTTGCTACTAGGCAATGATGTTGCAGGTGATAAAGTACAGCCTGTACCAATAGTGACAGAACAGTCGTCACTTGACCAGGACACTTATCCGGAAAGTCAGGAAATTCCTGGTTTGTATCCTTCATGTGCTGTAACAAGATCTATGGCCAAGAAAAACACACATGAGGATAATGGTCCAGATAATAACACTCTGGGAGTCACTAGTGACTCGTCTGACGACTCGCCCGTACAGAACTTATTGCGGAACAGCATAAGGACCCTGATATTTCATGTTTGTTTCCCAGGGCAGTTTCTAAAGTTGAGCTGTCACAGAACCCAGTTTGTTTCTATTTTAAAAATGGAGTGATTATGCGTAAATGGCGATCACCTGATGTATGCGCTGATGATGAGTGGGCCATCAAACATTAAATAGTAATGCCCAGGAGCTTTCGCAGTGAAGTTCTAAACATGGCACATGAAGCTTCTTTGTCTGGCCATTTAGGTATAAATAAAACTTATCAGACAGTTAATACACACTTCTATTGGCCTTACCTCAGGAAAGATGTTGTACAATATTGTAAATCATGCCATACATGCCAGATGGTAGGCAAGCCCAATCAGAATCCTCCTAGGGCCCCACTTAGGCCTATTTCTGCTTTCGAGGTCCATTGAAACTGCTTAAAGAAAAACTCTTGTGTGAAAATCCTGATTCTCTTAGTTTACTGCAGTATGTCTCAGACTTTTGCACTAAACTACACAATGCTTGTGAGATTGCAAAGTCAAATCTAAAATCAGCACAAAGTAAAATGAAAACAAAGTATTACAAGCACACTGTAAGTAGGACGTTTGAGCCTGGTGAAAAGGTCCTTGCCTTACTTCCCATCCCTGGCAGACCTCTGCAAGCTAGGTATTTTGTTGACAAGAAAGTCAGTGATTTAAATTACATACTGTTGACACCATATAGACGTAAGAAGAAACAACTGTGCCATGTTAACATGTTGAAACCCTATTATGAAAGAAATAGCACATCAGATGTTGTACAAAATGTTACTGCTGTAAATTGTGTAAACACTGACCCTGACCCAATTAAAGTAGATACTGATTGTAAGTGTGATGTAGACATTCAATGTGGTACAGTACCATTAAAAATCTCAGACGTGCTTGAAAACCTGGATGCCAAACTGTCACACCTTATCGCACAACAAAAACAAGACCTGAAGGACCTGCTGCGGAATTATGAACATTTGTTTAGTGACATTCCAACGCGAACTAACATGGTGTGCCATGACGTCGATGTTGGCGAGGCAAGCGCAGTCAAGCAAGATCCATATAGACGGAATCCAGAAAAAAAAACAAAAGTATCTACAGGATGAGATTCAATATTTGCTGGACAATGATTTTATTGAACCTAGTAACAGTAACTTGAGTTCACCATGTATTCTTCCATCAAAACCTGATGGAAGTTACCGTATGTGCACAGATTATCGAAAACTGAACTCTATCACCAAGACTGACACGGCCCGATTCCGAGGATCGATGATTGTATTGATAGAGTCGGTAGCTCCAGGTATGTTTCCAAGTTTGACTTGCTAAAAGGATTCTGGCAAGTTCCGCTGACAGATCGAGCGAAAGAAGTGTCCGCATTTGTGACGCCACAAGGACTGTACCAGTATAAAGTTATGCCGTTTGGCATGACGAACTCGCCAGCCACGTTCCAGCGCCTCATCCATATGGTTGTCAAGGACATTCAGGGCTGCAAAGCATATATTGATGATCTTATCGTGTACAGGACAACTGGGAGAAACATATGAAAATTCTTCGCGACCTGTTCGAAAGACTCAGTGAAGCACGTCTGACCGTCAACTTAGTAAAATCTCTGAGTTTTGTCATGCACAAGTAACATTTTTTGGGTCATATTGTAGGGCAGGGTCAGGTAAAACCTGTTGATGCTAAAATAAGTGCTATTTCTGCATTTCCTAGACCAGAAAACAAAAAGCAAATAAAGCGTTTTCGTGGTATGGTTGGATACTACAGGAAGTTTTCTCCAAATTTTTCTGCTGTAGCTGAACCTTTGACTAATTTGTTAAAGAAGAAACAAAAGTTTATATGGAACGTTCAATGTGAAAATGCATTTCAGAATTTGAAAGCAATTCTGCAAAGTTCACCAGTTTTGGCGGCAATTATAGATTTTCAAAGACTTTCTTCTGGATTTTAAACTTTTAGACTTCAGTTTACTTTCTGGTTGTTGCAAGAATTTTTCACTGGACTGTCATTCTCCGAGAGTTTACATTTAAAGGACTTATCGTTGTGATGGTGTTGGTATCCAGGTACTGTTCACATACAGTTCAGGTACATATTTTCTCTGTGATTGTATTGACTTGTTGCTATACCGCTGTTTTACTGTATAATTGTATTGATTTAGTGAATTGTATGTTAGGGTTGTTTTAAGAATAAATTATAGTTATTTGTTAACAAAAAATCACTGACTAATTGATAGCCACATGTCCAGGGGGTGGGGAAGGCTATGGGGGGGGGGGGGGGAGGGTGGGGAGGTGGGAGGGGGGGGGGGGTTTCTCCAAAAGAAGCTTGTTAATTACCTTTTATTTTTCATCATTTGTATGTAGAAAATAATGTCGCACCTTTGATACTAAGTTATGTTAAAACACAAAACAGTATTCTAGGTCACAGTGACGCAACTGCAAAACGCCCTCTAGATTAGCATATAATATTTTCGTAATTAACATGACGTCTAAAAATGATATTGCAACTTGATAAGTACATAAACGTGTAAATGGGCTTCTTCTACCATGGATACAAGGGATTTTCTGGGTTTTTTATGTATTAAAAAATTTGGAATTAAAAACTCTTACGGGGTGACATAAAAGCGGACCGAAATGTCTCGCTAGTGAAGCTTACTTTACTGGTGAAGCGGTTGGAACGCCGCACATGTGCGCCATCGACAATGGGTTCAATGGGACAATGGCCCAATGTTTTACCCTGAGTTTCCCTGAGCAATTTAATTTCGTAACAAAACCGCTCTGATAAATTTTTTGGGAGAGGATTTTAGAGGATATTAGATACATCATTCTACAGATAGATGTTGACGCTTCAAATGATACCAATATCAGCTTTCTACCAATTTTTTAATGTCAATAAATCCGTTGACCCGACAACTGATCAGAAAATCCGGGTCAGAATTATATGCAACCTTTCGATTAGACTCTCAGAAATGTGATGGGTACCAGTCTATATATATATATATATATATATATATATATATATATATATATATATATATATATATATATATATATATATATATATATATTTAAGTCAATTACAAGATATTAAAAAAATTCTGAGCGAGTCTACCAATTAATGGATTAGATGCAGTTGCAAATGAAGATGATGGCCTTTTATAGGCTCATATAACAGGTTACTGACAAACATGTTATACTGACTTAGCGCTTAGAAAAGGGTAGGAGTTTGTTAATATAGACAATTAAAACTAGTTAAGCCAATATTTGTACCAACATAGATCCAAGCGCCTGTGTGTGAACAAACTAAACCGACTAGGCCAAACAGCTTTTCCCAAATCGGTTTGAAAACTTTTTGTGTGAAAGGGGTATAGATGAGATTAGACATGACCAAGCTCTTGGAATGGGCTAGTGTGGACTCGGCTATAATTAGGCTGGTATACGTGTGACAAGAAATTCTCAGAGCGATATATATTCCGTGTTCTTCCTGCACCGTCAAGATGGTATAACGAATCCAGTTTAGCAAATAATGTTTAGTCTTCAGACAATGCCCATCAGATCGAAAAAAAAACAAACGAGCAGCCACACCAGTTCACAAAATATAGTTAACAATACAACATTCAAGCAGTTTTGAAACCACGACATTATATATCGATGTTCAAACGCCGATTGTTTCGTCATTTTACATCCAACGTTTAACCTTATTATTCGTTCCGTTCCCAGTCAACGGACAAATCGCGTTCGTTCTTGCCTCCGAGAAGAGGGCATATATGCGTTCATCCGAGTTCGTGTGTCTTTAATTTTTTTTTTTCACAACATAACTCATGCAGGCATCAACGGAATGTGGTAACATTTCAGGGCATGTCGGTAATAAACCAATGAAGAATCAATTGGATTTAGGTGTCGATCCCGCCTATGATCTATTTTCAGGAACGTCATCAAATAATATTCACAAATGCTCAGTCTTTTATGCACTGAACCTGGAATAATGGGCCGAAAAAGTGAATGCCCATATGGCGGAGGCTTGTATTCCTTGTAATGCGGATTTCTAGTTTAAGACCATCTCTGATAAATTCACACAACTATGATGTGTCTGGTTATTTGTCTGATTGACACTTGTTTTTACGCACTACCCTACGTCTAGAAGCACACTGAATGGTTTATCGAATAAGGCTGGCCTATACTTCTAATACATTATTACATTCACTTTTACATCAAATGTACATTACACAAAACCAAAATAACGACATTTAGAACCTGTTACGGGGTAACATAAAAGCGGACCGAACTGTCTCGCTAGTAAAGCTTGCTTTTCTGGCGAAGCGGTATACGCCGGACTTGTGCGCCACCGACATGGGTTCGACTCTCGGATCGGCCCAGAATATTCCCCTTAACAATTTGTCTTCATAACAAAATGGGGGCTCGTCCAACGTGACGGTAAACTTTGTGGCCCAGGGAATAAGCTCACCAAAGTGTGACTCCTGGGATAATTAATCTTGTTCTGATAGCATAACGCTCTTAAGAGGGGGTGTGTTACGGGGTGACATAAAAGGGGACCGAACTGTCTCGCTAGTGAAGCTTGCTTTTCTAGCCAAGCGTTTGGTACGCCGGACTTGTTCGCCACCGACATGGGTTCGACTCCAGGATCAGCCCAGAATTTTCCCCTTAACAATTTGTCTTCGTAACAAACCACACTACAAAGTGTTATCGAATACGATCAGCCTTGCTTCTAATAAATTATAACATGCACGTTAACAATATATATATATATATATATATATATATATATATATATATATATATATATATATATATATACCAAGGCCCAGCAAACCACGTCAAGTGCACCACACTATAGTTTTCACAAAGACTGACTTATGTGGCCTTAAAATATTTGAGTCCCAGCACAGACTTGATCTTTCTCTCTGCCGTTTAATGGATTATGATTACGGTGTATGATAATTATATAATATATATTATTATAAATGATATTAATTCTTCTCCCCGAAAAATATTTGCACGGTAAATAGTAGAAACCATAAATCATAAAAATGTTAGGGCATCTTTGCTTTTAAAAAAAGGGCGTCCAGTCCACGCGTTCGGGAAGAAATAAATACGCGCATGCATAAGATATTTCAGAATATTAAATAGAGTTATATAAACTAGGTGGCTGAAATAGTCGTTCTCTATTGTTTAAGATTAGGATATAATGGCAATAAAACGTATGAAAGGAATGATATTTTTGTTTTTAATTATATGGGGAACATATAACCATGAAAACTATTATCATGCATTTAGGCGTATCAAATTGATCGTTGAGTTAAAATCCAATTAAATATTATATATAAATATATATATATATATATATATATATATATATATATATATATAAGCAAACTTTCTAAGATCTAAACATATTGACACGTCTTTCTGCTTTATCAGAGTAGACATACGACAACGGAACGCCCTTATCATCGTAAAAATATCATGACGTAGTTTTCTTTAAAGTTGTAACAATTATTCTTCATACAAGAAGCCAACGGAGTCTACGGAAATAGATTGCCCGCATGAACAAAACCCGCCTAAAGCATTTCGTAATTAATGATGCTATATGAATGCTACAGAGAAAGTGCGGTAAAAATAAATCTAATTCAATTATTTAAGTTATTTGAATAAAAGCAAATGAAAACATTAAATTATTTTGATTTCTGGTGGGAGTGATTACTTACCAGGAGCGAGGGCGTAAGCACGTCTTTCCCATCACCTTTAAACGCTTGTAAAGTTTCTTCTGAAAAAAAAATATCTTGCGTCAAAATATAAACTCTGATTAACATTTGCTAGGCTTGTTTAAATATACGCCTACAGGGGCGGTTTCAGGATTTAGGAAGTGCCGAGGGAGGGGGGGGGGGGGGGGAGTAACTCAGTAGGATCAGTCCCTAAAAAGGGTCTACAAATCCTAAAGATCCACAGGCCAAAAATTGGTCGAAGGCACATAAATAAAGGTCGCGGTGGAAGAAGAAATGAGAGAGGGTCCGCATTTTGCGGTATATTAAAAGGCTTAAGTTTATGATAATGGGTGTTTATTGGTGTACAATTGATGCACACAATGAAAAAAAAGTGATCAGCTTCTTGGGTTTGATTAGGGTGAAATAAAATGTTAATGTAAAACCCTGACAATACATATAAAGATATCCGTCTTTTGTCTAAGCAGGTGGAAATCTGCAAACCCTATACCTATTAGATTAGTTTGATAAGTTAGATATCAAAACATGAACATGCAAATTCGTCCATAATTTTGAAACCTTTCCACACTACTCTGGGAACATTTTGAACTGCAGTTGGTTATCTTCATTTATTGTTGGACTAGCTGTTAAACCCGGTATACCGGGCTTATTACGGGGGTTGGGGAGATATATTTACTGGTATGTGGAATGTTGACTCATTTTTTTTTCTAAAAGTGAACAGAAAATATAGGTTTTCAGTGGGAAACTGTCTCAATTAGATATGTATAATTTTTTTTTACATTTATTTTGCGGCGCTGTGCTCCGGGCAAGAAATTCATACCCCGGTATGTTTACCTTGAAGACCTGGTCAGTGAATATATTTACATTGCGAACCGGAATGAGACGCGGGGGCATTTAGGTTTCCGTTGATATTTTACTGGATTCTATCGTTATACGTATAAAAATTAGGTTGATGTGAGGAACACATGAAAGGTATATGAAATATACGTTGTAGGAAACTATTCCTGAAGAAAAAAAAAACAGGAATATGCATACCTCATAAGTAGCAGAAGCGGACCCAACGGGAATCCATGCAGAGGGTCTATATCCTATTTTTAGCCACCGCAACCTTTCTTTTATTGTATCAGACAAATTATGATGCCCAAAACCCCGCTACAACTCCAACCCACCCCACAACACCCTTTTTCTGAAATTTGGACCTTGAATTAGATTTTGTCATAAATCCTCATGGGTTGAACTCTCCATTTCATAAAACGAGAAACATGTGTTTTCTCTTTTACTGATCAAGCACCTGGGTAAGAGCCTCGTTCAATAAAAGGCCAGGCATGCCCAAATCCTTCACTGAAAGCAAGCGTTATTCATATCAGCTATAGTACTAAATAGTTGTTGAGGTTGCGTGACCACGATGCATGCATTCCTGTCATTGCCGAAGGTTTCAACGCGGTGTTAGAGAACAATGCGGTTTTAGAGAACAATGCGAACAAATTGTGAACGGAATTACTTTTACAAGTATTAGATATAATAGAGCTTTTACATCATGGTTTTAGTGTGATAGTATGTTAAATCTGATGGTGGCTAAAATATACAGCTAATGTACGTATCTGCTGTTGACAAGTAGGCTCGGCTACACAGTGTGCATAACATTAACAGACGACTCTGTGAATCTCCAGATTCACTCAGTTGCTCGGTTGATGAGTGCAACCTCATTTAAGTTAGTCAGCAGGTACAGATTTAAATGTTAATTACTTCACTTAAACCAGAAATAAATCCCTCTTAATGAGAAAAAATTCGCAAGTGTCCATGACAAAGGCTGTATCACATATGACCTGATTTACGGTAGAGCTTATTTTTTATCCATTTAAGATTCGGAGATGACTTTGGGATTTGTCCATGGCTTAGGAGGACATTCGGTGGTGCAAAGTCTCTACGTTTCATAAGCCGAGTATCAGTGTCACTCACTTCTCTATTCCACTTTTGGCTTGCGCTCTCTGACCAACTCAGAGATGTAGAGAAGATTCAGTGATGTATGCTGCTCGTTTTTATTCTGTCGCATCAATCACTTTCAGACGAAATAAAACTGGAAACATCTTCAGGTGTGAGGCGGCCTGACGATCCTACTCACCCTTAAGGGCACGGTTTGTAGCTATGCCTGGATACAATATATCCTAAAGGAGACTGGTGTCTTAGGGACAGGACTGTGAATTTCTTTGCAACGGGATTTCTCCGCACATCATAATTTATAGGATTGTTGCTTGGCTTGAGAGCACGAAGCTTACTTTGTTTGGTTAGATTTTGGATAGCTGATGCTTCTTCCTTGTTATCGAATGCTGGGAACCTGGTACAGTAAAACCTTGCCTAACGACTATCTCGATCCCGTGGCCACCTCAAAATAACGACCGCCTCGATCCCGTGACCACCTAAAAATAACGACCACCTCGATCCCGTGACCACCTCAAAAAAAGACCACCTCGATCCCGTGACCACCTCAAAATAACGACCACCTCGATCCCGTAACCACCTCAAAAAAGACCACCTCGATCCCGTGACCACCTCAAAATATCGACCACCTCGATCCCGTGACCACCTCAAAATAACAACCACCTCGATCCCGTGACCACCTCAAAATAACGACCACCTCGATGACGTGACCACCTCAAAATAACGACCATCTCGATCCCGTGACCACCTCAAAAAAACGACCACCTCGATCCCGTGACCACCTAAAAAAAAAGACCACCTCGATCCCGTGACCACCTCAAAATAACGACCACCTCTATCCCGTGACCACCTCAAGAAAACGACCACCTCGATCCCGTGACCACCTCAAAATAACGACCACCTCTATCCCGTGACCACCTCAAAATAACGACTACCTCGATCCCGTGACCAACTCAAAACAACGACCACCTCGATCCCGTGACCACCTCAAAATAACGACAACCTTGATCCCGTGACCACTTCAAAAAACGACCGCCTCGATCCCGTGACCACCTAAGAATAACGACCACCTCTATCCCGTGACCACCTCAAAAAACAACCACCTCGATCCCGTGACCACCTCAAAATAACGACCACCTCGATCCCGTGACCGGCTCAAAATAACGTTCACCTCGATCCCGTGACCACCTCAAAATAACGACCACCTCGATCCCGTGACCACCTCAAAATAACGATCACCTCGAACCCGTGACCACCTCAAAATAACGACAACCTTGATCCCGTGACCACTTCAAAAAACGACCGCCTCGATCCCGTGACCACCTAAGAAAAACGACCACCTCGATCCCGTGACCACCTCAAAATAACGACCACCTCTATCCCGTGACCACCTCAAAAAACAACCACCTCGATCCCGTGACCACCTCAAAATAACGACCACCTCGATCCCGTGACCACCTCAAAATAACGTTCACCTCGATCCCGTGACCACCTCAAAATAACGACCACCTCGATCCCGTGACCACCTCAAAATAACGACCACCTCGAACCCGTGACCACCTCAAAATAACGACCACCTCGATCCCGTGACCACCTCAAAATAACGACCACCTCGATCCCGTGACCACCTCAAAATAACGACCCTCTCCTCATGGTCACAATTTTGTATTTGTTCTATATATCAGGCCTCGCTGAGACGACCACATTGCACATGCGTCCACTCTATCGGAGTCCCATTGGTGGTCGTAAATTCGAGGTTTCATTGTACATTGTTCTTTTTGTCTAAATTATCTCTCAACTCAAACAATTCATAAAAGCAAGGATGGGTGACTGCAGTAAAGCTGAGGATGCGTCCGATGTTGTGGCATTTGTTAAGAATGCATTAGGTCTGTGTTATGTTACAATGGAAGCAATCCTGGGTGAAATAATTGTATCTTTAGCAAGATAAGCAGTTACATTTAATCTGCATAATCATGAATAACTCTAAAGTTGTAAACCCGAGCGATCAGGGAAATCCGATGCATGGTCCGATGAATCGTCTGTTAAGAATACTTGTAACTCAGCCAGTATGTCAGTAGGAGAGTACTGGGCACCACTCATATATGTTATTACAAAATATTCACCTTTCTCGAATAAAAAAAAAATAAAATATGGGGCCATGTTAAATGTTGAATATTACTCATAAAATTGCATTGGCCTATCGGTATAGCATTTCTACCTCCCCAGAAAAAAAAATCTTTGATTTCAACAGTATTTCACTACATGTCAGAAAAGTCAAATAACAAATCTCTGTTTGCATGAACTATACCAATCAAACCCAGAATAATGAGAATAATACTAAATATACCGTAAGAATGAAACATTGGTCAATTATTATAACTTTTACTCTTTGAGGATAATAATACTTTGTCAGTATTACAGTTTGATTTGGAAATACACAAATAATTTTTTTCATTTATATGCATTAACCTTATTTTAATAATAAAAAACAACCATCCCGATATATGTCTCGTGCAAGAATTGCTCAGCAAAAGAGACTAAACTGCCTTTCTATAATGTCTATTTCAAAACTTATGTGGATTCTGAATTTTTATTCAGAATTCAAAATGGCCGTCAAGATAGCCACCATACGAACCTTATTGAACAATATTATGTAACAGGAACACCAGAAATCGTTTATTACACACTCTGCGGAATATGAAACGGTTAGAAAAATATATCATTTGTGTGCATAGGAACCCCATCTTCCGACTATTATTTCAGGCAAGTTTAAAAGCAGTTGACTTATCTAGTCTTCAGCTAATTTCGACTTCAACAACGGTCACGTGACAATATGATACTTTAATCGAGAATTTGCCACTGTGTATTGTTTAAAAATATAAAAACATTTATATTAACGCAGGTAGATTCTGCATATTTTGTAGTTGATCGCCTATAGCCGATCCCTGGACCGTGATCGCTTATCGATATAACAGGCTTACACGATTGCCGGGCCCTGCTAGATGATTAAACCAAAGGGCGCACAGGGATAACAAAAACACAGGTACAGGGTTCTGAGAAACCTCATATTTACTAGTTACTTAACAACAGTTCTACAGACTAGGTGTGCGTGAAAGCAGTCGAAGATGGCATTTATCCCTCCGCCAGAATATGTTTGAACTTAATTGTTTGCTAATTAAGCGCAGTCCTGAGATGTATGAGTGCAACCTAGTGTGGCAAGGCTCGCCAACTTCATGGCTGCATTACACCTCACTTCTGCCCGCCAGCAGATTGTTGTATTTAGGCCAACTAGAAATATCATACTGGGCTTATAAGCCATTGACCCCAACATAACACTGTCGGGGAAGGAAGGTTCAAGGTTTATGATTTTTATTGGGGGGGGGGGGGGGGGGGTCTTACCTCAAATTTTCCTTTTCTTATTTTCCTTGTCCATGATTGATCTTCACATATACGGAGACGACCTGGTAAACAATTTTATAAATTAATTCAAACGAATTACGGATCTGTGCAAGTGCTCCGATCCAAGTGTTCCCAGGTCTGAGTTCACCAAGGCTTCTTTGGTAGAATTTTTTATTTGTACGAATTAAGGGAGTTATAATTCTTGTGCATGGATTAATAATTGGTGCATACCGATTAGTAAATCTTCCGCACGGATTTATAGTTCGTGTACACGGATTACCGATTCGTGAGCCCGGATAAGCAAATGTTGCGCACGAATTAAAATATATTTTACCATGTATGTCTGTCAGGCTACGTACCAATATATCTCTAGTACGTATAAAATTTTCCAAAATTAACCTTTCAATAAAACAAAAATCAGATGTGACAAATTTACACCTAACTTTTATTTTTTTTTACTGTAACCAAATTTCCAAAGTCTTATGTGCTGTTTCGTTTTTTTTTTTTTTTTGTTACTGCTCGATGATTGTGATCGCTGATTGTGAGTTCCAGTTAATCTCAGAAACACACTTGGTCACTTGGTTGGTAAATGAACTGTATTACTAAGCGTGGGTTTTTAACGACGCCATAATCATGATAGCTTGAACGAAACGATTAAAAACTATTTGGTACATTTTTTACCGTACGCATGTACCCAGACATTGCTTTTCTCATTAACGTTTTACCATACGTGACGGCGGGATAACAATGGTTATCGAAATGAAAAACATAATTACCATCCAATTCACCAGGTAATCCAATCAATACAGTTATTTGTGTATATTACCACAAAATGCATTAATAAAGGATTCTTTTTATTCTTTTGAAAGGCAAATGAAAACTAAATTAATACTATTTTATTTAATAGAATGTCTTGTTGATAACTGGCTTAAATATGGCCAAAAAATTATCGTTAATTAACCGGTATTCATTAGTTATAAGCAATCAATTCTGCTTTTTATTCTGCTATTATTCGTAACAATGTCATACTTACATCTTACATGGGTGGTCGAACTGTTGAATACATACATACATATATATATATATATATATATATATATATATATATATATATATTATCAGATTGTCTGTGGTTATAAAAGACCTATTTTTTCGTGTCCAATAATGATGCTATACTAAAATGGTAGGCATGACACTAGAAAACAGAGTTTCCGATCTTTTAAGGTTCAAATATCGTCAAACTACTTTGGTTCACATCAGTTTTAAAAATATATTAAAATATTTATAATATTATAAGTCCCAAAGACATATATTTTGAATCCTAAAAAGTATTCGCTATTAGATATACTATATAATATATATATATATGTGTGTGTGTGTGTGTGTATGCTTGTTGTTGGCCTGAAAGTTTTAGGAATAAAGCATTTTTTCATAAAGAAAAAAAAAAGAACGCCATATATATCACTTCTGGCCGTAAGTATAAATTAAACAATAACGTGATATACAAATTGCTCAAGGCGTTTATTTATTGCATATGTATTATCATTCCTTCTACTTGAACTTCAATTTAACATTTGATGACAAATTCAGGGCCTCCGAGAGGGGGGGGGGGGGTCAGCCGGTACATCGTACCGGGGCCAGGGCCTCCGAGAGGATTCTTTTAGGGCGGTACAAAAACGTTGCCGGGCCCTACGATGTACCGGCTGACCGCCCCCCCCCCCCCCTAAACCCCCCCCCCCCCCCGGAGGCCCTGACCGGGGCCCGGGCTGGCGAACAATTTCCAAGAAGGCATAAAAAAGTCGGAAGAATGGAAGACTCATCTAAATTATTTATTTAAGTGACATATTGTTCTTAATCCGGATTCCAGAGTGCAAAGAAAGGGCCCGGCCGACCAGGATTTTCACAGGACCCTATGCATTGCATGAACATTATATTTTTAACGTGTATATAAAGTGGGACCAGTTGTTAAAGGTGACCCTATAGTGAATATATTGTCCAATAAAAAGCTTGTTACTAACAATAAGGAAGACTTTCTTTTTTGCAATAATTTCTACATGTTTTGAATCAGGTAGGTCTGTGGGGCCCGGGCCACCAAGGAGTTGTATTGGGCCTGGGGACTATGTATATTTTATTTGTTTGTCTGTTACATGGTTTCAATCAGGAGAATGTGAGGTGGCCATGGGAGGCCAAAGGATTTATCAGTCTAAAAATTACTTTAAATGAAAATTTATTTTTGGGTTTGTGTGTATCTTTTAGTATGAATTTAATCATGCGGGACCGTTCAAAGGGGCTTGGGTCGGCCATAGTTTTCTGGGGAAGTTGGGCCTACATACATAAAATATGGAATATGTTTAATTTGTTTTTAAGGGTTATTCTACTTTTAATCCAGAGTGATCGCTGCGAGGTTGGGGGGGGGGGGGTGTCAAAGGGGGTCCGGCCTGGTAAAAACTGAAAATAAGCCTATGGGAGACTTTTATATTTGAGTTATGTTTGAACAGGGTCTATATACGGGTTGACCCGTGAGCGTCCAAGAGGGCCCGGCCGCCCTGAGCCCTGGGTTGACCAGAAATTCACTGTAGGGCCCGATAGTCTTTTTTTGTTACCTTACGCATGTTTATAATGTTATTCAGGTCAGGAGGGTCTAAGTGGGCCATTTTAGTGGTCGCCTGTATAAATTTTGGTTACACATGTTTACTATTATTGGTCCGATCATAGTAAAATAATATTCACAATCAGCAGTGATAATTTCTCTTTCAATGACCTTGCAATTAATGTATTCATTATAATTGTGCTTCTTTGTAATACCGATGTTGACATCTGAATTCAGTTGCTTTGATTAAAAGGTGAACTCCTAAACTACGCCATTGACGTTTCTGAGTAAAAACACATTCACAAGCGCCTGTGGTTTGGTTATTGTCTGCACGTCACCAAACGAAATATGAAAACAATTCCTAATGCCCATTATACAGAATTTATCCATATATGACTAGGAACTTTTTCCGAAAAAAAAATTGCTAAAATTTACCACAAGTGGCTGCACCAAGGGTCCAATGATATCTGTTTGGACAGTTTTATCGGCTAGGTTATACGGTATGTGGCCTCGACTACATTTCATGTTTCTATTTCCTTAAAGCTATGATACATATTGAAATTTATATCCTCATTCCCATTAACTCAATATCCCCATCAACATGCAACATTTGGACAATCAAACTGCTCTGTTATTTAGATCCTTAGACTGTTATGAACTTTTTGTATTTTTTTCTATTTTCATATGTGGGGCTTTCAATCAAATGTTCTCAGTTACGTGTCTCAAATAAGGCAACTTGTGCTCATCAGCTGCACAATAGGCAATTGACCTATTGGTCACGTATAATAAATTTTAATATGTGCCACGCATATTTTTAAATTTGATTTTCTCGGGTTTTTCATGACGTGTATTCCTAATTAAACCGTCTTTTCATAGTTTTTCAATATATATATATATGTATATATATATATATATATATAATAATAATAATAATAATAATAATAATAATAATAGTGCTGGGAGGAGCAGGGGCCCGGCAACGTTTTTGTACCGCCTTAAAAGAATCCTCTCGGAGGCCCTGGACAAATTAACAAATGATTCTTTGTTTTCAACGGCCTGTGTCTGCTTTTTAAATTAGATATCTAATTAAGACAACAATCGACTTGCAGACGATATGTTTTCAAACATATGTGCAAAATTTGATAGCATTATACCTTACAGTTTGTGAGAAACATCCATCTGAAGATGGTGTAATAGACTGACTGTTTTGAGAAAATGGCCAAACACTGCTTTACGGAAAGTAGCTTTGTCCCAGTTGGCTGACTGAAATGTGAATCCAAGTGACAGTTATATGACATTAATCAACATTATGATCTGATTTTATTTTCGTCTTTTCTTCTTTTATTGCTCTTAACTGTTATTTTTTTCATGTATAAAAAGTGATTTTGATGCCCAACGTCAGTCTGCAAGTGTCAAATTCAAAAGAAGTCGGAGTTTATGGTCCTACGACAAGAACTTTTTTTTTTTAATTTTATTTTTTGTTTATTATTATTAACGACAATACATAAATACAATTATAACATATAAATGACAGTGGTTATTACAGAGTCCATGGCTAAATAATTATTATTAGTATGTGGTAATTAAGATTTACAATTGCTCTTCATGGATGAACTTTACATTCGCTCGTGTACATAAACATACATAAAAACATACATAATAACGTACGAACAATCATCTGTACATATATATAATTCCTATTTCTATATGCGAGTAATATACTGTATGGGTATAAACTTATACGGTAATTATCTATGTTGTTCTGATATTGGTGTAAACTCAATTTTCTCTCTTATTCCCTGGGGCAGGAGGGATGATTTTATATATTTTACACAACCGGTATAAAGTTGGGATTTTATCCAAACATTTACTCACATATATATATTTTTGTCAATAATTGTATATATGTTATTAATTTAATTTCTGATCCTGAAATAATTTCAGGTAAATTTACTATTACATTTGTATCTACAACTTTCAGATCGTTTATCCATTTTTCGAGTTGTTTCCATATTGGTTTTACACAGCAGAATACCCAGAGGAGATGTATTATTGTTTCTTCAATGAAATTACAGAAAAAAACAAGCAGGCGTTTCTTTCAAACCAATTTTGTAAAGAAAACTGTTCACAGTTAATCGCCTATGGATAATCATATACTGAAAAATTTGCAGTCTTGAATTCTGGGCGCATGAGTAGATGCGTTTAAAAATGTCTTGAATGCATGGTATCTGGACATATAATTGCAATCTCCATTTTTCTATCGGTGCTGTAGGTGGTTTAGAGTCTTTTCGGACAAGTTCTTTATAAACGTGCTGTGTCGGTTTTGATTTGAGTAACAAGTCATTTAACTTGCTACTTGGCTTATAAGTCGTTTTATTATGATTTTTTATTTTATGTTTCCACTCTGCAGGTTTTGCTGATATCAAAGCATTATAGTGAAGATAATTTATATTTAGATTGTTCTTATTTTTAAGTTCCTTATGGAGCCCCTAAAGTGACATACGTGATATTTTTTTTCTGGGTAAATATCGCGTTCCCTCGCGATCTTTTCGCGTTCCCTCGCGATAATTTCGCGTTCCCTCGCGATCTTTTCGCGTTCCCTCGCGATCTTTTCGCGTTCCCTCGCGATCTTTTTGCGTTCCCTCGCGATAATTTCGCGTTCCCTCGCGATAATTTCGCGTTCCCTCGCGATAATTTCACGGTTCCTGGCGATAATTTCGCGTTCCCTCGCGATCTTTTCGCGTTCCCTCGCGATCTTTTCGCGTTCCCTCGCGATCTTTTTCGCGTTCCCTCGCGATCTTTTCGCGTTCCCTCGCGATCTTACACATGATCTCTAGGCTGCTCCCCTATATCTAGCATGCAACATCTAGCATACAAAAAAGTGGACGCAGGAACCAGAACAACAGTTATCTGTGTCTCGTTCTGTGTCTTTAACACCACCATGCTCCACCTCTTAGATATACACTCGATGTCAGGTTAACAAAGCGATACTTGAATAAGAGAGATTAGACTTTTTGCCATGTTTCTGATATATGTTATCTGTTCCCCATTTATTCATATTTTTGCAGACTTCTTTTTATATTTTTAGCAAATTAGATTATCAAATTATTCTTTTCTTTCTCTTTGTTTATTAGCAGTCAGACCAAACAACGGATCAACAATGTCAACCTGGAACAGGTCCATATTCCGATGTAATTGACAGAAATTAATAATATTTTTCACGTCAGTTATTGGTTCAGACCCATTTTAAGATGGGTCAGGCCAAATTACCAATCAACAATATCAACTTTGCACATGCCCATCTCCCTATGTTCATTTACTGATATTGGTATTATTTTATACACATCTGTTATTTATAAAATAAGACCAAAAAAATACAAAAATATACACGTATTTAAATTTATTTAAATCTATTTAAAAAATAATAATAAAAATCATTGTACCAGGTATAGAACCTTTGCAGGTATATACCTTTCCACCCACCAGCTACTTTCAACACATAATACCATAAAATATACAAATTATAATACTCGTAGATGATTAACTCATATTTATTTTATATATATATACAAAACAAAAACTTAAATGCGCAATTTAAGAACTTTAATTTTAATCATACCCAGTTTGACCCCCCCCCCAGCCTAAATTCTGAAATTTCTGGATCCGCAACTGGTTTGAATTTATCATTATGAAATGTTCTGAACTTTTGATGTCCTAAGTTGTGCTATATAATCATAATACAAGACATAAAAAGTGCGACGCGAAAGACACCAATTTATGCTTGGACGGACAAGGGGTGATCACAAATGCTCTGATGACCTATGGTCAACTCAGCTAAAAAAAATGCATGTATTGTCCAAGAAGCATGCGGGAGGTCCAATTTGGTTTGGTCAGGTTCACTGAAATGTTTTTACTTTACCAATTAAATCTGTTTTACGTTAACGGCTAGTAAAATCTGTTACATTATCGTTTGACTTCGCATTACATTATTGGTTAGTGATAAGTTATCGGTCATTTATTTATTACTTTATCAGTTGGTTTTACATTATCAGTTGTAACAGTCTCATAATTATTTTTGGCTTTAGGCCTCATCTGTTCTTCTTCTTCTGATACTAAAATCTAGTATGCAGATATTCCAGTGTTCAGAGGGTTATTTTACCCTAGAACATTTTTATACCAACCTTGTCTCATAAATGTATTTTTACAAATGTGATTCTCCATTAAGAAACAGAAATATTTAACTTATTTACCGACCCCACATCAGTGAATACAAAACATCAAGCGTGCCCTGGGAGGACCAACACATTCTTCATGTGCCAGTCTATAAACAAATGAAGCATAGAACCGACCTTTAGAGAATGAGAATAAAAACTGATTATTTTGATCTCTGAGCCCTGGTTCATGACTTTTAATCAGTACGAGCCAGATGGACATTTTACTGGATTGTTATGCCTCCTTTCCAGTTTGACATTTGTAAACTTTACTTTTGGCATTTACAATTACTCTTTTATTAAAGATTTTTTTGTTGGAGGTAACCGCCACCATTTTCTTTATTTTAATATTAACATCTGCAGAATTCCATTCCGCTTTCAGATTATGTGACACGGCATTATCGCACGCTTCTTCTGATTTTTTTTCCTGGCGGTAACCAGGCCCGGTGACCACTGCACTTGCGAGCCCTTGGTGCGTAATCTATCCCATTGCTGGGTCGAACCCCCGAAGCAGGGCCGGCCAGCACGATCTTCCCATTAAGTCTATTTTAGTCTCTCTTACACCATCTTCAGAGATATATTACCCATTAACATTTTGTTTCATAGAATTATTTCATGCGAATTTTTAAGAGAGAATCATTTGTTAACTTTTCCGCAATTTTAACTTAAGAAATCTTAGAAGGAAAGATTATAAATATATGATAAAAAATGCCTGAAAATGTATGTATGTACTAACATAACATAATTGTTATATATATTGTTATTTGTGATATATCGTGTTTCTGTAATAAAAATATAAGACCAACAACGAAGGCGTCATTTCTATATAGCAAATCTAATAATTTTAAGACATTCCGATTATTTAAGTATGTCTTAGGTTGTTTCCAGATAAATTAGATCATCTTAAACACCGGTTTGCATATATCTTCGGGTGGCCGAGGATCCATAATAATAAACAGCAGATATGTGGAGCATGAGGCATATATATATATATATATATATATATATATATATATATATATATATATATATATATATATAGTTTTGACAGTGGAAGTATCAATTTTCCAAGATGAACTGTGTCCAGTATTTTAATATTTAATAGAATCTGGCGTAATATTAATTTAATGTCAGGTAAAAGAAAAAGATATAAATTATTAATGAAAAGATTTATGCCATATATGATATATATATATATATATATATATATATATATATATATATATATATATGTGTGTGTGTGTGTGTGTGGGTGTGTTATCAGACCATTTGAGAGGTACTTATAATTATTAACAATCCTAACCCAACATTGTTGATACACACTTTAATTACTACATTACACCCTTTCCTAAAATCGAATAAAACTTCCTTTGTTTTTTTTCATCATTTAAAAGAAGGTTATGATTGACAACATTTAGTCAGATATAATATCCCTTGCCTATAAGGCAATTCATTGTCATCAAAGTGTCCTAAGGTCACTGTGTCATCTGCATATTTAATCATTTACTAATCTAATCTTACACAAGCATCGTTGTGTTGACCTGACATCGAGCGTATATCCTATTGGAGCGTAGTGGTGTTAAAGACACAAGGAACGAGGTAAAGTAAACTGTTGTACTGGTTCCCGCGTCCATTTATTTGCATGTATGCCAGATATAGAGGAGCAGGGAACCAGCCTAGCCGAACAGATCGCGAGGGAACGCGAAAAGATCGCGAGGGAACGCGATATTATCGCGAGGGAACGCGAAAAGATCGCGAGGGAACGCGAAAAGATCGCGAGGGAACGCGATAATAACCCAGAAAAAAAATATCACGTATGTCACTTTAGGGGCTCCATAGTTCCTCAATGGACAGAAAAATGCTTTTTTATAGCCAGCAGTTCTGCACTTAAAACAAAGAGGTAAGGTGACATCGGGCATCCCTGACGCACCCCTCTATACATCTTGAAAAATTCTGATGACCAACCATTATTACAAACACAGCTGCATATATCATGATAAAGTATTTGTATCCATTTTACAAAGTTGTTACCAAAGTTAAAAAACCTAAATGCTTTAATAATGCTATCCCATTCTAAAAATCAAAAGCTTTTTCATGGTCGACTGAAATAAGTATGGCTTCTTTGTCATTTTCTTGTATATAATTAGTCGCACCTATAAGTTTATTAATGTTTTCACCGATATATCTTTTTTTATGAATCCTGTTTGGTCCTGGTGTATAAGTTTAGGCAGCGCTACTTTCAACCTGGATGCAATGCATTTTGCTATTAATTTATAATCAACATTTAGTAATGTTATTGGTCGCCAATTTTCAGAAAATTAGTATTTTTATCTTTTTTAGGAATAAGGCAAATTATTCCTTGTTTTTGTAACATTGATAGGTTTCTAGACTTAAAAATAAAGATTACAAGATTTAGGAAAATTTCTTTCAAGTCAGACCAAAAACATCTGTAAAACTCTGCGGGCAGGCCATCACTGCAAGGCGATTTGTTTTTTGGGAGTGTCACGAGATTTTCATATAGTTCTTTTTTCTGTTATTTCTTTGTCATAATGTTCTCTCTCTTCGTTTGTGAGTTTTGGATCATTTGCACATAAAAACTTATCATCAAAGATATTTTCCGGGTCTCTTTTAGCTGACGTATATAAATGTTTATAAAAATCTTTCTCTGCATTAAGAATCTGCTGTGTATGATACTGCGTATGATAGCTTCTTGCGTTTTAATTTTCTATTTCTTTGTATAACTTATTTTTTAATATAGTAAGCCTTTGTGATAAATATTCATCTTGATGATTTGTCAGTTTTTGTTCCAATTGTTTAATTTCTATCTCTAATTCATTTATAGGCCTATTATTTTGTTTCATATACATTTTACTGAATATTATTGACTCTCCTCTAACACTCATTTTAATAGTATCCCAAATGAGTGGAATATCTACTCCTTGATTTAATTCATGTGTTTCATATATTGTTTTTCTTATATGATTTTTATATTCTTCATTTTCTAAAAGGCTGCAATTAAGTTTCCAAAAGTCCAAAAGTGATCACTTTTGTATCCATGTATAATATCTGCTGATTTAACAAAGCCCTGTAAACAATATGAAACTAAAAAGTAGTCTAAACGGCAGCATATCTTAGTGGGCATATCTCTCTGCCAAGTGAAGGCCTGTACATCTGGATTCTTGATTCTCCGATATCCTGAAGATCTGTGATAGACATATATTCTGTGATAATTTGTTGCGACTTGAAATGTGTAACTGGTTTACCTCCCACCTTATCTAAAGTGACATCTCGTATATTATTCCAGTCGCCACCAATAATTTTGTTATAGTTTTTTATAGTGTCAATTTTATTGAAAAATGTTTCAAAAAAGGAAGGAATGTCTTTATTTGGCCCATACAAATTAGCCAACGTTATTCTGTGATCTCCTATAGTTATATCAGTTATTATGTACCGGCCTTCACTATCTGTAATTATTTCATGAATTTCATGTTGAATACTATTTTTTATGATAATACATACACCTCTCGAATTCCTCGTTCCATGTCTAGCAAGAATTTTATGACCATAGTCAGCTCTCCATAAATTAAATGTATCTCTCTCGCTATGAGTCTCTTGCAGAAAAATGTGCCATAATGTTTAAGATTTAACCAATGTAAAATTTCTCGTCTCTTCATTGGGTTTCCAAGTCCTCGAACATTCAAAGAAAATATACTGATATTATTAGCCATAAAGAAAATCTGTTACACTAAAGTTTAAACTCGACACTATCTTTAAATCGATAAAAGTTATGGGGCAGAATAAATGTTATGGTTTATACACAAGTAAATAACCTGTTTTACTCTTATCTTTCAAAACTAAATAAGATAATTCTTCGTAGTAACTTCTTTTTATGTACAGATTATAATTTCCGGACGGACATAACATTTAAAAAAAAAGGAGTGAACATAAAAAACATACGGTACGGATAACAGGTAACATGTAACTCAAACAAAAAGTCCATATTCCCTTCACAAAGTGGGTCCAGGTTACGGGTCAGTACATGCACTGAAAATGCAGGAGCTCGTGTCGTTTAAAATTACGTCACTCCCCCCCCTCGGAAGCGCCCGTGAGGATTCCCATGAATAGTATTTCGTGGTCTGTATGGGCTGTTTGAAGCGTCAAACCATTCAGGTTTGGTTCTGTTGAGTTTGCACGCCAGGTGAGCCGGTTTGTTGTGCCGCGTGGTTCAGGCCTATTATTGGAGTTTCTTTACCTTCTATTATCAGTCGGCCATGTCTGAAAGTGGTTTTCAATTTGTCTCTGAATGCCGCTGCCATTTGAGGGAGCGCTTGTTTCTTCAATTCATAGTCATCTTTTGTTAAGTCCTCAAATAACCGTGGGGTCCTCTCTTTCGATTTATTTACAGACATTTTGGCGTTTTTTAGTATTTTGTTTCTGAGAGGTCTGCTGTAGAAGCCCGCTATAATTTGTCTGTCTTTGTTGTTTACGTTTCGTCTCCCCGTGCGATGTGCGTTTTCTATCATTTTTTTAGCTTCTTCTATTGAACAGTCATATCCTAGAGGTTTGTTTTTGACCAACAAATTTGCCACAATATGTTGACAGTCCTCCCCAGGTGTTTCAGGGACCACTCCTAAGCGTAAATTAAAATCTCTTGTGTATCGTTCAAGATTGGCCAGGCGCACATTCAAAGTGTCCTCTAATTCTGCTATTTTCAATTTCATGTTCTTATTTTCTGCTCGGAGTTCAGCAATTTCTTGTTGTAATGATTCTTGATTTGTTTTGCTTTAATTTACCTGTGTTTTGAATAGTTCATACTGAGACTGTACAAACTGGTTAGCCTCCTGCAGTCCATTTATCTCTGTGGTGTGTGTGTCTGTTTTAATTTTTATCTCATTCATGTCTACCTTTAATTTATCAATTTTTCCTGACAGTTCATCTCTACATTTATTTATTGCATTGAGAAGCGAGTCTTTCAGTATTTGAAAACAGTCATCAACATCAGTGCACTTACTCTGTGAGGATTTCTGTGCGTGGCCAAACGGGTCGCCCTCCTAGCTACTTGCATGGTCCGTTGCGTCCATGTTGGTATTGGTGGGGGTCCTTGTTTGCACGGCGAGAGATTTTTACTGCTTCCCTGGTTTTTTTTGGGTGCCATATAAGAGTCAATTTGTTTTTGTTTGTTCTTATTTCTCCTGGTATTTGGAATGATATTCCTTATTCATGTCTTCTTGTTAATAATCCCAGATTTTTAGTCCAAATTTGAGAGCTCTGCCGAAATACGTCTTACCCCGTGCACATCTAGACCGGAAGTCTACGACAAGAACTACTAATTATGTCACCTGGCCACTCTGGGTTTCAGTTACTAAGGGTCAATAAACAGTGCCAAGCTTATTAGATAAGCTGTGTTCATGCTCAACAGACTGCTGCTGCAGGTCATAATCCTACAGCTCCATTTGTCAGCCAGTCAGTGATTGAAGAAGGTCTTGGTTCTGTAAGGGTATATATGTATTTCTGTTTACATTCCGCGTGGTGCTGATATGTCGGTCAAAATGCTACTTATTTCTTAATGAGGAATTAAATTATATAGCAAACCCCGCTCAGATGGACCCCGAGTATTCTGAGGTTTAGGTACACATTGCTATCCCTGCTGAAATATTAAACATTAAGCAACGTCTCCTTACCTATCAGGAATGGAATTTTTATATGCTATTTTAAGCCTCGACTTCATGTGAATACTATCACTGGATTTTTATAATCAGTACTGGCGAGATATACATGTATCTCTGAGGCTGGTGTTGTAACGTCGGCGGCGAGGGCTTAGGAAGACTCCACTGGCATGAAACACTTGTTGATGTGTAAAAGACCGTTTTCCTAATTATTGCTGTGGACCAGCTCTATGCATCACACTAATAGAGCATTGTTAGATTGGCTCATATTATTATTATTATTATTATTATTATTATTTTATTATTATTATTATTATTATTATAATTATAAAGTGGCTTAAAAAATTGAAAGGCTAGATGTCTAAACTGTTAAAAATTCCCTGTATATATTGTTACGGAACCTAATATAAACAGATCACGTATGCGTGATGAACACAAATTTTGTAATGGAGATAAAAAACAAATCAGATTCTGTAACACTAGGCAGCGTGAAATGTCCAATTACACAGTAAAACAGCGTTATAGCAACAAGTCAATACAATCGCACAGAAAGATAATGGTACAGTACCTGGATACCAATACAGTCACCACGATAAGTCCTTAAAATGTAAACTCTCGGAGAGTGACAGTCCTGTGGAAAGTTCTTGCAACAACCTAGAAAGTAAACTGAAGTCCAAATGTATAAAATCCAGGAGAATGTCTTTGAAAATGTATAATTGCCGCATTCGTCGGATAAGGTCCTAGAATCTGACATACGCTTCTGTGTCCGCTAGAATCTGCTCTGCTGTCTGGCCTTCCGTTCCAAAAAACAGCCCCTTTATATACCTTCACACCCCAAGCCGGGAATTTTCCACTTCTCGAACAGTCTATAAGGTCCTGCACAACACGCGTTTCAGGAATTCTCTAGAAAGACATAGCCGTGTGTCTCTACCCCCCCGACTCATCACGTGACCCACGACCAAGCGTGAAAGCCCAAGGCTCACATGACAACGAGAGTCCAACCAGCACGGATTAAACATAAAATGCAACACCCGGCCAGACACGAGTGCCACAACAGGAGCTACGCCCGAGTCACACAATAAAAAGAGCACCTGTAACAATATATATACATTATATATATATATATATATATATATATATATATATATATATATATATATATATATATATATATATATATATATATATATATATACAACTGTGTAATAAGGGATTTCATGAAATGCCTAAAGATTTCAAGCATTTCACATAATTACTGATTCGCTTAGGCGTTTCACAAAATGATTCCAGTCAATACGCGTATATTATAATTAAAATGTTGTCCTAATAATAATATGGTATTTGTAAAGCGTAGAGGGTTAATGTCGCAATGCTTGGGGGCAGATGCTGAGATAATACGCCCCACTTCGTCCACGGTGGCAGGAGCCAGATTCGTCATAGGAGTGAGTACAAGAATGCTCGAATATGTAGGCCAAGAGCAAATGTATGTCTGCTCGAAAGGATTCCCGTATATCATGTATCCAGGAGACAAAAGGAACTGAAAGCTGACTTCCTTCGAAGAGGTACAGTCTTATCCAGATACAGCAAAGGCGTTTACCATTCTGAACAATTCCTTCGAGTTGTCTTGACACTCTGCAATCTTGTTACTATAGTATCTAGTCTTTGAAAGTTTGATTTGGCGATTGACCTTTGATCTCTGTTCAATGAACATTTCACGATGGACTGTCTTCATAAGTCTTCATTAGTACACAATTTGCCTGATGGTTTAGGCAAATGCTGTTATAGCTTCATCTAAAAAAAATTCAGCTTAAAAAAATGTGCAAAATTGTCAGCTTAACCTATTTTGATTTTGATTCTGAGTCAATTTTATATTGGTCTGAAGCTAAATGGGATATTGACAAACCCATGTCATGTTATTTGTTAAAGACTCTTGACACTAACATCGTGCCAGTTTCATCATCTATGCCACGGGTGTACTAAGATCTGAGCAGCTATAACACTTCAAACTTCAGTCACAGTTAAACCTACTAAAATTAACACGCTGCTAATCTGGTCATATAATGCCGGATGCATTATTTTTACTTTTTATTCCTTCTCCAAATTATTTTGGTGGAGGTAACCGCCTCCATTTTTAATACTAACCTAACTACGTAAATGTACCTCTGCAGAATTCAATTTTGGTTTCGGAGTACGTGACAGGGCAGTATCACACGCTTCCTCTCATTTTATATCCTGGCGTCAACTTGGCCGGCAGACTACTGCACCTGCGGGCCCTGGGTGCATAATCGTCCCAATTGCGGGGTCATACCACCGAGGAACCCCCGAAAAACGCACTCGTTTGTGAGTGAAACACGGCCGGTGGGCACGGCCTTCCCATAAAGCCTGCAGAGCGCTCACCCTGGTTGGGGGCCGAACGAAAAGATCTCCCCGGCTGAGATTCGAACTCACGATCAAGTTATAACAAAGGATTTATCTGTGCCCTAGGAAACTCCATCGACGACCCGGGCCCCGTTGAGCGCCCCTCCCCCTTCCCCTATTTATGAAAAACTACATATATGTAATTTAACACAAAAGCCAAAAGAGACATCCTAATATTTAAGCAATGTCTTGTTACTTGGAGGCATATGGAGGCCTCCTACGGCTATTTAAGGCAACTCCCGATTAAAAAAAAAACTATATTTTAGCTTATACATATATAAAATATGACCTTAATTTTTTCAGGCGTTTAACTGGCCACTATATGAAACACCTTTACTTTCCCGAGCCCCGATGAAAAAAAAAGCACGAAAGAAAAACGAAACTTTCGCATTTTTAATGTATATACATACATAACCTTGAACCGTGCCTCGTGAGTTGTTTCGGGTGGAGGGCGAGAGTGGAACGTGTTCCCAACATTTTTATATGATCTCACACATTCTAGGGTATAAAAATCAGTTTTCAGTAAAGGAGTTTCGGAATAGTCCCATCACTGACATAAAATTTTCTTCCTATTCTACTGAATAATCTTCTTGGTATATGGATCTCATGTTGATAAAATTTGGGATATGGTTTGCGTCAATTTTCCAAATGAATCTCAATATATGTTAGCTCGTATAAACTATGCTGTTGAATGTTTTCAATGGGTTGATTAAATTGAATTTAAATTATGGATATTAAAGTGATTAAAACCTAAACAACAATATATATATATATATATATATATATATATATATATATATATTATCTCTCAATAAGAGATCTATTACTAGAAAAGTTATTGAGTAAAATATGAAGATATATTAAGTCGGTGATGGAATATTCCCGAAATTGTTTTTTTTTACTTCGAATATTATCCCCCAGAATGTGTGTGATCATATAAATCTGTAAGGGGCATGTCCCACTCTCGTCCTCCACTCGAAACCATTCATGAGATACGGTTCAAGGGTATGACATTTTTATATCAGAATGTTCAACATAAAGGCTAAACTTCGTGCAAAAGTCTGTCGAGATTTGCTTTGCAACGTACCGGCATCTTGCATGGTTCATTAACACGACTTTACGTAATAAGAGTTGAACTAATTGCCAATTAAATGCTGACAGTTTTTTCCAATTTCCTCGTAATCACATTACATTGTAAGACCAAGAATTTCCAATGACTTTGATTTATTATCAAAATGTAGAGGGGGGGGGGATAAAATCGTTTGTCCCCGTTGTTGAAAAGTACCCCCGCTCCCGTGTCACCCGCCAATTGAGTGCACACCACGAGGGAACAGTGGTCGGTTTCTTCATTACTTGAAGAGAGTGTTTGGTCCAGAGAAATCTCCTATACAGACCTCAAAGTAAAACTAAACTAGGAATAAGGAAAATTGGCTATAATTTAATAAATGATTTTATTACAAATGTTGTAATAATTTCAAAATACCACATTCGAAAAATCTAGCGTTAAGGTTGTTTATCAATTAAAAGGCGATCCGGAACTGTCTTATTCCAGAGATACGATACATTTTATTTTACATTTTATAATCAACTCTAAGGAGGTTTATTTCCTCGTTTCTTGCTGGTCTGTGTCCTTGCTATTATAATTTAAAAGAGTTTATATATTTCTTAAGTTAAATACATTGTTTAATGTGGATTACAAAATGTGATTTTATATCGGTGCTTTTGGGGAAAGGTTGATGATATCCCAGACCTTTGTTCTGATTCATGATAAAACACGTTTTTACGAGCACGCGAGCTATGAATGTAGGATGGTCTGTTTGCTTTTGGGTCATTTTATCCAGCATCGAAGGTGTTGTCAAATGAAACAATGACAATATATACAAATTTAGTGAAACTTGGGACTGGACTGGACTCTCCTTTTTATAGAGGTGCCTACTATGTGTGGACATGAACACAACTTAAATAATGAGGAAAAAAACGGGAATATCAAAATCTGTCCACTATCCAGAGGTGTTCACTTTACGGAGATGCCTGCTAGGAGAAGTTCCACTGTATTAATATATATGGCGTTTCGATATTAACTTCACTGTGTAAAACCGGGTTACATTTAACCAATACAAGTCCTGATACGATCTTTAATTAGTACTCCACTTGGACACGAAGTGTCAGTCGATTACTTATATAAAGGTCAACTCTATATATAAAATTGAAAACATATTCCTTCACAAGGCACATTATGTTTTATTTTCAAAATTATTCTTAGGTTGTCGGGCTGTTTCATATACATGTTTCTGACCATGTAGATGACGTTTGTAAACCTGCCATTTAAATCGTTTTGGAACACCGAGACAATTACACACAGAGGCCATTTTGGAGGGACACGATCTCATGGGCCAAATTACGTTATGTCCTTACCCGGCATGCACGCCCCTGCTAATTACCCCGGGCTGGACGTATTACAACACAAATCATTACCTATTGTCTAAGCGTGGCACAGGACGTGACATTAAGGATCTAAACAACTCCAGCTCATGACGAGCGTAACTGTTCATGTAAGAGGGGACCTAATCCGCCCCTCACTGTGCCCGATCTTATTGGTTTAAATTCCCCTTAGGAGGGTAATTAAGCACTATGGATTGCCTTGAATGTGACTTCGTGAGATGTGTTAGCTGCCTCCGGGCTTGTGGTCAGTCGTGACCAGTACCTTCAGTTTTGTAGACTTGTACACTGCGTCATTTGTTTGTCATTTTGGATGTCCTATTTTGGTTTCTCTTCATCATCAACATCCAGGTTTCCCTTCATCATCGACATCCCTGGAACAATTTTTTTTAATCCAAAGAGGGGCGAGATATATCGTACATATTCCCCTCGTTGTCTTACATTTTTTTTTTTTGTTTGAAACTTTAAGCAAACACTTTTTGAATATGTCTCTACATAAAATTTCACAAAAAAAATTTTTGCTGCAGATAAAAAAAATATATTTTTCTCGAGATCTAGAGATCAAATTTCATTTAAAAAAATAGTCCACGTGGGCGTTGTACGAACCATTCGATGCTTAATTGCCGTAAAGCAAAACAAAATTAAAGGGACCGACTTCTATATCTGACGTCTGTCAAATAAACTTAATCTATTTAACCTTTCATAAAAAAATGAGCCAATCCCACGGGGTAAAGGCGGTCTTTTGTTTATATCCTCGTGTCTATAACATAGGTCGGGATGGGGGCGGGGTGGGGGTGGGGGTGGGGGGCGGGGCTGGGTCAACAATAGCCACCGTTCGTAGAAGAAAGACTTCCAGCAGAATCATTTGGCTTCAATTCAGAGAGTACGGAGTTCTTTAATTGACAAATGTTGCATTGCTTCACATGCTCTTACGAACATCAACTAGGGATCTTTCAATAACTCGGTTACATGTTTTATCTGTATGTTAACACTGGCTCAAGTACCTTGTGTACAAGTAGCCTGTAGATAAAATTTTTATACGTCAAAGTCGCTTTATAAAAACCTTTCCCAGCAAGGATTACCTCCACTTCTTTAATATGTATATGCATAGTTAGCCGGTATCACAACAATTCTACAAATAAGGCAGATAAATAGGGACTTTAAGACCAAAGCAGAGCATTTTGCTGAAGGTAAATCATGAGGAGAGATGATCGAAATATTTTAACCGTTTATTTAAGAATATAAATCATTTATGAAGATAGGTTGACCAAAGGTTATCTGAGCTATAATTATAGCTAAAGTGGATCAAGACTGGGGCTATAGGGGCTGAAACACCTCCGCTCCCCCAGCGTACCTACCTGAAAACACAGCGATCATTTTTAGCATATTTACATTTATGATGGTCAAATACATATATATACATAAAAAAAACAAATCAGATTCTGTAACACTAGGCAGCGTGAAATGTCCAATTACACAGTAAAACAGCGTTATAGCAACAAGTCAATACAATCGCACAGAAAGATAATGGTACAGTACCTGGATACCAATACAGTCACCACGATAAGTCCTTAAAATGTAAACTCTCGGAGAGTGACAGTCCTGTGGAAAGTTCTTGCAACAACCTAGAAAGTAAACTGAAGTCCAAATGTATAAAATCCAGGAGAATGTCTTTGAAAATGTATAATTGCCGCATTCGTCGGATAAGGTCCTAGAATCTGACATACGCTTCTGTGTCCGCTAGAATCTGCTCTGCTGTCTGGCCTTCCGTTCCAAAAAACAGCCCCTTTATATACCTTCACACCCCAAGCCGGGAATTTTCCACTTCTCGAACAGTCTATAAGGTCCTGCACAACACGCGTTTCAGGAATTCTCTAGAAAGACATAGCCGTGTGTCTCTACCCCCCCGACTCATCACGTGACCCACGACCAAGCGTGAAAGCCCAAGGCTCACATGACAACGAGAGTCCAACCAGCACGGATTAAACATAAAATGCAACACCCGGCCAGACACGAGTGCCACAACAGGAGCTACGCCCGAGTCACACAATAAAAAGAGCACCTGTAACAATATATATACATTATATATATATATATATATATATATATATATATATATATATATATATATATATATATATATATATATATACAACTGTGTAATAAGGGATTTCATGAAATGCCTAAAGATTTCAAGCATTTCACATAATTACTGATTCGCTTAGGCGTTTCACAAAATGATTCCAGTCAATACGCGTATATTATAATTAAAATGTTGTCCTAATAATAATATGGTATTTGTAAAGCGTAGAGGGTTAATGTCGCAATGCTTGGGGGCAGATGCTGAGATAATACGCCCCACTTCGTCCACGGTGGCAGGAGCCAGATTCGTCATAGGAGTGAGTACAAGAATGCTCGAATATGTAGGCCAAGAGCAAATGTATGTCTGCTCGAAAGGATTCCCGTATATCATGTATCCAGGAGACAAAAGGAACTGAAAGCTGACTTCCTTCGAAGAGGTACAGTCTTATCCAGATACAGCAAAGGCGTTTACCATTCTGAACAATTCCTTCGAGTTGTCTTGACACTCTGCAATCTTGTTACTATAGTATCTAGTCTTTGAAAGTTTGATTTGGCGATTGACCTTTGATCTCTGTTCAATGAACATTTCACGATGGACTGTCTTCATAAGTCTTCATTAGTACACAATTTGCCTGATGGTTTAGGCAAATGCTGTTATAGCTTCATCTAAAAAAAATTCAGCTTAAAAAAATGTGCAAAATTGTCAGCTTAACCTATTTTGATTTTGATTCTGAGTCAATTTTATATTGGTCTGAAGCTAAATGGGATATTGACAAACCCATGTCATGTTATTTGTTAAAGACTCTTGACACTAACATCGTGCCAGTTTCATCATCTATGCCACGGGTGTACTAAGATCTGAGCAGCTATAACACTTCAAACTTCAGTCACAGTTAAACCTACTAAAATTAACACGCTGCTAATCTGGTCATATAATGCCGGATGCATTATTTTTACTTTTTATTCCTTCTCCAAATTATTTTGGTGGAGGTAACCGCCTCCATTTTTAATACTAACCTAACTACGTAAATGTACCTCTGCAGAATTCAATTTTGGTTTCGGAGTACGTGACAGGGCAGTATCACACGCTTCCTCTCATTTTATATCCTGGCGTCAACTTGGCCGGCAGACTACTGCACCTGCGGGCCCTGGGTGCATAATCGTCCCAATTGCGGGGTCATACCACCGAGGAACCCCCGAAAAACGCACTCGTTTGTGAGTGAAACACGGCCGGTGGGCACGGCCTTCCCATAAAGCCTGCAGAGCGCTCACCCTGGTTGGGGGCCGAACGAAAAGATCTCCCCGGCTGAGATTCGAACTCACGATCAAGTTATAACAAAGGATTTATCTGTGCCCTAGGAAACTCCATCGACGACCCGGGCCCCGTTGAGCGCCCCTCCCCCTTCCCCTATTTATGAAAAACTACATATATGTAATTTAACACAAAAGCCAAAAGAGACATCCTAATATTTAAGCAATGTCTTGTTCCTTGGAGGCATATGGAGGCCTCCTACGGCTATTTAAGGCAACTCCCGATTAAAAAAAAAACTATATTTTAGCTTATACATATATAAAATATGACCTTAATTTTTTCAGGCGTTTAACTGGCCACTATATGAAACACCTTTACTTTCCCGAGCCCCGATGAAAAAAAAAGCACGAAAGAAAAACGAAACTTTCGCATTTTTAATGTATATACATACATAACCTTGAACCGTGCCTCGTGAGTTGTTTCGGGTGGAGGGCGAGAGTGGAACGTGTTCCCAACATTTTTATATGATCTCACACATTCTAGGGTATAAAAATCAGTTTTCAGTAAAGGAGTTTCGGAATAGTCCCATCACTGACATAAAATTTTCTTCCTATTCTACTGAATAATCTTCTTGGTATATGGATCTCATGTTGATAAAATTTGGGATATGGTTTGCGTCAATTTTCCAAATGAATCTCAATATATGTTAGCTCGTATAAACTATGCTGTTGAATGTTTTCAATGGGTTGATTAAATTGAATTTAAATTATGGATATTAAAGTGATTAAAACCTAAACAACAATATATATATATATATATATATATATATATATATATTATCTCTCAATAAGAGATCTATTACTAGAAAAGTTATTGAGTAAAATATGAAGATATATTAAGTCGGTGATGGAATATTCCCGAAATTGTTTTTTTTTACTTCGAATATTATCCCCCAGAATGTGTGTGATCATATAAATCTGTAAGGGGCATGTCCCACTCTCGTCCTCCACTCGAAACCATTCATGAGATACGGTTCAAGGGTATGACATTTTTATATCAGAATGTTCAACATAAAGGCTAAACTTCGTGCAAAAGTCTGTCGAGATTTGCTTTGCAACGTACCGGCATCTTGCATGGTTCATTAACACGACTTTACGTAATAAGAGTTGAACTAATTGCCAATTAAATGCTGACAGTTTTTTCCAATTTCCTCGTAATCACATTACATTGTAAGACCAAGAATTTCCAATGACTTTGATTTATTATCAAAATGTAGAGGGGGGGGGGGGGGATAAAATCGTTTGTCCCCGTTGTTGAAAAGTACCCCCGCTCCCGTGTCACCCGCCAATTGAGTGCACACCACGAGGGAACAGTGGTCGGTTTCTTCATTACTTGAAGAGAGTGTTTGGTCCAGAGAAATCTCCTATACAGACCTCAAAGTAAAACTAAACTAGGAATAAGGAAAATTGGCTATAATTTAATAAATGATTTTATTACAAATGTTGTAATAATTTCAAAATACCACATTCGAAAAATCTAGCGTTAAGGTTGTTTATCAATTAAAAGGCGATCCGGAACTGTCTTATTCCAGAGATACGATACATTTTATTTTACATTTTATAATCAACTCTAAGGAGGTTTATTTCCTCGTTTCTTGCTGGTCTGTGTCCTTGCTATTATAATTTAAAAGAGTTTATATATTTCTTAAGTTAAATACATTGTTTAATGTGGATTACAAAATGTGATTTTATATCGGTGCTTTTGGGGAAAGGTTGATGATATCCCAGACCTTTGTTCTGATTCATGATAAAACACGTTTTTACGAGCACGCGAGCTATGAATGTAGGATGGTCTGTTTGCTTTTGGGTCATTTTATCCAGCATCGAAGGTGTTGTCAAATGAAACAATGACAATATATACAAATTTAGTGAAACTTGGGACTGGACTGGACTCTCCTTTTTATAGAGGTGCCTACTATGTGTGGACATGAACACAACTTAAATAATGAGGAAAAAAACGGGAATATCAAAATCTGTCCACTATCCAGAGGTGTTCACTTTACGGAGATGCCTGCTAGGAGAAGTTCCACTGTATTAATATATATGGCGTTTCGATATTAACTTCACTGTGTAAAACCGGGTTACATTTAACCAATACAAGTCCTGATACGATCTTTAATTAGTACTCCACTTGGACACGAAGTGTCAGTCGATTACTTATATAAAGGTCAACTCTATATATAAAATTGAAAACATATTCCTTCACAAGGCACATTATGTTTTATTTTCAAAATTATTCTTAGGTTGTCGGGCTGTTTCATATACATGTTTCTGACCATGTAGATGACGTTTGTAAACCTGCCATTTAAATCGTTTTGGAACACCGAGACAATTACACACAGAGGCCATTTTGGAGGGACACGATCTCATGGGCCAAATTACGTTATGTCCTTACCCGGCATGCACGCCCCTGCTAATTACCCCGGGCTGGACGTATTACAACACAAATCATTACCTATTGTCTAAGCGTGGCACAGGACGTGACATTAAGGATCTAAACAACTCCAGCTCATGACGAGCGTAACTGTTCATGTAAGAGGGGACCTAATCCGCCCCTCACTGTGCCCGATCTTATTGGTTTAAATTCCCCTTAGGAGGGTAATTAAGCACTATGGATTGCCTTGAATGTGACTTCGTGAGATGTGTTAGCTGCCTCCGGGCTTGTGGTCAGTCGTGACCAGTACCTTCAGTTTTGTAGACTTGTACACTGCGTCATTTGTTTGTCATTTTGGATGTCCTATTTTGGTTTCTCTTCATCATCAACATCCAGGTTTCCCTTCATCATCGACATCCCTGGAACAATTTTTTTTAATCCAAAGAGGGGCGAGATATATCGTACATATTCCCCTCGTTGTCTTACATTTTTTTTTTTTGTTTGAAACTTTAAGCAAACACTTTTTGAATATGTCTCTACATAAAATTTCACAAAAAAAATTTTTGCTGCAGATAAAAAAAATATATTTTTCTCGAGATCTAGAGATCAAATTTCATTTAAAAAAATAGTCCACGTGGGCGTTGTACGAACCATTCGATGCTTAATTGCCGTAAAGCAAAACAAAATTAAAGGGACCGACTTCTATATCTGACGTCTGTCAAATAAACTTAATCTATTTAACCTTTCATAAAAAAATGAGCCAATCCCACGGGGTAAAGGCGGTCTTTTGTTTATATCCTCGTGTCTATAACATAGGTCGGGATGGGGGCGGGGTGGGGGTGGGGGTGGGGGGCGGGGCTGGGTCAACAATAGCCACCGTTCGTAGAAGAAAGACTTCCAGCAGAATCATTTGGCTTCAATTCAGAGAGTACGGAGTTCTTTAATTGACAAATGTTGCATTGCTTCACATGCTCTTACGAACATCAACTAGGGATCTTTCAATAACTCGGTTACATGTTTTATCTGTATGTTAACACTGGCTCAAGTACCTTGTGTACAAGTAGCCTGTAGATAAAATTTTTATACGTCAAAGTCGCTTTATAAAAACCTTTCCCAGCAAGGATTACCTCCACTTCTTTAATATGTATATGCATAGTTAGCCGGTATCACAACAATTCTACAAATAAGGCAGATAAATAGGGACTTTAAGACCAAAGCAGAGCATTTTGCTGAAGGTAAATCATGAGGAGAGATGATCGAAATATTTTAACCGTTTATTTAAGAATATAAATCATTTATGAAGATAGGTTGACCAAAGGTTATCTGAGCTATAATTATAGCTAAAGTGGATCAAGACTGGGGCTATAGGGGCTGAAACACCTCCGCTCCCCCAGCGTACCTACCTGAAAACACAGCGATCATTTTTAGCATATTTACATTTATGATGGTCAAATACATATGCCATAAACAAACTACCATTTCAATAAAAACAAAAGCTAAAAAATGGTACAAAAAGCGTGTTTTTATACCAAGCTTATATTTGTTTGTATTTTAAAATAATAAGGTACCCACAATGCATGCATACCGACCTAAACATTTCTATTTGAGTGATTTCTCAGTCATGGCTTTGAATTCGCCGTTCAGGTAGAATGCTTAAGTTTCTTTTGATATCTTCCTTACGGATATGAATAATTAAATATTGAAGTTTATATTGAACTTTTCTTCACCTCGCCTTATCTAGGGGGAAATACAAACATGATTGATTTAAAATGAATTATATTGTATTACCGTTCAGTAAAACACAGTATTCATGGTCTTTGTTTTTATAATTGCAAAATTAAACACTCTTAACGTATTCTGTCCCTTTAACGTTGCTTTGCTTTAACGTTGCTTTCAGCGTCGAATTGTTGAAAATTTATGTCGAAATCTTGAGACATTATGTCGAGATCTCGAGATATTATCTCGAGATCTCGAGATGAATATTTTTCTTCCTGTGTCCTAAATCAGCCACCGTACACCAGGTATCCTGTTACGCAATTCTTAAGATAAATATGTATCAAGTAATCTCTCATAATTATTCTCTACTATGTCTCCAGGACGTATTTCTATAATTTATTTCCCCGAGAGACAAGGTAAGGCCTAATTTTTGTCATGTAATCAAAATATTAAGAATGGATATAAGAAGCGATTATTTTTTCCCCAGTTTTGGTCACGTTATTTTGTGGAATTAATGAAAACAAAAGATCTCAAATCAGAATGAAATAATACCAGGCAGATTTTAATCTCAGTCAGGTAAAGTACCTAATGACAATTTGGTGGTTTTGGACTCGTGTGGGAGAAGGCATTGCAAATCTTTTTACAGAAACCATGATATACAATACACTCTATATTGTAAGCACTAAACAATCAACGTTTTTCATTTGTTATTCACAACAATATTTTCCAGGGATGCCTTGATCAGATTTATTTTTTTTATTTGACATAAGGACATATCAAACTGAAAACTTGATGTCTTGTAGGTCATTATGCTAGGATATATAGTATATATAGTATATACTTAAAACTGTATTAAGAGAACCGTAAAGGAAATAGAACTAAAGCCAAGGTATTGAAGTCGTAGTTACGTAAATAATAAAAGTTGCTTAAACGTAGAATATGTATTGATCATATGAAGGCCTGGTTATATATATGTATACGGTAACGGGTAGCCGTGAAAATATGACTCAGTAGGCTATTATGTTGGGTTGGTAAACCTAACTTGAATCATGATGCAAGCCATACGAGGGAATGTACTGCAACATTGATCCCTCCTGTTGCATTGATACCCTAATAATAACCGATAATCTTAATATTAGGCTACGAATGATGAATTAAGACAAAAGAATATTCGTGTAAATGGAAAGGAGTCATTCTCTGTATCGTGTACAAGCTGGCTGCCGTGCCAGTGGGGCCAGAAAGAGAAAATCGACAAACATGCTGAGAGATTTACCAATAAGGTGGGTTAAAACGTAATATTTCCCGCACATGTTAGGTGTTATTACCTTAAGCATACCTTAGTGATATGGAACCTGTTAGACATTGTTATAACACACGAAGAAGTAATCAAGCTTATGTTGTACCTCAAGTCAAAACTCAGGGTAAATATAGTTTTAAATTTAATGGAATAAAATTATGGAATGAATTGCCATCTAGTATTAAAACTTCAAACAGTAAGAGATTATTTATGAAGAACTGCAAAGACTACTTATTTAGGAAAATGAAGGAACTGGAAAATGGAATTTTTATTACATAATTATTAATCATGGTCACTTTTTATCCTTGAATCTCTTAGTCACAGTATTTAATAGATGTAACTCACAGTTACATGAATGTCTTAGTCACTCTTTTTTTTTTTTTTTTTTTTTTTTTAGTTATGAACACTCAGTCGTTTTAAACTTTACATGTAACTATTATTATCACTGTAATTTTTAAAATACTGTAGTCAATAGTTTTACATATATGTAACTGACTGACATATGTACATGAATAAGTGTTTCCATGTTCGATAGTCTCAGTCAGCATTTTGAAATCAACTAATATGATAAATTATCTAAATTGTATGCATGGTCTGCCATCTTGTTAAATGTGTTTCAAGGTCCACTATGGAAATAAGTATACCTCACAAACGTAAGGTTACTTTTTAGTGCTCCTTTTTCATGGCTTTTAACACTTGCAGATTTTATGAATATAATTTTGATAGATTTATGTATATTTTATATTTATCCATTTTATTGTGATCTGTATGTGTTTGTTGTTGTGAATAAAATATATCTAATCTAATCTAAGTACACTAAAAAACCAATGATTCTTCTGGTTCGGCAAGTGACGATTTATTTGTAGGCCATGAGTCGTTGTAAAAAATAACGAATATATTTACATATTTATATTTTATATAAAGAGGTCTGACGCTCGTAATGTCAGAGGGCCGAAAGGGCCAATGCGATGAGGCGAAGTTGTGGTCATAATGTAAGTGGTCTTCATGTTAGTACTTCATTACGAGTAGAAAACGGAATACATTTTTCCGTATTAATTTTATAAGAAGGAAAATATATTAAATCATAATTCACTGATAGTGAGTTCAACTGAAAAGCTCAGCGTGATTTAGAAGTGATTGATGGAAATCTGATGATACATGAAATAGCCAAACAACAATTAACACCAGCTGTAAGTGGGACAATACCCACATGAGAAAACAAACAGGGATCTTACTGCATGAAAGATTTAACTAAACTATCCGTTCAAATATCCATTTGTACTCAAAAACCAAGATTAAATAAAAGAACTTTATCCTTTAGATGCTTACAAACACAAACCGCTATGCAGCAAAATAGCTATGGTTAAAGGATGCATGCGTTACATTGTTTCAGATAAATATGTCTTATGGTGCCGTTTGATAACTTTGAAAATTTGAACGTTTTGAACGAACATTGACATTGAATTAAAAAGTGCACTGATTAACTTTTAGTCAATTTTAATTATTGATTAACATGATTCCTGTTATGGTTGTGTCTGTTGTTAATCTGTGTATATTAATTAAAGGGGTATAAACATTTTATATTGCATGTCAATCTTTCCTGTAGTCTATAGATGTTGCGTGACTGAACCCGGAGTGATTGAAGTAAAAAGATGCCATGTTAAAACAATAAAGAAATGCTAAAGCGCGCCCTGAGCGGCAAATTTTAAGAATTTCAATAAAACCAATAATTGCTTATTTGTCTCTTAGCAATTATATCAAATTTTAACACAATTTAGGAAAACCCACGGTATAATAGTTGATATGCTGGGGGGGGGGGGGTTAATCTAGACTACCATGATATATGTGTTAGAATTGTTTTTTCACTGCAGTTGGGTAATTTGTGTATTCCGTAAAGTTTATACGTATAGTTATGTGTGTGTTTCTCCTTCAACCATAGACTGGGAGATCATTATTTTCTTTTCCTGCTCTGCAACCTTTCCTCTTGGCACACATCTTGTCCATTTAAGACTTTTACTTTAAGACCAGAATGAAGTTTAAAAGATTATAATGTTTCGAGCAGCAGTTTCCGGGACTGTATATCCGCCACAAAGCATGAAGTGTCGTCCAGCAATTTGAGAAAACTTCACCAGAATCTGTACATACAAATGCTCTTGATCGTACTTTTACTCTCTACTGTATTAATAATCATACTGTGATCTGATATAGTTGTTGCTTATGTAAGAGAATACTGTCTGACAAAAAATAGTCTAAGACCAGAAAATAATCTGATCTAGATGCGATATTCGGGTTATATTGTACTTTTGTAAATCCATTTTTATTTGTATATAGGAACTTCCAAGCACCAACGAGAGGGGTTGGGACCGTCAGGGACAAATTATAATTTAATAAAAAAAAAGGGGCATATCTAAAGAAAAATCTTGATACTATCAAAAAAGTTATTGCGCAAAGGTTTTGGAATGTTAGCCTGGTTGTAATAATTGAGATGAGATGAAATCTGAAAGCACACATCCCCTCAAATTTTGAAAGAAGACACCCCCTCATTGGTGATAATATTCTGTTAGATTTTCGAGAAAAAAAAATCAATCCTTGCATGTGTGCTCTGGTAGCAACACATGATATTAGGCAGGTCTGTAATTCGATAGGACTGGAGCTCCGTAGGTTCCAATCAACTCTGTGAATTTGAGAGAGAACTAACATAGTCTCTTTGAAACACTGTGCTCAGAGAAAATTATCCATTACTCTGTGGCAGTCATACTGGACTGTGGGCGGGTCTGTAATTTAATAGGGATGGAAGCTCTTATGGACACCAAACACCTCAGTCAATTGTAGAAAGATATAGCAATATTCTCGTTGATGTAATGTGAGCGAAACAAAATGGAGCCCTTATACACAGCGGTCATCCCTTTAAAATTTACATCCTTCATTACACTCAGCAAATCGGTTACCGACTGGTATACTTTTTCATGATATTTCATATTTTTTATCATAACACTTACGTATCCTGCAATTATCAACTTTATAATCAATATATCGATAAAACATTCCGGCGATGTTTGGACGAGTTTTATGTGGTATCTGGTCGTAAAAAAAAGTTATAAGTAAAAATTAATTACCCTCTATTTTGTAATTCATCAGAACTAATCTGCCGTTTGGATCTACAGTGATGTGTATGTTAGTTATATCGAGTTTTTCTGTCCACAATATACCACTCCTTTACTATTAGTTGATCCCTGGCATTACACTGTCGATCTCGATTCATTTACCATGAGTCCTCGTGTACAGGCTGGTTGTATGTTTCCTGAAAGGAAGTGATGCACGTTTTATAATTCATTAACAAGGTAAATATTTTTGTGTTTTTAATCTAGCCTGTATCGTCCTTACATTACAACTGTTAATTTGGTATTCATGAAACATATATCTTGTTATACATGATATTTTCCCCCTTTTCTTGGAGAGCATATATTATAAGAACAAGAAAAAAAAGATGATCTTTGGTATAGATCCGGTATGTCCCCGCCTGTTGTAGAAGTAGCCCTTGATGAGGTGTATTAGTTCTGCCAGTTAGGCGACTCTGCCTCAAATTCTTTTCAAGTTATTAAGTAAACATCATTTTAGCATTATCGCGTCTGTGGCCCTGAAAAATCCATCGAGGTATGCGTCAGGCATATACGAATTAGCCATTTATGGGCTATATCAATGCTGCAAGTTTGGTTACTGTGCCTCATATTCTTTTCAAATTATTGCGTCGTCATAATTTTGAAAAATGTGTCTAGATCTTCCATTTTCGAACATGACTTAGCCCGTCATTAGTTTCGTCAAAAGTGTGAGTGCGATGACCGTATATTAATTTTATTTTCGTTATTACGTAGACATCGTACTTTTGACGAACGGACAGACGGACGGAGTGACGGAAAGACGGCACGGACGCTCACCATTTCTATGTAATGTCTATAATGTAGAGGGGAAGATGTGTTTGTTCATTGACTGTCTCAAAAGAGCGGCGTTATGATTTAGGCGGTAACCGGAAACGCACCGTCTGTCATTTTGCGAGGACTCGCAATGTTCGTATAGTAATTCCCGGCTTCATTTGACGGTGACAATGACAAGGTCCACTGCATCTTGCTATCGCCTCGGTATGTAAATAACTCAATGACTGTATGTAATAAAAGATTATACAATTTTTATAATTATATTGATTGGTAGAATCAGTTTGTTCGTAATGAAAATTAAAAACGTATTCTTATTTTAGTAAAAATACAAGTTTGTAAAATGAAGGAAAAATAAAAAGCAAAGAGGTGGATTCGAACCTATGCGGTAGGATTCGAACCTATATACTGGCTGTAGGCCTAATTAGCTAATTAGGCCGAACAGGGTTATGACATCCTTCTGTGCATAACACCCCAGGCAAGTTTTATGGCCCTTGGACCTGGTGGACTTTACACCCTCGTTATCAGCATTTCACACCTAGAACTAACTCACACAGACCTCCCCGAGACTGTTGCAGGCCCTGGCACTGGGGGAAATGTTTGGCTAGGCAGCGAATGTGTTAAACTCTATTTGTTCACACTTATACAAATTATGTCTCTTTAAACTAAGTGTGAACAAATAGAGTGTACGTAAACAAAATAAAGAAAGAGATGTGAAAGTTCGGTAAACCCACAATTCAGGCGCGGTTTCGGGAATTTTTTGCAGAGAGGGGCCAACTGGTGTCATGCATAAAAATTGTCTAGAAGAAAGATCGTTGGTTAAGAGCAAGGGGGGGGAGGGGGGTCTCGTCTCCCAATATCCCCTGTCATGCACAAGATATTGTCTAAAAAAGGTTGTTGATTGAGAGCGGGGGGGGGGGGGGGGGGGGGGGGGGCTCCATGTTCCAGTTATGCACAGATTATTGCAAATTATTATGTATATCTATTGTCTTACCACGATGTTGTCATCCGCTGTCCGTTATTAATCCTTGTCCTTGAGAGTTGCCTAGCGCCTCTGTAAATGTACACGAGTTCTTTTTTTTTTGTCAAGTCCTTTTTTTATGAAATTGTTTCTTGCATTTTTCACTGGAATGTTTAATTTGTTTCGAAATCTGTATATACGGGCTCGAGTTTTATAAGACAAAGATTTGACAAGTTGGTTTTGGTTTCGCTTTGCGCTGTGACAGGATTAGGCTGTCGGTATCAGCGGGCTAATATCAATGAAAAACATATCTTTTATTGATATTTTTATAATTATCTTTTATAAGTATCCTTAAGGACACCACGCGCCAATGGGAAACCAGCTTTAACTGAAACAGCAACATAATAACAACACGCAGCTGTAGACGTGACTATCGCCCTGGTACTGTTTCTACGTGTTTATGTAAAAAATTATCATACTACTAAAATATTCTGTGATTTCAGTGCTTTGCTAATGAGGTTTCCATTGTCTCCAATAAGCAGTTCATTAAGGTCAACATTTTTAAGTACAAGATCATAATTTTCGTGTCATCATTAATCATTTTCCCGTAAGAATCGCATCCTGTTCCAAGGTAATCGCTATAAATACAGATTTAGTAGTATAGTGTTGTGTTGTGAAAATAAATGAAGGACATATTTTTTTAATAAAAGCCGCTGAACCAATCCTGGACAGGGTTTATACCTAAAAAGGAGAGATGAAGATGACAATTGTTAAGCGGCAGGTGTATTGATGACCGTTCTGCAGCCCTCGATAAAAACAATTTTTTGTTTGTTTACAAAGTAATATATTTTGAAAAGATGTTCAAGATTAGCCAGAATCAAGCAGCTCCAAGGCCTTGGACATGAATGAAACATTATCAGTTTAATTATTTCATGAGAGGACCCTGTAAAGTGACAACAATCTGTCGCCATCGACATCAACTTTATAAGCTTTTGCGATATCGGGTGCGGTTTACTCACCACCACATTCACTCTTATCAGTAAATGGTTTCCGTATCCCCGGTGTAGCAAAAACAGATGCCCGCCGTTCCAGATTACCCCCCCCCCCCCCGACTACCCTTTACGTTTATTTATCTTTTATTAATTTATATATTATGATGAATATTCGTATATATATACATATATATTTCGAACAAAGAAAGTACATCGTTTGAAAAAAGGTTGAACAGTAAATAAAGGAAGACAAAAACAATTGGTAATTTTACAAAATTAACAATAAATACTACTGATGTATATCAAATAGACTTCTTTGACTACTAAGTACTTGTCAATATGTTTTGAAGAGTCAAGATTTGAAAATAGACGTACCAAGACCGTTCGGACAAGGTTCGGTGGCATTTTATTATGATATTACACACGTGCAATTTGATTAATTTCATATATTTTCAAACCAGGCGCCCATTTTACGATTCCATGGTTACCTAGATATGTAGTCAGAGATTACATACCTCCGCAAAAATTAAAAAAAAGTCCAGTGTTCCTGTTTACACAGTGTCACGGTTGAATAATAAAATAAAGTCACTACCTATTTACTGGACTGTATTTATTTACACACAGTACAACAGCCTCGTATAGAAGAAGTGGTTTAGCGATGGTAAGTCTGTGTGCCAGGGTAGGGGCATGATGCAAAACTTTTATAATCTGCCAAAATGAAATAACTGCTTGAAATGATGCACAGATTATTGCAAATGACAGTGTACATTTATCGTCTGTCACTACGATGTTGCCCTCCGGTGTCCATTATTAATCCATGTCCTTGATAGTTGCCTAGCGTCTCTATATACATGCAAACGAGACTTTTTGTAAAGTTCTCTTTTATCTAAATGATTCTGGCATATTCCCTGGAAAGTTTGATATGTTTCGAGCTCTGTATATACGGGTTTAATAAGACACAGCTTTGACGTGAATCGGTTTTGGTTTCGCATTGCGCTTTGACATGATGTGGCTATCGGTATTAGCGGGCTAATGTCAATCAATAACATTTCTATTGTTGATATTTTTATAATTATATTTTATAAGTATCCTAAAAAACATCACGCGCCCATAGAAAAGCAGCTTTAACTGACACAGCAAATGAGAAACATAATAACAAGATGCAGCTGTAGACTTGACTATCTTGACTTTCCACATGGTAAGCCCAGTTAAATGTAAAAAAATATTATACTGCCACTAAATTATTCTGTGATTTCAGTGCACTGCTAATGAGATTTCCAGTCTCCCGTAAGCAGTTCATTAGGGTCAAAATTTTAAGTACAAGATCACCATTTTTGTGTCATCAGTTTCCTGTGAGGATGACATCCTTTCCGGAGGTAATTGCTATAAATACAGATATAGTAAGTGTTGTGTAGTGTCAATAAATGAAGTACATATTTTTCAATAAAAGCCGTTGAACCGATCTTGCACAGGGTTTATACCAAGAAAGAAGAGGTCAAGATGACAGGTGTTGAAGCGGCAGGTCTATTGATGACCGCTGTGCAGACGTCGATGAAAATAATTTTTTGTTTGTTTACAAAGTAATATCTTTTAAAGGATGTTTAAGATTATCCAGAAAATAATTAGCTCCAAGGCCTAAGAGATTCATGAAACATAATCTACGTTTAATTTATTTTATGGGAGAAACCTGTAAAGTGAAAAAAATTCTTCGACATCACCTATATAAGCTTTTGCGATATCGGGTGCAGTTTACTCACCACCACATTCACTCATATATATATATATATATATATATATATATATATATATATATATATATATATATATATATATATATCAATAAATGGTAAATAACGAAAACAGATGACCGCCGTTTCAGATAACCAGCCCCCCCCCCCCCCCCCCAAGTCACGGTTGAATTCTAGAATAAAGCCACTCCTTATTTACTGGACTGTATTTACTCACACACAGAACCATAGCCACGTATAGAAGAAGTGAATTGGCGATGGTAACAGGGGCGTCAATATAAGGGGGTTTATATATATATATATATATATGAAATGTGTCAAACAGGCACTCATATATTTAAAATGTGTCATACAGACGATATATATTTATACATATTGTGGTGTGTGTGTGTGTGTATGTGCAAGTCATCCCCAACCCTGGAAGATAAATTAACGCCACTGGATGGTAAGTACTCCCCCTACTGTATACTCTTGATGTAAACTTTTATATTCAGCTAAAATTAACAGATTGAAGTGATGCACACCCGTGGTATTTATTTCATATATTTTCAAATCGGGTCTAAAATGCCCATATAACGATTCCATGGTTAACTAGATATGTAGTCGGGGATTACATACCTCCGCCAGAACTCTAATAAACAGTCCTGTGTTCCTGTTTACACAGTGCCATGGTTATATTCTAGAAGAAAAAAACACTCCCTATTTACCATGAATAAGAAATGCCGTAATAAACAATTGTAACGAATCCTTTGAATAAAAACGCGAAAGTTGTACCTTCAAATATATTTCCTATATAAACTTCATAAAACTTCTAACAAACAAATCAACAAACGTGATTGAATGTGTCATTATTCATCTTTTTATTCGCCTGCACATTTATAGAGTTGTCACAAATTAGCAATGTTATTCGATATACGAAACAGGTTCGTCTGAAAGATCTCACGTGAAAACAACTCCCCGTTAATAACAATGTTAGTTTCTCTCGCAGAATGGGTAAAAAATGACACCAAACAGCTATTAGAACAGCTATCAGAAACAAAATTCACGAGATCATGTTATAAAATGGTACATCGTATAAAACAACTTCGGTAAAAATCCCAATGTTTGAGGTAAGATAGTGTTATGTAACAGGGATACGGTCATGTCCGGAAAACACACGAATAAGTCAATAATTGGATCAAATATAGTTTGACACATAACAAGGTCTATGGGGAAACTAACCAATCAGCATTGAGCTGTTCCTGGAGCATATCGGTCTCTGTAGACAGAGCTAGGATGCAAGGATCGTTCACGGACCTTGTCCTTACCTTGCGATAAATAAGAGAGGGGTTTCTAGAGGGGTTAACATTTCAATGGGATCATTCCAACAAGCTGATCTCACAGCTTAACAACTTGGCGGTGTAGTAAGCATAGGCGGACGAGTTACAAGACAGGGAATGCAACAGCCCTTTTGCCTTTTTTTTTTATTATGTGATAATAGTTTTTAATAGAATTTTGATAATAACTTGAGCATATTTCGATAACGATTGGTGGGCCTGAGCTTTGAACAAGTTAAGGTAATGAATTACAATAAAGGTACTTAAATTTAAAATCCGGTCGTGTTTAGAACATGTTTGTGAATGTTTTTAACAGGATCAAAGGTTTTCTAAAGAGCATTTTAAATATTCCTTCATTTTATGAATATAGAGAATTAGGCAAGTTGTATTAAAATTGCAGACGTCGCTATCGCTCATAGAGATATAAGGTTTCTTTGTTTTAGAGGATGTGTACTTTTATGTTGGAATATACAATTGTTGTGGTGCTCATATATTCAAATCTGACCAAAATTATTTGAACGAACAAATTCATATTATGTGCACCCTACAAACAGCAACGAGACAAATCACTTTAATCACAGTTAACAAAAATTGTCTGATAAGACTCACTTACCGGCAGATAAACTACTACTGAATCATTATAAGATTTTAATTGCCATGCTACCTGTATACATGAGTGATTTTAATAGTTGTTTGATACCTTTGTTTAAACATACTGACGGTGGTGTTCTATTCATCCATAAGTTTGTGGTCGGAACCCAACCACCAGCTAGACGGAACAAAGGTATCAAACCTCTATAAAACTCACCTGAATTTATTTGCCATGGTAACAGAGACAACGTAATTAAATTCCTAGAATCCAATTAAAGTACAGCATAGACATTTATGCAGGGTTTACGCCTATTCGCACAAATAAACTCATGCACTAAAACAGTACTGGACATACATTTCTCAATGGAGCCACATGGAAAATTCGTTAGGCCGCAGTAGGGGAAATTAATAGATTTACGGAATAAAAATTAAAAGTTATTTTCATACATGACTTCCTTGGGAAACGTAGGGGATTCATCTTCAGTTATGATGTATTATTCATAACCAATTTAAGCAAGGATTATTTTAGAAAGACGAAGGACTAAATAAAACAGTGCTTCGTCCCATCTTCATAGGTCATGTGTTTAAAGTTGTACATAAAAAGGAAATCGTACATATTTTTGTGATATTTGTTAATTGTAATAATAAAATGATTGTAACCAGAGTTCGTTCCAAATGGATTTGCACTTGCTGTTAGATTTTGCACAGGTCCAATTCATTTAAAACAAGCAATGCAGCGATCTAAAAAAAAACCAGCATTTGCTTTCAAATGCCTGATGTAGTGCATTTGCATTTTGGAAAAAAATGCTTTGCATTTGCATTTGCATTTGGTAAAAAAATGCTTGGCATTTGCATTTGCATTTAAAGTATGAGTGGAATATCATATACAAATATTCTTAATAAATAAAAGCGATGGTGCTTTTGATATTCAGTCAAAACCAAGTTCAGCATCAGAATACATGTGTGATTTTTTAGTGTATTCCCTTAAAGTACTTTTTTCCGATATTTATTTACTCCCCTGTATTAGTTGACGGTTGGAATAAATAAATAAAAATTAATACACATTTATGTAAATGTATACACATCTTGTTTGATGTCAACTTAGCAAAGCCTGCCTCCTGAACTTAATTGCCACTTGGGCAGGTATATTGGGTTTGCACACTGGGGCAAGCAAAGCTAGCGTGGTGGCACTGGCAGGTGTGTTTAGACTTGGCTCGGGGTTGAGCTTATCTGGTCATTAAAAGTAAGGTAAGCCATTCTTTATACCAGCAGTAAGGATTTTCTCTACAGCTAAAAAATCATCCCACCAAAAAAGTTGGAGACTCAGAAAAAAGTTGGAGTCACTCATGTACATCAAGTGTAATTCTGATTTGTGAAATCTATGCTTCCCTTGCAGTAATGATAAAGAAATGATAAAGTTTATTGTGACCTAAACATACTTATGTCCAAAATTTTATGCAATGTTTAAAAAAAAATGGATCATTTAATTTTGGTGTATATATATGTATATATATATATATATATATATATATATATATATATATATTCTCGCGCTACTGTTTGAAAAATGTGACGCACGACGAAACATAAATCATTATTCATCGTGATCATAAAGAATCCCAATATAAATCATATATGCAATTATTCTTATTCCCCGCTATTACTGAAAGATATTACTGAAAGTCATCTGAGCTATAGCAATCACTCTTTTATCCGTCGTCCGTCTGTCTGTTTGTCTGTCTTCATGTCTGTCTGTCCGATAACCATGTACAAATCCCTCAAGATCCCTCAGGAAGTTTATCCCCACACCCGAAAAATTAATAAATACACACTATTTGCCAGATTCGTCAGGAACGGCTTGAAGGATTATCATAAAATACGGTGTACTTATGGGTCTTGAAGAACCTTAGCTACTGGGCATGGATGGTGGCGCCACCTGCATTCTCTTAAATTTTACTTATTTTTACCCGTAATTTTTAGAACACTAAGTCTGTCAACAAGGCACAAAGCGTACCCGTAAAAGCTAGAATCATAAACCTCTGCATCCTGAGAGTTCCTTAATGTTCTAAAAAAATGAAAGTAGGTCACTGTGAACTTTATTCTCCAAGTTATGGGGATGACGGAGCATCCCGGAAATAATGAAATTACACACAAATTGCTAGATTCCTCAGGAAAGGCTAGAACACATTGTCAACATGTCATTCAGCTGAGCGTAATGTCCGATGGGTCACTCGTTTTTCATATGAGGTAAGTAATAAAATGTGGAACAAAATAAATTGTGGCAGACAAATATCATTTAATTCTAAATGAAACGTGCAGCTGGACGGACGATGGTGTTCGCAATGTATTAGTCAAGAATGCGGTTTTTATTTACCTTAGTAATCTTGCATATCGAGTGATAATGTTACTTTCCAAACTATTCTCAACTGGGTAAGATTACTCATAGGTTATTTGACAAGAGATCATGGTCTCGGCTCAAAGACTTTATTACTAGCTATGAATTCTCGACTCAATTCGCAGGAATTGGACTGACAGGGCTTTCTCAGCCTTAACGGCAGTCATCCGGGAACTGCACTACAATGGACGTCAAGCATTGCATCGAATGTGTGTGTATATGTGGTCATAAATGCAGGGACGCTTACTAAATACTGAGTAAAAATGGATTTTTTTCTCTCGAATTGGTGGGGGAAGTTATAAAGTACATTAACATCCAACGGTTGGTTTGGTTGATTGTACTTGTAGGCCATGAAGCTTTGTCAGAAATGGGGAAAAGATCGGTTTCCACACCCATAATTTAAGTGTGATTTTAGATATATAACTTTATTTCCACACTCTAGCTGCTCGGCGGACTATATCTTATGTCAGACGGGAAAGGACCCTGGATACTCATTAAAACAAGACTCGTGTTTGAGTAAGTGCTACTAAGGCCAGAGAGTCAGGATCGTAGCCTCAGCTGAACAACCGTTAGAAGGTGCGGATCAAACTGAGTAAACCTAGAAAAAAAAAACTCGGAGAGCTCATACCTTCGCCAAAGTAGCTCTTTACACCATATGGCATTGTAGCTAATGTAGCTAATGATAAATACAGCAAAACTATCACCGAAAGTTATAGCATACTGACACTGAGCGCCACCTCGTGGCAACAAACTTAACAAGGCACCTCAGCAACCTGATGTGGCATTGTTTTAAAATTTAAATACAGCATTTTTTTTGTTAAATCTTGGATTCACATGGTGATCCGGTTGGACACATTTGCAAAACACCCGGTTATATAGTGAAATACTAAAAGACTAATGTTTCAACTGTTTCTTATACTGGATCGGAAACTGGCCAATGTCATGTCAAGCAAATTTATTTCTGTCAGGATCAGTACTGGCTCTTATGAAACGGATCCAGTAGGGGAAGGCGGACCCCGACCCCCCTTTTTCAGCCCCTGCGGGTTTCAGACCAATTTTTGCTTCTGGAAAGGTGACCATGCACCAGATGGTAGAGATGGCCGCCACCAGATGTCAGAAAAGTACAACAGGCGGCATCCAGATGTCAGAGAAGTACAACAGACCGCCACCAGATGTCAGAGAAGTACAACAGACCGCCACCAGATGTCAGAGAAGTACAACAGGCCGCCGCCAGATGTCAGAGGAGTACAACAGTCAGCCACCAGATGTCAGAGAAGTAAAACAGACCGCCACCAGATGTCAGAGAAGTACAACAGGCCGCCACCAGATGTCAGAGAAGTACAACAGGCGGCACCCAGATGTCAGAGAAGTACAACATGCAGCCACCATATTGTAGGGTTTTCCCACAGGTTATAGAATACAACACAGGAATTTAAGTTTAACATCACGAATAGATCAAACGTACACCTGTCCAAATTTAGAATGCTTATTACTCACATGCAAAAACAGAATATACTGTCAGTCAGTGCATAGGGTGTACGCTTTACTACAGATACGGAGGGTATGCTTCGGGTATACGCTTTACTAAAGATTTGAAGCGTGGCCGGTTACTCTCTTCACCCTTAGCTTCACAGGCTCCATTTCTTAAACATACGTAGGGACCCCAGCTCACCCTAAGGGACTTACCTGCGGGCCGTGGAGGACTGACCCCCAGGCCCGCTAACTCGAAACCGAATCTTATGCCCTTCCCCTCAACTGGCCGTGATTCATTATCCGGGCATAATGGGCGAGCCCACTTATAGTGTGGGGGTGAGGGGTTATTTATTAAGAGTATATGGAATATCGTACAATATGTCAGCGAAGTAGAACAGGCATCTACTGGATATCAACGTGAACGAGCCACCACAAGATGCCAGAGAAGTACAATGAGCCAAATAATTAAATCTACACAGGGTTCAGTTATAGGTTGGAAAATACACAAGACGTGGCAATGTTCATTATTTTCCTAATGACTATAACAACATTTCATTATCACATCAACTAACCAAAAAAAATACTGTTATCGTCAACATTTCATCAGAAACTAAACCCAAAGTGAGTATTTAGTTTCAAAACGTCCAGACGGAATCATTAAGACACCCTACTCAATGTACCCAAGATCTTTAACAAACATTTATTGATTGCCAATGTCAGTAGCTTCCGTGAATCTTCATATACATGCTGCTGGATGTCAGATTACAACAAGGTCGCAAAAGAGAAAGAAGACCATATCAACCTGTCATTAGTGAGAGTGAGGTATACACAAGTTAATGGTCCACTGTTCATTCTAATATTCCATACGAAAAAGACTTTATCTTTTTGCGACTGATTAATCGTTACTTTGATTAAAGATAAATAATAAAATCAATTCATCTGTACAATGATTACAGGTAAAACAAAGTATGTACATATTTACCTTTATTTTGTGGAAAAAGACACTTTATCACATTTTTATGAAATTGCGCATAAAAAACATTATGCAAATATATTGTACCATTCCCTATTTTTTTTTTCAATGCTAACCCTTCCCCCATTAATAATATAGTCTTCATTGACATCTCTCACAAATGTAAATATTTAACAGTTCCTATTTAACCCAAACACCTATGTGGATGGATGTTCCTCGGAAAAGAACAAAGCGCCAAGGCTATAAATGATAGCTGATAAAACCGAAAGGGTACCGATTTAATTGAGATCTAGATCGTATATTAGCTCTAGATCGTAAATCAGTGGTTTTCTTAACCGGTCAGCTATAACGCTTTCCAAATAACGGTGATGACGATAGGGAGATATTTTCCCCCGAAAATCCGCTTTGAGGGTTAACATGCGTGGAATATAGGTCACAGTAATTACATAGTAATTACAGTAATGTACAGTCAGTCAGAGGAGACACCGATAGTTAACACATGATAACGGTCGGCAATGTCTGAGAAAGTGCCAATGAGCCAGTTCTTGGATATGTATATGCATTATAAAGCGATAGCTAAATTGTTACGATTTCAGTAAACGCAATTCAGGTGTGGTATCTTGATTTAAGATAAATTGGTTTCCGATTTACTTTTTTTATGGCGGAGTATGATATGCATGGAGAAACATATTGTTACCTTAGTATACATTAAAACGGCAGTGCTGACTGTTATATACATATGTGTACAGTAGCAAACTGTGATGAATATTTTACCAAAGAGCGACCAGAATTAGCATAAATGACTTATCTGTGCTTACTATGTTTTTTTAATGAGTTCTCGATACACCATACACAGCAAGTGCCATGGAATCAGCTAATATTCGGGGCGATGAGAAGACCCGAACAGGATTCCTCACCAAAGGTCTCCATGACCAGAATAGTATTGTTTGGGGTAGTTACAATCTTTCCTTCTGCTCCACCAGTCTCCAAGATCGTCATGGATCCTTTGGACCTGTTTCTTTGCATGAAGCTTCTCACAGAGATCGCAAAAAGTGATACCTTGGTTATCCACCTCATAATACCGCTTCCAATTAAAATACTCCTTGTAGAGAGTATCATTGGAATCCAAAAGACGTAGATATTCCGCCAGATGGCGCGGAGAATCAAAATCTGTTATATCAATGTAAGAGTGCGCAGGCAGGTGTTTCTTATAATCAAATCCACCAAGAACAATTGGCACCACATGCAGTTTCAAAATATTATATAACTTTTCAGTAACATAATCTTTACACAAACTATTTTCAAAGGATAGGTAAAATTTATAAGTGTTGTTTAACATTACGTAACACAGTTTCCTATCTTTGCATGTCAGATTGCCACATTTCCCATATACGTCCACTTGAATATGTTTCTGGAGTTCCTCTACGTACTTCTCACGTTTGCTGGCCGTGTTACAATGACTGACAAACCAAGCTATCAACTTGGTTTTACCTGCAATATCACTTATAATTAATCGTTCTGTGGCAGCCGTTCTCCTCTTTATCAACCTCCCGTATGCTCCGTACAGATCGGAATCTAAACGGTATGTCTGCGTAAAGTTAAAAATGCCGTTAAATCCATACATATTAGGAAAAAGAATCGGTGCTTCCATTAAATAAAACACGAAGTATTGCCAGGGAAAACGGTATTTAGGAAATTGGTGCAAAAATTTAATTCTACCTATGAAGAATACCACAGCATGACTGTTGTTATACTCTGATCTGTTATTTGTTATTTCACATAAATTCACTGAGCATTTTCTGTCTAGGAATAACTGTCTCCCGTCGCGCATACAGTCATGTCGTGAATAACAGTACGGGACCCAGAATAGTACCTTCTTATAGCTGTGGTTGACTTCTCTCTGTAACGCATTATTGTTAACATTAAGTAAACTCGTTCTCGAAGTATTTCCGGCCAAAATAAGTGAACTGAACATGCGATTTCCTCTGGTTCGACCTATTGCAGCTATGGTTAGCTTTAAAATTGACTGATTCCTCCATATAGTATTCCAGTCGGGCATTGAAATGTAGTCTTTAAATACGTAGATATTAACAAAAAGGGTTAGTACCACTAGAAAGCTAAACGACACTCTGTTGCTGATCTTTGGACTTGGTGGGGCCATTTGTTTCCGCGAGTTCCCGATCCACAGAAACTGGATGATGAGCGATGAAAACAGTTTCTCCCCAGGAAGACTATGCTACAACACAAGATCATATTAGTATTTTAGGCTCACCGTTACGTGGTGTTACATTGTATTGAAATGACCTGCATTTGTTAAGTTCACTATTCATGGCTCAACTAAAAAAAGGAATATAACTATTCAAGCAAAATATTGAAAGTTCAATCTTCATTAAAACTTTGTGGCCTTGTGGGTTTTTAAATCACCATCAAGACCGTAAGGTGACAGAAGTCATGTCAGATTCTCAGGTGTGGTTTAATCTATGTTTATTTAACACGATAGGTTTCTTCAGTTCCTGAAGACTGGTGGCGCCACCTGTATATTTCATTAATTCTTTTCCTTTATTTTGAGACATATTCTTTAATTCTCAACTGTTCTTTTATCTTGAGTCCTGAAAATTTGTGTTTTTATAAGGGGCCCCGCTTGAATAAGCAGGTGCCCTATAGTAATCGCCCTGTCCGTCCATCTGTCCGTCTTACAGCCTGTAAAGCCGTCCATCCGTCCACAAAATCGTTTCCGGATGATAACTCCAGTTAGGATTAACATATGGATTCCAAGCTTGAATTGTATATGGCCCACTACTAAAGCAAGAATCCTCTTGATTTTTGGGTCATGCGTTTAAAGGTCAAGGTCACAGGACCCACTTCTTTAAAAAAGATTGTTGACGCATTTTCAGCCGAACACCTTTTCTTAAACCTTCCATCTTTCATATACAGCTGACCTTAATGTTCATGGATTCCCAAGTTCAAAGATTAAGTTTACATGGACTATTTGACCACAAATGTGTATCTGGATGAAAACTCCAGTTTGGGTAGACATATTGGTTTCAACCTTGACTTATATATGACCCATCAATAAAGTAAGAACCTTATCAAGTCAAAGGCCACGGTCACATGACCTTCTTCTTTGAAAAGATTATGGACCCATTTTAAGCCAAACTTTTCATCACAAACCTTTTATCTTCACTTAAGGGTCACTAAAAATAGGAGAAAAACCGTATTGATCTTGGAACTAAAAGCTAAAAAGTTAAGGTAACAGGACTATCCTGCTCGTTCATGCGCTTACCAGGTTTACAGTTTAATCATCAAATATTGTTATATCTGACATCTTTGTTCAGTTTTTAAATGCTGTGATGAGTCAGTTTCCTCTGTCTCTACATGCAATCAGGTCCTTAATTATATTTTTCATGCATTACTTAGCCCGCACTGAATGTCCATGGGCCTTTTTGCGGGGCCCTTTCTGATCTGCCAGTATTCTAGTTATGTCACGATTGGGTGGATGGTTTGTTATGAAAATCAGAATTGTCTAAATTAAAGTATAGTAATTTCTCCCATTTTTAGGTCAAAAGGTCACGGTCGGGGTCACATGACCTACATTTTAGAAAATGCTCATAAAAATAACCTGACTCATCACAGCATTTAAAAACTGAACAAAGATGTCAGATATAACAATATTTGATGATTAAACTGTAAACCTGGTAAGCGCATGAACGAGCAGGATAGTCCTGTCTACCCAAACTGGAGTTTTCATCCAGATACACATTTGTGGTCAAATAGTCCATGTAAACTTAATCTTTGAACTTGGGAATCCATGAACATTAAGGTCAGCTGTATATGAAAGATAGAAGGTTTAAGAAAAGGTGTTCGGCTGAAAATGCGTCAACAATCTTTTTTAAAGAAGTGGGTCCTGTGACCTTGACCTTTAAACGCATGACCCAAAAATCAAGAGGATTCTTGCTTTAGTAGTGGGCCATATACAATTCAAGCTTGGAATCCATATGTTAATCCTAACTGGAGTTATCATCCGGAAACGATTTTGTGGACGGATGGACGGCTTTACAGGCTGTAAGACGGACAGATGGACGGACAGGGCGATTACTATAGGGCACCTGCTTATTCAAGCGGGGCCCCTTATAAAAACACAAATTTTCAGGACTCAAGATAAAAGAACAGTTGAGAATTAAAGAATCTGTCTCAAAATAAAGGAAAAGAATTAATGAAATATACAGGTGGCGCCACCAGTCTTCAGGAACTGGAGAAACCTATCGTGTTAAATAAACATAGATTAAACCACACCTGAAAATCTGACATGACTTCTGTCACTTTACGGTCTTGATGGTGATTTAAAAACCCACAAGGCCACAAAGTTTTAATGAAGACTGAACTTTCAATATTTTGCTTGAATAGTTATATTCCTTTTTTTAGTTGAGCCATGAATAGTTAACTTAACTAATCCAGATCATTTTAATACAATGTAACACCACGTAAAGGTGAGCCTAAAATACTAATATGATCTTGTGTTGTAGCATAGTCTTCCTGGGGAGTAACTGTTTTCACCGCTCATCATCCAGTTTCTGTGGATCGGGAACTCGCGGAAACAAATGGCCCCAACAAGTCCAAAGATCAGCAACAGAGTGTCGTTTAGCTTTCTAGTGGTACTAACCCTTTTTGTTAATATCTACGTATTTAAAGACTACATTTCAATGCCCGACTGGAATACTATATGGAGGAATCAGTCAATTTTAAAGCTAACCATAGCTGCAATAGGTCGAACCAGAGGAAATCGTATGTTCAGTTCACTTATTTTTTTGCCGGAAATACTTCGAGAACGAGTTTACTTAATGTTAACAATAATGCGTTACAGAGAGAAGCCAACCACAGCTATAAGAAGGTACTATTCTGGGTCCCGTACTGTTATTCACGACATGACTGTATGCGCGACGGGAGACAGTTATTCCTAGACAGAAAATGCTCAGTGAATTTATGTGAAATAACAAATAACAGATCAGAGTATAACAACAGTCATGCTGTGGTATTCTTCATAGGTAGAATTAAATTTTTGCACCAATTTCCTAAATACCGTTTTCCCTGGCAATACTTTGTGTTTTATTTAAAGGAAGCACCGATTCTTTTTCCTAATATGTATGGATTTAACGGCATTTTTAACTTTACGCAGACATACCGTTTAGATTCCGATCTGTACGGAGCATACGGGAGGTTGATAAAGAGGAGAACGGCTGCCACAGAACGATTAATTATAAGTGATATTGCAGGTAAAACCAAGTTGATAGCTTGGTTTGTCAGTCATTGTAACACGGCCAGCAAACGTGAGAAGTACATAGAGGAACTCCAGAAACATATTCAAGTGGACGTATATGGGAAATGTGGCAATCTGACATGCAAAGATAGGAAACTGTGTTACGTAATGTTAATCAACACTTATAAATTTTACCTATCCTTTGAAAATAGTTTGTGTAAAGATTATGTTACTGAAAAGTTATATAATATTTTGAAACTGCATGTTGTGCCAATTGTTCTTGGTGGATTTGATTATAAGAAACACCTGCCTGCGCACTCTTACATTGATATAACAGATTTTGATTCTCCGCGCCATCTGGCGGAATATCTACGTGTTTTGGATTCCAATGATACTCTCTACAAGGGGTATTTTAATTGGAAGCGGTATTATGAGGTGGATAACCAAGGTATCACTTTTTGCGATCTCTGTGAGAAGCTTCATGCAAAGAAACAGGTCCAAAGGATCCATGACGATCTTGGAGACTGGTGGAGCAGAAGGAAAGATTGTAACTACCCCAAACAATACTATTCTGGTCATGGAGACCTTTGGTGAGGAATCGTGTTCGGGTCTTCTCATCGCGCCGAATATTAGCTGATTCCATGGCACTTGCTGTGTATGGTGTATCGAGAACTCATTAAAAAAACATAGTAAGCACAGATAAGTCATTTATGCTAATTCTGGCTAATTCTATGCTAACTCTTTGGTAAAATATTCATCACAGAGTCTGCTACTGTACACATATGTATATAACAGTCAGCACTGGTATTTTAATGTATACTAAGGTAACAATATGTTTCTCCATGCATATCATACTCCGCCATAAAAAAAAAGTAAATCGGAAACCAATTTATCTTCAATCAAGATACCCCACCTGAATTGCGTTTACTGAAATCGTAACAATTTAGCTATCGCTTTATAATGCATATACATATCCAAGAACTGGCTCATTGGCACTTTCTCAGACATTGCCGACCGTTATCATGTGTTAACTATCGGTGTCTCCTCTGACTGACTGTACATTACTGTAATTACTATGTAATTACTGTGACCTATATTCCACGCATGTTAACCCTCAAAGCGGATTTTCGGGGGAAAATATCTCCCTATCGTCATCACCGTTATTTGGAAAGCGTTATAGCTGACCGGTTAAGAAACCACTGATTTACGATCTAGAGCTAATATACGATCTAGATCTCAATTAAATCGGTACACTTTCGGGTTTATCAACTATCATTTATTGCCTTGGCGCTTTGTTCTTTTTGGAGGAACATCCATTTACATAGGTATTTGGGTTAAATAGGAACTGTTAAATATTTACATTTGTGAGAGATGTCAATGAAGACTATATTATTAATGGGGAAGGGTTAGCATTGAAAAAAAAATATGGAATGGTACAATATATTTGCATTATGTTTTTTATGTGCAATTTCATAAAAATGTGATAAAGTGTCTTCATCCACAAAATAAAGGTAAATATGTACATACTTTGTTTTACCTGTAATCATTGTACAGATGAATTGATTTTATTATTGATCTTTAATCTAAAGTAACGATTAATCAGTCGCAAAAAGATAAAGTCTTCAAGGAAAGTATACTTTTTCGTATGGAATATTAGAATGAACAGTGGACCATTAACTTGTGTATACCTCACTGTCACTAATGACAGGTTGATATGGTCTTCTTTCTCTTTTGCGACCTTGTTGTAATCTGACATCCAGCAGCATGTATGTGAAGATTCACGGAAGCTACTGACATTGGCAATCAATAAATGTTTGTTAAAGATCTTGGGTACATTGAGTAGGGTGTCTTAATGATTCCGTCTGGACGTTTTGAAACTAAATACTCACTTTGGGTTTAGTTTCTGATGAAATCTTGACGATAACAGTATTTTTTTTTTGGTTAGTTGATGTGATAATGAAATGTTGTTATAGTTATTAGGAAAATAATGAACATTGCCACGTCTTGTGTATTTTCCAACCTATAACTGAAACCTGTGTAGATTTAGTTATTTGGCTCATTGTACTTCTCTGGCATCTTGTGGTGGCTCGTTCACGTTGATATCCAGTAGATGCCTGTTCTACTTCGCTGACATATTGTATGATATTCCATATATACTCTTAATAAATAACCCCTCACCCCCACACTATAAGTGGGCTCGCCCAATATGCCCGGATAATGAATCACGGCCAGTTGAGGGGAAGGGCATAAGATTCGGTCTCGAGTTAGCGGGCCTTGGGGTCAGTCCTCCAGGGCCCGCAGGTAAGTCCCTTAGGGTGAGCTGGGGTCCCTACGTATGTTTAAGAAATGGAGCCTGTGAAGCCAATGGTGAAGAGAGTAACCGGCCACGCTTCAAATCTTTAGTAAAGCGTATACCTGAAGCATACCCTCCGTATCTGTAGTAAGCGTACACCCTATGCACTGACTGACAGTATATTCTGTTTTTGCATGTGAGTAATAAGCATTCTAAATTCGGACAGGTGTACGTTTAATCTATTCGTGATTTTAAACTTAAATTCCTGTGTTGTATTCTATAACCTGTGGGAAAACCCTACAATATGGTGGCTGCATGCTGTACTTCTCTGACATCTGGGTGCCGCCGGTTGTACTTCTCTGACATCTGGTGCCGGCCTGTTGTATTCCTCTGACATCTGGTGGCGGTCTGTTTTACTTCTCTGACATCTGGTGGCTGACTGTTGTACTGCTCTGACATCTGGTGGCGGCCTGTTGTACTTCTCTGACATCTGGATGCCGCCTGTTGTATTTTTCTGACATCTGGTGGCGGCCTGTTGTACATCTCTAACATCTGGTGGTTTCGCTTTCCAGGCGCAAAAATTGGTCTGAAACCCGCAATGGCTGAAAAAGGGGGGTCGGGGTCAGCCTTCCCCTACTGGATCCGTTTCTTAAGAGCCAGTACTGATCCTGACAGAAATAAATTTGCTTGACATGACATTGGCCAGTTTCCGATCCAGTATAAGAAACAGTTGAAACATTAGTCTTTTAGTATTTCACTATATAACCGGGTGTTTTGCAAATATGTCCAACCGGATCACCATGTGAACCCAAGATTTAAAAAAGATGCAGTATTTAAATTTTAAAACAATGCCACATCAGGTTGCTGAGGTGCCTTGTTAAGTTTATTGCCACGAGGTGGCGCTCAGTGTCAGTATGCTATAACTTTCGGTGATAGTTTTGCTGTATTTATCACACATTAGCGACAATGCCATATGGTGTAAAGAGCTACTTTGGCGAAGGTATGAGCTCTCTGAGTGTTTTTTCTAGGTTTACTAAGTTTGATCCGCACCTTCTAACGGCTGTTCAGCTGAGGCTACGATCCTGACTCTCAGGCCTCAGTAGCACTTACTCAAACACGAGTCTTGTTTTAATGAGTACCCAGGGTCCTTTCCCGTCTGACATAAGATATAGTCCACCGAGCAGCTGGAGTGTGGAAATAAAGTTATATATCTAAAATCACACTTAAATTATGGGTGTGGAAACCGAACTTTCCCCATTTCTGACAAAGCTTCATGGCCTATAAGTACAATCAACCAAACCAACCGTTGGATGTTAATGTACTTTATAACTTCCCCACCAATTCGAGAGAAAAAAAAATCCATTTTTACTCAGTATTAAGTAAGCGTCCCTGCATTTATGGCCACATACACACACATTTGATGCAATGCTTGACGTCCATTGTAGTGCAGTTCCCGGATGACTGCCGTTAAGGCTGAGTAAGCCCTGTCAGTCCAATTCCTGCGAATTGAGTCGAGAATTCACAGCTAGTAATAAAGTCTTTGAGCCGAGACCATGATCTCTTGTCAAATAACCTATGAGTAATCTTACCCAATTAAAAATATTTTGGAAAGTAACATTATAACTCCATATGCAAGATTACTAAGGTAAATAAAAACCGCATTCATAACTAATACATTGCGAACACCATCGTCCGTCCAGCTGCACGTTTCATTTAGAATTAAATGATATTTGTCTACATGACGCTCAGCTGAATGACATGTTGACAATGTGTTCTAGCACATGCAACTTATTAAGAAAATGTAGTTGGCATTATCATTCATGCATATTAGCTTAATATTAGCTTAAGTTCATCAAGACCAAAAAGCACCCCAACTTTAATAAAAAGCCTTTCAGAAAAATACGGAAAATTTCGGAAAAAAATACTTTTAGGGGATACAGTAAAAAATCACACATGTATTCTGATGCTGAACTTGATTTTGACTGAATATCAAAAGCACCATCGCTTTTATTTATTAAGAGTATTTGCATATGATATTTCACTCATACTTTAAATGCAGATGCAAAAGCAAAGCATTTTTTTTCAAAATGCAAATGCACTACATCAGGCATTTGAAAACAAATGCTGTTTTTTTAGATCGCTGCATTGCTTCTTTTAAATGCAATGGACCTGTGCAAAATCTAACAGCAAATGCAAATCCATTTGGAACGAACTCTGGTTACAATTATTTTATTATTAATTTAACAAATATCACAAATATGTGTACGATTTCCTTTTTATGTGCAACTTTAAACAAATGACCTATGAAGTTTGGACGAAGCACTGTTTTATTTAGTCCTTCGTCTTTCTAAAAAATCCTTGCTTAAATTGGTTATGAATAATACATCATAACTGAAGATGAATCCCCTACTTTTCCCAACGAAGTCATGTATTAAAATAACTTTTAATAGTTATTCCGTAAATTTATTAATTTTCCCATCTGCGGCCTAACGAATTTCCCATGTGGCTCCATTGAGAAATGTATGTCCGGCACTGTTTTAGTACATGAGTTTATTTGTGCGAATAGGCGTAAACCCTGCATAAATGTCTATGCTGTATATTAATTGGATTCTAGGAATTTAATTACGTCGTCTCTGTTACCATGGCAAATAAATTCAGGTGAGTTTTATAGAGGTTTGATACCTTTGTTCTGTCTAGCTGGCGGTTGGGTTCTGACCACAAGCTTATGGATAGATAGAGCACCACCGTCAGTATGTTTAAACAAAGGTTTGAAACAACTATTAAAATCACTCATGTATACAGGTAGCATGGCAATTAAAATCTTATAGTGATTCAGTAGTAGTTTATCTGCCGGTAAGCGAGTCTTACCAGACAATTTTTGTTTACTGGCATTTTTTAAGTGAATATGTCTCGTTGCTGTTTGTAAGGTGCACATAATATGAATTTGTTCGTTCAAATAATTTTGGTCAGATTTGAATATATGAGCACCACAACATTGGTATATTCAATAAAAAAAAGTACACATCTTCTAAAACAAAGAAACCTTATATCTCTATGAGCGATAGCGACGTCTGCAATTTTAACTTCTCTATATATATGAAATAAAGGAACATTTAAAATGCTCATTATAAAATCCTTTTATCCTGTTAAAAACACTCACAAACATGTTCTAAACACGACTGGATTTTACATTTAAGTACCTTTATGGTAATTCATTACCTTAACTTGTTCAAAGCTTAGGCTTACAATTCGGTGTCGAAATATGCTCAAGTTTTATCAAAATTCTATTAAAAACTATTATCACATAATAAAAAAAGCCGGCAAAAGGGCTGTTGCATCCCCTGTCTTGTAACTCGTCCGCCTATGCTTACTACACCGCCAAGTTGTTAAGCTGTGAGATCAGCTTGTTAGAATGATCCCATTGAAATGTTAACCCCTCTAGAAACTTATTTATCGCAAGGTAAGGAGAAGGTCCGTGAACGATCGTTGCATCCTAGCTCTGTCTACAGAGAGACCGATGTGCTCTAGGAACAGCTCAATGCTGATAAGTTAGTTTCCCCATAGACCTTGTTATGTGTCATTCTATATTAGATCCAATCATTGGCTTATTCTTGTATTTTCCGGACATGACCGTATCCCTGTTACATAACACTATCTTACCTCAAACGCTGGGATTTTTACCGAAGTTTTTATACGATGTACCACATTATAACATTATCTCGTGAAGTTTGTTTCTGATAGCTGTTCTAATAGCTGTTTGGTGTCATTTTTTTACCCATTCTGCGAGAGAAACTAACATTGTTATTAACGGGGAGTTGTTTTCACGTGAGATCTTTCAGACGAACCCGTTTCGTATATCTAATAACATTGCTAATTTGTGACAACTCTATAAATGTGCAGGCGAATAAAAACATGTACAATGACATATTCAATCACGTTTGTTGATTTGTTTGTTAGAAGTTTTATGAAGTTTATATAGGAAGTTTATACAGGAAATATATTTGGATGTACCACTTTCGCGTTTTTATTCAAAGGATTCGTTACAATTGTTTTTATTACGGCATTTCTTATTCATGGTTAATAGGGAGTGTTGTTTTTCCTTCTAGAATTCAACCGTGGCACTGTGTAAACAGGAACACAGGACTATTTATTAGAGTTCTGGCGGAGGTATGTAATCCCCGACTACATATCTAGTTAACCATGGAATCGTTATATGGGCATTTTAGACCAGATTTGAAAATATATGAAATAAATACCACGGGTGTGCATCACTTATATCTGTTAATTTTAGCCGAATATAAAAGTTTAGATCAAGGGTATACAGTAGGGGGAGTGCTTACCATCAAGTGGCGTCAATATATCTTCCAGGGTTGGGGATAACTTGCACATACACACACACACACACCACAATATGTATAAATATATATCGTCTGTATGACACATTTTAAATATATGAGTACCTGTTTGACACATTTCAAATATATATATATATATAAACCCCCCTTATATTGACGCCCCTTTTACCATCGCCAATTCACTTCTTCTATACGTGACTATTGTTCTGTGTGTGAGTAAATACAGTCCAGTAAATAAGGAGTGGCTTTATTCTAGAATTCAACCGTGACACTGTGTAAACAGGAAAAGGACTGTTTATTATAAATCTGGCGAAGGTATGTAATGTTCGATTTTACATATCTAGTTAACCATGGAATCGTAATATGGACATTTATGGCCCATTTGAAAATATATAGAGAAATTCCACTGGTATTCTATTATAATAACGATGCCATCAAACCTTGTCCGAATGGCTTTCAGATCCTGACTTTGTCCCAAACATATTGACAAGCACTGAGTTATCACAGTAGTCTTTTAAATAACATTGGTAGTATTAATTGTTAATTTTGTAAATTAAAAATGTTTTCCTTTATTTATTGTCCAACCTTTTTTTCAAATGATGTACTACTTTGTACGAAATAAATCATATATATATATATAAATAAATATATATATATTGTTACATGTATCTGTTTTATAAGGTTGCATGTATCTGTGTTGTTACGCGCAGGGTTTGTCGTAGGCATTCTGTTTCGTGTTAAGCAAGACCTCGGCGTTGCTATGGTGCCGTACTGGTTCAACCCTCGCAGAGAGTAGAGACACAGCGCTCGTTTTAGTCTGGAATGTTCGGGTCTCTTCATGCGCTTTGAGCGTGTGTGTAATGTTGTGTTCTTTGGGTTTTTCGTGAAATAGAAGTTTTTGGGCTTTGGGTGAAAAAGTTATAAATATGAGCTGTGTTTAGAACCGGCAGAGAAAAAAAATCCAGCGTACATTTTTGTTATTGTTATACTGTGTAAATGTATTGATTTAGTGTATATTAAGGGTTACGGTTGTTAGGGTTGTTCTAAGGATAAATTATAATAATTTGTTAACCAAAATCCACTGACTTTTTTATTCATTCCCCTAGACATTTCACGCTGCCTATTGTTGCGGAATCTGATTTTTTTTTATCTCCGTAACAAAATTTATACTCGTCTGGACTACGTGATCTGTTGTTATTAGGTTCCTTAACAATATATATATAAACAAACAAATTTTATCCTAATGTATAATGAATAAATAAATAAACGTAATGGGTAGGATGAAATTGATTTCAAATTCCCGTGGGGGGGGGGGGGGGGTGTCAGATACTTTGAACGCTATTTCAAGTTACCAAGGGGGAGGTGAGGGGGGAGGGGTGGGCGGGGGCTGGTTATCTGAAACGGTGGTCATCTGTTTTCGTTATTTACCATTTATTTATATATATATATATATATATATATATATATATATATATATGAATGGATGTGGTGGGGAGTAAACCGCACCCAATATCGCAAAAGCTTATATAGGTGATGTCGAAGAATTTTTTTCACTTTACAGGTTTCTCCCATAAAATAAATTAAACGTAGATTATGTTTCATGAATCTCTAAGGCCTTGGAGCTAATTATTTTCTGGATAATCTTGAACATCCTTTAGAAGATATTACTTTGTAAACCAACAAAAAATTATTTTCATCGACATCTGCACAGCGGTCATCAATAGACCTGCCGCTTTAACACCTGTCATCTTGACCTCTCCTTTCTTGGTATAAACCCTGTCCAAGATCGGTTCAACGGCTTTTATTGAAAAATATGTACTTCATTTATTGACACTACACAACACTCTACTATATCTGTATTTATAGCAATTACCTCGGAAAAGGATGTCATCCTCACAGGAAACTGATGACACAAAAATTGTGACCTTGTACTTAAAATTTTGACCCTAATGAACTGCTTACGAGAGCCTGGAAATCTCATTAGCAAAGCACTGAAATCACAGAATAATTTAGTGGCAGTATAATATTTTCTACATTTAACTGGGCTTACCATGTGGAAAGTCAAGATAGTCAAGTCTACAGCTGCATCTTGTTATTATGTTTCTCATTTGCTGTGTCAGTTAAAGCTGCTTTTCTATTGGCGCGTGATGTTTTTAAGGATACTTATAAAATATAATTATAAAAATATCAACAATAAAAATGTTATTGATTGATATTAGCCCGCTAATACCGATAGCCACACATCATGTCGCAGCACAATGCGAAACCAAGACCGATTCACGTCAAATCTGTGTCTTATTAAACTCGAGCCCGTGTATACGGAGCTCGAAACATATTAAACTTTCCAGGGAATATGCCAGAACCATTTAGATAAAAGAGAACTTTACAAAAAGTCTCGTTTGCATGTATATAGAGACGCTAGGCAACTATCAAGGACAAGGATTAATAACTGACAGCGGAGGGCAACATCGTGGTGACAGACGATAAATGTACACTGTCATTTGCAATAATCTGTGCATCATTTCAAGCAGTTATTTCATTTTGGCAGATTATAAAAGTTTTGCATTATGCTCTACCCTGGCACACAGACTTACCATCGCCAATCCACTTTTTCTATATGAGGCTATTGTACTGTGTGTAAGTAAATACAGTCCAGTAAATAGGTAGTGGCTTTATTTTATTATTCAACCGTGACACTGTGTTAATAGGAACACTGGACTTTGTTTTAATTTTTGCGGAGGTATGTAATCTCTGACTACATATCTAGTTAACCATGGAATCGTAAAATGGGCGCCTGGTTTGAAAATATATGAAATTAATTGCACGGGTGTGCTATCATAATAAAATGCCCCCGAACCTTGTCCGAACGGTCTTGGTACGTCTATTTTCAAATCTTGACTCTTCCAAACATATTGACAAGTACTTAGTAATCAAAGAAGTATAAGTGAACTACTTCTTTATACAATAAAAAGGTACTCTGACACTCGTCGACTCGGGCATACCAATATCCCATGCATTGGCTCTTTTAGGGCTGCTTTAAGAAACATAGACCACTGAACCAGACAATTATGTATATTTGAATTATATATACATAATATATATATATATATATATATATATATATATATATTTATTTATATATATATATATATCCATATGTGACGCATTGTAAGGTACTTTGTCCTCATTCGTAACATCTGCAGCGTATAAAGATACTTCCATAACAATTACAGGACAAAGATGTTTCCCATCAATAACCATCATGACGTAACATTTACATAACATAACAATAACATTTGCTGATAAGTTTTCGCAATATCACTGGAATAAGATGTCATATTCCGGATGTTTTGACAGGAAAATGGAATATTGCACAAGTAACTATTGCGTTCTTATGATGTTCTCTAGGAGACGTGGCAAGGCTTTCTAGACAGAAGATTTGACAAGGTAGAGTGGTTTGTGACAAAGTCTGTTGATAAAAGTTGTTTTTCTGGAAACCATTTTAGAAAAAAAAAATACGACCAATAAATATGAAAACGATTTTGCCGATAATTGATGCTCCAGAATTAAGGTATGATTTTTGTCATGACAGCAGATATTGTTTTAATGAGGGACTCATGGGTCTCGACGTTCTCTTAAATTTGTCTTTAAGCTTATTTTTATGAGCATTTTCTAAAATGTAGGTCATGTGACCCCGACCGTGACCTTTTGACCTAAAAATGGGAGAAATTACTATACTTTAATTTAGACAATTTTGATTTTCATTAAAAAAACATCCACCCAATCGTGACATAACTAGAACACTGGCAGATCAGAAAGGGCCCCGCAAAAGGCCCATGGACATTCAGTGCGGGCTGAGTGATGCTTGAAAAATATAATTAAGGACCTGATTGCATGTAGAGACAGGAAATTGACTCATCATAGCATTTAAAAACTGAACAAAGATGACAGATATAACATTATTTGATGATCAAACTGTAAACCTGGTAAGCGCATGAACGAGCAGGATAGTCCTGTGACCTTAACTTTTTGGCTTTTGGTGCCAAGATCAATACGTTTTTTCTCCTATTTTTAGTGATCCTTAAGTGAAGATAAAAGATTTGTGATGAAAAGTTTGGCTTAAAATGGGTCCATAATCTTTTCAAAGAAGAAGGTCATGTGACCTCGGCCTTTGACTTCATAACCCCAGAATTGATAAGGTTCTTACTTTATTGATGGGTCATATATAAGTCAAGGTACACATTTGTGGTCAAATAGTCCATGTAAACTTAATCTTTGAATTTGGGACCCCATGAACATTAAGGTCAGCTGTATATGAAAGATAGAAGGTTTAAGATGAAGTGTTCGGCTAAAAATGCGTCAACAATCTTTTTTAAAGAAGTGGGTCCTGTGACCTTGACCTTTAAACGCATGACCCAAAAATCAAGAGGATTCTTGCTTTAGTAGTGGGCCATATACAATTCAAGCTTGGAATCCATATGTTAATCCTAACTGGAGTTATCATCCGGAAACGATTTAGTGGACGGATGGACGGCTTTACAGGCTGTAAGACGGACAGATGGACGGACAGGGCGATTACTATAGGGCACCTGCTTATTCAAGCAGGGCCCCTTATAAAAACACAAATTTTCAGGGCTCCAGATAAAAGAACAGTTGAGAATTAAAGAATCTGTCTCAAAATAAAGGAAAAGAATTAATGAAATATACAGGTGGCGCCACCAGTCTTCAGGAACTTGAGAAACCTATCGTGTTAAATAAACATAGATTAAACCACACCCGAGAATCTGACATGACTTCTGTCACCTTACGGTCTTGATGGTGATTTAAAAACCCACAAGGCCACAAAGTTTTAATGAAGACTGAACATTCAATATTTTGCTTGAATAGTTATATTCCTTGTTTTAGTTGAGCCATGAATAGTGAACTTAACTAATCCAGATCATTTCAATAAAATGTAACACCACGTAACGGTGAGCCTAAAATACTAATATGATCTTGTGTTGTAGCATAGTCTTCCTGGGGAGTAACTGTTTTCATCGCTCATCATCCAGTTTCTGTGGATCGGGAATTCGCGGAAACAAATGGCCCCAACAAGTCCAAAGATCGGCAACAGAGTGTCGTTTAGCCTTCTAGTGGTGCTAACCCTTTTTGTCAATATCTACGTATTTAAAGACTACATTTCAATGCCCGACTGGAATACTATATGGAGGAATCAGTCAATTTTAAAGCTAACCATAGCTGCAATAGGTCGAACCAGAGGAAATCGCATGTTCAGTTCACTTATTTTGGCCGGAAATACTTCGAGAACGAGTTTACTTAATGTTAACAATAATGCGTTACAGAGAGAAGCCAACCACAGCTATAAAAAGGTACTATTCTGGGTCCCGTACTGTTATTCACGACATGACTGTATGCGCGACGGGAGACAGTTATTCCTAGACAGAAAATGCTCAGTGAATTTATGTGAAATAACAAATAACAGATCAGAGTATAACAACAGTCATGCTGTGGTATTCTTCATAGGAAGAATTAAATTTTTGCACCAATTTCCTAAATACCGTTTTCCCTGGCAATACTTCGTGTTTTATTTAAAGGAAGCACCGATTCTGTTTCCTAATATGTATGGATTTAACGGCATTTTTAACTTTACGCAGACATACCGTTTAGATTCCGATCTGTACGGGGCATACGGGAGGTTGATAAAGAGGAGAACGGCTGCCACAGAACGATTAATTATAAGTGATATTGCAGGTAAAACCAAGTTGATAGCTTGGTTTGTCAGTCATTGTAACACGGCGAGCAAACGTGAGAAGTACGTAGAGGAACTCCAGAAACATATTCAAGTGGACGTATATGGGAAATGTGGCAATCTGACATGCAAAGATAGGAAACTGTGTTACGTAATGTTAAACAACACTTATAAATTTTACCTATCCTTTGAAAATAGTTTGTGTAAAGATTATGTTACTGAAAAGTTATATAATATTTTAAAACTGCATGTTGTGCCAATTGTTCTTGGTGGATTTGATTATAAGAAACACCTGCCTGCGTACTCTTACATTGATATAACAGATTTTGATTCTCCGCGCCATCTGGCGGAATATCTACGTCTTTTGGATTCCAATGATACTCTCTACAAGGAGTATTTTAATTGGAAGCGGTATTATGAGGTGGATAACCAAGGTATCACTTTTTGCGATCTCTGTGAGAAGCTTCATGCAAAGAAACAGGTCGAAAGGATCCATGACGATCTTGGAGACTGGTGGAGCAGAAGGAAAGATTGTAACTACCCCAAACAATACTATTCTGGTCATGGAGACCTTTGGTGAGGAATCCTGTTCGGGTCTTCTCATCGCCCCGAATATTAGCTGATTCCATGGCACTTGCTGTGTATGGTGTATCGAGAACTCATTAAAAAAACAGAGTAAGCACAGATAAGTCATTTATGCTAATTCTGGTCGCTCTTTGGTAAAATATTCATCACAGAGTTTGCTACTGTACACATATGTATATAACAGTCAGCACTGCCGTTTTAATGTATACTAAGGTAACAATATGTTTCTCCATGCATATCATACTCCGCCATAAAAAAAGTAAATCGGAAACCAATTTATCTTGAATCAAGATACCCCACCTGAATTGCGTTTACTGAAATCGTAACAATTTAGCTATCGCTTTATAATGCATATACATATCCAAGAACTGGCTCATTGGCACTTTCTCAGACATTGCCGACTGTTATCATGTGTTAACTATCGGTGTCTCCTCTGACTGACTGTACATTACTGTAATTACTATGTAATTACTGTGACCTATATTCCACGCATGTTAACCCTCAAAGCGGATTTTCTGGGGAAAATATCTCCCTATCGTCATCACCGTTATTTGGAAAGCGTTATAGCTGGCCGGTTAAGAAAACCACTGATTTACGATCTAGAGCTAATATACGATCTAGATCTCAATTAAATCGGTACCCTTTCGGTTTTATCAGCTATCATTTATTGCCTTGGCGCTTTGTTCTTTTCCGAGGAACATCCATCCACATAGGTGTTTGGGTTAAATAGGAACTGTTAAATATTTACATTTGTGAGAGATGTCAATGAAGACTATATTTTTAATGGGGGAAGGGTTAGCATTGAAAAAAATAGGGAATGGTACAATATATTTGCATAATGTTTTTTATGCGCAATTTCATTAAAATGTGATAAAGTGTCTTCCTCCACAAAATAAAGGTAAATATGTACAGACTTTGTTTAACCTGTAATCATTGTACAGATGAATTGATTTTATTATTGATCTTTAATCTAAAGTAACGATTAATCAGTCGCAAAAAGATAAAGTCTTCAAGGAAAGTATACTTTTTCGTATGGAATATTAGAATGAACAGTGGACCATTAACTTTTGTATACTTCACTGTCACTAATGACAGGTTGATATGGTCTTCTTTCTCTTTTGCGACCTTGTTGTAATCTGACACCCAGCAGCATGTATATGAAGATTCACGGTCGCTACTGACATTTGCAATCAATAAATGTTTGTTAAAGATCTTGGGTACATTGAGTAGGGTGTCTTAATGATTCCGTCTGGACGTTTTGAAACTAAATACTCACTTTGGGTTTAGTTTCTGATGAAATCTTGACGATAACAGTATTTTTTTTTTTTGGTTAGTTGATGTGATAATGAAATGTTGTTATAGTTATTAGGAAAATAATGAACATTGCCACGTCTTGTGTATTTTCCAACATATAACTGAAACCTGTGTAGATTTAATTATTTGGCTCATTGTACTTCTCTGGCATCTTGTGGTGGCTCGTTCACGTTGATATCCAGTAGATGCCTGTTCTACTTCGCTGACATTTTGTAGGATATTCCATATACTCTTAATAAATAACCCCTCACCCCCACACTATAAGTGGGCTCGCCCATTAATGCCCGGATAATGAATCACGGCCAGTTGAGGAGAAGGGTATAAGACATTAATTGCTTTGTATAATAAATACTGTCAGATCAAAAGAAATCTTCGGGTTTTTTTCCTGGTAATATTATCTGTCCGGCCAGGTTTTTTTCACCCAAAGGTTCCAGTACATTTTCCATCCAAATTACTTGTAATTGTTAAGGTAATGGAATATCCTGTTAGTAAAATACACAGACAAAAAAAGTTTCTTTTTTTTTCGTTAACCGGGAGGAAGTGTAGGATATTCCATATACTCATAATAGATAACCCCTCACCCCCACACTATAAGTGGGCTCGCCCATTATGCCCGGATAATGAATCACGGCCAGTTGAGAGGAAGGGCATAAGATTCGGTCTCGAGTTAGCGGGCCTGGGGGTCAGTCCTCCAGGGCCTGCAGGAAGTAGCTGAGGGAGTAGCTGGGGTCCCTACGTATGTTTAAGAAATGGAGCCTGTGAAGCCAATGGTGAAGAGAGTAACCGGCCACGCTTCAAATCTTTAGTAAAGCGTATACCCGAAGCATACCCTCCGTATCTGTTGTAAAGCGTACACCCTATGCACTGACTGACAGTATATTCTGTTTTTGCATGTGAGTAATAAGCATTCTAAATTCGGACAGGTCTATTCGTGATGTTAAACTTAAATCCCTGTGTTGTATTCTATAACCTGTGGGAAAACCCTACAATATGGTGGCTGTATGCTGTGCTTCTCTGAAATCTGGGTGCCGCCGGTTGTACTTCTCTGACATCTGGTGCCGGCCTGTTGTATTTCTCTGACATCTGGTGGTGGTCTGTTTTACTTCTCTGACATCTGGTGGCTGACTGTTGTACTGCTCTGACATCTGATGGCGGCCTGTTGTACTTCTCTGACATCTGGTGGCGGTCTGTTGTAATTCTCTGACATCTGGTGGCGGTCTGTTGTACTTCTCTGACATCTGGCGGTGGTCTGTTTTACTTCTCTGACATGTGGTGGCTGACTGTTGTACTGCTCTGACATCTGGTGGCGGCGTGTTGTACTTCTCTGACATCTGGTGGCGGTCTGTTGTACTTCTCTGACATCTGGTGGCGGTCTGTTGTACTTCTCTGACATCTGGATGCCGCCTGTTGTACTTTTCTGACATCTGGTGGCGGCCTGTTGTACATCTCCAACATCTGGTGGTCACCTTTCCAGGCGCAAAAATTGGTCTGAAACCGGCAATGGCTGAAAAAGGGGGGTCGGGGTCCGTCTTCCCCTACTGGATCCGTTTCTTTAGAGCCAGTACTGATCCTGACAGAAATAAATTTGCTTGACATGACATTGGCCAGTTTCCGATCCAGTATAAGAAACAGTGGAAACATTAGTCTTTTAGTATTTCACTATATAACCGCGTGTTTTGCAAATATGTCCAACCGGATTACCATGAGAATCAAAGATTTAAAAAAAAATGCTGTATTTAAATTTTAAAACAATGCCACATCAGGTTGCTGAGGTGCCTTGTTAAGTTTGTTGCCACGAGGTGGCGCTCAGTGTCAGTATGCTATAACTTTCAGTGATAGTTTTGCTGTATTTATCACACATTAGCGACAATGCCATATGGTGGAAAGAGCTACTTTGGCGGAGGTATGAGCTCTGTGAGTGCCCCTTCTAGGTTTACTAAGTTTGTTCCGCACCTTCGAACGGCTGTTCAGCTGAGGCTACGATCCTGACTCTCAGGCCCTAGTAGCACTTACTCAAACACGAGTCTTGTTTTAATGAGTATCCAGGGTCCTTTCCCGTCTGACATAAGACATAGTCCGCCGAGCAGCTAGAGTGTGGAAATAAAGTTATATATCTAAAATCACACTTAAATTATGGGTGTGGAAACCGATCTTTTCCCCATTTCTGACAAAGCTTCATGGCCTACAAGTACAATCAACCAAACCAACCGTTGGATGTTAATGTACTTTATAACTTCCCCCACCAATTCGAGAGAAAAAAATCCATTTTTACTCAGTATTTAGTAAGCGTTCCTGCATTTATGACCACATATACACACACATTCGATGCCATGCTTGACGTCCATTGTAGTGCAGTTCCCGGATGACTGCCGTTAAGGCTGAGCAAGCCCTGTCAGTCCAATTCCTGCGAATTGAGTCGAGAATTCACAGCTAGTAATAAAGTCTTTGAGCCGAGACCATGATCTCTTGTCAAATAACCTATCTTACCCAGATAAAAATATTTTGGAAAGTAACATTATCATTCGATATGTAAGATTACTAAGGTAAATAAAAACCGCATTCATAACTATGTATTGCGAACACCATCGTCCGTCCAGCTGCACGTTTCATTTAGAATTAAATGATATTTGTCTATCACAATTTATTTTGTTCTACATTATATTACTAACCTCATATGAAAAACGATTGACCCATCGGACATGACGCTCAGCTGAATGACATGTTGACAATGTGTTCTAGCACATACAACTAATTAAGAAAATGTAGTTGGCATTATCATTCATGCATATTAGCTTAATATTAGCTTAAGTTCACCAAGACCAAAAAGCACCCCAACTTTAATAAAAAGCCTTTCAGAAAAATACGGAAAATGTCGGGAAAAAAAAATTTTGGGGGGATACACTAAAAAACACACATGTATTCTGATGCTGAACCTGATTTTGACTGAATATCAAAAGCACCATCGCTTTTATTTATTAAGAATATTTGTATATGATATTTCACTCATACTTTAAATGCAGATGCAAATGCAAAGCATTTTTTTTCAAAATGCAAATGCACTACATCAGGCATTTGTAAACAAATGCAGTTTTGTTTAGATCGCTGCATTGCTTCTTTTAAATGCAATGGACCTGTGCAAAATCTAACAGCAATCTTGGGTACATTGAGTAGGGTGTCTTAATGATTCCGTCTGGACGTTTTGAAACTAACTACTCACTTTGGGTTTAGTTTCTGATGAAATCTTGACGACAACAGTATTTTTTTTTTGGTTAGTTGATGTGATAATGAAATGTTGTTATAGTTATTAGGAAAATAATGAACATTGCCACGTCTTGTGTATTTTCCAACCTATAACTGAAACCTGTGTAGATTTAGTTATTTGGCTCATTGTACTTCTCTGGCATATTGTGGTGGCTCGTTCACGTTGATATCCAGTAGATGCCTGTTCTACTTCGCTGACATATTGTACGATATTCCATATACTCTTAATAAATAACCCCTCACCCCCACACTATAAGTGGACTCGCCCATTAATGCCCGGATAATGAATCACGGCCAGTTGATGGGAAGGGCATAAGACATTAATTGCTTTGTATAATAAATACTGTCAGATAAAAAGAATTTTTTTGGTTTTTTCCTGGTAATATTATCTGTCCGGCCGGGTTGTTTTTCACCCAAAGGTTCCAGTGCATTTTCCATCCAAATTCATTGTAATTGTTAAGGTAATGGAATATCCTGTTAGAAAAATACACAGACAAAAAAAAATTCTTATTTTTCGTTAACCGGGGAGGAACTGTAGGATATTCCATATCCTCTTAATAGATAACCCCTCACCCCCACACTATAAGTGGACTCGCCCATTATGCCCGGATAATGAATCACGGCCAGTTGAGAGGAAGGGCATAAGATTCGGTCTCGAGTTAGCGGGCCTGGGGGTCAGTCCTCCAGGGCCCGCAGGAAGTAGCTGAGGGAGTAGCTGGGGTCCCTACGTATGTTTAAGAAATGGAGCCTGTGAAGCCAATGGTGAAGAGAGTAACCGGCCACGCTTCAAATCTTTAGTAAAGCGTATACCCGAAGCATACCCTCCGTACCTGTAGTAAAGCGTACACCCTATGCACTGACTGACAGTATATTCTGTTTTTGCATGTGAGTAATAAGCATTCTAAATTCGGACAGGTGTACGTTTGATCTATTGGTGATGTTAAACTTAAATTCCTGTGTTGTATTTTATTACCTGTGGGAAAACCCTACAATATGGTGGCTGCATGCTGTACTTCTCTGACATCTGGGTGCCGCCTGTTGTACTTCTCTGACATCTGGTGGCGGCCTGTTGTACTTCTCTGACATCTGGTGGCGGTCTGTTTTACTTCTCTGACATCTGGTGGCTGACTGTTGTACTTTTCTTACATCTGGTGGCGGCCTGTTGTACTTCTCTTACATCTGGTGGCGGTCTGTTGTACTTCTCTGACATCTGGATGCCGCCTGTTGTACTTTTCTGACATCTGGTGGCGGCCATCTCTAACATCTGGTGCATGGTCACCTTTCCAGGCGCAAAAATTGGTCTGAAACCCGCAGGGGCTGAAAAAGGGGATCGGGGTCCGCCTTTCCCTACTGGATCCGTTTCGTAAGAGCCAGTACTGATCCTGACAGAAATAAAATTGCTTGACATGACATTGGCCAGTTTCCGATCCAGTATAAGAAACAGTTGAAACATTAGTCTTTTAGTATTTCACTATATAACCGGGTGTTTTGCAAATGTGTCCAACCGGATCACCATGTGAATCCAAGATTTAACCAAAAAAAATGCTGTATTTAGATTTTAAAACAATGCCACATCAGCTTGCTGAGGTGCCTTGTTAAGTTTGTTGCCACGAGGTGGCGCTCAGTGTCAGTATGCTATAACTTTCGGTGATAGTTTTGCTGTATTTATCACACATTAGCGACAATGCCATATGGTGTAAAGAGCTACTTTGGCGAAGGTATGAGCTCTCCGAGTGTTTTTTCTAGGTTTATTCAGTTTGATCCGCACCTTCTGACGGCTGTTCAGCTGAGGCTACGATCCTGACTCTCAGGCCCTAGTAGCACTTTCTCAAACACGAGTCTTGTTTTAATGAGTATCCAGGGTCCTTTCCCGTCTGACATAAGATATAGTCCGCCGAGCATCTAGAGTGACCATGTCCGTTACACCGCTCAGGCAATAACTAGGGTTTTTACGCCGCAGTTTTTGCCTCTTCGGGTACCCCCCTCTTTGCACTGAGGTCGCCAGAACTGACACGCCAGCCAGCCAGGTCCGGTCCGCCCTCGCTGACCACCCACCACCGGGGAATCCCCCAAGTAAACCCGGGAGCCTGAGCCTAGCAACCAGCCAGTAATGTCCGAGCGTCACCGGCCTACCCCTGGACTACCTTGAGTCCTGCCCTGAGCCTTGTCCCTTTCGACCAGGTACCGTGTTCGTTCGATCGGAGCCTTTTCGGGAGCCTTTGCTGGTCCCGACCGGACCCCTGGTTTTTACGTCTCGGAGCCTTGTCTCTGATCCTTTCGGGATCCCCTCAACTTTTATCCACCAAACGGCTGGCTCTTTAGGGCCTGGTTCCATACTGCCGGCAACAGGCTGGCCTACTCTTCTATCGAAAAACAGTATGGGGTCTTTTACGTGCCCATCTCCTTCTGGACACGGGACCGCCATTTTACGTCCTCATCCGATGGACGGCCCGTATTTTACTTTTGCAGTCGGGCGCTGCAGAGCCCGGAGCCTTTCTACCCCTCCCCCACTTTCTCTAGTGGGGTGATGATACTGGGGTTCCGTTTGCCACTGATTTTTTGCCAGTCGAGCCTCATTTTGAGGTCTTTATAGAACTTCTCTTGCTTCACCTTTTCGACATAGCCTTTGCTCAACCTTAGAATGTGGTCTTTCACATATTCTATTTCTGCCTTCTCGTGAAGCACAGATACTCGGGTTCGGGGCGGGAGTCTCAAGGCCGTCCTTAAGGCTCTGTTTTGAAGCCGTTGAAGTGTCTTAATGTGGTGCTCTTTGGCTGAGATCAGGGCTATGCAGCCGTACATCATAACCGGTCTGATCCAGGCTTTATAAAGATATATCAAACTTTGGGTTGACATGCCCCCTGTCCCTGCTTTTAGCACTCTTAAGCAGTTTAGTCTCGCTTTGACCCTCTGTTCGATATCCCTTATATGAGCCGCCCATGTGAGTCTCTTATCAACCGTCAGCCCAAGGAATTTTACCTGGTCTGTGAATTGAATTGGTTCCCCGGCCAATTTCAGTTCTGGCGCTTTGCTGGCCTTACTGCCTTTCAGGTGCCTACCGAACTTGCAAGCCTGCGTTTTTGTCGCATTGACTCTTACCCGCCATCTGGCGCACCACTTGGTCACTTCATCTAGACCTGCCTGTAGCCTGGGTACTGCTCTCTTGCTATGTGTCCATAGCGCAGTATCATCCGCAAATTGGCTCGTCGCCCCCGTGCGGACTCTCCCTTTCTCGGACAGGCTAGGCATGTCGTTGACGTATATAACGTAGAGCAGCGGGCTGAGAGCTGAGCCCTGTGGTGTGCCAGCAGCAGGTTCGATCTCGTGCGACTTAGCGTCACCTACTCTGACCCATAGCTTCCTATCTCTTAGGAAGGATGAGAGGATCCTCACGATGCGGGCCGACAGTTTAGCCTGCTTTGCGATTTTGTACCTCAGACCATCCCGCCATACTGCGTCGAAGGCTTTCTCGACGTCTAGGAATACACCTATAGTATCACAAGATCGCTGCAGGCATTGCCCTACCGCCTGTGTCAGCCTGAATAGTTGGTCATTCGTTGACCTGCCTTCACGGAACCCGCTCTGATTCGGGTTAAAGTACCCCGCTTTCTCCAGGTGTCCACTGATCCTGCCAGCTATTATCCGTTCCAGCACTTTTCCTAGAATTGGCAGTAGACTGATGGGTCGGTAGCTTTTCGGTAGCGAGCGATCTTTTCCCGGCTTCGGGATCATGATCACGCTAGCTCTTTTCCATGCCCTCGGGAAGTACCCCAGTTTTAGACACGCATTGAACACTATCGTGAGCGCTTCCAGCCCTTCCTCCGGCAGTTTGATCAGAACTTCCTGCTGACTTCCGCTTTTGTGATCGCTCTCAATAGCGGCTCATCCTCTGCTATTTGAGCGTAGCAGCTCTCCACCTTTGCCAGAGGTTAGTAAAACTCTTTTTCGCCTTGCCTTACATACTGATCAACCTCCTTCTGTGTTCGGTCATCGAACTGGGGTCCCGTCGGGACCTGATGTATGTTCCGGAGCGTCTCCGCGAACAAGTCAGCCTTGTCCTTTTCCGTACTAGCCACCGAACCCATCGGGCCTATTAGGTCAGTCGTTCCGACCAATGGCTTGTTCAGCGAGCCAGTATACTGGTGGACCTTTCGCCAGAATTCACCCACGGATATTCTGTGGTCCATACTACTCGTGAACTTATACCATTCTGCCTTTTTCTGGGCTTTGATTGCATATTTCACCTTCCGACTAATAGCGTTGTATTGCCGAGCAGCTAGAGTGTGGAAATAAAGTTATATATCTAAAATCACACTTAAATTATGGGTGTGGAAACCGATCTTTTCCCCATTTCTGACTAAGCTTCATGGCCTACAAGTACAATCAACCAAACCAAGCGTTGGAAAGGTAATGTACTTTATAACTTCCCCCACCAATTCAAGAGAAAAAAAATCCATTTTTACTCAGTCTTTAGTAAGTGTCCCTGCATTTATGACCACATAGACACACACATTCGATGCAATGCTTGACGTCCATTGTAGTGCAGTTCCCGGATGACTGCCGTTAGGGCTGAGTAAGCCCTGTCAGTCCAATTCCTTCGAATTGAGTCGAGAATTCACAGCTAGTAATAAAGTCTTTGAGCCGAGATCATGATCTCTTGTCAAATAACCTATGAGTAATCTTACCCAGTTGAAAATATTTTGGAAAGTAACATTATCACTCGATATGCAAGATTACTAAGGTAAATAAAGACCGCATTCTTGACTAATACATTGCGAACACCATCGCCCGTCCAGCTGCACGTTTCATTTAGAATTAAATGATATTTGTCTGTCACAATTTATTTTGTTCCACATTTTATTACTTACCTCATATGAAAAACGAGTGACCCATCGGACATGACACTCAGCTGAATGACATGTTGACAATGTGTTCTAGCCTTTCCTGAGGAATCTAGCAATTTGTGTGTAATTTTCATTATTTCCGGGATGCTCCGTCATCCCCGTAACTTGGAGAATAAAGTTCACAGTGACATAATTTCATATTTTTAGAACATTAAGGAACTCTCAGGATGCAGAGGTTTATGATTCTAGCTTTTACGAGTACGCTTTGTGCCTTGTTGACAGACTTAGTGTTCTAAAAAATACGGGTAAAAATTAATAAAATTTAAGAGAATGCAGGTGGCGCCACCATCCATGCCCAGTAGCTAAGGTTCATCAAGACCCTTAAGTACACCGTATTTTATGATAATCCTTCAAGCCGTTCCTGAGGAATCTGGCAAATAGTGTGTATTTATTAATTTTTCGGGTGAGGGGTAAACTTCCTGAGGGATCTGGAGGGATTTGTACATGGTTATCGGACAGACAGACATGAAAACAGACAAACAGACAGACTGACGACGGATAACAGAGTGATTGCTATAGCTCAGATGACTTTCAGTCAGCTGAGCTATAAAAGCATTTTTTATTTTCCACATAATTTAATGTTACATGAGAGGTTTGACCCCAAATATCAATATTACATCATACCCACTGGAGCCCCAGACAAAGCAAAATTCTTAACAATTGAAAAACTACATTGTTTTACAGAGCTGCCCTGTCCTTATACCGGCACAAATGACACATGACTTGTTTGTATGGAGGTTGTTACGATCTTTCAGTAATAGCGGGGAATAAGAATAATTGCGTATATGATTTATATTGGGATTCTTTATGATCACGATGAAAAATGATTTATGTTTCGTCGTGCGTCACATTTTTCAAACAGTAGGCGCGAGAATATATATATATATATATATATATATATATATATATATATATATATATATAAACACCAAAATTAAATGATCCATTTTTTTTAAACATTGCATAAAATTTTGGACATAAGTATGTTTAGGTCACAATAAACTTTATCATTTTTTTATCATTACTGCAAGGGAAGCATACATTTCACAAATCAGAATTACACTTGATGTACATGAGTGACTCCAACTTTTTTCTGAGTCTCCAACTTTTTTGGTGGGATGATTTTTTAGCTGTAGAGAAAATCCTTACTGCTGGTATATAGAATAGCTTACCTTACTTTTAATGAACAGATAAGCTCAACCCCGAGCCAAGTCTAAACACACCTGCCAGTGCCACCACGCTAGCTTTGCTTGCCCCAGTGTGCAAACCCAATATACCTGCCTAAGTGGCAATTAAGTTCAGGAGGCAAGTTTTGCTAAGTTGACATCAAACAAGATGTGTATACATTTACATAAATGTGTTTTAATTTTTATTTATTTATTCCAACCTTCAACTAATACAGGGGAGTAAATAAATATCGGAAAAAAAAGTACTTTTAGGGAATACACTAAAAAATCACACATGTATTCTGATGCTGAACTTGGTTTTGACTGAATATCAAAAGCACCATCGCTTTTATTTATTAAGAATATTTGTATATGATATTTCACTCATACTTTAAATGCAAATGCAAATGCCAAGCATTTTTTTACCAAATGCAAATGCAAATGCATGCAAAGCATTTTTTTCCAAAATGCAAATGCACTACATCAGGCATTTGAAAGCAAATGCTGTTTTTTTAGATCGCTGCATTGCTTCTTTTAAATGCAATGGACCTGTGCAAAATCTAACAGCAAGTGCAAATCCATTTGGTACGAACTCTGGTTACAATCATTTTATTATTACAATTAACAAATATCACAAAAATATGTACGATTTCCTTTTTATGTGCAACTTTAAACAAATGACCTATGAAGATGGGACGAAGCACTGTTTTATTTAGTCCTTCGTCTTTCTAAAATGATCCTTGCTTAAATTGGTTATGAATAATACATCATAACTGAAGATGAATCCCCTACGTTTCCCAAGGAAGTCATGTATGAAAATAACTTTTAATATTTATTCCGTAAATCTATTAATTTCCCCTACTGCGGCCTAACAAATTTCCCATGTGGCTCCATTGAGAAATGTATGTCCAGTACTGTTTTAGTGCATGAGTTTATTTGTGCGAATAGGCGTAAACCCTGCATAAATGTCTATGCTGTACTTTAATTGGATTCTAGGAATTTAATTACGTCGTCTCTGTTACCATGGCAAATAAATCCAGGTGAGTTTTATAGAGGTTTGATACTTTTGTTCCGTCTAGCTGGTGGTTGGGTTCCGACCACAAACTTATGGATGAATAGAACACCACCGTCAGTATGTTTAAACAAAGGTATCAAACAACTATTAAAATCACTCATGTATACAGGTAGCATGGCAATTAAAATCTTATAATGATTCAGTAGTAGTTTATCTGCCGGTAAGTGAGTCTTATCAGACAATTTTTGTTAACTGGCAAAGTGATTTGTCTCGTTGCTGTTTGTAGGGTGCACATAATATGAATTTGTTCGTTCAAATAATTTTGGTCAGATTTGAATATATGAGCACCACAACATTGGTATATTCCAACATAAAAGTACACATCCTCTAAAACAAAGAAACCTTATATCTCTATGAGCGATAGCGACGTCTGCAATTTTAATACAACTTGCCTAATTCTCTATATTTATAAAATGAAGGAATATTTAAAATGCTCTTTAGGAAACCTCTGATCCTGTTAAACACATGTATATACATATTGTGGTGTGTGTGTGTGCAAGTCATCTCCCACCCTGGAAGATAAATTGACGCCACTGGATGGTAAGTACTCCCCCTATTGTATACCCTTGATGTAAACTTTTATATTCAGCTAAAATTAACAGATTGAAGTGATGCACACCCGTGGTATTTATTTCATATATTTTCAAATCCGGTCTAAAATGCCCATATAACGATTCCATGGTTAACTAGATATGTAGTCGGGGATTACATACCTCCGCCAGAACTCTAATAAACAGTCCTGTGTTCCTGTTTACACAGTGCCATGGTTATATTCTAGAAGAAAAAAGACTCCCTATTTACCATGAATAAGAAATGCCGTAATAAACAATTGTAACGAATCCTTTGAATAAAAACGCGAAAGTTGTACCTTCAAATATATTTCCTATATAAACTTCATAAAACTTCTAACAAACAAATCAACAAACTTGATTGAATGTGTCATTGTTCATCTTTTTATTCGCCTGCACATTTATAGAGTTGTCACAAATTAGCAATGTTATTCGATATACGAAACAGGTTCGTCTGAAAGATCTCACGTGAAAACAACTCCCGTCAATAACAATGTTAGTTTCTCTCCCAGAATGGGTAAAAAATGACACCAAACAGCTATTAGAACAGCTATCAGAAACAAACTTCACGAGATAATGTTATAAAATGGTACATCGTATAAAACAACTTCGGTAAAAATCCCAACGTTTGAGGTAAGATAGTGTTATGTAACAGGGATACGGTCATGTCCGGAAAACACACGAATAAGTCAATAATTGGATCAAATATAGTTTGACACATAACAAGGTCTATGGGGAAACTAACCAATCAGCATAGAGCTGTTCCTGGAGCATATCGGTCTCTGTAGACAGAGCTAGGATGCAAGGATCGTTCACGGACCTTGTCCTTACCTTGCGATAAATAAGTTTCAGTTTCTAGAGGGGTTAACATTTCAATGGGATCATTCCAACAAGCTGATCTCACAGCTTAACAACTTGGCGGTGTAGTAAGCATAGGCGGACGAGTTACAAGACAGGGGATGCAACAGCCCTTTTGCCGTTTTTTTTTTTATTATGTGATAATAGTTTTTAATAGAATTTTGATAATAACTTGAGCATATTTCGACAACGAATTGTGGGCCTGAGCTTTGAACAAGTTAAGGTAATGAATTACAATAAAGGTACTTAAATTTAAAATCCGGTCGTGTTTAGAACATGTTTGTGAATGTTTTTAACAGGATCAGAGGTTTTCTAAAGAGCATTTTAAATATTCCTTCATTTTATAAATTTAGAGAATTAGGCAAGTTGTATTAAAATTGCAGACGTCGCTATCGCTCATAGAGATATAAGGTTTCTTTGTTTTAGAGGATGTGTACTTTTATGTTGGAATATACCAATGTTGTGGTGCTCATATATTCAAATCTGACCAAAATTATTTGAACGAACAAATTCATATTATGTGCACCCTACAAACAGCAACGAGACAAATCACTTTGCCAGTTAACAAAAATTGTCTGATAAGACTCACTTACCGGCAGATAAACTACTACTGAATCATTATAAGATTTTAATTGCCATGCTACCTGTATACATGAGTGATTTTAATAGTTGTTTGATACCTTTGTTTAAACATACTGACGGTGGTGTTCTATTCATCCATAAGTTTGTGGTCGGAACCCAACCACCAGCTAGACGGAACAAAGGTATCAAACCTCTGTAAAACACACCTGGATTTATTTGCTATGGTAACAGAGACGACGTAATTAAATTCCTAGAATCCAATTAAAATACAGCATAGACATTTATGCAGGGTTTACGCCTATTCGCACAAATAAACTCATGCACTAAAACAGTACTGGACATACATTTCTCAATGGAGCCACATGGGAAATTTATTAGGCCGCAATAGGGGAAATTAAATGATTTACGGAATAAATATTAAAAGTTATTTTCATACATGACTTCCTTGGGAAACGTAGGGGATTCATCTTCAGTTATGATGTATTATTCATAACCAATTTAAGCAAGGATTATTTTAGAAAGACGAAGGACTAAATAAAACAGTGCTTCGTCCCATCTTCATAGGTCATTTGTTTAAAGTTGCACATAAAAAGGAAATCGTACATATTTTTGTGATATTTGTTAATTGTAATAATAAAATGATTGTAACCAGAGTTCGTACCAAATGGATTTGCACTTGCTGTTAGATTTTGCACAGGTCCATTGCATTTAAAAGAAGCAATGCAGCGATCTAAAAAAACAGCATTTGCTTTCAAATGCCTGATGTAGTGCATTTGCATTTTGGAAAAAAATGCTTTGCATGCATTTGCATTTGCATTTGGTAAAAAAAATGCTTGGCATTTGCATTTGCATTTAAAGTATGAGTGAAATATCATATACAAATATTCTTAATAAATAAAAGCGATGGTGCTTTTGATATTCAGTCAAAACCAAGTTCAGCATCAGAATACATGTGTGATTTTTTCGTGTATTCCCTAAAAGTACTTTTTTTCCGATATTTATTTACTCCCCTGTATTAGTTGAAGGTTGGAATAAATAAATAAAAATTAAAACACATTTATGTAAATGTATACACATCTTGTTTGATGTCAACTTAGCAAAACTTGCCTCCTGAACTTAATTGCCACTTGGGCAGGTATATTGGGTTTGCACACTGGGGCAAGCAAAGCTAGCGTGGTGGCACTGGCAGGTGTGTTTAGACTTGGCTCGGGGTTGAGCTTATCTGTTCATTAAAAGTAAGGTAAGCTATTCTATATACCAGCAGTAAGGATTTTCTCTACAGCTAAAAAATCATCCCACCAAAAAAGTTGGAGACTCAGAAAAAAGTTGGAGTCACTCATGTTCATCAAGTGTAATTCTGATTTGTGCTTCCCTTGCAGTAATGATAAAAAAATGATAAAGTTTATTGTGACCTAAACATACTTATGTCCAAAATTTTATGCAATGTTTAAAAAAAATGGATCATTTAATTTTGGTATATATATATATATATATATATATATATATATATATATATATATATATATATATATATATTCTCGCGCCTACTGTTTGAAAAATGTGACGCACGACGAAACATAAATCTTTTTTCATCGTGATCATAAAGAATCCCAATATAAATCATATACGCACATATTCTTATTCCCCCCTATTACTGAAAGATCGTAACAACCTCCATACAAACAAGTCATGTGTCATTTGTGCCGGTATAAGGACAGGGCAGCTCTGTAAAACAATGTAGTTTTTTCAATTGTTAAGAATTTTGCTTTGTCTGGGGCTCCAGTGGGTATGATGTAATATTGATATTTGGGGTCAAACCTCTCATGTAACATTAAATTATGTGGAAAATAAAAAATGCTTTTATAGCTCAGCTGACTGAAAGTCATCTGAGCTATAGCAATCACTCTGTTATCCCTCGTCCGTCTGTCTGTTTGTCTGTTTTCATGTCTGTCTGTCCGATAACCATGTACAAATCCCTCCAGATCCCTCAGGAAGTTTACCCCCACACCCGAAAAATTAATAAATACACACTATTTGCCAGATTCCTCAGGAACGGCTTGAAGGATTATCATAAAATACGGTGTACTTAAGGGTCTTGATGAACCTTAGCTACTGGGCATGGATGGTGGCGCCACCTGCATTCTCTTAAATTTTACTAATTTTTACCCGTATTTTTTAGAACACTAAGTCTGTCAACAAGGCACAAAGCGTACTCGTAAAAGCTAGAATCATAAATCTCTGCATCCTGAGAGTTCCTTAATGTTCTAAAAATATGAAATTATGTCACTGTGAACTTTATTCTCCAAGTTACGGGGATGACGGAGCATCCCGGAAATAATGAAAATTACACACAAATTGCTAGATTCCTCAGGAAAGGCTAGAACACATTGTCAACATGTCATTCAGCTGAGTGTCATGTCCGATGGGTTACTCGTTTTTCATATAAGGTAAGTAATAAAATGTGGAACAAAATAAATTGTGACAGACAAATATCATTTAATTCTAAATGAAACGTGCAGCTGGACGGACGATGGTGTTCGCAATGTATTAGTCAAGAATGCGGTCTTTATTTACCTTAGTAATCTTGCATATCGAGTGATAATGTTACTTTCCAAAATATTTTCAACTGGGTAAGATTACTCATAGGTTATTTGACAAGAGATCATGATCTCGGCTCAAAGACTTTATTACTAGCTGTGAATTCTCGACTCAATTCGAAGGAATTGGACTGACAGGGCTTACTCAGCCTTAACGGCAGTCATCCGGGAACTGCACTACAATGGACGTCAAGCATTGCATCGAATGTGTGTGTCTATGTGGTCATAAATGCAGGGACACTTACTAAAGACTGAGTAAAAATGGATTTTTTTTCTCTTGAATTGGTGGGGGAAGTTATAAAGTACATTACCTTTCCAACATTTGGTTTGGTTGATTGTACTTGTAGGCCATGAAGCTTAGTCAGAAATGGGGAAAAGATCGGTTTCCACACCCATAATTTAAGTGTGATTTTAGATATATATAACTTTATTTCCACACTCTAGCTGCTCGGCAATACAACGCTATTAGTCGGAAGGTGAAATATGCAATCAAAGCCCAGAAAAAGGCAGAATGGTATAAGTTCACGAGTAGTATGGACCACAGAATATCCGTGGGTGAATTCTGGCGAAAGGTCCACCAGTATACTGGCTCGCTGAACAAGCCATTGGTCGGAACGACTGACCTAATAGGCCCGATGGGTTCGGTGGCTAGTACGGAAAAGGACAAGGCTGACTTGTTCGCGGAGACGCTCCGGAACATACATCAGGTCCCGACGGGACCCCAGTTCGATGACCGAACACAGAAGGAGGTTGATCAGTATGTAAGGCAAGGCGAAAAAGAGTTATACTAACCTCTGGCAAAGGTGGAGAGCTGCTACGCTCAAATAGCAGAGGATGAGCCGCTATTGAGAGCGATCACAAAAGCGGAAGTCAGCAGGAAGCTGATAAAACTCAAAAGCAGGAAAGCCCCGGGGGAGGACGGCCTCACCAGGGAAGTACTGATCAAACTGCCGGAGGAAGGGCTGGAAGCGCTCACGATAGTGTTCAATGCGTGTCTAAAACTGGGGTACTTCCCGAGGGCATGGAAAAGAGCTAGCGTGATCATGATCCCGAAGCCGGGAAAAGATCGCTCGCTACCGAAAAGCTACCGACCCATCAGTCTACTGCCAATTCTAGGAAAAGTGCTGGAACGGATAATAGCTGGCAGGATCAGTGGACACCTGGAGAAAGCGGGGTACTTTAACCCGAATCAGAGCGGGTTCCGTGAAGGCAGGTCAACGAATGACCAACTATTCAGGCTGACACAGGCGGTAGGGCAATGCCTGCAGCGATCTTGTGATACTATAGGTGTATTCCTAGACGTCGAGAAAGCCTTCGACGCAGTATGGCGGGATGGTCTAAGGTACAAAATCGCAACGCAGGCTAAACTACCGGCCCGCATCGTGAGGATCCTCTCATCCTTCCTAAGAGATAGGAAGCTATGGGTCAGAGTAGGTGACGCTAAGTCGCACGAGATCGAACCTGCTGCTGGCACACCACAGGGCTCAGCTCTCAGCCCGCTGCTCTACGTCATATACGTCAACGACATGCCTAGCCTGTCCGAGAAAGGGAGAGTCCGCACGGGGGCGACGAGCCAATTTGCGGATGATACTGCGCTATGGACACAGAGCAGTACCCAGGCTACAGGCAGGTCTAGATGAAGTGACCAAGTGGTGCGCCAGATGGCGGGTAAGAGTCAATGCGACAAAAACGCAGGCTTGCAAGTTCGGTAGGCACCTGAAAGGCAGTAAGGCCAGCAAAGCGCCAGAACTGAAATTGGCCGGGGAACCAATTCAATTCACAGACCAGGTAAAATTCCTGGGGCTGACGGTTGATAAGAGACTCACATGGGCGGCTCATATAAGGGATATCGAACAGAGGGTCAAAGCGAGACTAAACTGCTTAAGAGTGCTAAAAGCAGGGACAGGGGGCATGTCAACCAAAAGTTTGATATATCTTTATAAAGCCTGGATCAGACCGGTTATGATGTACGGCTGCATAGCCCTGATCTCAGCCAAAGAGCACCACATTTAGACACTTCAACGGCTTCAAAACAGAGCCTTAAGGACGGCCTTGAGACTCCCGCCCCGAACCCGAGTATCTGTGCTTCACGAGAAGGCAGAAATAGAATATGTGAAAGACCACATTCTAAGGTTGAGCAAAGGCTATGTCGAAAAGGTGAAGCAAGAGAAGTTCTATAAAGACCTCAAAATGAGGCTCGACTGGCAAAAAATCAGTGGCAAACGGAACCCCAGTATCATCACCCCACTAGAGAAAGTGGGGGAGGGGTAGAAAGGCTCCGGGCTCTGCAGCGCCCGACTGCAAAAGTAAAATACGGGCCGTCCATCGGATGAGGACGTAAAATGGCGGTCCCGTGTCCAGAAGGGGATGGGCACGTAAAAGACCCCATACTGTTTTTCGATAGAAGAGTAGGCCAGCCTGTTGCCGGCAGTATGGAACCAGGCCCTAAAGAGCCAGCCGTTTGGTGGATAAAAGTTGAGGGGATCCCGAAATGATCAGAGACAAGGCTCCGAGACGTAAAAACCAGGGGTCCGGTCAGGACCAGCAGGGACAAGGCTCAAGCATGAAGGCACAAGAACCAGCAAAGGCTCCCGAAAAGGCTCCGATCGAGCGAACACGGTACCTGGTCGAAAGGGACAAGGCTCAGGGCAGGACTCAAGGTAGTCCAGGGGTAGGCCGGTGACGCTCGGACATTACTGGCTGGTTGCTAGGCTCAGGCTCCCGGGTTTACTTGGGGGATTCCCCGGTGGTGGGTGGTCAGCGAGGGCGGGCCGGACCTGGCTGGCTGGCGTGTCAGTTCTGGCGACCTCAGTGCAAAGAGGGGGGTACCCGAAGAGGCAAAAACTGCGGCGTAAAAACCCTAGTTATTGCCTGAGCGGTGTAACGGACATGGTCACTCTAGCTGCTCGGCGGACTATATCTTATGTCAGACGGGAAAGGACCCTGGATACTCATTAAAACAAGACTCGTGTTTGAGTAAGTGCTACTAGGGCCTGAGAGTCAGGATCGTAGCCTCAGCTGAACAGCCGTCAGAAGGTGCGGATCAAACTGAATAAACCTAGAAAAAAACACTCGGAGAGCTCATACCTTCGCCAAAGTAGCTCTTTACACCATATGGCATTGTCGCTAATGTGTGATAAATACAGCAAAACTATCACCGAAAGTTATAGCATACTGACACTGAGCGCCACCTCGTGGCAACAAACTTAACAAGGCACCTCAGCAACCTGATGTGGCATTGTTTTAAAATCTAAATACAGCATTTCTTTTTTTGTTAAATCTTGGATTCACATGGTGATCCGGTTGGACACATTTGCAAAACACCCGGTTATATAGTGAAATACTAAAAGACTAATGTTTCAACTGTTTCTTATACTGGATCGGAAACTGGCAAATGTCATGTCAAGCAAATTTATTTCTGTCAGGATCAGTACTGGCTCTTACGAAACGGATCCAGTAGGGAAAGGCGGACCCCGATCCCCCTTTTTCAGCCCCTGCGGGTTTCAGACCAATTTTTGCGCCTGGAAAGGTGACCATGCACCAGATGTTAGAGATGGCCGCCACCAGATGTCAGAAAAGTACAACAGGCGGCATCCAGATGTCAGAGAAGTACAACAGATCGCCACCAGATGTCAGAGAAGTACAACAGGCCGCCACCAGATGTCAGAAAAGTACAACAGTCAGCCACCAGATGTCAGAGAAGTAAAACAGACCGCCACCAGATGTCAGAGAAGTACAACAGGCCGCCACCAGATGTCAGAGAAGTACAACAGGCGGCACCCAGATGTCAGAGAAGTACAGCATGCAGCCACCATATTGTAGGGTTTTCCCACAGGTAATAAAATACAACACAGGAATTTAAGTTTAACATCACCAATAGATCAAACGTACACCTGTCCGAATTTAGAATGCTTATTACTCACATGCAAAAACAGAATATACTGTTAGTCAGTGCATAGGGTGTACGCTTTATACAGATACGGAGGGTATGCTTCGGGTATACGCTTTACTAAAGATTTGAAGCGTGGCCGGTTACTCTCTTCACCATTGGCTTCACAGGCTCCATTTCTTAAACATACGTAGGGACCCCAGCTACTCCCTCAGCTACTTCCTGCGGGCCCTGGAGGACTCACCCCAGGCCCGCTAACTCGAGACCGAATCTTATGCCCTTCCTCTCAACTGGCCGTGATTCATTATCCGGGCATAATGGGCGAGTCCACTTATAGTGTGGGGGTGAGGGGTTATCTATTAAGAGGATATGGAATATCCCACAGTTCCTCCCCGGTTAACGAAAAATAAGAATTTTTTTTTGTCTGTGTATTTTTCTAACAGGATATTCCATTACCTTAACAATTACAATGAATTTGGATGGAAAATGCACTGGAACCTTTGGGTGAAAAACAACCCGGCCGGACAGATAATATTACCAGGAAAAAAACCAAAAAAATTCTTTTGATCTGACAGTATTTATTATACAAAGCAATTAATGTCTTATGCCCTTCCCATCAACTGGCCGTGATTCATTATCCGGGCATTAATGGGCGAGTCCACTTATAGTGTGGGGGTGAGGGGTTATTTATTAAGAGTATATGGAATATCGTACAATATGTCAGCGAAGTAGAACAGGCATCTACTGGATATCAACGTGAACGAGCCACCACAATATGCCAGAGAAGTACAATGAGCCAAATAACTAAATCTACACAGGTTTCAGTTATAGGTTGGAAAATACACAAGACGTGGCAATGTTCATTATTTTCCTAATAACTATAACAACATTTCATTATCACATCAACTATACAAAAAAAACAAATACTGTTATCGTCAAGATTTCATCAGAAACTGAACCCAAAGTGAGTATTTAGTTCCAAAACGTCCAGACGGAATCATTAAGACACCCTACTCAATGTACCAAAGATTGCTGTTAGATTTTGCACAGGTCCATTGCATTTAAAAGAAGCAATGCAGCGATCTAAAAAAAAACTGCATTTGTTTTCAAATGCCTGATGTAGTGCATTTGCATTTTGAAAAAAAATGCTTTGCATTTGCATCTGCATTTAAAGTATGAGTGAAATATCATATACAAATATTCTTAATAAATAAAAGCGATGGTGCTTTTGATATTCAGTCAAAATCAAGTTCAGCATCAGAATACATGTGTGATTTTTTAGTGTATCCCTTAAAAGTATTTTTTTCCGAAATTTTCCGTATTTTTCTGAAAGGCTTTTTATTAAAGTTGGGGTACTTTTTGGTCTTGATGAACTTAAGCTAATATTAAGCTAATATGCATGAATGATAATGCCAACTACATTTTCTTAATTAGTTGCATGTGCTAGAACACATTGTCAACATGTCATTCAGCTGAGCATCATGTCCGATGGGTCAGTCGTTTTTCATATGAGGTTAGTAATATAATGTAGAACAAAATAAATTGTGATAGACAAATATCATTTAATTCTAAATGAAACGTGCAGCTGGACGGACGATGGTGTTCGCAATACATAGTTATGAATGCGGTTTTTATTTACCTTAGTAATCTTGCATATCGAGTGATAATGTTACTTTCCAAAATATTTTTAACTGGGTAAGATAGGTTATTTGACAAGAGATCATGGTCTCGGCTCAAAGACTTTATTACTAGCTGTGAATTCTCGACTCAATTCGCAGGAATTGGACTGACAGGGCTTACTCAGCCTGAAGGGCAGTCATCCGGGAACTGCACTACAATGGACGTCAAGCATTGCATCGAATGTGTGTGTATATGTGGTCATAAATGCAGGGACGCTTACTAAATACTGAGTAAAAATGGTTTTTTTTCTCTCGAATTGGTGGGGGAAGTTATAAAGTACATTAACATCCAACGGTTGGTTTGGTTGATTGTACTTGTAGGCCATGAGGCTTTGTCAGAAATGGGGAAAAGATCGGTTTCCACACCCATAATTTAAGTGTGATTTTAGATATATAACTTTATTTCCACACTCTAGCTGCTCGGCGGACTGTCTTATGTCAGACGGGAAAGGACCCTGGATAATCTTTAAAACAAGACTCGTGTTTGAGTAAGTGCTACTAGGGCCTGAGAGTCAGGATCGTAGCCTCAGCTGAACAGCCGTTCGAAGGTGCGGAACAAACTTAGTAAACCTAGAAAAGGCACTCAGAGAGCTCATACCTCCGCCAAAGTAGCTCTTTACACCATATGGCATTGTCGCTAATTTGTGATAAATACAGCAAAACTATCACTGAAAGTAATAGCATACTGACACTGAGCGCCACCTCGTGGCAACAAACTTAACAAGGCACCTCAGCAACCTGATGTGGCATTGTTTTAAAATTTAAATACAGCATTTTTTTTTTAATCTTTGGTTCTCATGGTAATCCGGTTGGGCATATTTACAAAACACGCGGTTATATAGTGAAATACTAAAAGACTAATGTTTCAACTGTTTCTTATACTGGATCGGAAACTGGCCAATGTCATGTCAAGCAAATTTATTTCTGTCAGGATCAGTACTGGCTCTAAAGAAACGGATCCAGTAGGGGAAGACGGGCCCCGACCCCCCTTTTTCAGCCATTGCCGGTTTCAGACCAATTTTTGCGCCTGGAAAGGTGACTACCAGATGTTAGAGATGTACAACAGGCCGCCACCAGATGTCAGAAAAGTACAACAGGCGGCATCCAGATGTCAGAGAAGTACAACAGACCGCCACCAGATGTCAGAGAAGTACAACAGACCGCCACCATTAAGGTCACGTGGTCCTATTTGTTTACATGACCTGGGGTCACCAAGCCCTGAACCTGAAGGAGAGTAGTAAATGGTCTGGCTTTCTCTGGTTGGCTCTAGCCATCATGTGCTGGAGCATCAAAAACACCCCATTGTTTGATTTTTAAGTATGTTAAGCATAATTTCCAATAAAATTGACAGTATTGGTCAATTTTTTAAAAATCTTTGGCCAATCAAAGAGATGTTGTCCAAATGCTTGTTTGGGACTGCTTGGTGGGGTATTTTGGGCTTCACTGCATTCGGGCCAGGATGGTTAAAAAATGAGATACACAAGCCCCCTTTTTCTTGGTCTTGTTTGACTGGAGAAACAACAAATTCTCAGGTAAAAAAAAGTTTAATATCAGAATTTATTTTGAAAATTATTTTAAAGAGGCCCAAACCTCAGGTGTTTTATAGATGTTATATAGGGAAAATAAATACAGCCACGTGTCCACCAGATGTCAGAGAAGTACAACAGGCCGCCACCAGATGTCAGAGCAGTACAACAGTCAGCCACCAGATGTCAGAGAAGTAAAACAGACCGCCACCAGATGTCAGAGAAGTACAACAGACCGCCACCAGATGTCAGAGAAGTACAACAGACCGCCACCAGATGTCAGAGAAGTACAACAGGCCGCCACCAGATGTCAGAGAAATACAACAGGCCGGCACCAGATGTCAGAGAAGTACAACCGGCGGCACCCAGATGTCAGAGAAGCACAGCATGCAGCCACCATATTGTAGGGTTTTCCCACAGGTTATAGAATACAACACAGGGATTTAAGTTTAACATCACGAATAGACCTGTCCGAATTTAGAATGCTTATTACTCACATGCAAAAACAGAATATACTGTCAGTCAGTGCATAGGGTGTACGCTTTACTACAGATACGGAGGGTATGCTTCGGGTATACGCTTTACTAAAGATTTGAAGCGTGGCCGGTTACTCTCTTCACCATTGGCTTCACAGGCTCCATTTCTTAAACATACGTAGGGACCCCAGCTACTCCCTCAGCTACTTCCTGCAGGCCCTGGAGGACTGACCCCCAGGCCCGCTAACTCGAGACCGAATCTTATGCCCTTCCTCTCAACTGGCCGTGATTCATTATCCGGGCATAATGGGCGAGCCCACTTATAGTGTGGGGGTGAGGGGTTATCTATTATGAGTATATGGAATATCCTACACTTCCTCCCGGTTAACGAAAAAAAAAACTTTTTTTGTCTGTGTATTTTACTAACAGGATATTCCATTACCTTAACAATTACAAGTAATTTGGATGGAAAATGTACTGGAACCTTTGGGTGAAAAAAACCTGGCCGGACAGATAATATTACCAGGAAAAAAACCCGAAGATTTCTTTTGATCTGACAGTATTTATTATACAAAGCAATTAATGTCTTATACCCTTCTCCTCAACTGGCCGTGATTCATTATCCGGGCATTAATGGGCGAGCCCACTTATAGTGTGGGGGTGAGGGGTTATTTATTAAGAGTATATGGAATAGAGAGTATCATTGGAATCCAAAAGACGTAGATATTCCGCCAGATGGCGCGGAGAATCAAAATCTGTTATATCAATGTAAGAGTGCGCAGGCAGGTGTTTCTTATAATCAAATCCACCAAGAACAATTGGCACAACATGCAGTTGCAAAATATTATATAACTTTTCAGTAACATAATCTTTACACAAACTATTTTCAAAGGATAGGTAAAATTTATAAGTGTTGTTTAACATTACGTAACACAGTTTCCTATCTTTGCATGTCAGATTGCCACATTTCCCATATACGTCCACTTGAATATGTTTCTGGAGTTCCTCTACGTACTTCTCACGTTTGCTGGCCGTGTTACAATGACTGACAAACCAAGCTATCAACTTGGTTTTACCTGCAATATCACTTATAATTAATCGTTCTGTGGCAGCCGTTCTCCTCTTTATCAACCTCCCGTATGCCCCGTACAGATCGGAATCTAAACGGTATGTCTGCGTAAAGTTAAAAATGCCGTTAAATCCATACATATTAGGAAAAAGAATCGGTGCTTCCATTAAATAAAACACGAAGTATTGCCAGGGAAAACGGTATTTAGGAAATTGGTGCAAAAATTTAATTCTACCTATGAAGAATACCACAGCATGACTGTTGTTATACTCTGATCTGTTATTTGTTATTTCACATAAATTCACTGAGCATTTTCTGTCTAGGAATAACTGTCTCCCGTCGCGCATAAAGTCATGTCGTGAATAACAGTACGGGACCCAGAATAGTACCTTCTTATAGCTGTGGTTGGCTTCTCTCTGTAACGCATTATTGTTAACATTAAGTAAACTCGTTCTCGAAGTATTTCCGGCCAAAATAAGTGAACTGAACATGCGATTACCTCTGGTTCGACCTATTGCAGCTATGGTTAGCTTTAAAATTGACTGATTCCTCCATATACTATTCCAGTCGGGCATTGAAATGTAGTCTTTAAATACGTAGATATTAACAAAAAGGGTTAGTACCACTAGAAAGCTAAACGACACTCTGTTGCTGATCTTTGGACTTGGTGGGGCCATTTGTTTCCGCGAGTTCCCGATCCACAGAAACTGGATGATGAGCGATGAAAACAGTTACTCCCCAGGAAGACTATGCTACAACACAAGATCATATTAGTATTTTAGGCTCACCTTTACGTGGTGTTACATTGTATTGAAATGATCTGCATTTGTTAAGTTCACTATTCATGGCTCAACTAAAAAAAGGAATATAACTATTCAAGCAAAATATTGAAAGTTCAGTCTTCATTAAAACTTTGTGGCCTTGTGGGTTTTTAAATCACCATCAAGACCGTAAAGTGACAGAAGTCATGTCAGATTCTCAGGTGTGGTTTAATCTATGTTTATTTAACACGATAGGTTTCTCCAGTTCCTGAAGACTGGTGGCGCCACCTGTATATTTCATTAATTCTTTTCCTTTATTTTGAGACAGATTCTTTAATTCTCAACTGTTCTTTTTTCTTGAGTCCTGAAAATTTGTGTTTTTATAAGGGGCCCCGCTTGAATAAGCAGGTGCCCTATAGTAATCGCCCTGTCCGTCCATCTGTCCGTCTGACAGCCTGTAAAGCCGTCCATCCGTCCACAAAATCGTTTCCGGATGATAACTCCAGTTAGGATTAACATATGGATTCCAAGCTTGAATTGTATATGGCCCACTACTAAAGCAAGAATCCTCTTGATTTTTGGGTCATGCGTTTAAAGGTCAAGGCCACAGGACCCACTTCTTTAAAAAAGATTGTTGACGCATTTTCAGCCGAACACCTTATCTTAAACCTTCCATCTTTCATATACAGCTGACCTTAATGTTCATTGGGTCCCAAGTTCAAAGATTAAGTTTACATGGACTATTTGACCACAAATGTGTATCTGGATGAAAACTTCAGTTTGGGTAGACATATTGGTTTCAACCTTGACTTATATATGACCCATCAATAAAGTAAGAACCTTATCAATTCTGGGGTTATGAAGTCAAAGGCCAAGGTCACATGACCTTCTTCTTTGAAAAGATTATGGACCCATTTTAAGCCAAACTTTTTATCACAAATCTTTTATCTTCACTTGAGGATCACTTTAAATAGGAGAAAAACCGTATTGATCTTGGCACCAAAAGCTAAAAAGTTAAGGTCACAGGAATATCCTGCTCGTTCATGCGCTCACCAGGTTTACAGTTTAATCATCAAATATTGTTATATCTGACATCTTTGTTCAGTTTTTAAATGCTGTGATGAGTCAATTTCCTCTGTCTCTACATGCAATCAGGTCCTTAATTATATTTTTCATGCATCACTCAGCCTTCACTGAATGTCCATGGGCCTTTTGCGGGGCCCTTTCTGATCTGCCAGTGTTCTAGTTATGTCACGATTGGGTGGATGGTTTTTTATGAAAATCAGAATTGTCTAAATTAAAGTATAGTAATTTCTCCCATTTTTAGGTCAAAAGGTCACGGTCGGGGTCACATGACCTACATTATAGAAAATGCTCATAAAAATAACCTTAAAGACAAATTTAGGAGAACGTCGAGACCCATGAGTCCCTCATAAAAAAAATCTGCTGTCATGACAAAAAACATACCTTAATTCTGGAGCATCAATTATCGACAAATCATTTTCATATTTATTGGTCGTATTTTTTTCTATAATGGTTTCCAGAGAAACAACTTTTATCAACAGACTTTGTCACAAACCACTCTACCTTGTCAAATCTTCTGTCTAGAAAGCCTTGCCACGTCTCCTAGAGAACATCACAAGAACGCAATAGTTATTTGTGCAATATTCCATTTTCATGTCCAAACCTCAGGAATATGACATCTAATTCCAGTGATATTGCGAAAACTTATCAGCAAATGTTATTGTTATGTTATGTAAATGGTACGTCATGATGATTATTGATGGGAAACACCTTTGTCCTGTAATTGTTATGGAGGTATCTTTATACGATGCAGAAGTTACGAATGAGGACAAAGTACCTTACAATGCGTCATATTTGGATATATATATATATATATAATTCAAATATACATAGTTGTCTGGTTCAGTGGTCTATGTTTCTTAAAGCAGCCCTAAAGGAGCCAATGCATGGTACATTGGTATGCCCGAGTCGACGAGTGTCAGAGTACCTTTTTATTGTATAAAGAAGTAGTTCACTTATACATTTGTCTTTGAAAGTGGACCAACAAAACGTTTTCCTACAAATGGAGAAATAAAACTAACCAGCAGGGAGCAGATGCTAAGGAGGAAGTCAGACTAACCATATATAGATGTAGGCGGAAGAATAATCAATTTGAAAACGTGATACATACCGTGTACACATATGTATACGTTCTTTTATGGTGACGATGGAATATGTATAGTAAATGTATCACTTTTGTTCTTGTGGTCGTTTTATGAGTGACTTTCATATTTTGTATCGAGATTTAAAGCTAGCAGTCCATATATGCATATGTGATACGTATACGTATGCTGTACTATGCGTAATGCAGCTAGAAAACGGACGCCTGTGATTACATTAACTATACGGCACGTATTCTGCTAAATCGGGCTGCAGGAGTAGAGAGGTCATCTGCCAGGGGAATACCCTACCACTGACGTCAAACACCATGCTATCCTGAGCGATCGAAACGTGCTGCATACACATACGTATATACGAATTCGTTAATGTAGAATTACTCTGAGAAAATTCGGTGCAATTCCGAGCTGCTACGAATACGTAACGCATACGTACTGCATACGTACATATGGAACGCTGTATTATTTTACATGCTCGACCGGTTCAATTTGCTGATAGATTGAGACCACGATATTCAAGTACATCACTGATAGTCATGATAGATGAACTTGCGTCAGAATTTTTGTTATGCCGATGACTGGTCGTGCTCCCCCTGTGCCCAACAGTCTTGCTGCTCTGACAAAAGTTACGACGGATTTAAACGAGGGTATCATAACTTTGGCCACGGCGTCATTTCCCGCACTGTCAGTTGACATATGACCCATGTTACAGTTGATGGACAGTTGTTATATCCTGATAACCTGATAATCATGTCGCATCCTGTTGAAATGACCACAAAATTATCACTACATGATTGCAGTGTTTGTCCTTCTTTCATTTGGGATATATTTGAAACCATAGTCGGTCAGTGTTACCGTATTTGCCAAGATTGATTTGAAAAACATATCCACATCCTGTCATGAATTAAAGTATCAAGCAGTTCCCTTTTTCACTCATTAGCTTTGTAGTTTACTTGTTTTTCCTCGCCGACATATCTTGATATATTCAACTTATGACGGCCTGTTGTACCTCTCTGACATCTAGTGGCGGTCTGTTGTACTTCGCTGACATCAGGTGGCGGCCTGTTGTACTTCACTGACACCTGATATCGGACTATTGTTCTTCTTAAGTCTCAGATTTCGGCCTGTTGTACTACTCTTACATAAGTTTGCGGCGGCAGTTCGAGTGACAGGGTTCAATTACAGTTTAGATAGAGCTTACTTACAGTGATTAGAAGAACCAAGTACCGTGTAGACAGGGTTCAAGTATAAGCGTGACAGGGTTCAATTACAGCGTTCACGTACAGTGTTGACAGTTGACAGTGTTGAGTTCAAGTACAGCTGTTGAGAGGAACGGATTTCCCACTGCATTTATTCACATTTATATCCATAAACACATTACCTCTAGACATCATTAACGAAATAATGTTTACATAAAAACATATATGTCCAAAATCAACTTTGGACTTATTATATTACTAGTAACATTTCGATCGCAGTACTTTGACTTTTTCACACATAGTTCACACCCAGCTAGCATAAAAATATTTTAAAAATGTTTTATAAACGTTTTGCAAAATGTTTTGAAAATGTTTTTTTCGTGATATTTTTATAACTTTTTTTTGTATGTTCCAAAAACGTTTTTAAAACGTTTTGCTAAAAAGTTTCAAAAATTTTATTTTAATGTTTTAAAAATGTTTATGTAAAACATTTTAAAAACATTTTTATAATATTTTAAAAAAATTTTGTGAGTTACATTTTTTTTTATATTTTAGAAATGTTTCTTCCAAAATATCCAAGAAACATTTTTTATAACATTTTCACATTTATCTATATGCTGAAACATATTCCCCACAACCCAATTTGTGATATGTTTTGCATGGGCTTATATAATACGTTATGAATATATAAGTATTTATTTCATATTTTGAATTGACAGGGTTTCTGTAGTGTGTGCAGGATATGGCAAATTGGTAACCAGTTTTTGTAGTACCAACATGGTTAAAAATCCGCATGAATATGCGGTAGAAACACACTTTCCCCATTATTATATCTTCTATATTATGTTCATATTTGCCACAAAAAAATGGATTTAAACCATAGAGTTAATTCATCTCTGTTGAAACAACAGTTGCATATTTTATATCATTTCTGCTTACAACTTCACACCAGATAAACATATTCTCACGTATCAACAAAGAAAAGAGTAACTGGTAAGGCACAGAGATTTATTTAAAAAAACACCAGTCTGAATCAGAGTCTGTGATGTCTTCCACTGGAGCAGGCTCCCTTCCTTTCTTTTTCTTCTTTTCCTCTTGTGCCTGTAGAAATAGATATGTACATATTACCATAAATGAAATTCACTAAACAAAAACTTTTAGTGGGCAGGTAATCAATTGACAGGAATGTATTTATCCTATTACATACAAGATGTAAATCAATTACTGAATGTCTACTGTATTGTAAATTACTATATGATACCTGACAAATCTGATAGGAGAGTACAGTTATTTAATTTATTGATAATTCAAAAAGTACTTTTCTTAAAAAAGTGAATCTAGATGAGACAGAATGTTCCCTTTAACCAGAAAACATAAAGAAAACCACAATATTATTTGCGTTACCAGTTTAAAAATACTTTAATAGTACATTATCTTAAGTACAATACATATCATTTTTCTATATATATCAAGTGATATCGGCATATTGTTTCAGGGATATCTTAGTTACCAATACAATATTTTTCTTTTATTATGTATATATACATAAATATATAATGTATATATTAGCGCTCAGTAAGATATATATATATATATATATATATATATATATATATATATATATATATATATATATATATGATTTTTTTTCACGAATGATTTGCGAAGAAAATTTCCAGTGAAACCCGTTTTGGCCTTATGTATATATATATATATATATATATATATATATATATATATATATATATATATATAGAGAGAGAGAGAGAGAGAGAGAGAGAGAGAGGGGGGGGGGAGAAAGAGTTTCCTCTAATGTCGTCTGTATTCATGAACATTATAGTAAATATCGCATTCTACACGACGAAACCTGCAGTCAGGAAGATGACACAATAATTGTGGACACATTATATTATGGATGACAACATGCATTTAACTAGTGAACCTAAACATGAATTGAAAATGTATAAAGGAAATATGTGCAGTAATGGTTATACCAAAGTTGCACAAAATAGCACCAGTCGTTTTCATAGTAGGTAGTCTTGAAGTGTAACAATAGGTTTTAATAGAAAATGGAGGTTTTTCCTTAATACCTCGAAGGAATGAAGTCGCAGTGACCCAGTTTTCGATTTGTTAGGAGATATTGGGGACATATAAAATTACGCATAAGATTTGTAGGCTAAACGGTTTCAAAACGAGCCAGTTTAACATACGAACAGACGCTAAAAGACAGGCGGCCAGACAGCCAACAGGCAAAGGACCATCGCTTTAGCTGAGATGACTTATAGTCATCTAAACCAAAATTAAACTTATCAAGCTCAGACAACAGAAAATTAAAATGCCACACTAGTCTTCATTTATTTCAGAAAGGGAAAATTCTATTATTTTCCAAATATCTTAATATATTGGTAAGAAGTAATACAGTCGTTACCCTTATGGAACTACATGCATGGGATGTTTCGTTAGTCTGTCTGATTGTCAAGCTTGGAGTGTGATTTGGACCACCTATTTGATACTGCATCAAAGTCAACAGCAAATTGTTTTCAAAAATAAACTGACTTGCTTAAATTTTATATTTCATTCAAATCGGGTATGATGATTGCCTCTTGGACCTGCAACAGGCTGAGGAATAAATTTGTTCACTATTTGTTTCAGGCCTCCCACTTACTTTTGAGAATTTTTTTTATGATTTTATGACATTTTTTGGTAAAATTTTATGCTATTTTTATGCTCTTTATAAGCACCCCTTATATATATATATATATATATATATATATATATATATATGTGTGTGTGTGTGTGTTAGTTTATGCTGTTCAGACTAGGCCCCTATAATTTTCATAGCATTTGTACATGATAATAACATAGATAATACAGTTGAAAAAGTAGAAACCTAATTCTATAGTTTGTAACTCCTACTACTGGGACACACAAGTAGGAGTCACGAAAAAAATGAGCCAGAAAGAACCCAAAAACCCAAGTAATGTTAATTATGATTTTTCCTAGGATTACAGCATAAGAAGTTAATCCCTTTCCTCAAACCTGGCCTTATTTTCTATTTTTCCAGCACTATTTTATAACAAAGATACAGAAAAAATAGAAAATTCTATCCCTACATTAAAAAATAATAATTTTTACATTCTAGCATTTAAAATTCTAGCACTAATGTAGAAAGAAATCTTGTAATGGGTATAATAATCATCTGCATCCTACATATAAACCATGCTGCTGATGAATGATGCAATGACTGTAAATGTCACAGTGCAGATGGGAATCCAGTTGAGTTCGGAAACTGGTTGTAACTAGTTCAATTGAGATATAAATTCACACCCAACTGGCTATCATCCAGTTGAGATGGGAATTCCCATCTAACCAGTTGAGATGGGAAAAGTCACTGTTATTCCAGTCTCAAAAGTCTTGACATTAAACAATTCCAATGTAAATTGGTTCACATTTGGATATCCACAGGTGAACCAGTTTACTTTGGAATATCATGAAATACATTAGTTTTCTTAAGAATATATGATTATTATAGCTTATATGTAACCTGATGAAACAGTATTTTGGTATATCCTTAAATACACTAATCTACAGTAGAATATCTTACTCTGTTGTTAATATTAAATTTAAAGCTTCAATTTCTGTTAATTATACTCAAGAATATCTGATTATCTGTTAATTTAGTGCTAGGGTGACAATATATGGTCTACATTAGAACACTGACCAGCTAAGTAAAAGCACAAATATTAATATATATATATATATATATATATATATATATATATATATATATATATATATATACAGATTTGAGGGAATGGAACAGACCAGAAATTCATGTGTAGAAATTTGAGAGAATTGGTCTGTCTGTCTGTCTGTCTGTGATTGTGATAACGATCTAAACTATGCATTATGCAGCATTTACAACAAATAATTTAAATACTCAGGGATCTATTTAACACTGATAAGCACATCAAATGTATACATAAAGTTTTATAGAGTAAATCTGTCAGCTTTACATATTAAATGATAATTCTAAATTTATAAAAGCTTCTCAGCATAGAATGAACAAGCAAATTCGTAGAATTAATTTCCCCCGCTTTGGGCTCTTGTTGTCTTTCATGCTTGATAAGCAACCAAAATCATGACATGTGGAGAACATCTTGAGGGCACAACTGAAAAAAAGATGCACTATGACATGTAGAGACATCTGCAGTGGAACATAAAAACTAAAACACATTGAGAAATGGACCAAAATCCACTATGACATGTAGAGACATCTGCAGGCGAACAAAAGAACTAAAACACACTGTGAAATTTGACCAAATTTTTTAAATTTTGTTTTTGAGCTGGAGAGAAATATTTTTTTTTTTCAGATAGACACTCCAAAACCAATCCCAACCGAAGTATGCATGAGAGCAATCACTGATCCAAATTTGAATCAAATCTGATAAAATTTAGGAAAGTTTTCGCACGGAAACGAAAAAACCTGACGGATGAACGGACAGACAGACAGACAGACAGAGAGACCTAAATCAATGTCCCCCGCATCCGTGGAGCGGGGTACAAAAAAAAATCTGACATTCCTCCTAAATACAGCGCTTGGTGAAACAACATCCAGTTCTGTTATAAAGCTGAAACCATATTAAAACAAATTTGTTTGTTTCACAAAAAAACGGCATTCACTGAAACAACATCCACTACGACTTCAGAGTCCATTCCTAGGGATTAATTGTTTTAATATAGAAACATATGACCTGACAGGTAACAAGGTCATACAGTTTTTTTCTTGTGTAGCCTTCTTCTAATGTAAACCTGGATTAAAGAACATCAGCTGGGGAATGGAGACCACAGCTTTTTTTGTTATCCATTTAAAGATGTACTGGTGATAATATTTCATGTTTCACCGTCCCGCCAGACAATGGATCTCAACAGACCCCCCCCCCCCCCCCCCCCCCCCCCAACCACCAGAATGATAATAAAGTTGTGGGGCTTCTTTTAGAAAAAAAAATACTTCATAAAACGGCCTAACTTTTGAAATCATGGTTATCATGAAAAGATATTTTTGAATGTATAAAAATCAGCATACCTGTAACCCATAAAAAATGTGTCAGACGGTGGTCACATCACTGGACTCAGTGCCTAGTGTTGACCTAACTGAAAAGCCCTCGCATTGAAAGCGGAGTCATTTGGTCTTTGGGATAAAAACCTTTCCTTCCTCTTGAGAGAGAAAAAAAATCCTTTAGAGGCGTTACAATGGATATGGGGGATCAATGGGAATTATAGTGGACCCGGGTGACCACGTATTGCACGAAAATTCATTTTGGGCAGGACATGCGCTCTGGCCAAGGTCTTAACAGGCCAGTGAAAATCCCCGTGGCGCCTCTTTAAAAAGCGTCACAGGCGTGGAGGACCTTGCAGCACAAAAGAGAAAAAAACCCAACTCCGTATTTATTATGTAGAAGATTATATTTTACTTCATTTTCATAATCAAATTTTTATTTATAGTTTGTTTTCTCAGAAATTTTAGTTTTTTTTATTACACAGTGAATCATATAACCAACTTTATTTAATATTAATACTGAGAGGACATATACTCTATAAGATAGTCCTCTTGTCTCAGGAATAACTATATATAAATGAAAAAATTTCATGTATTATGTATATATCCTTGTGGTAAATAAATGAATTGAATTGAAATAAATTTTAAAACATTTTTTTATTAACTGTAAAATAATAAAACAGTAGACTTATCTAGATATTCCAAAGTGAACTAGTGTATTTCAGGATATCCCAAAGTAAACTGGTTCACTTCTGGCAATCCCAATCTTAACCAGTGTACATTGGAGTATTCCAATATCAACTAGTGGAGACTGGAATAGCATTGACTATTCCCATCTTAACTGTTAAGATGGGAATTCCCGTCTCAACTAGTTGACTTTGTAACTCCCATCTCATCTATTCGAGTTCCGAACTCAGCTAATTCCAATCTACACTGTGACATATAGATCAAATACAGCAGTTTAGGTCATCAATTTCTCAACAGCTGTTAAAGATATTATATTTCCATGCTTTACATAAAACATAGATCTACTTTTTACTCTAGCCCACACACCACTCGTGTAAAATGCAATGCAAATATACGCACATGGTAGTTTGAGCACTATGCAAAATAGCCAAAGACTATGAAGTTAAAACAAATGTTACTTGGTAATTACAACAAATTTTTATGATGTTGTTTCTTATTTTATGCTATTTTATGCCAATTTGGGAAATTTTATGATTTTATGCCAGTGTGGGAGGCCTGTTGTTTTTAATTTTTTATCATGTTTATTTATTTTCAGTGATCATTTTTGTATTCATTAATTTTTTATTCATGTACTGGCTTGTTCTATTGGGTTCAGATAGTTTACTTTCCTTCTCAAAGGGCCCCTTCTATCACTGAAGGGCAAGGGCTACATGAGAATTATCTGAGCACACAGATGCCACCTGTAGTGATAATTATTAATTACTGAAACTGACCATGGTAGCAATAGTGCAGCTGGATATTGGATCAACAAGGAAACCGACAAAATGATAAGGATTTACACAGGCCTAATTGTCTTTGGAAGTAGATTGGATGTGATTGCTTCTGTATTACCCGTCCTTGTGTCAGTCTATAATACAATATCCCGTTTACTTTGCGTACAGGATGATGACTTTCAGAATGATCACTTAAGATGTTATGCTTTGGTCTATGCTGGGTTAATTTAAGGATCTCAACTCAAACAAGTTATGAACATATTTTGATTAAGGAAAGTGTAGGGTTTAATCAACCAAAAAAGGAACAGTCTATTAAATTTGAGAGGTAACCTGGATCACCATTATGCTTTATATAAAGGCTGGCCGAAGGCTAGAGCTTAACACTGGTATTAGGTGTCTTTTATCTAAAGGTGACCTGGGAACGAACCATGGGGTTGATTAACCATGGCACATTTCTTTCAGCTTGGTCTTGTATATTTCCTGCCCTTCATGGCTTGATATGCAGTACCTACACAGCACACTGTTAGTACAATATGTTAAATAAGGAAACTTGATTAAAATCATACACCTGGAGGATTTTAGAGTTTATTTGGACAAGAAAGGTAGCATCAAAGGCAAAATCCAAACGTGGTTTTAAAAAGACCCTAGTGCTTGATAAAGAGACATAAAATACAGTAAAGGCTGTCATGAAATGAGGCTTTAAGGATATTGACAATATGGATCAAAGGAACTGCCATTGTGGAATTCTGTACTCTCTGGTTACAGCTTTTATAAATAATTTAATACCGTTTTGGAGGAAATGAATACCAGTTACCGTATATTCTCCACTTAAATCTGTGGCTTAAGTTAGAAAACTAGTGCTGAAAACCTCTAATTGTTTCGATCAACTCACACTGCGGCTTTAAATAGAGGATTCTTTTGAAGTCATCATCATGATAAGGACGTATGTGGCCGATAACTAGGGCTTGGTTTCGCCTTCAAATTTAGTATCGCAATTGCGATATTTGGTTTTGTATTGCGACAAGTATTGCCATATCTTCATTTTATTAAATTTATAAGAACAAAAGTGTTTTCTGTATTTTATATATGTATTATGTATATAATATATATGTATATGTATGTTGTCACGGAACCTAATATCAACAGATCACGTATGCGTGATGAACATAAATTTTGTCAAGGAGATAAAAAAAATCAGATTCTGTAACACTAGGCAGCGTGAAATGTCCAGGGGAATGAATAAAGAAGTCAGTGGTTTTTTGTTAACAAATAACTATAATATATTCTTAAAACAACCCTAACATTACAATACACTAAATCAATACAATGACACAGTATAACAGCAAATCAATTCAATCACAAAGTAAAATAATCAAAGTGCACAGTACCTGGATACCACCACTGTCACAACGGTGTCCTTTTAAATGTATATGCCGGATGAAAAGTCCACACAAACTCTCCCGAAGAATAACAGTCCAATATAAAGCTCTTGTAACAATCCAGAAAGTAAACTTGCAGGCAGCACCAAATTATAGAGTTAGTAATAGTAGAATCCCTGAAATTACTGGATAATCGGACAGGTCCCACACGTCTGTGTCCGCTGGAATATTCTCTCACCTCTCTCCTGGCTCCAAAACACAGTCCCTATTTATAACTTTTCACCCCAAGCCGAGAATTTTCCACTTCTCGCAGAGTCTTAAGAATCTAACACAACACGCAATAAACACGCGTTACAGGAATCATCTAGAAGAACATCTCAGTGTCTCTACATTACAGGGTCCACACATGAGCTCGCTCCGGCTCGACCAGGCAAGAAAAAGTCTCAAGCTAGCATGACAACGAGAGTTCAACCAAGACGGATTAAACTGAGAATGCAATACGCGGCCAAACACGGGCGCCACAACATGAGTTACGCCCGTGTCACACAACAAAAAAAAAAGACATCTGAAAGACTTGTGCACACAATAAAAAGGGCACCTGTAACAATGTATTATTAATATTATTATTAATAACAATTAATATCAAATATAATGACATGATAAAAGTTTATGTGGATCGGTTTATTTCAATAATGAAATATGACAATATTGCTTACTATAAATGGACTCTTTCCAGTGCATAAAGAAACATTTAAATCAAAGTCTTTTTTAGGTCTTACATATGCAAATAACTTGGCAGTTAGAGAATTCTGGACTCTGGTTTAGCACAAAGAGGGATAGATGGTGTGCTCAATTGCAATCGTGTATACCACATCACAAGGCTGTCATTCTTAAACAATAATACTGTTGACACTTTATCTTCCTGTGGTTATCTTGTCATCTATCCCATCTATTTAGATGTCTAAATTTGTAGCCGAAACAGTTCTTACTTCTAAACAAGCCATCGGAGGAAAAAAGCTCGCCGATACGTTGTCATGGGACCTGACGTTAAATTGCATAGAACTGTCACTTCAGTCTTGACCAGGACAAGCCGGTACGGGACATTCAGAAAACAAATAGCACTACATAATAAGCCCGTCATATTTCTTGTGACCTCTGCTTTTATTATATATACATTTTTTTAGCGAAGATCAAACTTCGGTGAGATATTATATAAGTTAATATTTCTATTGTAATTCATATTCCCTCTAAGTGATAGAAGCGACACCATAAAGTAGGATGGTGACCTCTGACTTCACTGAATATGTGTGGATTTACCGGTAGGCGAGTTATTGTATTGGTTTATATTTCTGTTTCATCAAAATCCATCATTTTTCTGCTAAGTTGTGATATCACAACGACACCATATGAAGCTTGGTGACCTCATATCTCATTAAAATACGCGTGGGGTAATAAAACTTGACCTAGTTAATCTATGGGTAATATCACATAATATCAGTACAAGTTTAACAGAAATATCTTCATTAGCAATGGAGCAATAATCCCAACAAAAAAAAAAAAAAAACCTTAACCGGATGTTTTTATTTACAAAGTAACCTGACCTTGACCTATAACCCAAAAATTATATGGGAGATTCCTTATCCCCCCATATAACACATAGATAAAATATGAAAACAATAGGGCTAGTGGTTGTAGAGTTTTAAAGAATTATCCCAAACTTTCACCTGTGCTGGGTTTGGATCTATACAAATTGTGTTCATTAAGTGCTAATTACTGACCCTTCATTATATCTTCAAGTTTATTAGCAATGCACCAAAGGGCCTCACTAAAATAACTTTAACCTGGTCTGTGACCTTGACATTTGGATCCCTAAATCATAGGGAGTGGAGTCCTAATAATATGTGAAATATATAAGAAATAAGGTAAGTGGTTGCCGAGTTATATAGAGTTAACAAAAAACTTTAACCTGAGCTGGGTTGGGACCTGTACAAATTTTGTTTGTTAAGTACTAATAACTGGGCCAAAAATTGAAATATGGTAAAAACGTTTAATAGTATTTCAATTAAACCAAATACGCTCATGTACAGTGCCAATGCCTAGCACTGTACATCAGTGAATTAAATTTATTGACATGTCTTTATTAGCTATGGAGATATGAGCCTAACAAAAAACTTGAGAGACTTGATCATGAGCAACCGGGGCCTGTCAGCCTGACCTTTTGACCCCTCCCCCCCCCCCCCCCCCCACATATGTGTAATATGAAAGCAATCGGGCCATTGGTTGCCGAGTTATACGAGTTAACAACAAGGGACCCATGGGTCACGGCGCTCAGCTGATTGTGACATATAACTGCATCAACATAGATTTTTTGAAGTTGCAATAAAAAATACTCAGTGCTCAGGAACTAGGGCTCAATGACTTGGGGGGGGGGGGGGGGGGGGTTACAACACCTTTGGATATAAATACAGAATACGGAATTAAATTCAATGGTGCTTACAGGGACTGGTGGGAGTTACAGCACCTCTGCATATACGTAAAGGATAAACTTTAATTTAAATGAAATCATTTTTAAACATTTCAAAACAGACAGAGATATTGAAAACAAAGCAAATAACTTTAATTTCCATTCTTCTGAGACAGGAAAATAATGAACAAATATTTGCATTAGATCCTATTTTTTTCTTTTGTTAAGTAATTTTTAAGTTTATAAATTCTAATATATATATTTACAGTATATCATATATTACTGAATATTTAAGTTGATTCACAATTCTATATTGCATCAACATTTATACTTCAATTAGTCAGGTAACACTACATCACGCACACAGATATATTTCTTTTTTTATAAAATATATTTTTTTTAAATTTGCAAAGCAATAAATATATGAAAATAACACTCCAGAATTCACAATTTTAAATTGCACATTTATTTATATGATTTGTTTCAGTTATTATCAAATTATGCCTACTGATGGGTTAAATCTTTGGATTTAAACCTTTGGATATAAATACAGAATACGGAATTAAATTCAATGGTGCTTACAGGGACTGGTGGGAGTTACAGCACCTCTGCATATACGTAAAGGATAAAATTTAATTTAAATGAAATAATTTTTAAACATTTCAAAACAGACAGAGATATTGAAAACAAAGCAAATAACTTTAATTTCCATTCTACTGAGACAGGAAAATAATGAACAAATATTTGCATTAGATCCTATTTTTTCTTTTGTTAAGTAATTTTTAAGTTTATAAATTCTAATATATATATTTACAGTATATCATATATTACTGAATATTTAAGTTGATTCACAATTCTATATTGCATCAACATTTATACTTAAATTAGTCAGGTAACACCACATCACGCACACAGATATATTTCTTTTTTTATAAAATATATATATTTTTTTAAATTTGCAAAGCAATAAATATATGAAAATAACACTCCAGAATTCACAATTTTAAATTGCACATTCATTTATATGATTTGTTTCAGTTATTATCAAATTATGCCTACTGATGGGTTAAATTATATTTTGTTTAATTATTTATAAGGAAATAATTTCTTTAAAATGCTACATCAGAACATGGCATCTCTTGGATTACTTCTTGAATTAATATTTCAAGAAAAGTTGTGCATATTGGATCAAAAACAGCTTTACATTTAAGAAATACAGTTGACAACTAGAATACGTGTAGTCGACAAGCGACTACGTGTATCCGCCCAAATAAGAGTGGAACAGGTGAAGTGAGGCATTGATTGAGCGGCAAGGGGAAATAGAGTGAGGTGTGTTGCATATTAGCATCGAAGTCTGCAGCCGAAATGTGTACGTAGGTTGCGCCACCTACCACAAAATCCAGAAAGCTGTCCAAGTTGTATACATATGCAAAATTTAAGGCAGATAAGTCAAACCACTACATGTATATCAGTGATTTTATAGCACAGCAGACAAACAGAAGGACTTGTGCAAAAATGGTGGCAGGTGGCGCAACCAATTTTGTATAAGATTAAGAGCTATGTGAGATCTATAGAAATGCAAAAGTTCAGGGGGATATGTCCAACCAGTCCAGAGGAATGTCTGCAGCGTTAACATAAATGTAGGTGCGCCTCCTGTCAAAAAATCGAGAAAGCTACCCAAGATGTATAAACACGCAACATTTTAGGCAGATAAGTCAAACCACTACTGAGATATGAGTGATTTTTGCCCACGGCAGACAAACAGACGGACGCTGTGCATTTATGTTGAAGGTGGCCGCTCCAGTTTTGTATATGATAAAGAGCTATTTGAGATCTATACACATGCCAAATTTTGGCTCAATCGGTCAAACGGTTCCCGATATATGAGCTTGTTTGTCTGCAGCGTAAACTAGCAGGTAGGTGGCACCACCTGTCATAAAATCAAGAAAGCTGTCCAGGATGTATAAACCTGCAAAATTTTAGGCAGATATGTCACACCACTGCCGAGATATGAGTGATTTTATCCCACGGCAGACAAACAGACGGATGCTATGCAAAATTGGTTGCAGTAGGCGCCACCAGTTTCTCGTATGATAAAGAGCTATGTGAGATCTATACACATGCAAATTTTCAGGAAGATACTTCAAACTAGTCCGGAGATGTAAGCATGGATGTCTGCAGCATGAACGTGAATGTAGGTGGCGCCACCTGTCATAAAATCAAGAAAGCTATCCAGGATGTATACGCATGCCGAATTTCAGGTGAATTAGTCAAACCACTGTGTTAGGATAGGGCCCATGAGAATAAGTGTATGTTTATTACAGCAAGGGTGTTCTGCCAGTGCTGCATAACTAATAAGGTTACCTAGGCAAGGCTGAAGTGAGCAAGAGTGGGGTCTTGAATATACAAAATGCAAATTCATTAGAGCATCTGAAAACTTCAATAACTAGAATAATTTTTAAGCTTTTACTTTCAAATTTCAGAATTCAAAGATAAAATCCACCTATTTCCCGGCTATGAAAATAAATTTAATATAATTAAGAGAAAAAAGCGTGCCATGGTCAAATTTGGGCAAAATTTAAGGTACCAATTTTATATTTTTGCTAATATTTTAAAAAATTTTAAAGATTCTAGTTTTGGGTATACAATTAAATTTTGATTAATTAAAGTTATGTGACTAAAAAAAGTCCCTAGCTTTAATTTTTTTTGTGTTAAGTGACCAAATATTTTTCCTGATTTTTTACAAAGTGCAATATGTTTGGGCCCATAACTTTCTTTAGATTATAAAATACAGACCTAATTTCTGGCATGTACATAGGAACTATATAAAGGAATATTTATGGTAAATATAGGGAAAACAGATGTGTGGTTTTGATATTAGGTAGTCCTGAAGTGTGAAAATTGGTTCTTAACAAGGGATCCATGGGTCACGGCGCTCAGCTGAAGTTTGAAATTTTTGCAAATGCAAAATATTCTATTGTAATGTTTTTCATTTATATAAGCATATGAGAACCTAAGAGGAAAGGGGCCTTCCTACTTGGTTATAGTAAAGTTCTAAATATATGATTGCAAACTAATAATCTGACAAGACTGTCATGAAGAAAAACAGTAAAAGTGTTGAGATACTGTGATGCATGTGAAAAATTTACGGATGGACAGGCAAGTGGACAGAATGGACTAATACCTTTATTTCACTTTCAAGGGAATAATGCATTTAAGTTTATATATAAGCCTATTTTTTAAGCATATCAACTTTTTCCATTAACAGTTTTTATCTGATTCATTTTTTATTAACAAGTTTTATAAATTTGTAATAAATAAAACTGAAAATATAAGTTAAAATAATAAAATTCTAAGTTGTATCATTATTTATCCAGAGTGTAGCTCATATTGAGTCATATTATGCATACACATATAATTTATTTTTAAATCACAAACGTTTAAACTGAAATTAAAAGAAAATAATGCCACACCATGGCATTTACAAGATTATTCCTTGAATCACTATTTAAAAGTTTTGCACATTTGAGTTTTCAGTACATGCTTAATTTTATTCACCGAAATAAAATAAAAGATTCAGTTAATTTGATATAATAAAAACATCTTTTCAAATAAAATATACACACTGTTGGTTGAATGAGGGACAAACAAAATCATTGTGCTAATTACTATCTCGGCTTTAATTTATTACTGGAATTAATAGTCAATTTCACATCTGGTGAAGTTTTTACTCTTCTGAAGTAAGAATTTACTTCTCTGATAAACATCCACACTTTCATAGCAATACACCACTTTGTGGACACAATTAAATGTGCACTTTAATCATTGTAACCCTGGTGGTACAATTCAAAATCTAAAATGTAGCATAGCCAAGAATAAAAGAAAATACAGAAAATTATAACATTCATCTAGTTAATGCACCATCTGGGGGGGGGGGGTACAGGGCAGAGTGGAAGCCTGCTAGTAGTGGCCAAGCTGGGCCAAGGCAAGCTACTTGGGGTGGGTTACATAATGCAAGTGAAGGCTGTGTTACTAGGTGGGCTAGATGTAAACAACACTTGACATGATGTGAAAACGTGAATAAAAGCTACTCTTTTCAATCAATTCCTTTGAAATTTCAGATTTTAAAAGATTAAATCCTTATGTATATATGCTGTGAAAATTAAATCAACAGTGCTTACTGGGAAAAAATGTGCCATTGCCAAAGTTGGACAAAATTTAAGGTATTGATTTTTTATTTATGCTAATAACTTGAAAAATTTGCAAAATTCAGATCTAATTTTGGGTAAACCATTGAATCTTGATTAAATAAAGTTATATTCCTGAAAAAAGTCTCCAGCTTCAGCAATTCTCATGTTAGGGGAGTAAATATTTCTCCTGATTTTTTAAAAATTGCATTATATTTGGGCCCATAACTTCAAAATAATACCTAATACTGACCTAATTTTTGGTATGTTCATAGAAAATGTATGGAAGAATAAGAATACTAAATATGATCAAAAACAGATCAGTGGTTTTGACATTAGGCAGCCTTGAAGTGTTACAATGGCTTTTTTATGGAAAACAGAGGTTTTTCCTTAATTTCTCAAAGGAACGAAGTCCTAATGACCCAATTTAGGTATAATAGGAGATTTTGGGGACATCTAATGGTATGCAAAATTTTGAATATGTAGGTCCAATGGTTTTAAAACGTGCCCTGTTAACAGACGGACGACGGACAAAGGACCACGACTATAGCTCAGATGACTTACAGTCAGCTAAGCTAATAAAAAATGGAGTTTTTTCCTTATTTTCTCAAAGGAACGAAGTCGCAAAGACCCAGTTTTAAGCTTGGTAGGAGATCTTGGAGACATCTCATAGGCCATGGGCAACCACGGTCCACTTTGAAACCCGACCACAACTCAACAAAATGGGTATTTTTGGAAAGCTTTAGGATGCCTACATATTGAATTTAAAAGGTAACAGTAAAAATATTGGGACTCAATAGCAATTACCAGCATGTTTACTGGTGTACTGTACAAAATCATTTTCTTGGCTTGTAAAATCACATAAAACACAATGGCATTCATCATTCAGTAAGACATCCAGTTTTCAGAGGAAATGTACTTTAAATACACCAGGGTTGGTTTTCTGCCGGGTAGATAGGTATTTCTGCCCTGCCCAGGGCAGAAATAGGGCAGAAATACCTTTCTGCCGGGCAGAAATAGTTTCTGCCCGGCAGAAATGGCAGATAGATAAGACAGAAATTGCTACATATGGCAAGGGGTTATCTATATAAGATTTATCACTTGAATAACAATAATATAGTGTGAGAAACCATATTTAATAAAAATCTGCTGAAATACATTTATTATAAATAAATATATATACATATGTATCCAAATTTTGTATACATCAAAGTGTAACTGGAGTCGGAAATGCATCTTATCCATCATTATCAGTTTCAACTGACTTAACATCACAATTAAACACATCCTTAGCTTTGCTGATTGATTCCTGTTCCAACACTGTACAGTTTGCTGCAGTCTTTGGCATAGATCCAGTATCATGGCTGTCCAGAAAATATGTCTGGTCATTCACCTGAAGGCATGTTGCTATCACCGGCTCATTGTGTATATTTGACCACCCATCCTGGATGAGAGTAGCTGACTGTCCACTGGTATTCTCTTTCATGGCTTGCTCCAGTTCTGTAGTGACCTCATCCAGAAGATTACCAGCAATAACTTAACGTGACGGAGGTGTGTATCCAGGACGTAGCATAGCGACAACTTTCAGGAACTGTGGATTTTCAGCAACAGCAAATGGAATTTTGCAGGCATAGAACAGTTTGGCTATCTCTTTATCAAGTGACGTCTTTGTTGATAAACTGGTGCGTATGAAGCTGTCAGTCACCTGTGGCTGTAGTTTGGCATCAGCTGATGGAGTTGTTACAATACACTTTTCATTATCCATTGGGAAAGAGTCCTCTCTTTTCCTTTTTGATGGAGGTGGCTGTTCAGAGGCAACACATTTTTTTATAATATTCTCAGAGTCTGTATGGTTTAGGTAATTGTCTGTTTCCACAGTTGCTGCATTCAGCTAGGGTTTAACCATTAACCTCAACCTCAAGGAAATGTACCCATATAGGGTCTTTCTTTCTTCCACCTTTGAACATGATTACTTACACAGCCTAATGACAATGTGTCCAGTAGTAGTGTTCAAGTGAATGATTATCAGTAATCCTCAAGTATCATTATATAAGGTGAATTACCTGCACAGTGTCCACTTGTCATGGTTTACCTGCCTAAACTTCCCATTGCTAAATTGCCTAAAATGCCCATCACATGGCTATTGTATTGCTTTCCCCTGTTTGTTATTACCACGGCTCAATACAGGACTGGGGCAAGGGGAGTGATGATGTGCATGGCTGGAGCTAATTAGTGATGTACTAATCTCACTAGGTACAACAGTCAATTACAAACATGTCATTTATTTGATACTGTTTAATGTTACAAATAGTTATCTTTATCCTCCTTCTTTATGTAGTTGCTCTTTTTTTAAAATATGTTTACCGCAGTTTCAGGGTATTTCTGCCATAAGGGCAGAAAAGTATTTCTGTCGCCTGGCAATTGCCGGGCAGAAAACCATGGCAGAAATGGCAATGGCAGAAACTTGCCAACCCTGAAATACACCAAATGAATGCTTATTATTTCAGAAATCATTGTAAGCTCATTTTATACATGTATGTGTGGTGTTGTTTTAACATTACTCAAATATATCCCTTAAGGAAAAAATGTCGATAAAATGTAATAATTTTTTTCTGATTTTTTTTTAATGCTGTTACAGTTATAGAACCAACCATATAACATGCTTTTTCATACCAACAAAAGAGACGAATCTCAGCTTTCAGCTGATATCAGTATTGTTTCTATGTATCCAATATTTATAAAGATATTAAAATTTGAAGAACACATACCATTGACAATTGACTTTCTTCTTATGAGCATATCAAATGCACAAGATACTAAAACAGGAAACCTGTTTCTCTGTTTCAGGAAAGAGTAATACATTATTCTTAATAGGATTCCCGAATGAAGAACATGACTTTTGGTTTACAAGCCTTACATAATATACAAAGCATAAAAATATGAGTATATGGATATATACGGATCAAATAGTGTCAGTACTGAAACATTTGAGTAGCTTTAGAGTTTTTGAACTGTCCATGACTATATTCTTGTATCTCACCTTTACTCTCACATTCATCATTGCAGTATGCCACAAATTCTGGTTGAACATCCTGGAATTCATCTGTATCTGATTCAGTATCTGAGCTGTCTGTTTTATCAGATGCTAGGTCAACAAGCTTTTGAGGGAGCATATAGCCCTAATACCAAATAGGTTACAGGGCACATTTTCATTCTTCCACCCATGACCATCATATGCCTTTTGTGTGTCTGGATTTGAAATATGTGCTTTTTTCCAAATACCTACTTGATAGTTTGAACCTCCAAATAAGTTGCGTGAGAGACCTCTAACAAGGTGGGAGACAGCCCATATCTATGTTGCTTGTCTGAACGTTACAGTTCTCTTTGGAACAGGTTTCATTGATACGAACGAGTCACAATTTGTCCACCCTAAACACCTGTGCTGCCTGCTCATACAATGCACAGGTAAAGGACTCCAGGCCTTCAGTTATTTTATCTGATATCTCCAAGGAATCTCTGAGACTGCCTATTGTGTCAAAATGTTCACGTAGACACATTAGAAATTTTACAGGTATTAATTAACCAATGCCTCTGAATGCACTGGTGCTGTCACAGCCACTGTAGGACTGCAGAGCCATAAGTGAGGTGCACATACCCTGGCCAAGATCCCCAGCCGGTTGACTGACTTTTATCAGTCTTTATTTCCTGTCCCTGTATGAAAGAGCACAGCTGTTTTTTCCCATGGAACCTGTGTAGTGCAGTAGAATGAAAAAAAAAAAATATCCGAATCTGGAGTTATCAATCTGACAAATTTGTATTCCTGATCTCTGGCATAATTGAGATAAAGAATCACTCTTGAATCTGTCTCTTCCTGAGAGGAACTAAGCGATGAAAGTTTAGTTCTTGCCGAGAAAAATGATTTTATACAATACACCAATAAACATGCTGGTAGTTGCTATTGCATCCCAATATTTTTACTGTTACCTTTTGAATTCAATGTGTAGGCATCCTATGCTTTCCCAATATACCCATTTTGTTGAGTTGTGGTGGGGGTGCACTCTGGACCCTGGTAGCTCATGGCCTGTCACATTATGCCGAATTTTGGATTCCTAGGTCTTACGGTTTCAAAACGTGCCACATCTATGGACAGATGGACAGACGGAGGGACCACAACTATAGCTCAGATGACTTATAGTTAGCTGTGCAAAAAATTTAACCTGTGCTGTCTATGGACGACGCCAATGACAGGGGTATGGTGTTAGCTCTCCTGAACTTTGTTCCGGCGAGCTAAAAATCAATTAAATGTTTGTTAACAAAATATTGAAAGATATCGATATTAAAAAAAAATCCTGCATTGCGATATACTGATATATCGACAATATCAGGCAGCTTTAGCAATAATGGGGAGCTGATGGCAAACCCAGAGACGAAATAAACCTAAAGCCTAGATCTGTTTAAAAGGAACCAATAAATTTCCATGTCTATAACATTAAAATCATAATTGAAAAATTCCGATGATTACGTCTCAATGCTCAACTCTAAATGGGACTGCAAGTAAGACCGCTAGAATGACTGACCACCACAGCTCTGTTGTGTATGATCTGTCACCTTAAGGTGTCAATACCCCTGAAAGTCAGGTATGAATGTGAAAGTATCATTCAATAAAATATATTTTGATGTTTGTTATTTCTCATAATTTGTTTCCTCTTAAATTATGCTTATAAAACAATGAAGACATCCATCAAACTCCATGCCGCGTTGTCAATGCACAGTCAGATAAACTTGACTTTATTGTTGTCTGCAAAACCAACACCAATAATTCAATTGTTTTATTCACAATGAGCAGATCATGTGACATCCATACATATACACAAGACTTGATCATTTGATATTTCAAAGATGAGATATACGAGTACATCTCTGACAATTAGGGTCAATTACCTCCTTGTTGTGGTGACATCACTACACATCATTAGATATCAAGTATTAAACATCCAGTTCCAGTCTGTGATAATATTATGAACACTGACACCATAGCTATTCATAAACCCTGTTCAAGAGATAGAAATGAGCCAGGGTAATTCTGGCATACAATGTTTGAAACTGTATTTTCTAATCTTTTCAAAATGTCCCTTTTCTGCGGTCTGTAAGGAGAGAATCCTAATTTATCCTTCGAAGAATCTTGGCAGCTCGTTTCCAAGGAGAACTTTTCTTTCAATGCCATCCTTTGAGATGGCGGCCAGGCGAATGATACCACCACTAGACCCATCACGTGACATGGCCAAGGCTAGAGCTGAAAAAGTAAACATAGTAAAATTAGTATAATGTTGGTTTATTCAAATTTCTTAATGACCTGATGCAGCCATGGCTGAGAATCAATTAAAAATGTAAAGACAAGTTCCCCATGCAGTCACCCACAGGAGCAGGGGGTTAGCCAATAACTAGTCAATAACTATAGACTTTACCACCTATAGGTGCCCATTGAAATTTGACAATTATTCTCTTAAAGCTATAACATTATCTCACAATTTGACCCCAAAGCTGATGAGGGACAGCAGGCCTAATATGAGATGTCTGAGCATGTGACCAGTTACCTTGATCTTCATGAATGGGGTTGAGATGTTGTAAAAAATTGCTTTTTCACTCGCATATTTATTTTATCACATTACTTATATATTTTTCAAAGTAGGATTTTAATTTATTTTTAGTAAATTAGGTGTATGCTCCATTCCTTCATTGCAGCATACCATTTGGAAACAATCAGCCAGTTTGCAAATATTGCCAAATTTTAATGGGCACCTTTCCATGGAACAAACTATAGAATGGCATTGATTTTGCATGAGCAAAAACAGATATATATGTTGATGATGAACTATAATTCAGCTCATTTGACTCTGAAGAGCCTGGTCCAGAAAACAATATTTTGAACTTGTCCAAAAACCTCTTAATGTCAATTTACTAATTAAATGTATGGTTATAAAAGGTGTTATCAGCAAACTAAATAAACTGTCAGATACTAACACACTAATGTGCACTGCACCCTTGTCAGAAAAGAAAGTGTGCAGGTACATACTGAATGCCACATTTAGCAGAAACTGACTTACAAGAATAAAACTATGATATTCAGTCTAACATATATATTACGCTGAAAGACTCAGGTAATGGCTGGGTTTTTAACACCTATCCATCACACAAGGTTAAGTTTAAATCCTGTTCTCCGTTTTGTGCCCCGTCTTTCTAATATCTCGATCAGAATATACATATTTTTCCAAGTGAACACATAATCATTTTTGATTGATTATGCAAGGGTGCAAGTGATTTAATCAATCATGACAGGAAATGACCACTCGTCATTTTTAATTGGGTAACTGGCACAGCACTAGTTAATACACGCACATATCTTCAGATTCTGAGACCTGATCACTCACTTTTTGTGCAAAATTCTAGACATTCTTCTTTGGTCATGTTTTCCTTAAACTGTGAGTCCACAAAACCATACACGTATGTGCTGCCTGACCCGCCGATGGTGAATGGTTGTCTGACACACATGCCACCTAGTGGAATGGAATAAACCTGAAAAAGAAACAAAAAACGATACATTGAAGTTACAACAAACAAAATATAATAACAACTACAACTCTAAACATAAGACAAAAAGGGAAACTTTGAGACAGTATCATGTTTGGAAAATTAATATTTTACTGATGACTGAATAAAACTGTAAACTTAAATTAGAAACTTTAATCCTTGACATTGAGGCCTGACATGAAAACAAATGACATGTTGCTGATTGGTTGAAATTGTTCTTTTTACAGATTTTGCTGCTACCGGTAATATACATTTCTGTTTGACTCCTCCATGAGGACTTCATGTATATTTCATGTGAAGTTGGCTTCCATTTTGAGTCTCTTGTAATCTAGTGTTTAGGCAGTAGCAATGAGATTGTTTGACTGTGTAATTTTACTAGCATATTGTGTTGGCTTCATATTTGCGAGGTTAAAATTGAGTGATTTTCAGGGTTTCATTGTTTCCCTTGGGTTCCATTTTTGCGATCTCACCACACAATAATCTATACAGGGCATATCCATTATTATATAAATTAAACTATATTATATAATATGTGTATAAAACTGAAGATTGGTCAGTGACCCAAGTGAACATTGAACAATTAGAAATTACTTTTTATTAATGACAGATACCTTGAAACCTTTAACATCATTTATAATAGACATTTTTTCCTTTCAACTTGACTTCCATAATGAAGCCTCTTATTCCAGAAGGTGTTATTTCTGTGATAATTTCCTTTTCCTAAATCACACAAATCTGAAAACCTCGCATAAAAAAGGCAACCTCAGTATTTATACAGATCATTAAACAAGAGATAAAGTGTCAGATTAACAGTAACAGTTTACCTGTCCTCCAAGCTTGCTGTCCCAGCCAGCACAGATAATGCCTGCTGTCAGCTGGTCACGGTAGCTGTAACACAACTCCTGGAATATACTTGCTGCTGTCTTGACCAATGGTTGTTCTCCCATCTGCATTCTGGGGAGAAAAAAATATTGTATATTCATGTAAACAAAATCTACCAATTTCTTCCCCTATTGGTAGGTGAGCAATATTTGGAAGATGGAAAATTGTAATGAAAAGGTGTGGGTTAAATTGCATCCACATTCTTTTTAAAGAAATTGGCCCTGTGACCTTGACCTTTGACCCCAAGGGTTCTTACTTTATTGGTGGGCCATATATTGGTTAAGTTTAAAACCAATACTTCAAACCAAACTGGAGTTATCATCTGGAAACTAATTTGTGGATAGATGGCCTTTATGACCTTGTGACCCCAAATCAATTAGGTTCTTCCCTACTGGCAGGTCACCTGTGTACGTAAGATGGAAGGTTTGGGATGACAAGTTTGGCTTAAAATGCATCCACAATCTTTATAAATAAGTGGGTACTGTGACCTTGATGGCCCCAAAATATATTCACTCCTTATGGTGCCACTCACTGAAGAAAACAGCAATTGAGATACCACTGAATGGAGACTTACTTGTGAAAGCTCAGGTGGTAGTTTACAATGTCTGCGATGGCCTGTGTATCAGCGGCCGACCCTGATCGACAGCAGTAGATGTAATCTGTCACTGGTGTCAGTTTGTCCGTCACTCTGTTTGCTACATACTTCCTGGTAAATTAATTTTAACTAAGATATTAATAATCATACAACAACACCTTTGAATATAAAATATCTTAGTCAGTAGCTCATTATGCACGTCATCTATCAAAGGCATTGCAATCCTTATCTATAAATCGTGGCTGAAGTAACTTTTAAAAGACAACAGGAAGGTATTTATTTTAAATAAACTGTCATACTGTAAATACACTAATTTTTCACCTCCTGTAAGTTCCTATATTTATTCATAGCAACTCCACATGTGTTACCTTAGCTGCACAGAGTTTCTTATAGCTGTGATAAAATCAATTCAATAAATAATAGCATAAACAAGTTCTACTTTTCACAATAATTTCACCCCTGTTTTACTTAATTTGACATGTGAATATCAATCATAAAAGCCCATGTCATGTAATTGAAATAAGAGTAATAATGCGCTAGCATTATTATCCTGACAAGAGACCCATGGGTCATTGTGCTCAGCTGATATTTTTTTTATCTTAAGCAAATACAAAATAACCTTATTTCTATCATTATTGGTTTTTTCATATATTAGCATTTTAGAAGGGAATGGTTGCAAAACTAATGCTCTGCATGAATCCCATGAAAAAAAAAACAGTAAATGTTTTGAGTAAGTGATACTGTGTTGCAAATGAAATATTTACGGAAAGGACTGATCCCTTAATTTCAATCTCAGGGGAATAAAGAATTTATGTTTATATTAAACCCTATTTTTTAACATATCTGTTTTTTGCATGCACAGTTTTTCTAATATTCATTTTTAAATTTACAATTTTTTTTAAATGTGCAAAAATCAATTCATAAAATTTAAGATAATTCAGAATTTTAAGTTACATCATAATTCTAGGGTTGGGACGATTACCGGTATACGGTATTATCACGATATCTGACCGCTACTGTTATCATACCGTCAACTTTCCTATTATCGCGATATCAAGTTTTGTTCACGATTTTGGTTCACAAGCAAGCCCTTGAAGTTCAAAATAAATTTATTTCAAAGAATTGCATTTATTTTCATAAACCACGTGTATTGGAATACACGCGTGTGGGTGGAAGCGTGTGCTTACAGACTTCTGGATTAGTCGGAAATATCCGGAAGTAGCAGGATGAATCAGAAAGGACAAAAGCTTGAGAATTCCAGGAGAAATTAACATTATAATGAAAGAGCAATAAATACACACATTTATGCTTTTATTCCATGGAACGAAAATGTCAACATAAAAGTGTCACCACTGAATCGAACATTCCATACGGGTTGCATATTATGCCATATAAAATTGAGATGATATATTTAGTCAAGATTCGTATGACACACTCTCCGAAAATTTGCCGGGATTCTCCGGCTTTTATGTAGCTATAGGAAACTGATGGAAAGTTCTGACAAGCGTGATTCGACGATGGGGGCAGGACTTCCCGCACCTAAAGCTTGCGCACCTGCAGGACCTTCATGCAACTTACATCACTTAATGAGTCATTCTGTGGTACTGGCACAATAGGTATAAATTATATTAATACTTAACCCCTTGTATAAAGTCAAGACTTTAAAGGTGGTTGTTATAAATATCATTATTGATGGCTTATTAATGCCATTAATTGAAAATATCGCGATATCACGGTATATCACGATAAAATTTGAATAATTATCATGATATCAAAAACCTATATCATCCCAACACTACATAATTCATCATCAGTTTGGCCAACATCATGTCAAATAATTGAAACACATATAATTTATTATTTTCTAAATCACAAAATGTTAAAACTGAATTTTACAGAAAATTATTTTTTTTTAAATATTACTTAAAAAATAATGCCAAAATATGGCATGTTCAAGATTTTTCCTTGGATCACTATTGAAAAAAAGTTTTGTCCATAGGAATTTTAAAAACTAAAATAAAAGATTCAGTAAATTTGATTAAAAAATCCCTTCTTAAGGTTGTTATCCACCCTTTCCGAAATTGGTATAAGGGAGGGCAGACTGGAAGCCTAGTTCAGCTGGTCCAAGGGAGCTGCCTGGAGTGAAACAAGTTACATAACATAGGTGAGTGCTGCACGTCATTCACTGCAGAACTCTGTACTAAGTTGGCTTGATGCAGGGTTGGCTGGTAAGAGCCATCCCCAGCTTTAACCGCTGGCTAAAACTTTAGTTACAGTTCATGTTCCACACCAAGGCCCAATTTCAAAGCTTTGTACCAGAAAGTCTTTGATAATCAAAAGTTAAGATCAAACATACAGCAATAATAAGCTAGCATGGAGTTTAAGTCAAGGCAAGATTGAAATTGACTTAAAACAGACTCTGATTTTGCTCACTTAATTAATCTCCATCCCCATAGCCTCTGAATTAACAACTAAATATCCTTTAATGATGCAAGTCAGTATCGTAAAACAAACAATGATTATCAGGGAGCTATACAGTGAATCCAGTTTTGTGTTCAAGATCATATGAAGACTAATTAAGTTTGATCACATAACTGTCTTGCTTCCACCTGTCCATCTAGTAGTAGTGACCACATGGTTCATTGCACTAGTCCAGCATTTGGCTTTGTGTCATTTAACTTATATTATAGCCACTAATTTAAAGCCCATTTAAAAAAAAGTGTACATTATGAATGGTTTGTCAGATGACCAGTATATCACTGCAACTACTTAAAAAGCCAAATTAATCAAGAATATTGTATGAATGATTTGTCAGATGACCAGTACATTAACCGGTATTGACAAGTATCAGCCAGTATTAGCCGGCTATAGCCGGCTTAAGCCACTGGCCCGGACAATATGAGTAAAAGCCGGCTTATGGCCAGCCCTGGCTTGATGTAAACAATTCTTGACATGGTGCCTGAAAACTTGAATAGAAGTAAACCCTTTTTATCATTTCCTTTGTCATTTCAGATTATAAAAGCTTTTAGACCTATTTGTCCCTCCTGTGAAAATAAAATCAAATGTACTTACATGGACACAATGTGCAATAATCAAATTTTGGAGAAATTTAAGGTAATGATTTTACATTTATGTTAATCTGAAAATTAAAATTTACAAACTTTTGATCTAATTTCTGGTATTCAATATCCTTGAAATAGGTCTCTAGCTTTAACAAGTTTATAAAGTCAAAAGAGTAAATATATTTCCTGATTTTTTATCAAGTAAATTATGTTTGCCCAATTTAATGCAATACTGATCTAATTTCTGGCAGGTATAAAGAAAAAATATGCATGAATGGTTATGTCAAACATGAATAGGTTAACAAAAGTGGTTTCTATAGAGGGCAGTTTTGAAGTGTAACATCAAGTCTTAACTGGAAAACGGAGATTTTCTCTTAATATCTCGAAAGAATGAAGTTGCACTGACCTAGTTTTCGGTAAGAGAACTTGGAAACATCTAACAGTATACTAAATTTCAGATTCGAAGGGTCTAACAGTTTCTAAACGTGCACTGTCAACGGACATCATGCCGGTCGGCAGGCCTTACCACAGGACGGGCAATGGACCATCACTACAGCTCAAATGACTTATTGTCAGCTGAGCTAAAACTGTTCTGATGAAACAGATGAATCATATGTTATGCTGTGAGTGGAAGGTTTTTTCTCACCCTGTGGTTGTTCTGGAATCAGCTCCGATTACAACACCACCGTCAAACTCAACTGCCATAATTGATGTCTGAAAGATAAAAGCATACGCCATATCCAATGGAGGGAAAACTCTGCAAGTATTTTGTGTGTGAGCCTATATTTATATATTTTATATACAAAGAGTTGGCATTCTTCCAGGGCAGTTAGGGAAATTTCCAGGAAGAAAAGGATGTTTCTGGGAAGAAAAGGAAGTTATGGAGGAAACTGTTGACATTTTCCACAAAATATTTTTAAACATACACATGGTTAACAAAGAATTACAGAATAATGAATTACAATTAAACATTATTTACACACTGTTAGCCATTATCTATACACTGAATTAGACTGAAATTTTATTGAAGTTAATTAAATACAGAGAACTGACAGTTTAAGAACAGTAATACTATGCTTAAGACTGAGACAGATCAATTCTATCAGTGTTTTGGTTCCATGCCCAAAACATCGACTCCCGAAATGTCTTCTGCACACTTTTTGTTTTGTGGTTGTTAACCAAAATCTTTACTCACTGATTTGGGTTTTGCCCCAAAATGTCTGCTGAATATGATCTACCAGTAATAAGGTGCTTTTCAGTTGTTTCCCACATTTCTAAAATTACTAGGAATATATGATAAACATATACTTATTAATTAACCAGTTAGTACCAATAATAAATTAATGAAGCTACTAGCAGCCTTCAAGTTCAATAATCATTCATAGCTGAATGGATTCCCACATGTTCACAATTCTGAATAAAAGAACAAATCTTTGTTAAAGAAGTGTGAACAGCCTTTGATCCTTAAATTTGGTCTTTAAGAATAAAAATAACAAGAAATTGATTAGTAATAGAAGCCTTTAGACACTTTGAGATTCACCTCATTTTCTAAAAAAGATGTTTTAGGAGAATGAAGTGTAGATATTTTAGGGAGCAGACATTTTGGGGAGGCTCAAGTGTTTTGTAATGACAGATTAGATCTGCTCATTACTGGGCTAATGATTAAGCAATCTGCCGAACAGTTGCTAAATTCTCAAACAGTGAGAGTATATGCTTCTGATAAACAAAATTTAATTGAAGTGATTATTCAATTTAAGTCAAAGTAAAATGATTCATCTTAAGGCTAACCCTACTTTACAAAACACCTCTATAGAGTATATATACTCTAGTTTAGATGACTTTTAATACTCAACTGAGGACTGTACAAACCACATTCTTCCCCTTGGACTGTGTGTGAATATTTTAATTGTTCAAATAAAGCTTAACCCCACTGAGCCCCACAGTCATTGTCACACCCAAGTTGCTTTCTCAGACAACCAAAGGGTTTGTTTGCACATCGTTTACATATTAAAGTTTGTGAAAACAATCCCCCCATTTGTACTGACATGAAAGGCCAAAATATCATTTGAAAAACAAGGGACCTATGGGTCACTGTGCTCAGCTGACGTTAACCTTGAAGGTAATAATCTAAAATAATATCGAATGGAGATAAAGTGTCAGAGGAAGAGGTAATAAAGGCCATGGTTGGTTTATATGATTGGTTTGTATTGATGAGCAAGAAATTGTTGCAAAAAATATTTTGTGACCTGACCATGTGTTTCCTAATGTTGAAACTAAAGCATGTGAGCAGTTTGTGAACAAATGATCTGTACTATTACCATGATCATTAATTGGTTTTTCGATAAACTGTTGACATTTCAGTAGTTTACACATTTATTCAATTGAATCTATTTTTTTGTATAATATATATTATTAAATATATATGTATTTTTTTTATGAAATGTATACAATTGAAATATAGCTAATTAACAACATAAAACAGGGCAAACAAAGCCTGATCTCAAATTCTGCTGAGGCAGGAAAATAATGAACAAATGTTTGTATTAAATCCTCATTTTTTTATCACATCAATTATTTTCTAATTTGAGTTTATATTTCTATACATTTCCAATTTAACATATATATCTGAATATAAAAGTTGATTCATAATTCTCAATTGCATCATCATAAATCTCAATCTTGTCAGATAACACCAGATCATGCATACAAATATTTATTTATTTTTTACCACAAAAATATATCTTTTAAATCTGCAAAACAATAAATATCTAAAAATAATACTTGATTTAGATTTCACAATTTTTAATTGTGTCTTTATTTATCCATAATGTGCTTCATATTTTATAATAATGTAAGCATACTGATGGGTTCAATTATATTTGTTAAAATCATTTAAATGAAAATTGATTTCTTTAAAAATGCTACATTACACAACATTGCATCTTCTGGATTACACCTTGAATTATTTTTTCAAGGAAAGTTTTTGCATTTTGGAGTGGAAACAGCATTACAATTAAGGAGATACAGTGAAAACAATAACAAGTACTGCATAACACTTGGTGGGTTGGGTTTGCGGGGGGGGGGGGGGGGGGGGGGGGGGGGGATTGGGGTGGTGATATGAGAATAACTGTACACCTGTCACAGCAGGGGATCTCCCCCAGTGACTGTAACAAATCAGAAACCCTGGCATAGCTGACTTCCAGTGACCTGGAGTGGGACCCTGCATCTGTAATCAAAGCAAGTGACTACAGAAAAAAAAATCAATAACTAGCTAAATTTTCAAGATTTTATTTTCAAATTTCAGATTTAGACAAACTAAATATTTATGTTTACATGCTGTGAAAATTAAATCAATGGTGCTTACAGGAAAAAAACGTGCCATGGTCAAAGTTGGGCAAAATTTAAGGTACTGATTTTTTTTTATGCTAATAACTTAAAAAATTTACAAAATTCAGATCTAATTTTGGGTAAACGATTGAATCTTAATTAAACATAGTTATATACTTGAGAAAATAGACTCTAGTTTCATGTTAAGTGAGTTATTATTTTTCCTGATTTTTTACAAAGTCCATTATGTTTGGGCCCATAACTTAAAGAATTTATACTTTACAGACTTAATTTCTGGCATGTACATAGGAACTATATAGAGGAATATTTATGGTAAATATGAGGAAAAACAGATGAGTGGTTTTGATATTAGGCAGTCCTGAAGTGTGAAAATAGGATTTTAATAAAAAATTGAGGTTTTTCCTTAATTTCTCAAAAGAACTAAGTCGCAAAGACCCAGTTTTCGGCTTGGTAGGAGATCTTGGGGACATCTAACATTATGCTGAATTTTGGATTCCTAGGTCTTACGGTTTCAGATGACATATAGTCAGCTGAGCTAATAAAAATTACATGTATGTTGTGACTGTATTTCTTCCCAGGGAAGAAATGGTGAGAGGGGGGTATTTCTTCCCTTCTAGGATTTTCGACATATCAGCCGGCGCTCTCATTGGTCGGATTTGATAAGCAATCCCACCATGGAGTTGGAAGCCGATCAGGCACCGAGGACTTGCATGGAGAAGGAGACCACCATACACGGTCTGCTCAGCCTGATTAAAAAGCTAAGTATATGCACCCAGGAACCGTAAAGCTAGTAAGTTTAGTGTCAGATGGAACCATTTGTTTCAATTTAATTTGCAAACAAGAGATAAGTTCATGCCATGCTATCGGTAGTTTGGAAATGGATAGTCTAAGTACAGCAGGTCACTTGGAGTCCTCTGCCAGTCGTTTCACATCTTGTGTCTTTATATTACTATGTGTAGCATAAGGCTTTATACGGGCCATTTAGACATTTTTTAATAGTGATTTCAAGGGTCTGTGTCCATGCAAAGCACAAGAGGGAGTACACTTTAGTGGCAGGCAGTTAACAAATGGCTGACGGTTAATTTTTAAAGCTTTTCCAACTTTTGGGTGTGAAGAGCTCAGATGAAGCATTCGCATAACAAAAAATTAACCCTCATTTTAACAACTACGACCAATTCTCATATGCACAAACAATCGTCATGTTTTGTCTTTTAGTTACTTGAACTTTGACACAATAGTAGATTTAATTATCAACCACTCAGCCCCGCATTCCTAACTAGTCTTGCATGGCACAGATAGTAGCACATAAAGGGCTTGTTAACACATTATTGCTGGTTCTCTGAACTGCTGCTGAATTTCTCATTACGGGTTCGCCTCAAGACAAAGACACAGATGCACACAACAGACACACTAACAAGAGATAAGAAACCAAAAGTTTTTTCACTGGCTCAAACTTGGTGGCTCAAACAACAGCTTTCATTCTAGACTCTATCAAAATTTTGGTACAGTGTGCTTAACAGACCGACTTTGAAGAGTGACACACTTGCACGGAGCAATAGTAACCTCTGTTGACACGGGTTACAAGGGCATTGGGTAGTGTGTAGTCTGAGGCTTAGACTGTAGAAACTCTCACTGTATGGCTATCGGACTCAAAATACGGCAAGGCCTAAATATATTGAGTCTTATTAATATCCCTGTGGTTGAATCCCAGGCTTCAAATCTGAACTGGTCAGGGAGTTTTAGCAACAATTTTTCCTCAAATATATTTTTATTCTTATCTTATTCTTTCAAGACCAAAATGCGCATTGCCGGCCCGAATGTCAAACCACTCACGCACCTATACAGCGCCGACTATGCCATGTCACACAACAAAGGACGCTTTTTAACATATAACTGCCTATAATACTACTCAAATATCACTTTCTTACCTATACTCAATCACAGGTTATGACATAATACATCCTTTATATATGATTTCCATGTAGTCGTATCAACATCCTTCTATGTCCACCAATATCAACTGTACTGTGTTGCGTAAAATATCATTCCCTTTATTTATTTAATACGTCATCAGGAAAACCCCACCTTTTGGCATAACTCACAATCTCGCATAACTCTCAGTTGGATTTATCACATCTTGATATGATGTTTTTAGATAATTCTAGGACCCAAAGGGGGGTTTTGGGGGGTCTCCCCCAATCATTACTCATCTTGATTGTCATATCCTCGGGGGGTGGGGCAGGGGGGTTATGGGGGTCTCCCCCATATATTTACTCATATTCATTCTAATTACCAAATTAAACAATCATTCATCTTTACCGCTTACTCTCCTGATTCATTTTTCAACTAGTTACACCAAGCGATCGATTTGGTGTTTGTACGAAGTTGATTCGCTGATCACATGATCAAGACTCCTGGTGAAGTAGTACCCCATAGTGTACCACGTGATCACATTTTTGAATCCAGTTTTAAATACCCCCGTTTTCCCCGGTTCTGCAACGAGTTCTGTGTGGCATAGTGGTTATGCAATTGAACTTGTATGCCTACAGTCAGTGGTTCAAAACCCGATCCAGCACGCTGTCTTTGCATGTAATGTCAAATGTACTAATATTTCATGTATTTCATCTCTTTCAGGTACTTCCACGCAGCAAAGTTCAAGATGTCACATGAACAAATATCACGAGTGAAACAGGAGACAGTGTACAGTTGTTACATATGTACTGAAAACCCCCCAAAAAACTATACCCCTTTTTCTCTCTATCCCCATCAACTATATCGCCCTCTTAATCTTGTTTGCCAACCAGGGGTGCTGATGAATTGATGATTTAGCCGGCCGGTGTAAATCATCCTTTATCGCTTAGAATGACGAAGAGGTTCTGAGGCAAGGCTTGGAATTCACCATAGAACTAAACAATCGTGAAAATCTGTGTTAAAATAATGGTCACTTACACCTGTACTGCATTCAGCACTCATCCATTCTGGCACCACGTTGCCCATGTCAGGTTTAGCAAACATTGTCGTCTGTGTATTGACAGCGAAGTCACTCATTGTCGCCATTTTCCCCCGGTTTACCGCAAGGTTCCTAACGATATAGACTAAAGCCGAAATGTCGGATATCAGGTGACGGATGCCAATTGACGAATGCCGTACTGTAGACAAACAAACAGTTTCATAGCATGTTTTAAGTATAATTTAGGAATGTGAATAAGTGGGTTTATTTATTTGTCAAATACGAAATTATGTGGAACAACTTTCAGCTCTATAATAACTTCATAAGACAAAGTAAATTAGGACGTCCCTAGGAATTCCTACGAACAATTATCTGTTGCATATTTTGGCCTGCAAAATAATTTATTCTTTATTTAAAAAGTTATGATTGTGTTCTTTCTTGTCTCATATGGGAGTAAGGCTTCGAAATTCAAATCCGCGTACATTTAATTTACACAAACAAAGTAAAAGACTACGTACAGTAAATCCTGTTTTTATTGTAAATGCCACATGTGGTTGAAGAACATTTAAAGTCGGCTATTCACCTGCCTTATCTGTAGAATTTGTTTGCAAGAAAGTTCTTTTAATGCCTCTGTGGCGGATGTATTTTTATCTACAATATGTTAGAAAAAAAAATTTACATGCTCTAATATTTACAAACAAAAAAAAACACCCCACAAAAATATGTTAGTAAACAATGTACATGTACATGCTCTAATATTGACAAACGGAAGAAAAATATGTTGGTAAACACTTTACTTCTCTAATATTGAGAAACGGAAAAAATCTAACTCAAGTTAGATGGTTGCATATGTGAGGAAGTTGAAATAACAGTCGATCGCTTGTGGCAAAACTCTAATTAGTCTGACTTTCCGCCAGATGGCCAGGGTGAATGTGCTTGGATTATTATGGCAGGTCCCCCACACGTTATAAATACGTAGATATAAACAACGAACAGTTTGTGTAAAAGTACAGTGTTTTGTTCTTTAATTAACTGACGTCAGATATCGGAATAAAATCCCTTTAAATGGCATAATGCATTTTTTAAAACCGCGAAGATTCTTTTTTTGTCATGTTTTAAGAAATACTCTAAATGTTAAAGTAGATTTTTTAGATGAAGTACACATGCGTGTCGTGTTCATAGAACTCCTCGTATTGTATGAGAAAAATAACAAGTCTTGCTTTATGTCGGCTGTAACAAAAATTTGTCGTCAAACAGACACCTTTAATATAAGCAAAATTTCTGAGTATCAGACGTTCAGCCTACACAATTTAACATCCAATGTCCTTGGTATACACGCTCTTCTTGTGGTCTCTGAAATCTTACTCCAACATCTGATTTTCGACGTCCAGGTTATAGTCTGCAGCATTTCTAACCAAATGTAGTTCAGAATCACACAAGAGATGGCGTTGTTAACCGTATCCTACACCCATCGAAGATGACGCTGCTATTATTAAATATTGACCTTAACAAAATAAATAATAGAACATATATAACGTTTTTCTTATATATTTTATAAGCAGAAAAAATTGCCAGTACGTTTAAAGGATTTTTTTAATTGCTAATTTTCACTCTCCCGGGGAGTGGAAATTATAAGGGATGCTCATTTCCACTCCCCTGTCCTGGGCGGTATCACTCTTCTCATGTTAGACAGCATAGTTAAGTGTTTTTTTAGAATAGAAATTCATTTACAGTAGACAATATAGAATAACATCGATGCAAAAAAATAAAATAAAAAAACAATGAATTGTATTGGTTTTAATTTGTTAAGGTGCACACCTGTACCTGTATACTCTCAATAGTCTCCTTGCATCCTATATTGCTTGTGTAATTTTAGTGTTTTTTTAATCAAAGTTCTAGTAATTTTCACCTATTTTGACACCACGGTACGTAACATTTAAAATGTTTCAGATGAAATCAGGGGTGTGGTAAACTACTGAAACTGCAACCTAGCTACCAGGGTCACGGTAGTGGATGCCAGTCCAGTGTTACTGCCTGGACTTATACCTAATATTCTGAGTCAAGAGCTGACAGCACTAGCCTGAGGCTCTGAGCATATGGACACAAAACCATGGCTCACTGACGAGGTGACAACCATCCACTGATAAGGACTCAGCCAGGAATCTATTTAGTGTTGTCTAAATCTTCATCACCCGTCTTGTACAACATTAAATTGGTTATCACATCAAAATATAAATTTTCAAAATTATTAAAAAAGACTGGTTAAACAATTTATCTGTAGAAAATTGTAAATGTGTGTGTTAATATTTTTCGGCGAATATGAATATAACTTAATTGCCAGGTGTTACCCTAGCTGCATATCATAAATGTTTCAAAACTTCAATGACATGTCTAACGCAATAAATGAAATGCATGTCAATATAAAAACTAAGCAATAATTTGCTTTATAACTGGAAAGAATGAACTTTTGTTCACTTTAACTGCCAAATACTTATATAATTAGGGGAGTGGAAATAAGCACCCCTTATTAAAAAGTTGGAAATAATAAATAACGCTGGATGCATGGATATTGTATTTTGTCTTGTTTCGGGGACATTTCCTCTTTACTTTTTAAGGATGGGATAAAGGGCCTTTCGACCTCTCATTTTTAGGATAAAACCCATAACTTTTAACACAGATTTTCTATATAATTCTATTATCCAGATAACATTTTCTTTAATTTCCAATTATACATTTCATAATGAGAAATCTAAGAATATGGTCTGCGCCGTTTGCGTCATTGACGTAAAATAAATTAGCCTTTAGTATACAGACGAATGTGTGTAAATTGAGATGATTTAAAATCAAATTTAAATTATGAAAAATTTGATGAAACGTTATCAGCGAAAATCGTTTATTTTTTAATTACCAAATTTTATAAATTCCATAAGAAGTGGTTGGAGGGAAGAAAGTAATGATATATTTGGAGGTGTGGCTGTCTTAGTCATGAGGAGGGTAAAATGGAGGAGAATTGAACTTGGGTCATTGTTTAAGGAGGGAGGGGGCGGCTCTTGTAAGTATTCCTGTGGATTGTCCCCCTTGAATTCTCTTGTCACATAAGGCCCATGGTGGGATTTTTCATTGTATTATTATGTCCTACAGTAATAAATGTAAATATAAAAGTAAGTCTTAATAATTATCTCAAGTAATTCTCAACTAATTTAAATTGGTGATCAGAGCTTTGACAGTTGTAATGCAAAGGGCGGCCTGTGGTGGAGACTGAACAAATTAAGAGACCGGAGCAAAGATTCGTCCATCAGCTGGCAGGTACCTGGTCCTCCAACGTGTGATCACCCGAGGAATACATTTTTAACTTCGCCACTGACGATGACCAGAGAATTTATTTTCATCCATGTACGTCTGTTCTGCCGAGTGACATGTCTGCTGTTTGTCAACGCGATACCTTGTAATATATGCAACAAACGTATATATATATATATATATATATATATATAAACACAGGACGAAACTTCTTGATTCGTTGGGTATTCAAGTTTGTTCGTACTAAAGTTTGCAAGTACCTCTAGCTCATTTCCTCTCCAGCTAGCCCATATGAATGCACTCCTCAATTGCTTTATTTTTTTTATGACTGATGCAATGTGGAGTCCATAGATTGCCCCTGCAGTTAACTGTGATTATAACACCCCATACACATTGACAAATGTGCGATTTAACACATTTCCATTGATCAATGTTCAGTACATTTCCTTATATTTAATATTTGACCAGTTGAATAACTACTGTCCTATACACAGCACTATTTCCACCCAGGAAGTGAAAATATATGTAAATGATAGTACACAGACCTGATGCATTATACAGGACTGCCGCCAACTGCAAGATGTCTACTGGGTTGTTAATGCTTCAATTTTCTCTGGAAAAACAAACCATCTATTTAATGTTACGGGTGCTTCATGCTTTCCAGAATGGTTATTTTTTTGCAGGCATTTCAACATTAAACATAATGTGAACATTGGTATGTTACAACCATAAAAAATATGTTTATTCAATTTCCTTTCTTAGAGTACAGATCGTTTCGTGCTATAATTTGGTGGGACGGCGACACAACAGACTTCGAAAACTGTTGCGTCCCCGTCAGCGGCTACTCTCAAGCATAGTGTGCTTGTAGTATTCGTCGCTGTCTATCAGTCTTGACACGTTAAATGATTTTACGATGACTAACATCTACTTTGAAAACATTACATTTTAATAGGTATCCATAAGGTTCTCTGTATGAGTGTATAGGTTTTCAGTCTTATATCTAATACTTACAGTTTATCATTAGACTTAATGTTACATGGACAGTTAAATGTGAGACCATGCACGAAAAAAAAAAAAAAAAAAACAGCAAGGGCGTATTAAAAAATTAGAAAAGGGACGGATATGCCAGATAGTGTTGGCACACTGGTTTTGTAAATACATGTATTTAGAATTTGACATAGAAATGCAGTAAAATTAAATTATGTAACGTTTTTTATATTCAAATCAAGACGTTTTAAAGTTGAGATAAAAAATGAAAACTGAGAAGGGGTGAAAAAAGTGCCTTTTTGCGACAAAAATAAATATATATAACTCAATAATCGTTTATTAGGAATTTTGATTAAATCTGTGTTCTAATTTATGTGAAATTCGGAAATAATGTCCTCGGGACGATCTCTTTCTGTCTAAAAATTGTTGCAAATGAAAGAACGCAAACATAAGAAAATTGACCTCTGTATGACCCTTTTTTAAACAGAGAAAACCTTATCATAAATGTTGCATGCGATGTCACACACAGGGTAGGTTGGAAGGACTACAGCTTTGTTATCACACCCCTACCCCATGCACCGCCACCTTTACAATGCATTGATTGAACGGATTTATATTTACGAAGTGAGCCAGAAAACTAATAACTGTACCGTGACCGTGTCTGTATCGTCATGCACGGGTACTCCTGCTTAATGCTTTACAACTATTATTACAATTGCCAAATCAGTATGATATACGGGACGTCAAATGTTTAGTATCAGGCTGTACCCATACCCCCCCCCCCCCCACCCTGATTAATTGGACAATATGGCTATATCCATGCAGGATTTTCTCCTTGATATTAGGTACGTATATGGCACAATGATGTTAGGTAGGGAGGGTTCTGGGACGGATTAAGAGGGGCAAGGGGCGTGTGCCCATTCCTTTTTGATCAAAAGAATCACGGAAATAAATATATATATATATATATATATATATATATATATATATATATATATATATATATATATATATATATATATATACATACGCTTTCAGCCGTCCTCCCATCTACCAATTATTCCGTCCGAGTTTTCACTGGCCAGAATAATCGGTATGATCGGTAGAGGTTAGGGTGTTTTCGGGCCGGATTTTTTTTAAAATCCAGCAGGAAAAATCGAAATAGGATAACAATCTTGAAAATTCGGTTGATGTGATGACGGAACCGAAAAAAAGATGGCTGATTTACATCTACCTTTCCTCCTTGTCATCATTTCTTCATAATCCCAATAAAAATCCTGGAGACGAAATTAGAATTGATCAAAATGACCGGAGACACCTGTTGATCTGCAGGAAAAATCAGTATATAGGATCGCGGGTAATAACGGCTGGGGAGACTTGTACATTATCCGGCTGGTTAAAAAAAAAATCCGACAATAAAAATTCGGTAGTTGGGGAGGCGGGATTAATATAAAAAAGCAGCGCTGAATTTTGCGTTTTGTGCCGTTAGCTATAGGTATGTAGTAAGTCTACACCAGCGTAAACTGAACATCAGCTTACCTGTGCAAGATTGATGTCCTCTGGGATTTGAGGATTAAGCAGACAGATACAGAAATGCATATCACAGAGCCACAATGATGAGACGTAAAACTGAACATGATAAACTCTCACCAAACTGGAAGCGCAAAGAACAATCATGGAAAGACTGGATTAACAAAGAATAAAAAGGTTCTTAAAAACTAATTACTAAAAGTAGTTAAGACACGTGTCAAAACCGATTGGACCTTTTAAATCAGAATCATTACGGGAGGCTTCAAATGGACGAATCCTTTGCTTATAACATATGAAAATGAAGGATAACTAGATATTTCTTGGCACCGCAGGTGCCATAGTAACCCCAGACAATTAATCACCCCCCCCCCCCCCCTTTAAGAATAGGCCCCCCATCTTCAGCAACAATTAATATCAGACCACACTCATAGAAAAGGTGTGGTCATGACCCTATTTCACTATACATCATCCCCTAACCCATGTCTTTCTATATGCATAATATGAAAGAAATCTGTCCATTAGTTTTTGACTTATAATGCTCACAGTACTGTTAAGTGGCAATGATGGGGTATTAAACTTCACGAAAACAAGTAAAAGAATAACAGGTGGCGCTATCAGTTTCCAGTACATGACAACACTATGCAAGATCTTCGGTCAAGTTGATTTTTGGACCAATCCATGCATCCCTTATTGAGATATTAATGATTTTGTGTAATTTTCACCATATATGGCAATATTCAAGGTCAAGGCCACTCTCATAGGAAAGGTCATGACCCCAATTTAAATAAACATCATCCCATAACCCATATCTATGTATATGCATTATATTAAAGAAATCTGTCCATTAGTTTTTGACTTATAATGCTCACAGTACTGTCAAGTAGCAATTTTGGTGGTATTAAACGGCACGAAAACAAGTAAAGAATAATAGGTGGCGCCACCAGTTTCTTGAACATGACAACCCTATCCATGATCTTCCATCAACTTGATTTTGGGATCAATCCATGCAAGATTTCTTGAGCTATTTAAGAATTTGTGTGATTTTCCCCAAAATTGGACCTATTCAAGGTCAAGAACACTCTCCTAGTGAAGGTCATGACCTCATTTTAAATAAGCGTCGTCCTCTCACCCATATCTATACATATACCAAGTTTGGTAAAGATCCGTGAAATATTTTTTGAGATATCGCGCCAACAAATTTATATGCGGCGGCGGCGGGACCGGTATGAAAACATAGTATCCCCCGACTTTGTCTGGGGATACAATTATAAACGACATATCATATCTCACAGCTGGTGATGGACAGCAGAACAACATTTTTTGCAGCAGTTTGCATTACATTCGACAGGTGGCGTCATAAGGCATATATAACCATCTATACCTGGCTTCCTGCCGGGACCAGGATATTTTCAATCTATCAAATACCCACACACCATATATATATGTATACTAATCGTTATCAGTTTGGACTCTGCATGCACTTCAGTTAGTTACAATAGGTACTTAGCAAACAAATGTGTTTATCTAATCAAAGAAGATTCACGGACATGCTTAATCATACACAGAATTATCTTACACTGGATCATGATCAGTTCATTCAAGACAGGGACACTTGTTCAGACTGGCTGATACACATCCGAACTTATAGAACCCAGACAGTGCACTCCAACACGATTGATTTTAATACTAAATATAATGGCCAAATCCAATATCAAATTTTGTATTTAAAGTGTCAAATTCTTCTGTTAGAAATCAGCACCAGTGTTTGTTTATTCCATCATTACTACACGATCAAATCGACCCTTCGTCGAACCTGAATATTATATATAGTATAGACGCTCACACATACACATGTGCACACTCTCACTGTTTATTTACATATATATATGTGTGTGTGTATGCTTGTGCGTTTGTGTAAGGGTTATATACTACACAAATAGTAATATAAGGTCTTTTATTCAGACATTTAATAATATGATTCTTTTTCATCTATTTAATCGCTATGTTTATCATAATGATTTATGTAATTATTCTTTTTAATTTTTATACCAATATACATTCAGCCAGCCACCATTTTATAATTTATTTTCATATATATATATATATATATATATATATATATATATATATATATATATATATGAATATTTATATAGGAATATATATGTGAGTGTGTGTGTGTGTGTGTGTAATTTTGCAGTGATCCCTTTTGTTGCCAGTTTGGCCGTCTGTCTTATAAGGATAAGCAACTACTGATTGTAAAATCTGAAAACCTAGAACCTTAAAAGGTTCCCCCCTCAGTCCACTCCGAAGAACCCTATTTTATTAGAGTGCAGACAGACTTGGGTCATGGCCCATCAATTTAATATTAATTGTATCCTGTGTTTTGTGCATGCATATACTTTCTTTGCTTAGCACAGAGTGATACACTCTTTTGAGTAACCTCTACATATTTGCAAAAACATTCATTCTGTTTCTTAAATGAATGATAAATACAATGCTTTGATATATTTTTTATTGAAAAATATCAATTAACTCAAATATGTCATGCTATCACTAAATAAACGAGATATATCACCTGGTAGATAAATGCAAATTTATCTTAACATTTATGTACAATTATAATAGCACCAACATTCATATAACTGTATCTCTGTATAAATATGTGTGTAACTAAATATATTGTATACATGCCTATATGCAAAATCACATATACATCATCAAAGGTACATATCTGTGTAAAGGGGATCCTTCACTAACACGAGCACAACCCAGGTCCAGCCGTTGCCTGTGATAGGGGCTAAAATATTTTATGTATATATGCATATATATGTGGGTGTACACACACATATATATAAATATAAATATATATATATATATAAACATATATATATATATATATGATGAAAATTTGTTTTTCAGGTATCACAATTATATTATTTTGATGCACGCGTCCATGAAAATATGAAGCAGATATTATAACACTGTCAATTGTTTGGTACATTACAAATAATGTCTTAATGATGTACACTGCGGAAGGAAAATACTTGATATATATATATATATATTAACATGCTGGAAAATAAAACACCAATAAATTTGGCATAGTATATTATGAGATATACTGGTGCAAACATTAACAAAAATCCTAACAATATATGCTTTTAGAAATCTATATTTTAAAAATGAAAAGCACTCGGAGAGCGCAGACCTCCGCCACGGCAGCCGATTATCCCAAACACTGTGGTCAGAAATATGTGATAAACACAGCGGAACAATCACTGAACGTTATAGCATACTGATCCTGAGTGCCATCTCATCGGAGGAAACTTAACCAGGCAGCTCATAACCCCTATATGGCTTTATCACATATGCCGCACTTTTCCTTAAAAAATCTCTGGATCTGGATCACGCCCAAATTTAATCAATAGTTCCTTTTAGCATTGACGAGTTATTCCGATATAATTTCATCAAAATCCTTTTATAACTTTTTAGAGCTATGTTGTTATCAGAAAAACAAACAAACGCTTGTTAAAACATAACCCCCAGGGCAGAGGTTAAAAGTTGCTGATGCTATCTGATAATGGATGCCAATGCGACTGGTGTCACGTCACGAGCAGAATGCCTGGCTTGTTTTCCCAATTTCATCCCACAAGAATTTTGGCCACCTCTATATTCATTTGTGTCAAACTCCGCTACATGCATATTAAACCACCTACGCTGACGTGTGTATAATACCAATTCTCAATAGTCAGTCACATTTTGGCAAAATTGTAATGCCAATGTGACGTCATTTCTGGTTAGGACCTTTCTTAAATACATATATAAATGCCGCAGAATGCCCCATGGGGCTTCTGTTACGTCACGCTTATAATTATTCAGGTGGAGCTGAGGGAGTAAGGGCCCTCAGCGTAAAAGCCATGTTCATCAAAGGCTTCTTCTACAAAACTAAATATACTTAATAACTTTTCTTTTTATAACCATTGACTTGTGGTATTTTTAAATTTGTTTATGACTTTTCTGACTTTCCTTTGTTTTTCAACTGATAGCCTTGAATAAATGACTCATAGGCCTTTTTCAATAAATTGAGAGGGGTCTCCAGATGTAGACCTGAGCTTAAATATTGTCGTTTTCGAGTCAGGCTTCCGCTATTCAACCAAATGATAAAATGTAATAAATATTACAATATCAGAAGGTAAACCACTGGAAAAGGAGGCCTTAGATTTTAAAATCAGGGATAAATAGCGTACCCCGTCTACCAATGGAAAATACTGATAAACTCTCAACTCACGTTTTGGCATGTTCATCCACAAGGATCAACCATGATGACGTCATTCAACTTTAAACCTAGATATTGTGTAATCTCACCTGTTGCCTTATATGGTCTAAAGTACAACCATGTCGTAATACACAGCATATCATAATAATGTCACTTTTATTTTCTAACTCAGAAATATTGAGCGAGCAAAAATAACATCATACTATGTTCCGAGAATCCATATCTCAGCTGAACGCGACTGAATATTTACATAATTACAAATTACATTTACACACACACACACACAACTCATGAACTATTGCGAACTGGTACATACGTGAACAGACCCCGTACAGAATCTTTCATGTCACAATTCGAGATTGTCTTTGGCAGTTAATTGGATCCATTTATAACGATTAATCCATCTGCTATTTACAATAACCTATAGGCCATTTGTACACAGAACACATGAGCAATGGCCACAGTGAAAAAGAGGAACTAAACTTCCAGCATCAACCAGTTCTCTCTGTGTCGCTGGTACACAAAGCTTGTAGTTGCCGCTGGTTCCCATGCCTACTCGATCCATCACTGTTCTGATCGTTCGTAGAAAATAAATAACTGTTACTATGAGGTTGCTTATTCCTTGAAGCTGACATGTTGCGATACATTTTTTCAAGGTCTTGATAAGTACCATAAAAGCTATGCCTCTGTCGTGGTTGAGAGGATACAGACTGTAATCCTTTCTCGGTTACACCGGAAACACTGTAGATGTCATTGGCCATGGAGTAGCGCGTTCTCGCTGATTGGTCAATTTGTGTGATACCATTGTTATCACGTGATGTATTTACATAATTATGAGGTTGTCTATTGCTTTGGCACATTTGGTGTCCACGTAACACTGACTCAGGCTCTGATTGGTCGGATGGCTGGAGAGGCTGGTCAAGTAACTCTGCTGTGAGTCGAATTAAATTCATTTTGTTTGGCTTTTGTTCTTGGCTTTCATGAAGCGTTGGTAAAACTGGTCCTGAGGCATCCATCTTGAAATATCTTTCAGGGGACACTCTGTTTCCTAGCAACTGATCACGTGATCCTCCGCCTGTTGGCAGCTGTGTTAGGCTGTTGTATCTGGGTAGCTGGTCCTGTGACCCAGCTGGAACTGTTGGCAGCTGGGTCAGACTTGAATGATGAGGTGGTTTGCAGTCGGGGTCACGTGGCACGTTCCTGCGTACAGTGCTTTGTTGCTTCAAGAGAAATTTTACCTGCTGACTAGATATGTAGTCATCTGTGTCTATCGTACCTCTATCAAGTCCTTCCTTTCCGTAGGCAACTACGAGCTGCTCATCAACTGGAGGAATTTTATCTTGTGCATCTTGGGTCTGAAAACCTCCATGCAATGTCGGTCTGGTATAGTTGTTTATATTATGATTTCCAGCTGTGATGGCATCCTGTTTCATAATATCTCCATTCTGTTCAGTGCCAGAATATTTATATCCAGAACCATTTTGTTTTTGCACATTAGTGAACATATGCCCCTGGTTTAAGCCATCGGTTCGTTTTGCTACGACCGAAACTCCCTCGGTAGACGTTAACCTATCCGATTCGTTACCAATGTGGGTTTGGTCAACAATGGCGCCCTCTATCGGGCTAGATTGTTCCTGATCGTCGGCGGTTACTAATTTAAGAAGCCTGTCTGTCAAAGAATGAACTTTTTCTTGTCCTTTGTCAGTGTTGTGCGCGGTCACCTTTTTAACTGCTCGTACCGGCGTTGGGTCATGTTTTGTAGCAGTCGGAGATTTTTTCTGTCGTTGGAGCGTATACTCATTGACCTCAGCTGGGCCAAATCGCACTCTGTTTTTAGTGGCAGCCTGTGATCCTGGTTGTTTAAGGATTGATTTAAGCCCCGAGGCTGCAGAGTCTCTGGATGAGGAAGAGGAAGTAGAATCAGTTTCTACACTCAGATTAGTGTCATTTGATTCATAACCGTCATCACTATGATTATCAACAACTTTATTAGCGGGTGAATGTGGAAGCGGGGATGATGAATATTCATGATGTTGTAAATACGATATCCTTGGATCCCTCAAAGGAGCGAAGTTTTGTTGGCCATTGTTTCCTTGAGCAAATGAATTCGTCAATCCACGCGAACTAATTGGTGCCGATGACCCGGAAATATATGGTGACCCGGAAGTGCATACTTTATACGTCACTCCTGTAGCTACGTCACTGATTCGATAACTGTGCCCATGATTTGGCCTTGGACCCATTGACTGTGAGGGGTAACTGTTTAAGGTATTTTCGGCTTTCGGGTTTCTTTGGTATAAATTGGAAGAAACTTGCTTGTCACTGTTGTATCCACACTGTTCAGGGCTGACGTCCGGGGCGTCAGAAGTTAAAATCATAGTGTCCGCTGATGAGCAACTGTGTTCACTCTCTGTATCTGATACACAATGGAGGTCCTCAGGTGAGGTGACGGCGTGACGTAGTCCGTTATTACTGTAATAATAATCACCTGGAACTGACGATACGTGACGCCAGATAGCGTCCGATGACGTAACATCAGTCCTGACCAGTGGGTCCACCGGGTAACTCCCCTCCGCAAGTGTCATGGCGCTTGATGCAACTGGCGTGTTGACAAATAACAAGTCCTGCGGCGGCAGGTATGTAGATCGATATTCCGACCGCCCGTACACGCCATGCGGGGCCGATGTCGTGGGCTTGGCTGTTATCTGCGACGTATGTATCATACTGGCGTTGAAACTATGTACTTGTGAGTATACTTGAGGGGCAGGGCTGCCGTCAAACCCCCGCCTACATAAATGCGTGTGCCCAGTCACTTTTCACCTGTTTTCCTATACACGCTCAAAGTACAAGGCAAATCATACACTGAGCGCTCACACACACAGAAATTTCGTTCCATGCCGATGAGTAATTTTGAATGCGTGTCCGCCGCTGTCACTGTGATAGCGCTACACGGTAATATCGCATTCCACAGCGCAAGTTGGTGACCCACTCAGCTACCTGGACTTGTGGCGTGTTGCGCTCTCACTTTATCACCGCACGTTTGTACTCCCACACGTTCGGCCTCACTTTCACCTGATTAATTATTGACAACATAACCGTTATTCAAACACATTTTTTTATTTCAATTATTTATGATATGTCAACACGCGCATATTTATAACAATATTCCTTGTATAATTAAACATGCATCCTATTTGTGTTATTTGTATATTTTCTCGACACGATACGCACTACAATTTAAGTTTTTTTTTTCTTTAAAATATTTCTTATTACAGTTCGTTCAGTTTCAGCAGTGAAAAAATATCTAGAAGTGGAAGCGAATCTGATAATAATTTACGTATGTATTATCTGGACGTAAACGCCATGTAAAGCGGCTTTATAATTAGATTAACAATTTGAAAAAAAGGCTCAGGCCGGCCAAACTTATTCCGTTGTGAAAACAATATGACTGTAATCACACCAACAAACCAACTGGACTTCTGTATTTATAAAGAAATCACAGAAACACACATTATTTAGAACACGGGAAGCCCATCCCGGCAGCCGCCAAGGTTCACACTCTGTAAGATCGAGACATCTCGGAAATTCTTGCTCGACTCTAAGTGAATGTTTGTGTAAGGTAACATTATCCTCCGGCCTTTGTGACCGAGCGCGGTGGAATGTCAACAACAACCTTTTGACGTGAAGGACTAAGTCCGGCTTAATGTGGCTCTACATGCGCGGTGTGTTGGTGACTGTTGAGGGGTAATCAGTTTCATGAGGCGAAGCCATGGCATTTCTTGCGGTTTCCTGTACTTGGGCAATTAAACAAATGCTCGCTCAACCGCCATCTCTCTCTCTCTCTCTCTCTCTCTCTCTCTCTCTTTCTCTCTCTCTCTCTCTCTCTCTCTCTCTCGTGAGAGTATGTGTATGTATGTGCCTTTGTGTTTGTGTGAAATATATTATAATAATATATATTCTTGTAATTGTTAGACTTACATTTAAATATATTTTTAAAAATAAAATAGCTAATAATGTTAATTATCATGATTTATTTAATTAGTCTGTTAAATTTTTAATACCAATGTAGATTCAATCAACCACCATTTTAAAATTTTGTTTCACAAATAATGCACGTGTTTTTATCATGCATTATTCCTCCTTTCTCTTTCTCATACTAGTATATATATATATATATATATATATATATATATATATATATATATTGTTCTACAAAATAGAGGTATAGCCATCTCTCTCTCTCTCTCTCTCTCTCTCTCTCTCTATATATATATATATATATATATATATATATATATATACATGTACATATATATGATGCAGAGTAATAAATCTGTGACATTCAGCAAGGCCCGCTTGGCAACATGCCAAGAAAAGTTATATGATTACGAAATGTTAGTTTAAATATAGACCGTCCAGCCTGTGTTATCAGCGGTACCTACGGGTGACTGATGATAGATAGTAAACATGTATTGTCATACAGTGATGTCAAACTATCGGCTCCACCCAAATGTTTACGTGTAGTGTATCTGTGTGTATCGGAATGCGTGAATATTTCAATGTTTATGTTATATATATATATTTATATGTCGTGTACCAAATTATAAGCATTATGCATCCAAACACTGAGGCACATTAGAAATCCGAGGGTATATTATAATTTACAGGTAAAAAATTGCAGGTGTATTCCAATTTTCAATTCAGTGTTTCGATCATTCGTCATTTACACGAATGGAAACGTACGGCTCATTTTGTTCTCTTCAAAGTGTAATGCAATGATTTAATGGGATTAACATTTAGCTAAACTGTATATATTCGATGTTCTGGTGCATGCATGTCATAATTGCGACAGTTTTTTTTCTTTTTGCTTGTTTTAAAAACAATCCTAATTCTCTGAATGGCGGAACAATGGACATGCAGCTTGAGGGGTGTTTAAACCTCCTTAGCCCCCTCCAGTCCCAAGATCGGCCCCATGCTAGTTTAATAGATGAAAAATCTAGACTTGTTTACACTGACACATATACCTCGGAATGTCAATATGAAATGCACCCATTTTATAGTAAATTTTCATTTGCTGGCTTACATTAAAGGCTTACATAAGAGTTTAACCAGTGTTATTCAGCTAATACAATACACGGATTACGTGACTCATTGTCAGAAAATCTCAAAATAAGTTTTACCGTGCAGCGAATGTCGCGGTAATTAAATATAGTGTAATGATGTTTTTACTGTTTTGTTCTTAAACTATTTTATATAAAACATAGTTGTTATTGTTAACGTATATATATACTTTTATAATTTTCCTTGCTATGCGACATGTGATATATTTATTAATAGAATACGTCAGGTTCCTCTTAATTCTCTCACCTCTCCATGCACCCCAAATCTCTCTCTCTCTCTCTCTCTCTCTCTCTCTCTATATATATATATATATATATATATATATATATGTAAAATGTATGTTTATGTGTCACATGTATATATATAACCAACTTGACCCAGGGCCCTATTAAAAAAGGCAAATCAGCTGAAAAGGCTCTCCTGGTGAAACAATTTTTAAGAATAATAATAATAATAATAATAATACTAAAAATAATATATATATATATATATATATATATATATATATATATATATATATGGAGAGAGAGAGAGGGGGAGATTTGCTATATATTTCTTTCTTTCTGACCCTCTCTCTCAAATGGCTTTACTTATGGCTATCAAACCCCACTGAGTTTACCCTATCAGCACCAACCAAATAATCTACCCCCTCCTGGTCGACCATTGTACGTAAATACGGTGTTACCTGATGAACTTATTGAGGATCACCTGAGCATTGTTGTTTAATCAACCGTGGTCGTTCAGCACGCACCTGGCCAAGGTAATACTCCTGTTTACCTGCCATACATAAGTCTGCTATTATACACTAACGGTGGGAAAAAGGATAAGTGTAAGAGGTTTAGGTACACACTGTGTACGGCACTTTTATTGTCGGATTGTTTTGCTTCATGGGCACGGTTTCAAAGGAATGTACTCTGTGACCTGTATGTTGTATATAAATGTTGTGTACATGTATATGTTTTAAAAGATTGCGAAAAAAATGTGTATACAAAATTACACATAAGTATACAAAAGAAAAATATTATATATATATATATATATATATATATATATATATATATATATATAACACATACACATCTCTCTCTCTCTCTCTCTCTCTCTCTATCTATATATATATATATATATATATATATATATATATATAGAGAGAGAGAGAGAGAGATGTGTGTGTTTGTGTAATATATATATAATATTTATATAATATTTTTCTTTTGTGTACTTTTGTGTAGTTTTGAGAGGGACAGAGAGAGACAAACAGAGAGAGAGAGAGAGACAGACAGAGAGAGAGACAGAGGCAGACAGAGGGGGGGACCCATGACCTTTTAATTTCTGATATATATTTATATATAGACATATATATATATATTTATGATATACGTTTATGTCATATGATATGTCATATGGTATAAACAGACATTATGCATCAGGACATTCATAAGCTTTAGCGGATTACTAAGTATATATATATATATATTTATATATATATATATATATATATATATATATATATATATATATATATATACCTGTTTGTATGGATAAAATATGCAGCATGCATATATGTTTAGAATCACTATAGAAACTATAAGGAGTGGTATCCCCCTTTACATGCTTTGATTACTGATATTATATGAGGTTTATGCGTGAAGAGGAAAAGGTTTTATATATGTAGGCGCTGGAACTGGAATGATGGAGTTGTTCAGAACACATTTAAATGCGGGATCGACCTCTCTGTTAATGTATGCAGCAAGGCCACCACCTGCCGTGAACTCCGTATTACTGGGATAATTAAGTTCACGGTATGATTGAGCAGGTGTTCTGCAAATTAACCCATATCTCTCCATCACATTCTCCTCTCTATCTCTGTCTCTCCTACTTCCTATTTGGATCTATTTACCGATCTCGATCGATCTTTTTAATCCATTGAACTGTCCAGCATAACTTCCCTCTCCCTCTCCCCCTCTGTCTCTATCAAATTCTCACAAAACTTCTCTCTCCCCCTTTTTTTTTCACTCTCTCTCTTTCCTTCTATATATTCGACCTCAATTGATCGATCGATCTCCGCAATTTCTCGAACTGTCCAGCATGATGTCCCTCGATCTCTCTAGAATTATCACAAAAGCTCTTTCTTTCTCGCTCCCTTTCTCTCTCTAATCTCCTTCTCGATCTATATATCGATCTCAAGTGATCGATCGATCTCTATATAGTCCAGCACGATCTCCCTCGTATTCTCTCGAATTCTTACAAAATCTCTCTCTTGCGCTCTCTCTTTCTTTCTCTGTATATATTTATATATATATATATATACATATATATATATATATATATATATATATATATATATATATTCTCACAACAAATTCTAATAATGTATATCTCTGACAGTAGATCTCTCTTGATCTTCATTGATTTTTAATTTAGAGAAATGATTATGGCGTCTTCTCGGAAAAATACAATTTATACATGACACAGAAGTAGTTAACAAAGTATACCATTATTGTGTTAACAATATAAATATAAAAATGTCTGTTGTAAATAAGAATTAAGCGTGATACATCATATGATACATTATAAGACTTAGATATATTATACAACTATATATGATACATAACATTACAAGTACATAACTCAGTGTCGCACTTAATAAGAAGAGAACACGAAGAACTTGTCTTATCCAGGTATCTCACTTCATCTACATGCTAAAACTTCTGAGTAACGTATAATCGACTCAGCATATTGATTAGTCTTGCAACTTTGCAAGCAGTGATATAGGACTCGAGTCCGGACTTGGACTCGATTCTGGACTCGATTCCACTTTTAAGGACTGGGACTCAGACTTGGACTCGAGAGTCCTGGACTCGGACTTGAACTCGGACTCGGAGGTAAGGCCTCGAGAAATCAGACCGAGTCCAACTCGAGTCCAGCAGAAAAGAAAACTCTTTTCACACATTATATAAAGATTTTGCTCATGGGTGAACCACAAACAGAATATTACAACCAAAAAAAAAATAAGACAATACACACCAAGTTTTAGCTCTGTAACAGGGGCAAATCGTAACTAAACATTCAAGTTAAGGGCTCTTATAAACTAACATAAAATTTGCATGATTATCTCAACATTATAAAATTTCTTTTAATAGGAAGATTTCTGTTGGACTCGGACTTGATCCCCAAATGACTCGGACTTGAAGAAGGTTGGAATTAAACTCGAACCTCATGGACTTGGACTTAGACTAGAGTGCCCTGGACTCGGACTTGGACTTGGACATGAGTGACCTGGACTCGGACTTGCACTTGGACATGAGTGACCTGGACTCGGACTTGGACTTGGACATGAGTGACCTGGACTCGGACTTGGACTTGGACATGAGTGCCCTGGACTCGGACTTGGACTTGGACATGAGTGACCTGGACTCGGACTTGGACTTGGACATGAGTGACCTGGACTCGGACTTGGACTTGGACATGAGTGACCTGGACTCGGACTTGCACTCGGACTCGGATGGTGTGGACTCGATCAACTACATTACTGCTTGCATGCAAGCAATGTTGCGAAGTCACATGGCAGACGATACGAGATCCTTTGCAGCAGGTGTTAAAAGATACACGATCGAGATCGCTGTATTCTGAGTGATTGATTTACATGAAAATATCTTGTGTTGTGACCTTTACTCTACAGGTTTGGAATTATGACACCAGCTTAACGTCCCTTGTTTTGGCTTTGTTTAGAGATATTGTTAATGTCGAATTATCATTCAAAGGAATAACTCTTCGATTTGATTAGTTTAAAATTTAATAACACTTACTACACGCCAAAACACCTGTATTATCATCATCACCACTTCTACTACCTCTACTACTACTAGTGGCCTCATTATCGTTTTTGTATAGTCGTTTTTGTCGTTATTAATCTTATATCCATAATTGTTATATTGAGTGTAATAACTTTTGTCATTAGTAGTTTAACTATTATTTATCATTCCTTATATCTTCATTTACATAATGAAAAAAAAACATAAACTGTATTTTCATAATGACTTTATTCCTGATGAATTGCCGTCATCAGGAACAAAAGAAAGTAAAAAAGTTAGTTTGTCTAAAGAAATAAAAGACACAGACAGCGACAAAATACAGATGTGGCACTTTTACATTCAGTTACGCGGTTGTGCCATGATGTTATGACTACAACACACTGTTACACACAGAACACACCCGTCTGGCAAAAGGAGCTCGGATATCCGGACCCCCGGGATCATCAACACCTCTGTATATCAAGTGAGGAAAGGTGAAGAGATGCAAAACAAGGCCTAGGCCGCATTCACCACTGTTTCTGAACATCTACTTCTAGGCAACATGATGTATTGCTACCTGCTTGGTCAGCCGAACGTTTGTGAGTGACGGGTTCTCCCAGAGACAACGGCCGTGGACAGCCCTGTCACCGGGCTGACGCTATGTTCATCGAGCTACTAAATCATATTACCTGTCTGCACTTAGATTTAGCCACAGGTGCATCCTTCATTCTTTCGGTCCATGTTCTCAGGGCGCCCTTGCAAATGTATTTTCATAATAACATCGAGACACAATAAAGAATGTCTTAACACCAATTAGCACCAATTCTGCATTTACAAGTGCATTCCCCGTTGTAAAAATATCTATTCCCGGTTATTACAACAGACTGGATTTGTATTATACTGGTATGTTTCTATGCTTATTGTCTCCGCCAGGCGGGTATACGCGTTCATTCCCGTTCCTGTTCGTGCGTGTGTTTGTGTGTGTCTCTAGGTGTGTTTGTTCACAACATAACTTAGGCAATCATGAATGGAATCTAATAAAATTTTTAGGGCATTTCGGAAATGGGCTAAGAAAAATTCGATTAGATTATGGTGTGGGTCCGCCTAAAGATCCGGGTCTAAGAAGGACTTCCAGGAATATTCAAAATGTATGTACAGTCACTTATGCATGAATGAACCTGGGAGTATGTGTCGATCAACAGAATGCAAACATGGGTTAGGGTACTATAGCAAAGCAGTATATTGGCCGAATAAGAGATTGCAAACACGTTTTGGTTAGCATCCTACACTAAGGACCGCCCACATGGCGGAGACCTGCATTCTTGAGAATGTATATATCTAGGTAGAACTTCCCACCGTATTCCGTTCTTTAAACTACCGAAAAAATTCCTCCTTCCCCCCCCCCCCCCCCCCCCCCCCCCGAAAAGCTTTATCCTCACAGCATTTAACTACATTTTGTTAGGGATACGATCTAGGGGCAGGAGTATACAGGATCCATTTTTTTTTAACTGAAGCGCAGAATCTGTAAAAAAAAATTAACTATTGGTGCTGTCAATTAATGGACAAAATTGTTACTCTTAGGCTGACATATACAGCACGGAGGTCAGAAACTCCAAATATTAATTTTCATGAACCAAATCAAAACTAACGAAACAAAAGTTAGGTTAACGTATTGATAAGTGGGTGCAAACAATAGGCCCTGCAAATTTGAGTAAAACCGGCCCGCGGTTGGTAGAAGTAAGAAACATTTAGAAGAAAAGTTTTATATATCAAATAAGGATTGGTTGCAAATAAATCCAGACCTCCGGCTTTTTACAAATGCTGTAAAAGCAAATAGGATTTCAGGTCCTGTCCATTAGTTTTTGCTTTAAACTTCTTGTGGTCCCAGCCGGGTGTTTATGCGTGTTATAGCTCCATCTGCTGGCATCTAAATGAACCATTCGCAAGGCTCGCGAGTTTGATAATGTTGGCGAGCACAAACATGTCCTATACCTTGGGACAAGTTCGATTAAGTTTGCACCAGAAAGAACAATACGTCACTGGGTCAAGTTAACCAGCTTAATGCTTATCAATATTGTATAACACAGATATATTCCAGTGATATGATATTTCCTTCACCAGAAACAATATAGGGGCTAGAACTCGTAACCATTTAAGTGAATGTTATTATCATATTTAAACTTGATGACCTCGCGTTGAGACGTTTCTCCACCTGCGTTACAGGGTGCCCGCATTCTTAGTTAAAGAGGCACACACGCCTAAATCCCCCCCCCCCCCCCCACACACACACACAACCACGCACACTCTCTTGAGGTAAGAGTATGGGATTGACTCTCGGGTATATATATACATGTATCATTAAAATGGCATTTCCGATTTTCTATATCTATTTGAAGAACAACGCTACATGGGACTGTCATTTAGTTTTGCTAGAACACGCGTTTGGAAATTGTTCGTCCATTGTGTGCAACACTGTTTCCTCACTCGGTGTACCTGGAGGCCGGTACACTACAAAAAAAAAAAAAAAAAAGAAATATGGTTTTGGACTCTGGTACTTCGGAGATTAATTTTAAGTACCACCTCTTACGACGTAGTTAACAGGGCCGGATCCAGGATTTAGGAAAAGAGTGTTTCAAATCAGGTGGACACTAGATAAACCTAAAACATGTCCCCAGGTCCGAGATAGTGTGTATGTGTGTGTGTGTGGGGGGGGGGGGGGAGGCAGGCCGCAAAATTTGGTCTGAAACTTAAAAAAAAGGTTGCGGCTTCTGAAAAAAGGGATCTGGACACCCCCCCCCCCCCCCCGCCGCTCTGGAACCACTTCTTTTAATACTCAACAACAGGCTGTTGCAGGCAAAAAGTACGTCACATGGTATTTTGTACGCACCTGCACGGACTCACGCCAACACACATTACATCACACACATAGGCAGAACGAGCAGTTATCCATAAGAAACAAGGAGATTGGAGAGTAAGCAAAATGGAATGGACAGTCCTTAGATGCTGTCAAAATTTACCCAGGTTTGAACATATTTGTATAAACAGTGAAACTGTATATAAACCTTTGGGTGAGCCTTGCACTTGTTCTTAAAGCGTTACATTGCGATGCAGACGGTCCAAGGTTCGATCCCCGACAAAGCCTCAAAGGCAATGTGGTGATCTTTATATATGGAACCTCAGAGACGTTCTTATTTGTTTAAAGACATGTTTATTATGTGTTAAATTAAAAAAAAAATACCCAGGCTCTCCGAACATACTGTTTAACAACGAAACTGCAAATAAACCTTGCATGGGGCTAAAACTCAAACGTGCGAGTAAAGCGTCACCTCATGGAGCTGACGTTCCTGGTTCCTCAAAGGCAATATGGTCTTGTCTGTAGAGACACAGAGATTCGCTCAAAAATTTTTTAAAGACAGCAAGGTTACGAACTGTTAATTACTCGTAGACCCTCGCCTTTATGAAAACCTTAAATCCCGAAAGCTTAATAATTCAGCATATAATTCTTTTCGTGAATGCTTATTGTTACACGGAGACATAAAAGCGGACCGAATTGTCTCGCTAGTAAAGCTTGCTTTTCCAGCGAAGCGGTTGGTACGCCGGACTTGTGCGCCACCGACATGAGTTCGAATCCAGGATCGACCCGATATTTTCCCCTTAGCTATTTGTCTTCGTAACAATATCTTCGTTATTATGACATAGGTACAGAGACTCCGCAAACATAAAATAACTAAATTTCCTTGCGATTCGGCGGGTGAAAACTGTGCGGCACAGCTTGTTTGTGAAACAGAAATACATTTTTTCTTCTTTAAAACATCCCAATGACGTGCAAATGAAATTTAAAGACAATCCATATGCAATCATGGATATCATTTGTATGATCTGTATTCAGTTTAGATAAATAACGTTGAAATTTCAACGTTATATATAACTAGACTTGATAGGGACCCTCAACTAGCGTATAATGCCCAGTACCTAAAACTTGCATGTTCTTTTGGTGTAAATATATAACAGAAACCCATATAAAAAGTACCAATCATTTAAAAAAATCACGATAATATCTCAAAGGATAATTGAGATAGTGAAGGGTATAAGAATATTTGCCTGGTATCCGTACTATATGTTCTTCTGATTTTAATAATTTTCCGAAGCAATTGCATGAGCGGTTCATAAGATAATGGCACGAAATGAATTCCAAAATGATGGCAGAATCACTGCCTGTTGGCCATATTGGATTTCTAATGGGTCTGAAATTTGATAATGCATATTCTTTCACATATATCAGTATATTAAGAAAACAAACTTCACCGCTATGTCTGGAGAAGGTATTTTTATTAACCAAAAAAATATTACAGACAATAGTAACACACATGATTTCAAGACAGTACACCAAATAATAACAACAACAACATACAAAAAGAGTACTCAATACGAAATTTTATATACACATAAATATTAACCTGTCTGTTCAAAGTACAGTATGACTAACAACTTACATCTATATATAATTTTAGAAATACTTGTAATGTTACGTAAAACAAGTATCTATTGTGTAGGTATGGATCAAGTTTCCATTGTCCTTCTGATATTTTGCCACAAAGGTTTCCTTTATTTGTTTTTTTTTTCTGCAGGCTTATCTGTACATTCAACCTTCCTTTGATAACCCATGTATTTTTTAAAGTGTAAGGTTTATCTGAACAGAATGTTTAGTTTTATATATAAAAGCTTTTGCATGTATAAGAATTTTATTTTCCATTCTAATATTCTTTTCAGATATTCCTAAAATAATATTCCTATCTTTGTAAATAAACTAATTGGTAAACCATAAAAATGTTTATATCTTGCAAAACCGTTTAACAGTAGAGCAACTACAAAAGAAATGCTCATACGTTTCTACCTCTGTATGGCAAAACCTACAACATGGGTCTTCAGTAAAATCAAACTTATATAATCTATCTTTAAGATATAAATAATTATGGAGTATTATAAACTTAAACGCACTCACTTTCTTTTCTTTACATAATGTTAGGCTATTGGTATATAAAAGACCCCACTCTTCATCTGTTACATTATATTTGGTACTAAACGTTTGCCTTGTACTGGAATCCTGGGTTTTAACAAGACTAATAAAATAATCAAAAACCTGCTTTGCCAAAACATTTTGAACTGCAACTGGCCATTGTCTTGTTTTGCAATTAAATAAATTTTGTATCATCAACTGTCCATTATATCTCCAGTGATTTAATATTTTACTTTGTTTAATTATTGACCTATAAACCAAATAATCTCTTTGTTTTGCTCCTTTCTATTCCCACTCTTTAAAACTTACTGGATTCCCATTCGAACAAATAAGTGTTTTACATATATTAAACCTGACTGATATAGTGACTTACAAAAGAACGGTGTTCCATTTATTTTGATATCCTTATTATTCCATATGCAATAAGATAACTCTGAAATACGAACTTGCTTCCAAGCCATAAACATATCTATGTATACATCTGGCATTGAACCTTTTAGACAGTTTTGTGAATAATTACACTAACAGTAATCTTGTATTCCCATATATATCACAAAATGAGTCTATAATTAATTTCCAATCTTTTTTTTTTGGTTTTGTCTAAATATCTTTTAATCCACATTACCTGTTGCGCTTTTATGTAACAATCAATAATTAATATATTCAGCCCCCCCCCCCCCATTTTCAAATGGCTTTATCAGCAGATCTCTTTTAACCCTTCCTTTTTTTCTGTCCCTTCCATATAAAACACCATTATATATTATTTAATCTCTTTTTTATAAGTTTCTGGCATATTGAAATTAGCCAAGAGATGAGAGAGTTTAGAAAAACATTTAACTACTAAAATTCTCCCTTGCAATGTAAAATTTCTTTATTTCCACATGTTTGTTATATCATATATGCTATTAATTGTATTTTTGAAATTTAATGTATTACTCATTTCTGTATTATATGATATATATGTGCCAAACACGTTCACACATTTTGACCACACTAACCCTAAAGGTTTACTATTGCTATCTTTGTTTTTTTTCCAAACCACATTGCTTCAGTTTTAGCTTTATTAATATGTAAACCTGAACATTTTGTAAACTCTCTGAACAAATCTAGAACAGTTTTAAAATGATTCAAAAGTTTTTTAAATAACAGTGGTGTCATCAGCATATAAAACCAATTTTACCTCCTTATTTTTAATCTTTAATCTTTAATCTTTTTAAAGCTGCAAAAATAAACTGCCATTCCACTGTATCGAAAGCTTTTTCAAATTCGATTGTCGCCAATAAACCATTTATTTTACTTTTATCTATATAAAATAAAGAACCTAAGCTGGTTCTTATTGCCTCTGTCATAGATGTATTTTTTTTAATATACAAATTGGTTTCTATGTTTGATTTTTGACAAAACATGTTTAACTCTAAAAAATAAGGCTTAAGTCATTATTTTATAATCGGTGTTTAGTGTGAGAGGGTTCCTAAGATACTGTACGCGAAAGGAATATATACGGACTGCTACATGGCAAGTATATTGGATTTCAAACGGTTCAGAAATTCGCCAGCATATATTTTGCCATGAAGCCAATCTGCATTCAAATTTTCCCGACAAATATTCAGTTAGAGGGATATTCCACGAAACAGCGATTCAAGTGTACGAATTGACGTACGGTCAACCTGATTAAAGTATATATATATGGTGTCACCGGCTTACCGTGGCCGAAATAAGGTCGAATCTGTGAATCTGTTTACTTGTTCAATGTTTAGAGTATTATATTAATGATAATAGTTTATATATATATATATATATATATATATATATATAATATGTGTATGTGTTTGCAGGAGGCAATTATTCCCATTATATTCCATGGTCTAATACAAAATATTGGATCAGAACCCTTTGACGCCAAGAAGAGGTTAATAGTTATGTTAACTTTTTTTCTGGTTAGGCTGTTGACATGGATGGAAGACTATAAAAGTAAACCTGGTTTAGGCTATTGCTCCTGGTCACGGTTATTGCATGCTGTTTGGGTTATAGGAAATTTAAAATTCTTAGGTGGACCCCCATTACAATCACATATTTACGCTGCTGCGTATCTAAAATTTTCAGCTAGGCGTAAAATTAATCAAGACGAACGTCAGATGACTATTACAAACTTCAGTATACTACAAATTAAATGCATACATTGTTTCACTACGATATATATATATATATGTTAAAAATACAAGCACAAATTGAATGTCTTTTATTTAATTTGCAAATTTTTACTATTTTGCCTGTTAATTTCAGGAAGAAAATATTTTTAAAATATCGCCACCTGCTCCATAATAATGTTCATGCATAGAACAGTTTATTTATTTATTTTTGGTGCCTTACTGTCAATCAACACATAAAGATGGTCCGTACTCCCGGTTTAGTGCGAGGATGCCAACGTCAGAGGCGTCTTATCAGATAAGCATACTATTCACGTACCGGAAGAGCTTTTCTTAATGACTTCAAAGACAGGTGCTCCGGATAACAGATAAGTCCTTCTCATAACCTTTGGTCGATGAGTCGCTCTGATTGAACCCAGAGATGTCGCGAGACTGCCTTGGAAGTCCACATCAAAGTTATTGATGTCACTTATTAGCCACCGGTTGTTTTTTTGTTCTGTCAATAAGGGACCCTTTGGTATTATCCTTTTTTTCTCAAAATCTTTATGGCGAATTGGTCGATTGAATGGACGTCTCACTCAGGTCAAGTGCTGAGTTTTGATTGTTCAAGATACAGACACACGCCGTGGTTATGTTTTGATTATAGAACAAGCCAAAACATTCAGCTTCCATGCAGGAATGGAGTACGAATAACTGTGGGGGGCTTCCCCTCTATTTCGACGCAACCCCCGAACGGGAATCGTATGCCAATTAGGAGGGGGAAATATGCAAACTAACTAAAAACACCCGATAGATTGTGGTTCCCTCCTGGATCCCCATGACGTCAACCAAGAACAGTCCCTCCTTAGAGCCTTCCTAGCATGCCTTGTCATGCAGGCTGTAAAACAAGAGCCGATGGAACAAATTATCTGAATTTGAAGAGAGTAAGTGCCAATAATTTCATAAACATACTGAACACAGAATTACAATTTATGTCCAAACTGAATCAAAACAACTGTAATATATATGTATAGGGGATGTTGCAAGTCCTCACACTTCGTGGTCTGATCCACTTTGGTCAGATCTGACTAAACTTTACAGGGTAAACTATATCCACCTTACGGGCTGTAACGACAATGAAGAAGATTTGTTGGCGTTACAGGCCTGTAATTAGATGAGAATATATTTACGACGGATCTGGCTAAGCAGGCAAATTCCAACTGCATTCCAATTATATTATAATGTAGTATATTGCACAGATTGCAAAAATGCTGAGCATATGATCGCAGAAATAGAAAAAAAATCTGGAAGTTGCATGATTTGTTATAGGCCTCTCATCACTACTTTGTATAATTTCAACTTTACGGTGAAGTCAGCTAGAGGAAAACGATGTTTCATTTCAGCTTAGAATATAGCTGCAATCAGCAGAACTATATTTCCTCGAAGGAGTGAACAATACATTACCTGATTTTTAACAGCCATTTATGAAGACACAATGTGGCGTCAAACTTTCACTAAACAATCACACAATGTACGTAGTTAAAATAATGGAGACAGTTTCCACCACACCACAAAAATATTATTAGCTGTATTTTTGTATATTTAATATTGGTCTGTAAAACATATATAAACGATACATACGTGACTATAATATATGTGCTTACAGAAACTTATCATTAACTCCACATAAAAAGGACAAGATTTTAAATCCGCAATCACGTGCCACAAGTTGTGAGATTCACTTTCACAGAGGCTTAATTTATCTGTATTGTATTAAAACTGTTTCACAATACAAATAATAATAATTTTAGTATTTTAATAGTTTTTTTAAAGCCCGTTCACTTAATTTGGTTTATGACCTGAAAATACAGTCACACATTCACATTTTATAGTGTAAACGTTATAGATGGACTACAATATTAAACTATCCTGTGCGGAAGACACATTTTATAAAGTGAATGCCGGGCCGAGAGAGTTATTATTAAAAGCCTCACGGAGAACATAATGTCATCAATGTAGTGTACCGATCTTTGTCATGTAGCCAACCCTCCTAGGATGTACGTAATATCGATCTGCAGGTATTTTTAAAGTCAATTTCCCGTTTTCCTTTTAATATCAAAGGCCATAGAGGCTCTGTACAGAAAATTACCTATATCTGGGCCTTACGGACTCACCTGGTTTCCGTTCAACAGATTAATTGGACGTCTCCTCGCCCTGTTTTGGAAATCAAAGTAACCCTGTGGGTGTGTTGGTAAATATACTCATTTACGTCAGATCTGCCTGAGAAGGAAAGAAAAGACATAGCTTGTTTAATTGATTTAATGTTCCTGCACTTTATATATAGTTCTTTGTCTGATAGAGCTTCCTATGGGTTGGCGTATTTATTTTCCTGTGCTTGGATGCGTTTTATCCAAGACCATGAATACCTTTATTATAGTGAAGTTACAATCGAACATATTTTTTTCTGTTTTCAATTTTCTTTTGTTCTTCTATTTTGCTTCTTTCTTCTCCCGCTATTTGCGCTAGATCTAAAAGAATGGCTTACTTTAATAAGCTGATCTTTCGGCACAATATTAGTTATAGATGACAGATTTGCATCTAATATTTACTTTGACCTTGATCTTATACCCAAGGTCGAATACTCTCCAGCATATTCCGCACTATCGCCCAGTTGCAGTGGCAGGCGTGTGAACATCTAGCAAAAGCACAAACTAAAATAATCTAACCTAGAATATTCTATGGGTTTCGTATCGGGTATGCTAGCTTATAAATGCGCGCTCATTCATGGCAATTTGACGAGGACCAACGACAACGAGTAGACATTCTTGAGATAATATGAAATACCTTATATTATTTGTAATTTCTATCTATGATTTAAAAGTAACTTAAAATATATAACATTATTTATAAAATAGGTCTTTTGCCTATCGACTTTTAAACCTACAGGTGTGGTCGCAGAAATAACATAAATAAAATGAAAATAAATGCTATATATATATTATAAATGAGTGTTCTCTGGTATAATAGGTGTTTTATTCACGAAGGTTTCATTTCCGCGATTTTTTCCATTTTCGAATATGGCGAATTTGAAACACTCGCGAACAACCACAGTACTTTAAGCACAGACCAAAACCTGCCGCTGTCAGATTCGAGCCCACACATCCCAGTGTACCGGTGCAGTCACACACGATAACCATATCACCGCGACTATCAAGACTGCCTCCTGACTGTACTTAGGCTATTATGTTTATAAATCACTAGCTGATAAACCTGGTATACCGGGCTTTTACCGGAGTTGTGGAGATGTATTAAAGGAGATGGAGAATGTTGACTCATTGTTTTAATTTGAAAGTTAAAGAAAATATAGATTTTCATTGGGATACTGTCTAAATAAGATATGAAAAAGTATTTTTACATTTATTATGTGGCGCTCTGCTCGTGGCAAGAAATTCATAGATCTGTATGTTTACCTTAATGACCTGGTCAGTGTTCACATTTGCGAACCAGACTGGGACGCGAAGGATAAGATTTTCGGAGATCTTTGACTGGTTACACTGGTTTTTATATGTTAAACCTATAAATTATAGATTGATTGATGCAAGAAAGATGTAAAGGATGAATTTAATGTATGTTCTAAGGCAAGGGAGCTATTCCTAAAGAAAGAAACGGAAATATGCATACCTTATTAGTTGCATATAGGCCTTAGCGGCCTAGGGTGTCCGGAACCCCCCCCCCCCCCTCTTTTTCAGCCACCGCAACCTTTTTGAAGGATTTCTGGTTATCTGTATTAAGCACTGTTTCCCCCTGATTGTCGGCCGGGAAATGTCCTTGTTAACTTTGTGTCACATTCTCCCCACAGACGGTCTATCGATATGAATGTCAAGGATAAACTTCCTGCCCACATTAATTCATTCATTCACACAGGTTCACACAGCTCACTTTTACGCCAAAAACCTGCGGAGTGTTAAGCAATATAGAAACCACGAAAAATCAGGAAGGAAAAAATGGTAGGACGTATTCTGTTGGTAAAGGAGAAAGAATACAGAACGAAACATTTCAGGTTCAAAAACCCTTACAGTCAATATGGCGAATCCTCATTTGAACCCCAGGGATTTCCTCCGATCTTCTAACAACATGTTTAGACTCTTGGATTATGTCAGCCCCGTTTATATATAATCTAGAATTCAGAAGACTTATAAAGACACGCACACATTTTCGAACGGTTACCTTCATCTTCTTTTTCTCCTCCAGGAGGTTATGCGTTCATCCCGTTCATTTGTGTGTTTGTGAGTTTATATACGACGTAACTCATGCAATCATGAACGGAGATGCTCAGGGCATTCGGAAATGGGAAAATGAATAATCAATTAACCTTTGAGGTGGATCCGGCACATGATCTTCATTCTGGAACATCGTCAAGGAATATTCCCAAATGTACATGCAGTCACTTATGCACGAATGTATCTGGGGATATGGGCCGAATAATTGAATGCAAACCCGAGCAGAGGCTTGCATTCCTTAGACTGCAGTTCTCTTGTTTAATATATAGTACCACCAACAGGCCATCGACCTCACCACACGTAAAAGAATTAGGTGGAAGAAAAATGTATGAGAAAAGCAAAGGGAACGTCTCTTATATATCACAAAAGTTTACTTCTGGTATTATCCGGACTCTATCAGCACCTGTACCTAACAGTCCAGTGAACGTGCGCCTGGCGTTATAATGTCTAGAGTAGTAATTTGGCTGAAAGCATATCCCGACCCAGAGAGTGATAAATTACACCGTTATCCGGCCTTCGATTAGCCCAATCTATACCTACAAAAGCCTCAGGTAGTATTTATCTGGCCAGGGTGACAGCTCCTGGTGCATTCCAGTCAGCAGTTCGTCAAGGAAGCCGGCGACTTCCCGGCTGGACTTTCATCTTTATTACAAGAGAGAGTGATAATTTATGCGCCGCCACCTTGCGCAGTGTCCTGGAACTAACACTGTATATTATATCGGATTTCCCGTCTCCCGGCTGTTCTGCGTAGATCAGCGACAGTTCCTATAGTTATGCTATATAATGATGCCGCCGTGAAACTGACCTCCTTATTACTTATTGTAGTGTCTATTAATGCATTTTAAAGTTGCCCTTTCCGGTATGGGTTTAGACTTAATGGTGCGAGTTAGCCTTTTTAATTGTATAATGCAATATATATACATATATGTTTATATTTGTATATATATAAATATGTGTATATATGTATGTATATATATATATATATATATATATATATTATCTAGCCAAAATACATATCTTGGTCATAATCACTGTAACGACCATAGGAACACCTATACGAAACTATTACCTTTTTCCTCACGTTTAGCAATAATTTTCATTTTTTAGTGGCTTTGGCTCCTACCATGTCACAATGAAGAAAATAAAGAATCCAGTGCTAAAGATAACGACCTATTTGTGGGACAGTGTGGCCATGCTCTGTGGAGGTATTGTTGAATCCAGGTAAACAAAAGTCAGCCTGTAGACATATTCCCGTGAGTGGTATCCGGCTGTCCCTTGTAGAGGAAACACTTTCCGACAAAATCGGCCTCAGAAAGATCAAAGCAATCCCAGAAATGCCATCCCTTGGAACTGAAATTTCAGATTACGAGGAGGTAGTTTGAAATCGGTATCAGCCTACCTCCTACACCTTCAGAGTACCTCCTCCAAGCAGATATATTTATAATATTTATATCTGGAGCTTTCTAATCGGTTTAAACCTCATTATACGATGTTATTTTATGTATAATACCACGAGTGGTATTAACGTCTGTTATTAAAATGACATACTTTTTTTCAGATATTAAGACTAGCTTTCAGTCCTGTATCTATCTTGTTTAAATAAATAAACAAATCATGATTTATGTGAAGTATGCAATGGAGCAAAGAAGCACTTGACACTAGCTCCAGGCATGAAATCACTTCCATATTACCGGGATTGGAGGCGGCCGGGTTACCTGGGTTCGGGTAGCTGTAAGTCTTGTACCTGTGAAAGCGGCATGTGCGTGACATTGTTTTCTTTTCCTATACATTGGTTTTAACGGGGCCTATTCCGATATCTGACGCCTATTAAATGTAGAAAACTCCTTGAACCTTCAATAAAATAATATCCAGAAATCCAGTAATGCAAAGATTGTCAGCTAGGTGAAGTCAAATACAGTCAAGAATTCATACAGGAAGCTCTTCGTTAAAAATACCAGAAAGATGGTTTTACACATTTATAACTGATATTATGTATCGTAGATAAAATACAAGACCCAAACAGCCAGTGTCACTTGATGCTGACATGATGGGAAATGTCTGTTGCCAATATAGTTGTAGCACATTTTTTTTAAATATATCAGTGGCCGGTCCGTCGTGGATAATACTGACACCATGTTTAAGCTAGAAATCTACATTCTAATGAATGAAAGCTTCGGTCATTCATTTATACGGCCCAAATTTCAGGTTCATTCGGGCATCAGTGATTGTGGATTCTTCATCACTCCTTGATGATGATCCTGGATCCGGAGCATGGGCCGAATCTACAACAAACTCATCGATTCTCCTTTGACACATTCCCGTTATGCCCTGAAAGCTAGATGAGATTCCGTTCAGGACTGCGTCAGTTTTGTTGTAAAACACACGCACATATACACACACATACACAAACTCTTACTCACAATCACACGCACGTGGATGAACGCATACCCTCCTGGCGAATTCTGCTTTTCTGCGGACTATTATCCATCAAGCAGCAAAATCATTCCCCTTTGTATTCCTAGAATTCCCTCATGAAAAAAGTGTCATTCTGCCCCTGAGGGGTTTATTGATACGTAAAATGCACTGATATTTAACACATAAATAAAAGGACATGATATTTCCAATACTGTGTCAACAAGGGACCAAATGTTGTGATTGCAAGACTAAGGTGGGAAATATAGTGAACGCGAGGAAACGTTGAATTTATGTTATACAAGATATGATTATCTGGAAAATTAAAACAAATCAAGCTTACGGATTTTTTATTGATCAGATTAATAGTAGACTACATTGAACAAAAGAGAATTTGAGTGTTAGATATAAAAGGAGAAAATTGTGAGATATATTTATAAATGCTGCTTAATGAAAAGCAAAACTGTTGTGGGAATTTCTGTATAAAATATTGCATTATTATTTATTTTTTAATTGAATATTACTTGCATTTACTCTCAAAAAACCCTTTACTGCAGATACTTATATTTACATGTTGAAGATTATACACATCTGTTTATTAGGTGTAATAAAAATTCAGGAAGTTTGGCATGATATCATCAGGTTAATAATGCACAAGTACAAATATTTGAGAAATTTATTATCTTTGGTGTACGAGAAAGACATTATCAGAGAGATAATAAAATGTTCCTATATTTAAAAAAATCATTTATAAGACAAAGGGAGGTATATGCTTGATGTAAATAGGAAAATTTAAATGTTGCATGACGTTTGGGAAAAGGGTAGAATGTTCTTAGAATAACACAGAAATTTTGAGTTTACTTTGAGAATCAACTTAAGAAAAAAATAAACAATAGCAACTAGAATACATCTTACTAGAATATCACCATACCAAAAAATCTAAATATTAATTTCATATTACTCCATTATTTATTTGCACAATATATATATATTATATATATATGTGTGTTTGTATTTATATTAATTGTCTATGGTTTTATCTGTCGTTTGTTTGACAACGTGTATGTCAATCATATTATTGTATTTACATTGTATTTGATTGTTTCAGTAATAAAGGCAACTCATGATATCGAGGATAAATGTTTAACGACAAGATTCAGATGATCAACTCAGGGTCTCCGACTCAAATGGGTTATCGATTATTGTATCTCGACTCTAGTCTGTTTCGATTATCTTTATGATTATAACAAACAATCATAATAATCTTTCGGACAGGTGAATCTCCCATATATTTTCTTCCCAGATAACATTGTTTGCCTAAGCATTTCTATAGACAAAATAATAATTATTTTTTTTTTTACCTTTAAATCTGTTAAAATCTGATATAAGGATATATATATATAAATCATATAAAGGATACTAGTATATATCTTAACTTTGCTTGTAAACCAAAAAATATTCCTACATCATGCATCTTGCTTACCTGTCCTTATGTATGAACAAGAGATCAAGAGGATATGAGATAGGTCTGACTGTTTCATGTCCAGTCAGACTATCGATCAGTGACCGCTTTTGATTGAATGCATCGAGTATTCGATGACTTGTCACAGCCCAGTTTTTATTTTGTACAAACATTTAAGTCTTGTACGTGTACTTGGCACTATTCACTAAGTGCATACAGTATTTGCCATCAGTATATTTGAACAAAACAAATCAAGTATATTTCAAGTACTGCTCAAGTACAGGCATTTGATGATTAGTTTTTTTTTCCAAATAAATCAGCCACGTAACCTCTAACTATAACTTTACTATACGGAAATCCCATGCAGTAATTTGGAATGAGCCTATCTCAGCTCTTCGATATACTGAGAGATCTATAGATATACATTTAAATTGTTGAATAGTATCAATCTTTCCTGTGTAAATAAATATATCGAATGAAATCTAATTTATTTAAACATTTTTAAACAAGTGCCTGTACTTAATAACAGACCGACTATACTTGTATTGATGTACTTGTATTAACGTTTTAGGCCTATATACTTGTATCTGTACTTGTATACCTGAAACTTTCTGAAGTACCCTAACCTGAATAGTATCCTCGTTTGCATGGTTCGTGTTAACCATTAAAAGCGCGCGCGGTGCTTTTTTTTCAGCTGACCTGAATGCAGCAGACGATCACTCGAGCACAGCCCCACTGCGCATGCACGCTCGTCGAAATCATAAAAACATAAAAGGGTTCATAATTAAGAAAGAAGGGTCTCATCAGGGCTTCAAAGATTCTACCATTGACCAATCAATAAAATCTAATCAGTCATCCTGGCTTTGGATAAAATGAGATGGAATTTATCGTCAAAAATTTATCGTGATGCTTCAATTAAGCCGTGCAACTAGGTCCTTCTTAATAGCACTATAATTCCAACACCTGAAATTGACCTGAGAACGACTTTTACGGTTGGGTCTGTGTGTCAACGTACGATCATTTTTTGGTCGCGTAAACGCCTTTCTCATGCCAGGTTTCACACAGGCCTTGGTATACAAGTCTCTTCCTTAAAGCCAGTAATTCTCCCACCTCATATGTATATACTTTGTATGATTTCTTACTTACAATTTTTCACATATTAATGAACTTTAGGTAATTTCTGCTGAGAAAAGTTCTTATGATGCCTCTGTGATGGACGTATGACCTTGTTTTTGACAATTTGACAAACAGAAAAAAAAATTGCAACCAAAGTTGTCTGGTTGCATATGAACGGAAGGTGAAAGGTTGCAGAACACCATTTGTACAACTCTGTTTCGTATGATATCATTTCTGAATGTAATTGCATTCATTTGGCGGCCCCAACATGTTATATACATATGGATGTGCACCACTTGACCGGCTTCATCTGGGCTACTGATTCTAATGTAAGGTCCAAGGGGTCATTTTTAGTGAACAGACGTCAGATATCGGAATCGGCCCCTTTCAAACTATGTCGGCTTGATTTTTTTATCGGCTAAATATTTTTTTCTTTAATGTATTTACTTAGTATACCAAAATATCCATCAAACTAAAATAACTTTATACAAAAATCTGAAATATAAATAAAAATCTTTCAACTTTGTTTTCATTATTTTAGATGGATCGCACAACTAGTTTTAATATATAGAAGACTATTTCCATGACTCAGATACTGCCGTTCGTAAGGCCATTGTTGCGGAGGAAACCGGAGAACCTGGAGAAACCCAACGACCTTGGATGTTCCACAATAACCTGCTATCTCTCTACTCCCTTGTCGCCAGTTTGGAGAGTCGAGTTTGTTACCTCCAAAACTCTCCACACCCAAAAATTAAAAACGGAATCAACTAATATATGATAAATAATATATTAAATAATTTAAATTAAACTGTTTTATAATTGATTGAAATATACGGAATAGTAAACAATTTAATTTGCCAAAAACAATGATAATATCCACAAATATTTTGTGGGCATACAAATTTATAACTAAATGTTTAAATAAAAACAAATATGTGAGAAAAATCTCCCAAATAATGAACATAATGGACGTTGTCCTGATAGCATAGACAGTAATGCACCAGGACACCCTTTTCACAAATCTGGGGTAATTTTTACTGAGAGAGTTACCAGTGACAGAGTGATGGATCGTCGAGCTGCGGGATGGCACCTGCCGACAGCGGGCGGAGCCGTTAATACAAGGGGATACCAGACGGTGACAGATCGCTCGCTGTCGACGCTGGCAGCCTCCACACATTGTCACTGACTGTACAGACGGTGATCGGTCTGCTGGGGGGAAATATCTGTGTTTTGTGAGTTTTTTAGCGGCTGTATTTACACTTTTCTGGAATTTGTTAAAAATAATGAAATTATGTTTTTTTTTCCGTGGGTTTCTTTAATGTTGGTGCCCGGTGTAGGGTTTATTAAAGAGATAACTTGTAAGTGAAGTGTGGTTGTGGCAATACATATATTGTCCCCGAGATATTTAAACTGCAGCTCAGTTGATATACGAGAGAGAGAAGAGAGAGAGAGAGAGAGAGAGAGAGAGAGAGAGAGAGAGAGAGAGAGACAGAGAGAGATTACTAAAGGACAAACAACACCTAGCATTGGTGAGAGGAAAAGATGAATGAAATGTAATATCGAAGTATAGAGAATAAAATAAACAAATTGAAAAATATATTATCAAACGATATAATTTAATATACAATATAATGAAATTTGATGTAAAATGAAAACCCAAAGATATAATATTCAACATATATCATTGCCCGACAAGGCATGTTGTTACCCGGATACGGAGCCCCAGGCATACGTGCCCGGGAGCTTATATTATTGATTTAATACAGGGGTCTCATATCAGCCAGGCGCTCTGTGTACTCAGTGATGGAACGTCCCAGAATGAAATCGACAAGCATTACGATTCGATTTGTGGTCACTGTGCACAGTGATTCATCGCCCCTGAAACAAACAAGCACCACTGGTAATGTGACGTCATTATGCTCCTTGCTGCAACACCCGGGTATGAAACTGACAACAAAATAGGACCCTCACTGTGTACAGGTGCTGGCGCATGTTTGCTTTGTTTGCAAGTGTTTACTTTAAGCCCTTTTCACACATTCACGGATAGCATCACGGATCATCCCGGATCATCGTTTCGGGATAATCCGTGTAAACTCCGTCATCACCGTGTAAACTCCGGGCATTACCGTGTTAACACCGTGTTGCACCCATAGTGATCCTTGGCGCATCGGCATGTTCGGTGAAAAAATTAAACCTGCATAATTTTTAGTCCCGGAGTACACGGATCCGTATCACTCCTTGTTGGCACCGTGAACCTCCGTGTAGCCACCGTATACATCCGGGAGTCACCGTGTAGCCACCGGGAGTTCCGTATTGAGACCGGCACTTTCCGGGTGCAGGTTTAAGTTTTTTCTCCGATCATGCTGGTGCACCAAGGATCACTACGGATGCAACACGGTGTTAACACGGTGATACCCGGTGTTTAAACGGCGATTCCGTAGATAACATGGATGATTCCGGAACGATGCTCCGGGATTATCCGTGTTGCTATCCGTGAATATGTGAAAGCCCCATTTACGAAATCGTGCTGCTGTCCCCGGAACACCACCGATTAAGGTCCGGGGTGATCCCTATTGCTATCCGTGAATGTGTGAAAGGGGCTTTAGTACTTTGTGGATATAGTGACTGTACACAGTTGGTTGTGTTAATAACGTGCATGGCCGTATAAAAATATTATGAACCTTGTTGACTATTGCCTTCGTAAGGTAAGCATATTGGCCTGAGGCCAGACCAAGCCGGATAATAACACAGGAATATAATTTCATGTAATATAACATGATGTAACATAATATAATGTAATGTTATATAATTACAAAAAAAATGTTTAATGATATGATAAAACCATAACCGATAACATCACGGTATATTATACGAAAAGGAAATTACTTTTAAAGAGCTTATTTGTGAATGCTAGTCAACTTTAACAGATTCATAATAAGGTATCAATTAATTGATCTATATCTGCACCGATCGTACATCAGTATACCTCTGCTTATACTCCTCTATGTTTGATGCAGATTTCTTCAGGAAATGCCTTGGTCCCTGGTCTCATCGAAGTGGTTAAATCTTTCTATGAGACGAAACCAGCTCTCATTTAAAATGTCTTTATATTTTTTTTTTGTATTTGAGCCACCTATTTTTCCGACCTTTCAAGACTGAGATCTACTCTCCCTGCACTTATTCTTATTGTTATCTTCTGTGGGGGTCGGTATAAGGTTGATCTAGGTTTACGACGTTCTGTGAAGTTCGAGCTGTTTCCAATAAGCCTGAACGATCTGTTGTTGAATCCGAACCTGCCGATCCTTAGCTGTGCGCCACCAGGCTTCGCGTGCTAATACATTTATTAGGCCGAACAGGTGTACGAGATTGACGGAGGAGCTCACAAGGTTAAATGACTGTAGATATGTAATTGTGAGGCCCCTAATGAAAGAAATACATATAAACATACATTAATACCTATTCCATATTCAGATAATATAAAAAAAAAACAGTTTTAGACACTTCAGACACAGATTTACTCACATCCAGGAATCTATTTAAGTCCACATAAAAAAAACTGCAATTTAAAAGATAACTATTCTAGATATAGCATGAGCAGGTTTGTTGTGAATCCTGAATCCGAAAATTGCAAGCTGAAGTTCATGCCCAGTTTTCTTTTATTAATGTGAAATTTAACCCCTTAAGGTTTTTCCACTGTGCATGGTTATCAAGAGTGACAAGTGAACTCTATACTTTTTAGAAGAATATTTCTTCAAAGAATTTTACCAATACCCAAACGACAGTCGTCTTTTGGTGGCTGGGAATTTTCAAGGGGCGGACCGGCCCACTGTTACACCGGCAAGTTTTTCGTGGGGCCGATGGCAAAAAACAATATCTTGACACCTGTAGGCCGATGGTATGAACTATAAATCTTGATGCCGCTGGGCCGATTGCATTACATTTGGGCCGCTTTCACTCATATGTCCGGGTCCGGTTTTCTTAACCGAATTCGCCCTTGGAAGTTTGCTAGGGGTCTATGGTATAAACATGGCCTTGTGGTTGTTACATACTGGCATTTTTAAACAAGGTAAAGACCCTCGAATTTTCATGGGACACCCAGATGATAGTTTAGTAGGATATTCTGTAATATTATGATGCAAAATTTCACCGACGCCGTCTCAATGAAGTCGTCATAATTAAGATCACAGTTATAAATATATTTGATTGTTAAAACTCATGTCCAAAATTCTTATCTTTTCGGGCGAAAAATGCGGGCCCCTGTGAACACGGGGCGCGTACCATATATACTGCTTCTGCTAACTGGTTAATTCTGCACTGGGTTTATGTCACAGTCCTATTTTTTTTTGGATATCGTAAGAGCGTGGGTAAGATTAAGGGGAAATGGGACATTCAGACACTTTTCATACCATGTTTTATTATACTATTATTAAAAATGAACAATGCAGATTTAACGGCTTCTCTGAGGGGCCAGTCATATTGCTCCGTACACGATACAGACAGACGAACAAATGCATATAACCACGTGACCCGACAGCACGAGAGACTGGCTCAACATGCCCCCTGTAGGCACTAGATTGACTACCTAGCTTGATTTGCACAGGCCCGGATAATGAAGAAATCCTACCCATGCATGACATCAGGATAGACAGGTACACTTAGGGCGCGGTCATGATTAGGCTTGACTGGGTAAGCCCAGTGAATATGACGTCGGTCCAAAGCACAAAATGTTAGGTTCACTCTCCACCAGGATATTTGTATTCGACAACAAAGTAATGCATTCCTAAGTATATATTCAACGAGTTGAGTCAATTTTTTATTTCAGGCTGTGGGGGGGGGTGACTTGCAGGCACACAATAACACACAAGCATCCCCCATATAAATATATATATATATATATATATATATATATATATTTACCTTCTAAGCAACTGTATGACACATTAAATATATATATATATATATATATATATATATATTCTTAATCACATTTAAAAAAATTACAATGAATTATAACGTCTAGAAAATAAGGTATCATGTGTTCAGTACATAAGTTAATTCTAAACTAGTTTTAGATATTATATTTTATAGTAGACTCATAAATGGAACCAAAGTCTATAATTCTATTTATCAATATATTTCATTTGCAATATATAAATTGTTCCGGAACCTAATTACAACAGATCGCGTAGTCCAGACGAGCATACATTTTGTTACGGAGATCAGAAAATCAGATTCTGTAACACCAGGCAGCGTGAAATGTCTAGGGGAATGAAAAAAGAAGTCAGTGTTTTGTTTACAAATAATTATTAATTATACTTAAAACAACCCTAACATTACAGTACACTAAATCAATACATTACACAGAATAAAAAATAAAGTGTACAGTACCAGAGTGTCCGGATCCTCTGCTTTTCAGTGTACCACCAATGTCTCAGCTCAAGTCCTTTAAAACATATAATCCAGATGAACAGTTCACGTAAATCTTCTCAGAGAATAAAAGTCTAATGAAATCCCGAAAACAATCTGTTGTAATCCAAAAGTGAAGTTCTGCTAATAAGCCAAAGGCAAGCTGAAGACTGTATAAAATGCGTTACAAATTGCGAAGAAGATCTATAAATTCTGCAATTATCGGAAAGGTCCACAACTGACTCACACTCTTCCGTGTCCGCTTGAATTTTTCTCTCTCCTCTCCTCTCGGCTCTAAACACAGGCCTTATTTATAACTTTTTCACCTCAAGCCAAGAGCTTTCCATTTCACGAACAATCCAAAGAACACAACAAGACACACATAGAGCGCGACCAGCCCAGAAATTTCTAGATTGGAACAAACGCTGTGTCTTTACACGCCAGTACGGATTAAACCGAGCGCCGTGTCTCTACATGCCATAGCAACGCCCTTGGCTTAAGCCTAACAAGAATCAGAATGTCAACAGCGCAAAATAAAAGAGACACCTGCAACAAAATATTATTCTCTGAAATGTGGTGGGGGGGGGGGGGGGGCGGTGCTGATTACATGGACCATCCCCCTTGCCAAAAAGTGGGGGATATATATACCCCCATCCCCCTTTATTGACGCCCCTGTATTCAATATATCAGTTTCCTTTAATCAGGAGACTGTTGTTAAATACATGTAATATAATGGGTTGACACAACAACCGCCTGTGACACATGGAGAAATCATACTATCGCATGGAGGTTCAGAGTTGGACATTTCAAACGCTTTGAGATGATGCAGGTATTGGGTTAATTGAAAACAACTTGAGATGTTTACTTATGTGACTGATATGACAGTTTGTTATCTATTTTGAGACGGGGTTTTCGGCTTAGATTAACTTGTGTTACAGAAATCACAGTTCATCTTTATGTATTTTATGTATTTGTTAAACATTTGTTTCAATATAAGATTCCTTCTGATATCTTAACGGGAGGTGATCTCTATGAATTGTGCTTGGTCCATATGTAGAAAACGTAAGACTGACAAACTTATTTTCATCATGATGTTCCCTTCCTCCACTTTCAGTAACAGTTCATGGCCATACCCTTGAAGACCCTTGATATAAATTATTAAAATTTATCTATTTCCTAGTTATGAAGCTTACCCAGAAGTATATCGGGCGTATGCTAAGGCCAGCTGATCACTGAACCCCTGTTTCCACACGGACGCCACCAGATGAGCGATAATGGGGAATAGGCTAGGGTTTTAAAGCCTTGCGAATTTCGTCAAGGTATAAAATAAATATCAGGGGCAAATCTCTGACCTAAGACTAATATTGTGCCAAAATTTTAGCTTCTGAAAACTAACCAAATTGGAGATATAGAGCAAACAGAAAATTGCAGAAGAAAGAAAAAACTTTAATCGATGGTTTTTGCACATCAGAGCCTATGAAGATGCATATTAAAGACATTTAATTCTCATATATGTATATATAAATTAAATCATCAACCATGTAAGCCTGGCCGTTCTACGTGGGGGGGGGGGGGGGTAGTTAAAATTACGAACACGTAGGCCCTACTTGCACTATAAATGGCTGTACAAACGTATTTAGACAGGTCTCAACCCGTAGCAGTAAAGATTTACCATTAAGCACCGTCAAGAAACACTAATGTTTGTTTCGGGACACCTTGCTTATATCTGGCTTTCTTTGATTTCATTTCATATTACCACAATGCGCAAGCTCGCTCAAACTATTGATCCTGCGACGTTAAACGATGACATGCTTATAAGTGCACAAGGAATAGAAATTAAAACTTAAACAATAATTCCATTTAAACAGCAAAAGAACGGTTTGGTCTGGCCTCAAATAAATTACTTGATATTACTTGATAAAAGTTAGTTCAAGGTTGAAATTTGAAAAAAAAATTAGTGGATGATTTGAATTTATTCTACCCACCATGTTAAAAGGCCTGAATGTAATCGTATGAAGAGTGGGAGTATTTGTTTTCCTGTACAGTCCAAAAATACTTGAAGTAATTAGTAACCTGGCGGATATTCCTGCATCTCATTAGCCGGTAGGCGGACAAGTCACTTTGAAGATCACGTTAATTGTCTAACCACATTTAGACTGGCAGGACAATGTAAAAGTTTTGGCTAATAGTAATAACAACCATTCCAAATTCGGACAAATTTCAGCCATTTGGTGATTTTAAACTTAAATTGCGGTGTCGTTTTATTTTATCTTACAATATGTCATCAAAAGCGACACATATTTGAATGATGAGATAAGTGTTTGATATTTCCATTCCACTGCGCTGGTTCAGAGGAACTTTATTTTCCTTGGATATAGAAAGACGTCATAGCAAGCTTTGCACATACCGGCTTCAGTGGTAAAGCACAAGACTCAAAGTCTTGAGTTCAAATCTTAGCCGAGGAGCAGTGAGATTTTCCCGGTCGGTCTTAACGCAGAGTGATCGCTCTGCAGGCTTAATTGGAAGGCTGTGCCGTATATTACTCACAAACGAGTGCGTTTCCTAAGAGGAAAATATACAGTCCCCCCCCCCCCCAAATATTCAGTCCCCCCCCCCCCCCCAGGTACACCCTTACCAGTCCACGGGTGAACGCTTTAGACCTAACCTAGGGTTGTTACAAATGATCGCCTCATGATTTTAGTGTAAAGGTGCTGGCATACAAACCAACAAAGTTAAACATTAATTCAAAGCAACTTGAATGAGGTATAACATTCTAAAGTGGTGCACGGAACTTTCATGACCGAGCATAATGACAAGACATGACGGAGTGTGGTCGTAGTGGAGAGCCATAAAACACACATGCAAAGGTTAAATAACAATAAGTAAAAGATTTATAATGAAACAAAATATGCACCAAAAAGGAGAGACGGTCGAACGTGTAAGAGTATACGCACACAACTTCGTGTAAAGCTTGATGGCTGAGTAATTAATCAACCTAAATATACCTGTTCACCAAAGTAAATAAGCTGCATAAGCTTTACATAATTTATAATGAACCACTCCATGGTGAATTATCAGGTCCATGAAACACCGTTAAAAGCACTCAAACTTTATAACACATTAATAAAGTATTCTAACTTATACACTCCTTTTCATAAATTAGCAAACGTGAGTAGCTATACTGGAACAATATGCAGCTTGTTTAATCCTATGTGCGATCAACTACTTTTAGTCTGTAAATAACAGTTTTTTTAGGGGGACGATTTAAGCCTTAGAGACAGTTGGTCACTAGTCAACAGCAAAGCAGTACGTAAATTACGCGTGTTTACTGATTGATAACGGTTTGTTTGCGAGACAATTTTTCCAGCTACAAAACAACAGGGAGATGGTTTATTGATGGTGATAGGATGGGCGGCTAGTACCTGATGTATCGAATGACTTCAGGTATCCCTCGCCACGTTACCTACGAGTCTCGACCGGGATCCAGAGCTCCACAGGACGCTGAGGGACAAACACACCTGACCACGTCTCGTGGCGTCATGGTTACCAAGTTTGTACCAAATCCTTCTTGGATGACTTAGGCGGCCGGAAACTGATTACTCCCTCAGACATAGGCGACTATATTCTGAACGAAATTATCGGATTATGTGGGAGGCCTAAGCTCTTTTAATGTAAAAACGGTTTCAAGATTTGACGTGGACGCTTTGCTTCTTGGAATACGCTATGAGAACTTCTGTTATATTTCATTAATGATAAGAAAAACAGAACCACCTGGTTACCGAAAGTAGCAGTAGGGTGGTAATTTAGATTTAAGTAGAAGCAGAGGAACATCTTTTCCGTGCTTATTTGGAAGCACATCCAAGAAGAAAACCTAGCTTTACACGTTTGGATACACAGATGTAATGGCGTATGAGGTAAGTTCTTTTATGATTTAAGACATATTTAGTATTCTAAAAGGTATAATATTTTTCCAGTTTTCCTTAGCGCATCTGTCTCATTTTAATTATCGAAATGGATGTCAGGAGAATATGTTTCAGTAGGAACATGTTTTTATTTTAATTTTCATTATTTTTATTGTTAATATTAAAAAAGAACATACTATTTAAAGTGCTTTTAATACTTAACAGCAATATTCACTAAATTTTTCTACTCAGTACACGAATCACTTTTTAAATCAGAATACGGAACATAGTAGAATACTTTTTTTAAAGGTATTTTATCAAACGCATAATTAGATTTAAACAGATAAAAGACCCTCTGTCGACTAACATTTTTTTCAGTATTTGCCCTTAGAAAGCTTTCTCTATGCTGTTAAACATGGTTTATAGGTTCCACTAACGATTGTCGTCACCTTAAAAACCACAACTGTTATTTGAGAAAAAAAATCTTCTATTTCTCAGCGTATAGTGATTTAGGAAATATTTTCTCATTTTTTTTAAGAATCAAGAAATAAACAATTCAAAACAAATAGAAATAACCGCACATGAATTACTTAGGTATAAATATATGTTTACAACATATGATGCGAATGTAATTTTTATTACGTAAGATTTTATCATTTGCAACCCGTACGTTCATTCTCCAACCTCACTTAATTTTCAACAAATAATGACGTAGTGCGGGGCTCTTAAATACCATATACCTGTTTACTTTCAAGGCTGGTTATCAATAAACCAGGCGGGACTCGTCAACTTGACGTACCACGTTCTATCCATTGAATAATTTGCCAATGGCAAGTCTGCTTTTAAGTAAATAAACTATATAATTTGTGTAATCTAGTTTAATTGAGGTAGATTGTAGTTATATGTTTATCTAAAACTACCACATTATTGGTATATTTACAGTTGTCAATGACGATTATCCAGTTTGAGAACTTCAAGTTTTATGTAGTCCGCGTCTTCCAATAATTATTTATCACAGCAACGGCCAATAAACAAGAAATACCGCATTATATATTTTCATATGTTTGCAAATCTTCAGTCTCTTTTAATATCGAGAGCAATTCGCGGGTTGTAGGGACAGGAATAAAAACGTTCATAACCCTGTATGTCCATATTGATGCACCCGTTGATATTACAAACATGGCCATTTTCTTGGCCAGTTAGGTCAGTCATCCGTCAAACTCAAGCTGCTGTTAAAATGATGGAAATTTCTTTTGATATATCTCATTTAGATATATATTTGCATTTTTACGTTTTGCTTCTGGTATTCCTATCACATGCGATGAGTAGGATGAACCTTGTTCAGAATACCATTCTCTACAGATTCATTCCTTTGAGATAAGGAAAGAACGTTCAATATATATATGTGTGTGGGAGGGTGTGTATGTGTGTGTGTGTGTGTGTGTCTTAAGTGCCTGATAATTTCTTTCGATGATCTAGACGCAAGAAATGTTTAAGTTTAGCGTAGACTAACAAATATAGGCGCGTTCTGCAGAGAGAGAGAGAGGGCGCCCAAGCCTAGTCTCCTTCTTCACGTTTGCACCAAAAGGAGAGAAAAATACATGCAGTTCTGTCCTAAATACCGATATAGTCGGGGGTTATTTCATTCAGACAGTGTCATACTTTGCTTTTTCAAATGACGATATTCTCACTCGGTGTTCTACCTGGATGTTGCAAGACCTCCCATTGTTTTAATTAGAAGTGGGACGTTCTTCAAGTTTCGCATTTTTTCTACCATTTGATGCTTAACTGAAAACGATCCGTATAAATCTACCCTGTCACCAGAGGAAAATGATATGATCTTCAGACCATAACTAGGCAGAGCCGAGTAAACCTGCCACGCAGTATCAGCAATCAAAGAAAGATATAATCAAAGCAAACAGTCATTTTAAATTAAAAAGAAATGTTTAACCGTCACATTTTTATGCACGTAGATAAAAATACAACTCAAAAGAAGACGAGTAGTTCCCGCAGAGTTGACCGGACTCCGATTAAATTAAATATCATCTAATAAACAAACGTACATGCATTTCATTTTAAACTAATCCATTTTATAAGATGACAAAATAGTTCATGTGTCATTACCATGACCAACGTAACTATAATTAAATATAGGAAGTGGCTAAACAGCCGGCAGGGTGCCGGCAGTTTAGCCTGTGGACTAAACTGCCGACAAATTAATGCATGCTCTGTTTAAGTGTTTCAGTGTGATACTCCGTACTTTCCATTATTTTTTACTATAAGTCTTCTCTGCTCCTAGGAAACAAGATGCAGGTAAGATCAAAGATGAAGAACAGATACTAAGGTACATGAAGACCAAACTTGGTCATTAGAACTTTAAGACTACTTGTATCCCTGTGATGAAGAAGACGGTGTCGTTCAATATGTTACGACGAAGTTCGGCAGTCAGCACTCTCACCGTAGCTACGAACATTGGGAGACCAGAGGACGCTTTTACCGCGGAGGTAGGAATCTGCAGCTTCGATCCCAGCAGCCCAAGCGGCACGCGTATCATCTTATTTAGGGTGCTCACGATGGCCCTCCTTCCTATAGTCGCCTTGTTCGTGTACGCCGCTGTTAATTTAGCGTCAGCTGGGGGAGAAAGAGGTACACTGAACGCATTAGAGACGACTTTAGGCGAAACCGTCAAAATCAGTGACGTCATACATGCTATTCAACTAGAGAGGATGGACATAGCATACTATCTCGCCGCTAACGATTCGGATTTCCTTGGAAATTTGACACATTTTTACAAATCAACGGATGAAACATTGGACGCACTAAAAGTCTGGCCAAGCCAAAATAACGCAAGCGCCAATTTCAAAACCAAGGAAGCCTTCATCGAGAGTTTGTTTAATGAGCGTAACCGTATTCGAAGCAATACAACATCCAACATGGACGCTATCGCGTACTATAACGAGGCGAATGAACTGTTTCTGGGGCTGTTGTCACGTTATATATCGGAGGTCAACCATGCCGGACTCTGGCAGATACTTATTGCTTTTAAATCCGTTTTCAAAGCGACCGAATATTTCGGAATCGGGACATCGGTTGGGATGGATTTTTTTCTCAAATGTCATTTTCAAACAGAGGAAGTTGAAATGATTATCGCTAGTTTCGTTCTAGCGGATGAATACATGAATAGCACATATAATTATCTCCCCTGGACTAATGACGAGCTTAACACGGCGCTGGCTGGGTCTCATATTGAGACAAATATAAAGGAACTTTACGCCGCAATCGTAGATGGCAATACCACCAACTGCCGGGCGGAGAATGCATATTACTTTCTTCACAATATGACAATTTTCTTAGGGATGCTAAACGAAGTTGAGAAATCCATTCGATCACACTTGGAGAATAAAATCAATGATGAATTTCAAATGGCAGATCAGAACATTGCCGTGTCCTTGACCGTGTTCATCGCTGTCTTGCTCCTTTCTCCATTATTAATGTATTCGCTGATGAAAATCACGCGAACGATCCAAAACTACGCAGTGGAAGCTTACCACGCATCACGTGAGCTGCAAAAAGAGAAAAAGAGATCCGACGCCTTGCTGTATCAAATGTTGCCAAAAAGCGTCGCCGCGCAGCTAAAAAAGCGACTTCCGGTTGACGCGGAACACTATGAGGAAGTCACTATTTATTTCAGTGATATCGTCGGATTTACGGAGCTCTCATCAAAAAGCACTCCCTTTGAAGTTGTTGAGCTGCTCAATACATTATATGGACTCTTTGATACAGTCATTGACAGGTAGGACCGGTTTGTTAACTATTATTTTACGTTCGATTTTATTATTTTCCTCGTTGTTTGTTTTTTTTATCGAAAGCCCTGTTTTCTCTGTCCACTGCTAGACAGAAATTATATACAGTGCAAATTATTTTCCCCCTGGGCTATAATGTGCGTCATTTGAGATTAAAGCGATTCAATACACATGACAGACTGTTAAACCTATCCATGCAGCACATTAATCTTTCTACAAGAGCTTCAAAGTCTGCAGAGTAAGCACAAATCTCTCTTAACATTTCCGCTAACTCTGGTTTATCAATAAACGCCAATGATCTAATGTGGTCATTCGTGGATGCACGATATTTGATCATACCCTTCTTGCCGATGTACCTGACGAAATATTTGTCCGTTATATAACCTCTTTATATATATATATATATATATATATATATATATATATATATATATATATATACTGGCATAAAAAAGTTTTTCTTCGCAAGTGATTTTATAAGATAGGTCAGGCATAACAAATTCGAATGACTTCGGTTCAGGAACAGTAGAGTACGGTACAAAATCAGATTTTCTTTTGATAAAATGGCCAATCTTTCCAGTGCCTTAATTTGTGATAAATTGCTATATTTGCGTTATATTGATGCAGGTTGAGGGCCTACTCATTCACAACTATGACGGGAAAACGAAGCGCCACACACACACACCCTTATATATATATATATATATATATATATATATATATATATATATATAATTATATATATACTTATTTTAACTGCCAAATCATCATGTATTATTAATAATGAATACGCCAATTACTAAGCATTCCCTCGTTTTATGTGAGTATTTTCCGTTCAGGTTCATTTAAGATTTTGATTAGTTTTCTAATTATTTTATATACAGTTTCCTTATAAATTTTTCTGATGTTCTCATAAGCGAACAATCATCTTTAATAGGAGTAAACATTAATGTTCTTTCAACATACGTGGGGTCGGTATGCCTGATATGTTACAACATTAAATGAGTGAATACAGGCAGGTTCTCATTGTATAATATTCAGTAGATGATCCAGAGAGGGCCATGTTTTAAAGCTTTCAAATCACGTTTCCGACCTTAGACCCTCTAACCCCTTTCTCCGGGCATGAGGACATTATTACAATCGTTCTCATTTGTCTTGGGATAGGTTTGCAAAATCCTGAATCCGCCCATGGTGTTATACTTTGTCCTGAACTCCTTATAACAAATGTGTGGCTTACCTGCCGAATTTGCCATGCACTGATGTTAGTAAGCCATGCATTATAATGGATACGGACGCCCAGTGACGTCAATTTATCTTCCAGACTGGGGGTGGGACTCGCAGACACACACACATATATAAACTGATTAAGAGTATTATACATATCAAATATATATATACTTAATCCCATTCCAAATATATTAAAAATGTACAAATAAGTATTAGGTTTTAGAAAATAAGTTAATATGTTTCCAGTAAAAGTTAATTCTAAACTATAGATTTAGATAAAATATTTCATAGTACACTCATAAATGGTACCAAAGTCTTTAATTCTATTCATTGATATATTTCATTTGGAATATACGATATTATTCTCTGAATAGTGGGGGGGGGGGGGGATGTAACATTGACCGTCCCCCTTTGACAAAAAGTAGGCGGGGGGGGGGGGGGGATATATACCCCCATCCCTCAATATAGACGCCCCTGCGGACGCTAGATGACATGTGATACACTAGAAATGGTAAAGCCTATATGTCTCACCCACCACGTTCTCACTACGGTTCACCACATTCTTAAAGGTCGTGGGAGAACTTGAAAAAGACGTGGCCTTTGACATAGGACATCTTGGGAGGACGTAAATGAACTTGGGTTGTTGTGAGAGGTCCCGTTTTCCTCGAAATGTCCAAACTGTACGGGACAGAACGTGGCCCCTGGTATGGGACATGCACCTCCTGGCACCCTTGATGGAACTAATTTCCCTTGTCAACCCGGGTAGTTTGGCCACGGAAAATCACATTTTCTCCCGGAACATGGTGCATTGCCGTAGGATGCTCTAGGAAAACTTGGCTGACGATGGTTGCCGTGTCGATGCCGTAACACTGTCGAAGTTGAACGGATATATCCGTGGCAACACCGTGATTTGAACGTGGCCAGAACTTGGCTGAACGTAGAAAATATGGTCTACCTACGTTTTTCTACGGGAATCAACGTTTTACCATTGTAGAACGTGGTTATAACCGTAGTAATACCGTAGCAGCTTCGTAGATGAACGTGTGATGCTGTATGTAGAACGAGCCGCGAACGTCGAGAAAAAACATCATACTTCTTATTATGATAGTTTCATGGACCTTTTCATGGTATTGTCTATTGAATCAAACCGGGAATATATCATAAATAGAGTTAAATGTGGACTACAATTAAAAAAAAATACATGTGAATTATAGAATAATTAAAACTATAATTCAAGCTTCGGTTGTTTATTTGGGACTTGTTTCGAAAAAATAAATTCATGATTTAAGTGGGACACCGAACATCAATCTTCAGTGGAACATAACACATTTTCATTTTATTCGCGCATCCATATTTAGTACACTCAAAACACTAAAAAAACGAACCAGATTGATTCTAAAAATACCAGAACCCGTCCGACCTTCATCTGTCAACCCGCCTTTGTTAGACCTTGTATTACCGACCGTATTATTGGAATGCCATGCAAATCGACAATGTGTCATATGGTGGGAAACATTTGGCGGGAAAATTTCCGACCACTATCAAATGAACACACTATTAAGAACGATCAATTTTATTCAAATGTGTTAGATAGCAACATTAATGAATTTGTTATGAATTTTATTGTTAATTGAAAGCACCAATTATAACACGATTATTAATGCTATATGCATCCAATAGCCTTGTTTTCTTTTTCTGCATTAATTTTTGTAATTTGTTTTACTTAATATCTACATATCATCCTTTATATGAAATATTTAAATATGATGCCTGAAGCTTGTAATTTAAGAAGGGACACACAAAGTTCATCCAGATTTAAGGATTGGTAATACAAAATTAGTAAATTAGTAAATGATGCAGCGATATAAATGTATACACAGGTTTGTGTGGTGCATCAATCTATTATAAAGTTAATAAATCCTAGATTTTAAGATGTAGGGGGACAACACCGAAGTAAAAGGGGGGGGGGGATGGTCTCTACCGTTTTTTTTTACACTTGCTCTATCTATCTGTCTGCTTGTCTGTCTTCGGTCTATAAATATATATGTACATATACATATATATATATACAGTAAAACCTCGGAATTACGACCACCGACGTGACCGTGGTAAAGTGGTTGCATTTCCGAGGTGGTCGCCTAGGTAAGGTTTGACTATAAAGGGTCTTTCAACAGCTCGTCTGTCTGTACGTTCTTTACCTAAGTAGCTATTCATTTTAATTTGGGATTACTGATTTCTTTTTCTACCTTTATGTGCAAAATAAGACTTGAAATTAACACGATACGTATTGCGTAATTTTTTTGTGTTAAAATATGAGAAACTTAAAGATAGACATATGATAAAAATATGATAAACTTAAAGATAGACAAAATGAAAAATCCATATCCAAGCACACCTCAAGGCAAGCTCAACTTCTGTTATTAATAACATTACAATATACACAATGAATGCTTGTGCGATATTTATGCTTGATATATCATAAACATTAACCTCATGCAGACCAAACAGACTCATTCGTTAGGGCCCTGACAAAGTCTGTTTCCTTAGGAACCGATCCATACAAAGTTGCCGTCTTTGACATTTAGCATGTCATGCCATAACACATGGTAGCCGCGATCTAGCAAAAAGTCTTCAATGGTGGATACCATATCATATACATTCTTGAAGCTAGGGGACTTTTTTAATACGCATATAATGAACGGCAGGCCTTATAAAAGCTATGAAACTGTGACGCAAACATTCATGGTCTGGTGATATCATTTGTGGACATTCTTTGATGTATGCCCTGCGCTTGTTTCGTCTACTGTTTTTTACCTATTTAAGATGTAATGCATTGGTTTGCGCCCACCGCAACGGCTAACCAAAAAGTGCTTTCACTGTGGTGATCGCATAACTGAGGTTCTGATCGTCAGTTGGGACAAAATTTCCGAGGTTAAATTTTCGCGTTTTACACTTTTAATTGTTTCGCGAGGATTCAATTTTAGCGATACCATCATACAACAACTACAGAACATAACCATTATTAATTAATTATATTAATTGATATTTGGGTAAAATTGTAAAACAGATTGGACGGACACCAGATGAACATCAAACGGTATTGTTGATCAATAGAAGACAATTTGACAAACGATTAAACTAGAATTCTTTCATTATGGGGTAACCTATATAAGATCTAATGTTATTCATAATATGTATATATTTAGCTTTTGGCATGCCCTCGACAATGGGGTCTTCTATTCGGAAAGGATTTATTTCACGATAATATCCTTTCCGCAAAAATCGTGAACTTTGAACCATCGCGAACATAAAAACAAACGACCACTGCATTAGAAAGGTGGTCTTCCAGGCAGGTTTGACTGTCCATCAAGTGCTGATTTTTATTTAGTTAATAAAGCTGTCTATACATCCGGGCGATTATGAGAACGAACCATGGGATAACAGAGTAATATTTAGGAACATGAGCAAATCAAACACATGTATCTAGTCTGATTTAATATAATTAACATCAGGTTAATGCATAAGGTAAACAAGACCATGTAAACTTAAAGGAATTTTTTAAAATTATTATGTAGCCGTAATGCACATCGATCGGTACATTTTCACATATAAACAATACAAACACGCTCATATATAGACATGCATTCATTTTAACACCTAAACCTCATACCCATGGTTACGACCGGCATATATAAGATTTACCTTGAAGGATTCTCTTCTAAGCTTAGAGCTTGAGAGAAACAAGTTCCCTACTTCCTTAGAGCTGAAACGGTGTCTCCCGTTTAATATTATAGTTAACAAATCTTTAGGGGAAGGGAGGAGAGGATGAATATAAATTCAGGCGAATTATGTTTAAAGAGGTGTCTTTATGGAACTTCAAATGTTGCTGATCACAAATATGCCAATTTGATATGCTTGCAAACATGATACAATGGAGCGCCTTTTTTCCGAAAGCGTCGGGGGACAAGCTTTTCTTTCGGAAAACGAATTTTCGGAAAATCGGTCAGGGATCAAGCAGCAAGTTGGTTCGACGGTAAATGATTAATATAACGCCATTTTACTGTGGGAACACCATTTTTATTTTCGACCTTTGACATGTAAAGATATTTGATTTATTGCAAAGCAAGATTGGTTAAGATCAGTGTAACCTTTTTTTAATACGTGCGTGCCTTGATTTCAACAAATTTACCGGAGGGAAAAGTCAAATTACATCGCCAAGGGTAACCACAGGCAGCGCCAAAGCGGCACACGCAAAATGAATCAGCAAGGGAACAAAGGTTTTTGAACGATCGTAGAGCTTGCTAATAAAAATTGAAAATTTATAATTTTCAGATTTAACGTAGGTTTAAACTCATACCCTGACCGACGCAGCATATTATACTTCCTGACTTATATGTCGGTAAAAATCAGTGTTACTTATTTTTAGGATACGTGCGTGCCTTGATTTCAACAAATTTACCGGAGGGAAAAGTCAAATTACATCGCCAATGGTGCCCACAGGCAGCGCCAAAGCGGCACGCGCAAAACGAGTGAGCAAGGGAACTAATGTTTTTGAACGATCGTAGAGCCTGCTAATTAAAATGGACAATTTATAATTTTCAGATCTAACGTAGGTTTAAACTCATACCCTGACCGACGCAGCATGTTATACTTCCTGACTTCGTTTTATGAGAATGTTCTCTCTATTTTTTATAACATCTGGATGATAGCAGGCTCTCAAGGATTGTCAGCTTGTCATCAAAGACTAACGCCGTCGGTTTTTTTTCTCTTTCCTTGACTCCATATCTTTGACACGTGACAGCAAGACGATCGTGTTTGAGTAATGTTCTTTCATACAGTAAAATTGAAATGATGAATAAGCTGAATCAAAACGAGTTTAAGAAAAAGACACAGTTGCTCTAAGAAATGAAGTGCTCATTTGTATGGCCAGGCCCACATGCTTTAGCCTCGAACCTAAACCTGTTGGAGCCAAGCGTTGATACCGCACCATGCGAGTACAAATGCGATATGGTTGATAACACACAAGTGCTCTTGGATAAACTGCTCAGCTGCTTTTTGAAGGTATAGGGAGCCTAGCTAGCGGTCTGGGACTAGCTGAAGTTTTCACACTTTTGCCCGGCGACAATATCGACCAAGAACTAATTAATTAAGGTCATCACTGGACTTAAACACCTGACTGCAGGCCCGTGAGATTCGTTAATACAAACCAATCATTAAAAGTATTTACATGCTTTAAAAATATTTCGTAAATACGAATAATTTTCGTATATTCGGCATTCGGAAAAACGGCGCTCTACTGTATTATATTTGTTACCAAATATTTCACTGCAACCTTAAGCACCAAATTTCACTGGGAATTAATCATATGACTGTTTTATGATTCTGAGCTGCAGGTGGTAGCCCTCTGTTGACCCGCTTAATGTATGCTTTTCCCCTTTCAGTTATAAGTAAGAATTAAATAATGTTTCATCATGGGTAAACTCGCCAGTACAAAGGCGCCCGCTAATATCAGTAATAAATTACGACGGTCCAGCCCTAGGCCTGCACAGACAATTTTCCCTGTTTCGCGACGGCAAAGAATCCTTAAGAAAAACAATCCAACAAACTAACCAACCGACGATAAAAACGTTCACCTCCTGGTAAAATTATGGTTATAACCTAAGTTAGCTAACGGCTAGTTTTAGCTGGGGATTTACTTTTCTAGATTTAAACATTTCCGTTTTGTTTAACTGTGCATTTTTGTTGATTGTGTAAATTAGTTTTCTCGATTGTCGTCTGTGCAATGTCTCCATTTACAAAATCACATAATATTTTTTTCAAGCAATGACATAACGTCACTTGGGACGCTGTCCAATGAGACGGATAAGTTCATCCTATATATCATAGTCATCCTATATATCTTTGTCTACTTTCATGTATTCGCAAACAAACAAACTGGGACAAATTGTAGGCGCATTCTCATGTGTATGAATTCCCATATAATCTTAATAATAAAACTATAAATCTCCTGACACTTTATAAGCACCCATGAGTACTTTAAGGACGTTTTTCTCATATACCTAGACATTAGATCATTCGAAGGCCTCTTCTCTTTAAATAATATATATCATTCGAAGACCATGCCTCCTCCATGTAGGGTGTCCCTCTTGTGGGATGCTCACAAAACTAATTTGGCCAATATTTCCAGGTTCGTTCGTGCAGTAGTGATTGCACATGTATGAATATTCCTTGATGACCTTCTTGAATCCGGATCATGTGCGGTTCCACACCAAAATCTAATTGATTCGTCATTAGTACATTCTTTGAATCCCCTGAAAATATCATGAGATTTTGTTCTTGATTGTGTGAGTTATTTTGCGCACAAACACAATACACACAAAACACACACACACCCACACACGTGAACAGGGTTGAACGCATACATCCTGACCGACGCAAGAACTAGTTTGGTTAGGTCACAGCCACTTTGTTGTGGGATGGTTGGTAGTCCCGTATGGTTAGACGACTGGATGACTTATCTGGCATTGGCCGTTTTTAGCCTATAGGATACGTAGCTGTATTTATTTTTCTACATAAAATCTACAAAATTCTGAAGTTTGGCCTCTTCTCTTTAAATAATTTTCCTAATAAATTCTTATATTAAATCATTTCTTACCTGAGAATTTGTTGTTTTTACAGTCAAGAAAATCAGGTCCGTATACAGTGTAGCCATAATTATCCCTCCAGGCAGTTCCAAATAACCGTTTGGACAAAATGTCTTTGATTGGCACCAGATTTAGAAATATTTGACTGATGCCATCAATTTTGTTTGAGATTATGCTGAACATACACAAAAATAAAACAAACGGTTTTTACAGGCTTCCTAGCATAACGGCTAGAGCCAACCGGAGCAGGCCAATCCATTCAATACTTTCCTTCAGGTTTAGAGCTTTGTGTCCCCAGGTCAAAAAAATAGGACCCCGTGACCTATAGCGCAGTAAAGTGGGACAGGAATACGGACTATGACTAGAGTACGGATTCGCGTCCTTTAAAGGGTTATGGACTCGGACTTTATTCGGAAATTACTCTGACTCGGAGGTATGGACTCGAGAAATTGGACCTAGTTCATTTCGGGTGCAGTATAAGCAGAAAAAATTCTGTCACAAACTATAAGGACTTGAATACATTTGTAAACTTTGAAAAGAATATTAAGAAAAAAAAAATACTGCACGACAAGCTTTAACACTGCATAGGGAGCTAAATGTAATAAAACATCCAAGAAAACCACTGTGTAAACCAACATATAATATACCTGGTACTCTAATGTTTCCATTAAAAATTTCTTTTAATAAGGAGATTATCATTTGACATTCGTTTGAGCTCGGGTTCCAAATGACTCGGACTTGAAGCAGGAGGAATTAGACTGGAACCACAAAGACTCGATCGTTCCAGAACTCGGACTCGTGTGGCCTGGACTATAATGGTGAAGTGAAATCGACTACAATACTGCCATATCCCGGATTTTCAGCAAACTGTTAAAATGAAAGTTTATCTCTTAAGTCAGAATTTTTCTTTATCCTATTTTTTTCGTTTTTTTTTCTATTTTGTGGGTTTTCTTTATTTCAGGATGTTCACTGATGTTGATATCACATCGATTTTGTTTTCACACAGCAAAGACATTTGTGCAATAACCAATAACTTGTTATCTTTATCATGTGACCGCCAGCATAAAACTTTCAAAATAGAAATTTTAGAAGCCGACACATTGTTTAAACATTTTAATGCTTATGTATATGCATGTTAGTAAATTTACTATTGTGTTGGTTACTCTAAGGTATGATGTCTACAAGGTGGAGACCATCGGAGACGCCTACATGGTGGCCTCGGGACTTCCAAAACGTAACGGAAGAAAACACGCTAAAGAAATAGCTAACATGTCGTTAGAGCTGGTCTCCTCAACGGCGTCATTCAAAGTTCCCCATCGGCCGGACTACCCGCTCCGTATCCGCATAGGATTACACACAGGTTGGTCTCTCTGTCTCTGTGTCTCTTTCTCTCTCTCTTTCTGTCTCTCTCTGTCTCTCTCTCTCTCTCTCTCTCTCTCAAAACCAACCCCTATTTCTGGCTATCAAATCCCACTGAGTTTACAGCACCAACCAAATACCCCTACCTCCTCTTGGTCGACTGTTGTATATAAATACGGTGTTACTTGATGAACTTATCACGGATCACCTGAAAATTGTTGTTTAACCCACCGTGGTCGTTCACCTGGATCAGGTAATGCCTCTGTTTACTTGCCTATATACAATTACGCTATTATACACTAACGGTGGGGAAATAAAGATTCTTATACGTACTATCTGTCCGTTTGTCCACCGTCATTTTTTCCCAGTTTAATAAGTGAATCTTCGTTTGGGTAAGGGTAAGTTTCATAAATGTGAATTACCTACTGGATGGCAGCAGCTCCGACGGACATATTTAAAATCATGCCTAAAAGAACCTTCTTCTGAGCTAGGCCAAGGGTTTAAATACACATGGATACCAAACTTTTCTCATGTTCGCACACCTAAATTGTAATATCTGGTTTAGCTAATTGAAGCGCATTTTTTTGTTTTTAGGACCGTGTGTAGCCGGTGTGGTTGGGAGTAAGATGCCACGGTATTGTCTGTTCGGGGATACTGTGAACACAGCATCACGTATGGAATCCACTGGTCAAGGTAGGTACGACAACAGGATATATATTAACATGCAGTTGACCCGCTGTTTGTACAATTGACCTAACCACGGACTCTCTGTGATCTTTATCGTATACTGTGGTTGCCTTTTTATTTGCGAGGATTTTAATTTCGCGGTATTCGTAAATATGATATAATCGCGAATACAAAACCCTGGGGAATAAGATGTCCCATCAATTAAGATAAAAAAGGGGGATGATGCATCACCACAACGAGATTAGTTATCACGTCTCTGGAAACAACCAAATAAGAAACCTAATCCGTGCATGGTGTCCGAATTGGACCATGCATACATTAAATACATTCAATCACGGGGATAAATCGATTGTGACACAAGTCATAAGTTAATGACTGAACCAGAAATTAGTGAGGTATTAAAGGCTTTATAAATTTAATATCAATACCAGTACTACTATACTTAGATTTTATAGGTTCTGAATAATCGCGAAAATGAAACCTTCGCAAAACGTGCAAAATGAAGAAATCGCGAAATTTCAGCCTCGCGAATATAAAGCCAACCACAGTATTCATTCAATATACTTAGGAGCAGAGCATCCAATCAAGTTACCGGTTGTAAGCAGTCAATCACCTGGCAAGGGCAACATTTGTATACTTTGGGCGACTCTCCCAAACAGAACACATGTAGTCTGAACCATAATCTCTGTCCCCATGTTGTCCCAGGATTTTTTTTTATACAATGCAGCCAATGTAGACAGTTTTAGGCCAAAGGTTGCGAGAGCCATCCCGCCGGCTGGAGAGCGAATAATAATTTCTTACCTCGCATTTAATCCGTATTAGACAAATAATAATAAAAAAAAAATATGGCAAAACACTTCATAATGATTGCGATGTGTTCATCACTGGAGAAAAGAGATATAGCAATCCCAGCTGATGACGTCATTCAGTACGTCATACGCGAAAGACCTTTGTAACGTCTTTGTGACGCCACTATTGTCTTATAAACAGTTCTCGCAACCATAGGCATGGAAAGCGAATTAGCGTTTCGGGGGCTCATTAGCAAAATCATGTTAAAGGGTTGGAGCATAAGGGCTGTGGTGGTTAGGTCAATTGCAAGTCATATTTAATTCATAATTCAGTTATGATATCCATAAAATGGCCAAATGATTGATAGCTGAAACTGAAAAATTACGAATACAATTGATTACAAGTTATGCGGTTCTATAAAATATATCCCTTTGACAATAAACATACTAGTTTGAACCATTAAATGGATTACTTGGAAAACCTGTGAACGTACTTAACCCATTTTCATACTAAAATAGTGTAGAATACCCCTACCCCAGTACCGTAATCAAGTTACGGTATAATCCATATACTCCGCGCTCATACTGAGCCAGAAAAAAAAAGAGTTTATCATACCATATTCGGTAAACCGTATTCAATTCACTTTTCGTGTACACCCTGGGTACTTTTTTAAAACCTTTTCAAAACTATATGTTTTCAGTTATAGCGCTTGCGCCTATGCATTAGGGAAACGGTGTACGGGCCGCGTACGATAAACACGTGTTGCAAATACTGTATAAATGAATTCGGCATCGAGACCACCTCCCGATGTGGTTTTATGCATCCAAGTCGAAACTTGCATGAATACGCGCGTTGGACTCAGTGGAACGGTATCTGATACCGTATTAATGAATATACTGTTGAAGAGGGCACATGGCTTAAAAAAAACTTGGGGACAACATTTTCCTAGCGCCCACGAATGTACAATTATATAAACTATAACCAATGCAGATATTATTAATTAGTTATATTAATATCATTTAAGTATTTATCATGTTCTTCTTGGATATGCAAAACAATAAAGAAAATGAATGTCATAAATGCATATACTGGTGTATGTCTGCTTGTCTTCAGCGTCGAAAATCCACATCAGTGCCAAGGTTAAGGAAACCCTTGACGAACTCGGAGGGTACAACATAACACCACGAGGCTCTGTCGAGATCAAGGTAGATGACCGTAGATTAGAGATAAAAGATAAATAATGAAACTGTAATAAAATAAATAAATAAAATGCATATACATATTGATTTATCTTTAATATTTGATGGATGAAATAAATCAAAATGTTGCATTTATTTTTATTTATATGTTATCATTGTACCTTTTCTGCAGTTTCATCGGGAACGTGAAGTATGTCACTTGTTAATGATGACTTATAATAATAATTATAAAGTAAATATGACAAGACAGGATAAGAAAATCAAAGGTGTCTGTTCGTACCCTCTTTCTCTCTCTCTCTCTTTCTCTCTCGCTCTCTCTTAAACTCTCTCTCTCTCTTTGTCATTCCCTCTAGTACTCTCTCCCTCTTTCTATTACTCTCTCTTTTTTATTAGTTTTATCTCTTTCTTTCTCTCCCTCTTTTATTTACTCGTAACCTTTTTTTCTAACTTCCCTCACTTAACTTCCCTCTGTCTCAATTACTTTTCAACTCTATCTTACTTTCTCATAAACTCCAAAACTCTCTCACTCTTTCTATAACTCTCCCTCTTTCTTTCTTTTATTCCCACCTCTCTCACTCTCTCTCCCTCGCTCTCTCTTCAACTCTCTCCCTTTCTCATAACCTTTTTCTATTACTCTCTCTTTTTTATTATTTCTCTCACTCTTTCTTTCTCTCTCTCTCTCTCTTATTTACTCCCACTCTTTTTCGTACCTTCCCTCACTTAACTTCCGTCTCTCTCAATTGCTTTATTACCTCCCATACTCTCTCACTCTTACTGATTCTCTCTTTCTTTCTTTCTTTCTTTCTTTTACTCTTTCTCTCTATCTCAGTTTGTCTTTCTTTTCTCTTACGCTCTCTTCAAATCTCTTACATCCTCATTTCCTCCAGTACTCTCTCCCTCTTTATATTAAACTCTCGCTCTCAACCCCATTCTCTCTCTCTCTCTCTCCCTCTCTCTCACTTGCTCTCTCCTACTTTCCTCACTTAACTTCCGTTCTCTTCCCCCAGGCTCTTCAACACTCTTAAAAAACTCATTCCCTACAGTGCTCTCTTTCTCTCTCTCTCTGTCTTTTTTTCTCTCCCTCGCACTCTCTTTAACTCTTATTTTCTTACTTTCTTACTTTCCCATGCCATCCAGTGCTTTTTCCCTCCCAACTATTAATCTCACTTTCTCTCTCTCCTTTCTTTCTCTTTCTTTCTCTCTCTCTTTCTTATTCTTTCACTCCCTCTCCTACCTTTCCTCACTTCCCTTCTTGCTCCTCCTTCCTCTTCAACACTCAAGTACTCTCTCTCTCTCTCTCTCTCTCTCTCTCTCTCTTGCCCCCAAACACTCGCATTCCCTGTCCTTCTCTCTCTGATCCTAAGTATACATAGTAGTACATTAAAGTAATACACTTGTATTATCTGTGATATATTCCTAGGGCAAGGGAACGATGCTGACGTACTGGCTGCTGAGCCGAACAGAGGATGACTCTCTAGCGCCACCTAGTTACAATGGACGATCCATCTCTGTGTCAAGATAAAACTTTTGACACCACCTATGGTTGCTTACAAACAAATAGAAACATCTGATAAAATATTTAGAGTGTACTCACAGAGTCCACATCTCCACTAGATTTTCCTACCGAATTTACTCATTTCTTCTCAAGTGGAACTCTTCAATTGTCTACAAGTTACCAAATACATTACCTGTTGGTAGATTTTATTAGAAATAGCACTGGTTTGTTTGGTGTTACGAGGGGCATGAACGTTTTATTCCACATGTTTAACCCTGTCATTTCATGATTTTAATTATCACAGCCTCGCTTCTTGATTTCCTATTATTTTCCTATATTTTTGTCCTGATGCACAAACAGCTAACGGAGGGGTCAACGTACCAAAAGGGTGAAAATATGTCTTATGAAACATCTGATCTCTCGATTGTATGTTATATATATATATATATATATATATATATATATATATATATATATATATATATATATATATATATATACAGTGAACCCACCCTTATGAAATCTCACCCAAAGGGGTCTTAATTATTTAACATGTTGTCATGTTTGTATTGTTACATTGTTGTAACTAAATATCACTAGCACTAGTGCAGTACGTATCAGTAATTTCACTCGCAAGTGATACTTGTTCAAGATATCATGATATATTCCAGAAGTTATATATTCCACCTACTTGCAGGCTTCAGTTTCACAATTACAGTCTTACAGTTAGAATTTAATTAACCTTTCAAGAATTCAGTTTAATGCAAATGAGATTTGTATGAATATTGACATATGTTATGTCAGATGTTATCAAGACATACCATAAAAAGCAAGTAATAAATGTCAGTTGAACATCATGTCTTGACCCTTATAGTCTTTTTGTGGATTGATGTGACAGAAACGGATCAAGGGGGGGGGGGGGGGGGGTCCGGAATTTAAGTTTTTAAAATTTTTACGGCCTACTACTTCCCCTTTTCCAGACCTGGAAACCTTTTTGATAGTTTTGTATGAGTCCTCTTGGGCTACGTTTCCTAAATCCCTTGTTTGAAGAAAAAGGAGGACAGGAAAATATATTAAAACGTACTGTTAAACCTGTGTGATTAGACCATCCGTGGGACTGACCTAAAGTGGGTTCAATTTACAGGTGGTCTTATTAGCGTGTTCACTGTATTTGGAAATAAATTCAGAACTAATGTATAATATAAATGGTCTTAATAAACAGGGGGTCCTCTTAGACAGGTGGTCTTTCGGACAGGTTCAAATTTTGAGGTCTCAGGAATGCTTGTTTACCAACTCGAACATTTTTAGCTTCCTTATAAGAATTTTAGGCCTATTGAACGCAGGATTCTCCTGTTAAGATAACGAGTATATATATATATATATATATATATATATATATATATATATTTATATACACACACATATATATCTATCTATTTATATATCTATATATATATATATATATATATATATATATATATATATAAAATATCCCAGGGAATGCATCTCTAGGTATAAACTTTAGCAGATTAACGTGTATAATAATGAAACTTTTAATTGACTTATGTTTTCATGTTTTGAAAATTATTTTGTTGCTGCGGCTGTAGCTTTTGCCCTCCCCTCCCCTCTGGCTTCTCGACCAGATCATGGATAAATCTCAAAATAGATAAACTAAAACTGTTTCCACGTGTCAGAATCCGGATACGGCTAAGGTTGGAACTAAAATTTGATAATATATAAATTGTTTCCACTTGAACGGACACGGCTGTGGCGCCTTATATGGATATTTCAGAACTCTCCAATTATGGTTCCCTGTCCGGCGTCGTATAAAGCTCCTTACTCCTTTGGTTTGAAATCACTGCTGACAATAACTAACCTGCTATGCACGTGCTAGTGGAAAAGTTCATTTAACAGCTTGGCTGAGTGGCTGAGTTAACAGGTAGAAGAAATGGTAGTTGTGATATGGAGGAGATTTAGAAGAGAAAAAATGAATTCAATAGGAGGTGTGGCATATTAAAAGAGAAGATAGTAACAAAGAAAAATACTAAATAATGAGAGAAGATATCAGTATAGGACAGAAAATGACAATCCTTTAAGTCGGTCAGCTAAAGGCCGACAGTATAAGCAGATCAGGGGCAAATACAGGTTCTAAGAAAATGGGGGGGGGGGGGGGGGGGGGGGGCTCAGTTGTCTGGCATTTGGCAAGGTGTGCCGGCAAAAGCGGTTGTGTGTACCAATGTGGCTTCCGTGACCCTAATGTTGGTGGAACACCCATATTGTACAGTAATATATTCCCCATACAAATCTTCAGAGCAAATACGATTCAGCCCACCTGAGTTTTACGGTGTTAATATACAGCCAGGGAAGCTTATAAAACGCAGTCAGAACGCCCTTTTTGGGCGCGCACCTACGTTAAGTCGTCCCGAATGACCCCTCCAGGAGCCTGCGTTAATCACATGTAAAACCTTACACACCGTGTTATTCCTGCTTCAGCTTATGAATCTATTTTCTTTTCTGTCCGATCAATACCGGCCGAATGTTTGAATTTCCGGTCCCGAACAAATCCAGCTGCGCTGCGAATTACAACTAAACTCCCTGTTTTTTTTCAACGCGATTCAGTGATTTGCGATGCAAAAAGTAAAGTCCGTTCAATTCATAATTGTCAACAGGAAATTGATGAAATGTCTTTTTCTGGTGTTTATGTATGTAGAAATACTCGATCATACTGTTAGTTCGAGGAACAGGTACATTTATTTGATACTCGTTGTCCTTTACATGTTTCTCTTTCATATTTATTGTTTTCCATCTGTAACTTGTCTGCATGTTCTCTTATTTTTAAGGGTAGGTAGATGGCCTAATCTGCTCAGTCCTTTAATTGATTTCAGGTCATAAGTCAAGGGGCTCGTGGTAATCCAGAAGGCGTCTCACTCTTTCTCTCTCGCAAACAGTCTGTTCGTTTAGTTGCATTATATCATTTGATGTTGTAAGAAGGGGTAGAGGATTCAAGGCCATCCTTCTGTCCTATAAGAGAATAATCTTAATTGGCACTTGGTGGAGCGTAGATCTCCTCTCAGACAAAAAAAATCCACTGAACCCGCTCATTTATCTGGTCAGAACAAATTGAATTAGGATCTTCTATTACCTATACTCCATGCCCAAACCGATTTTCGTGAAAATCGGTTCTGAGGTATTATGCTGAGCCTTACTGATGGATAAACATGCAAACAAAGCACAGGCGGGTAACGACATAACTCTTTGGTGGAAATGAAAACTAACAAATGTTCTTTAAAAAAAAAATAATACAGCTTAACCAGTGTCCACTTTTTATGAGACTGGGATTGTACTCGATGTATGTGGACGCTGATTCGGAGGTCAGGACTGGAGAAATCAGGCCGTCACCAGTCTAGTAGAAAAAAAAAGGAAACACTCTCACGTCATGTAGGATGTACAGACTGGAATTCACACTATACACTTCATAACTGAACTATTTACAAAATATTAAAAACAATCATGATTGTATATACCAAGCATAACTCTAAGCTAGATACTATTAAATATTTAATTTAAATAATCTATGTGAGCAAACATTAACAGACCCATGATAATCTCCTATAACCATTTTAAAGGGCTTTTGATAAAGTCATTTTCACTGAATTCTGACTTGGACACGAATTAAAAAAAGAACCGATTCTCAAAGACTCTGAATTTGACTCAAGTGGCCTGGACTCGTACTTTCACTTATACTCGGCTTGCATGGAATCGACAACAAAACAGCATTTAACACATGAGCCATGGTTATAAATACCTGAAGCCTCTTGTGATTATAGAGGAAAATGACAATAGAATTGTTACCCAAGTGATAGGTCAATTTATCAAACAGACCTAAAGCAAATTGATGGGTTTGATTAATCACGCTTCCTTGGTTGGCTCTCCAAGCGCTCATATATCATGGGAATACCTGTTTACATAATGAACGTGAGGTTTATCTTGGTGGAAAAGAAAGACACCACGAGAATGCTCCTGATTTCATTATAAGACTGGTACCATGGACCAAACCGTTTCTAGTAGTCGCATATCTTAGAAATGGCTGGAAAATTTAATGACGATTAAGTCCATTTCACAAAACGTGTGATGGACCTGTTCCAACACAAAGGCGACACCTGTCGTTGATGAGAAATACTGATTGTTCGGGAGCATTAAAACCGCCTTAATTCATAGGTTCAACTGGAAGCCCTGGCTTGAATTTAGTTTTAATTGACGATTTCTGCAGTGATGTCCGATTGGAAGCAACATAGCAGGTGATGACCGCGCAGTTCCCATGCTCGTGGAAATGGTCTGTTGGACTTGCATGGTTGATAGATATATCTATCGTATTGCCAAGAAAACATTCACCGAGACTTCTAACTCGAATCGATAAAATTAAATTCTGCAACTTATCATAAAAAGGCAAAATATCTGAAAACCCTCTGATAATAGCCTGAACACTAGATATTTAGACAACTCATCAGTAATTGTGTGCGCCATTTAAACATGTAAAATAAAGAAGTAGCTTCGATAGATGCAACTTAGTGCGGAACGGCTGTGCTTGAACTGTATATGGAGCATAGAATGGCCCACAAGATGGCAGTACCTGTCATGCGTGTTTCAATATTGCCACACGAAGGCGTAACGACTGGACCAGTCTAACAGACCACTTTAAGGTTAATATTTATCCGGAATGCAAGGGAGCATATAATACTCGCATATAACTGGTTATCAAGATATTTTAGGAAATATCAAATGCTGTTGCAACATCTGACCTTTCTACTGGTTTCAACAGCGTTCACACGAACGAGATGTAAATTCTTGACCCAATCCCTCAAACTACACCGCTAAGAATATTGATAGGGTTATCTAAATTAAGTTAATTTTCTGATTATTCTGTTTTCACGCTAATTTTGATACATGATCATTAATCTTTGGGCGTTAATTGATCGATAAAGGAGGGCAAGCATTGTCTTTAGCGAGGGGTTTGTCCCTCTGTTACAAGAAGTCTCTTGAGATATGGGTAAATACTGTGGTGTGATTCATTTTCGTGGGGTTAAAATTTCGCAATTACCGACTTTTCAGTGTTTCGCGAGGGTTCCATTTTCGCGATATCACCATATTGAAAACCTACAATGAGCATACCATGATAATATGAATTAATTTTATCAAATAATATACGCGCAAATATCTTACTGATTGAACATATGCCAAGGGGAATATCGATTATTCACGGAGTTTTTTTTTTTTTCGCAATGGGAGGCACAGGAAACGACGACGGTTACCATGGAGACAGGATGAACTCGCCGGTTTGTCTTTCTCAAGAATGTTTTGTGATAATTCTTTCCCAGGTAATGTTAAGTTTACCTACTGTATGCTGCGAATTTGATGTAATGAAGGGCTGCGCGAAATTATCGATCTATTCGGGATACGGTTTTCAAATTTTCGTATTTCAAATTTTTGTTAACATGCCTAAGAAAAAAGGTTTCTGTTACACATTTAGACATATAAATTGGTTGGAATAAATGACAGTTTTAAATTCAAATCATCTACCGTGTCTTTAGACGTTTAGTAGGGAATTTTCAAGTAGGCCTGATATACCAGGGAATTGGCATGTCTGTTCTATGACATATTGGTATACAAGATATATTTTGTTACGCAAAAAGAAAGAAGTGCTGAACAGAGACATAATTATTAACCATACATTAATATTCTCTGTTGACATCTTTTGATAAATGGAGAAAGATCAAGTGTCAACTTAATATTTTTGTTTAAAAACTACAGCTTTTCGATATAATTTTTGTAATTTTGCCATATTTCGTGTTTGAAATAATCAGATATGCATTACCTTTTATCATTTCGTCATATTTAATATGATAAAGAATCTTTAATATATATATATATATATATATATATATATATATATATTCAGTTTTGCTATACACAAAAGTTTCCTAGCAAAACCATACCAGCACACAATCTCAGTACCTCGCATACTGCTATTTAAGGCCTTTTTTTATGGCTCTGCGTGTTTGTAAACACAGTCTACGTGTGTCCGTTTACGATAACGAAAGCCGCTTGACCGGAGGCCCGATTGTGAGCTGCAAGACGCGGTGTTTCAGACAGCGGGAACATGTATAACATTTTTTTGGGCTAAGTCAGTCTGGGCATCTCCTGATTGACTCATGTTATGGTTCCGCAATGAAAACGGTCCTAAGCCTGTGATTATGTTGACACCTGTGATCGCGACCGGTCCAATGTTTTAACATTCGTTTACAGGAGTAAGTAGACGGTTTCAAGGCAATATTTTAGCAGGTACAGATTAATAGAAAGGGAAGAAGCCATTTTACGTGTGAATTCATTAGGCTTTATAGGTAATTTGATCCTTTCATTAGAACGAAAGTATCACAATACGTACCGCAATACCAAATATCACAATATATTGCGAAACGAAATTTTTAAGCAATACACAGCCCAAAAAATATATTCATTCCAGGCCGATTATTTAAGAAACGCAAAATTGCTTTAGTGTTCCCTGTAAATACTTAAAGTAGGGCCCAGTCATTAATTCTTTACTAACTGCCAAACCTATATCCTATACGTAGAGCCATTCAGAAGTCAGAGTGGTGATGAGATAGAGAAGAGATGATATGACATAGTGGTGTGTCCCACGGTACATCAATTTACAATGTCTCGTACTCCCGTGGAAACAAGCCATCTATCATGTACCTTTGTCCTTTTTCTGACCACCTTGCTACGTAGAAGTACGACACAAACCTTACAAAAGGTCTCTCCTGGCTCCTACAGCATGAAGCCTTCAGCAGGCAGTGCCATCTTTAACAATAACGCGTGGTGTTTGATGAGAGCTTTATATATCATGAAACTCTCAGGTCCACAGTAATACATCACATTTAATGAAGTTGTTTGTTACGACGCAGGTTTTCCTACAGTAGCTCGGAGTGTGTTTGATCCAGCAAGTGACTGAGCTGTTAATGATATATAACACTGGTAGATTAATATTTGTTTTACTTCCTGTGTTATAAAACTGACATGAAATGCATGATCCTGAGTAACCTGTTTTACCAGGAAAAAGTTATTTCATAATACAAATCATTTCAGAAGCCAATCCCCTCATTGATTAAACTTTGGCAACTACTGCTCACTGACGGTAAGGTGACTTATGATATAATCACCAGCTTATAATATAATTTCTGAAAAATTGGAATTAGTCTGACGGACAAGGCGTAGATCTGGCCTTAACATGTACACAAGTCTCAATTATAATTATTTTATAGACGTATTACAAACTGCTTTTTATGTAAAAAAGAAAGTGCGTTTAATGCAGAAGAGACATAATATTTAGTTACCCCCCCCCCCTATTTTCTAACGTAGGCTTAAGTAAATTATGTACATTTGCGTAAATCCATTCTGGTTTCTGACTGCGAAACAAGATACAAAATACATGATACAAAATTTATTCCATACCAATGCAGGAATTTCCCGTGCGGATGATATCATGTATCAGACATAGTGCTGAGTGAAAAAAAAGACATAGTACTATAATTGTAGTAAGAATTAAAACAAGACATGAAGTAATTATATTGTAATGTATCCATGCATAAAACAACCTAATCGCCTTCGGCACAAATGATTTTTAGGATCTGTTTGATTTGTATTTAAGAGACTCCTGCCTTCGGCCTGATTTTAGCCAGACAATATAGTCACTGAACAAGCTTTTAACTTCACCCTATTTTTTGATCATATCCATAACTTTATTCTCCTAAATAGTATTTATGCCATCTAAAGTAAATCCAATAATATTTTCTGCTATTTTTCGGATCCGTTAAATTTCATTTTGTTCATTATGGTCAAATTTCCCAATTAGCATAACGAAGCATATTATATCACACTCTGGGCCATCGAAGAATAGAATAAACCAAGTAGTTCACTATCTATATTAAACGATTTTAGTTTCCTCGAAAAGTATAAAAGCTGCTGTCCTAAACGGTATGCTATATTTTCATTTTTATCCAATTTAAGCCTATCATCTAATGATACTTAGTAGTTATACTGTTGTGCAATTTCTATTTCTGTTCCATGAATAGATACCGGATATAGACAAGTTTGTATATATTGGTAACAAATGATTATTCTAGCATCAAGTTACCAATAACATAACGGGGCGGGAACTCATAATTATCCTAGCCATGTTTACCGCACCTGAATGACCGAGGAACCCCCGAAAGGCGAATTTTCACTGTGGGGAACATTCTGCCATTTAGCCTGTACAACGCTCACCCTGAATGGAGGCCGATCGTGACAAAGGTCGCCACTGCTTGGCCAAGGTTCGAACTCGTGAACTCCCGGCTTTAAGCCCTGAACTCTACCCCATGCACTCGAAACACATCGGCCGAATCCGTTTGATTCTAACCTCGGAGAAACATTGGGAACCGCCATCGAAAGTATTGCGGCTAGGCAAGGTCAAGGCCAGGCCAATTTTACACTTCTTGTGCGCTTTGTAAGAGCAAATCAACGCTTTTTTAATGTACAAGTACTATCAATGTTTACATATTAAACCTATAAAGCTATAAGGCAACACGAATTCAAGAAATAAAGGGAAAAAGCCCAGGTCTGAGCTATATTTATAGTCCATTATAATAATCTCGGAATATAATGTCGAGATCTCGAGATAGTATGTCGAGATCTCGAGATGTTATTAAGAAATCTCGAGATGTTATGATTTTTCTGTATCCAAACACAGCCACCTTAGATAAAAGAGAGGAACAAATATATTAGGTTAAGGTTCATACTTTTATGATCTCTCACTACCAGTCGTCGCCAACAGATGTCACTAGTAGGGTGGGACAACTCTATTTGAAGATTCCGATTCTAATCTGACCATCGTGATCATCAGAACTTTTCATGCGTGATAAATCTATAAATATATATATATATATATATATATATATATATATATATATATATATATATATATATAAATCGATGTTAAATTTCAAATTAAAAGGAGAGTTAATACATATTCAATGTGACTGTAAATGCCGTTTTGGTTCATACGTAGGCCCACTGTACGTCAATTTCTACCATCAGTACCTATACTATTTACCAGATGTCGACACCTGTTAAAAAATCGATCTCCGGTTCTCCCGAATGCCGGTAACAAGGTTCATGGAGTATTTCTTATTATATTGCAATTTAATATATGTTTACGTACCACGGAATACAACCTTCACCCATCTATTTCCTGTAAATTACAAATTCTAGTAAATTCTGGTCGGGGACCATTTTCGAGGAGAACAGAGACACTCAAGAGACAAGAACACACGACTCAGTAGGCATTTACACTGGACTGCATGGGGGGCTTATTGAGCATGGTCACCAAAGTTATACTGGAAATATCACTACAATGGCAGTTCATCGGGTTGCATCGATCTCCTTTAAACAGTCGTTCGTTTAATATCAGGCTACAACTGATGAATTAACGCTGTAAGAAAAACATATTTTCACGTGTAAATCCAGTCCCAATGATGACCGTAGTCCTTTCCTTGCCTCGCACATGTTAACTTTCGGGCAAATAACTCGTGGCTCACGCCCATATAACCCGTAAGTGAAATTCTGATTCAAAACTCTTCTTTTGGAAGGACGCTACCTGTTATAAATACGTGGATATGATAAAACGAACAGCCTGTCAGCGGGGGAATTGGCATTTTGGCCTAATTTTTATTAAAAGGTTCAAGTAAATGTCATTAGTTAATAGGCGTCAGAAATTGGAAAAAGCTGCTTTAGTTGACTATTTTTTCCAACGTAGGAGACGTTGTTCGAACGCACACAAACATACCTATTTTTCATGTTTTTTTTTCAAATGATAGGGAACTTGTCCGCCATTAGGCGTTGTCAAAAATGAAAATCCTTGTACCCGGTCGAGGTTAACTGTTCTAGTGCGGCATAACACTCAGTTTATAAGCTCCCTTGTGTCGGATCAGTAAAATGCCCCCTTGACACTGAAGAGACCTACCCTATGTAAATTTTTTCAACTGGATCATTGTTTTACTTTTTAATAACCTTCATGGACAGACTTGTGATGATTGTAAGAATGCCTTAGCTTTGTTTATTTTCAATATTTATCTCAAAATGACATAAAAACAGTGAAAAGTGAAAAAAGTATGCACAGAGCCAACATCAATTCACTTATTCATCTATAGAGCACAAACGTTTTACGATCGAGATCATCATTTCCTTTCTTTATTAGAGACGTGTCCTTTTACTTTCGGTGTTCTCGATTTTAGGTTTACGTATATCACTGCATGCAGTACACGATTTGGGCATGATATTTATACTGGGACAATTCGGGTAGAATTTCTTATGAAAAAAAAAAAACAGGCTAATCACTGCACACATCCGGTATTAGTTACATCCGGTATTAGTTACATCCGGTTAAGCACTGAATGCGAAGCACGTAATAATAATAATAATAATAATAATAATAATAATAACAAATAATAATAAAAATAATAATAATAATAATAATAATAATTATTATTATTATTATAATAATAATTATAATAATAATTAGATGTGTGAAAGGTTAGACTACCTAGATACCCCACCAGGTCCCCTGAATCCAACATTCCAGAAGAAACCTTGTCACGCTTCAGAAACACGTCCATCTGGCAAGTTGCTCAAAATTGTAGACCCATTCCTTAAATGAGTGGACTCCCCCGGACAGTAATATTGCCCAAACCAAAATGGTATTAATATAGTTCTTTGATTTAAAATAATGATCACTAATTCGGCAATCTTGTTGCAAGTAGTAGGAGTGATTTGAAAGTGAGCAAATATATTTAATAAATTATTTATATTTTTTCAGGGTACAATATGACCTTAAATGGGGAACTGAGAGAAGATTGTCACCGGAGTTCTCTCCTCTCTGACACAGTCCGACGTAGTCAGTGAATTATCTCTCATTTGAATGCTAAAATGCCCACTAGTTAAGCATGTACGTATGTAATTAAGTGACTTTAACCTGCAACAAAGAAAGTGATTCTTGCAGCTATGAATGCCCATCTTAAGAGTATCTAACTATGCCCTTGTGTTTGAAAGATTCATGTTTTTTTTTCAACAAATAATAGTTACCGCTGCATTCTTGGACGAATGAAAGTTTAAAGCAATCCTGATTTCTGAATGCGCCTTTTGGTATTATTTGATAGTTACTTTTTGCCAAATGCATAAATGATGATGATAGTAATAGCTGCCTTAATTATCAGTCAAATTGAAAAACAGCTGTGAAGTGGTAAGTCTCCTAGTGGTTTTAGACATGATGCTTGTGCACTTCTTCTGGTTTTGGATGAAGTTGGGCTGGAGCACGTGGCTTCATGGACAATGGCTTGTCTTCCTGCAACGTCATTTTGTCCAAGGTTTCCGTAACGGAAGAAACTTGACCGGAAACCCCAGACTGGTTTTTGCGCTTATCACTAATAAGAGAAAATCCAATTTGTTTCATAGCAAATTCATGTTCCTTCCGTATTCCCTCGTTTGTGAGGCGTCTGTCAATTTTAAAATCACTACGCCGCTTACAGACCTGTAACAACTTATTTATAAATTCGTTTTTCTTCTTTTCCGGTCTTGACATATCAAGTGTCGCACTCATTTCTTGTCTTAAGGTTTGTGGAGAGAAACCGCAGTTGTAGATACGCGTTTCAACTTTGTATCGTCGGAATGACTGCGGGCTGCTTATTTCACGCTGCCGGAATCCCCAGCGCAATGTAGTAAAGTTATCAGCGCTGAATGATTTAAGCACTTTGCGATACGCCTCTTTTTCTTTCAGCGACTGTCGACATTTCTCCATCACTCTGGCGTTCCGCTCTGTCTGTGCGTTATGGTGTCGCTCGAGCATTTTCTCGTAAAGCCGGCGTTTCGAATCCTCGCCCTCGTTAATTTTCGCTGCCCGTCGCCTCGTCCGGAACGTCACCTCCAACAGCTCGTTTGGTATGGATCCTTTACCGAATGGGTTGTCGTTGGCTTTTCTGTTTGTGCACTGCGGCATTTTTGTAAATTCTGAAATCAATAAAAATTGGACAAAAAATTTCAAAATGGAATTTTTAGGTGAGATTAATTTAATTTGGTGACACAATCAATAATTATCAATATAATTAAAATATAATTAAAACAAAACAAAAACAAATGGAGCTGAAAAGGTATTATGCAATGTAAAGATTACTGTGAGGAATAATTAAACTGATTTTAAAGTTGAACAATTTATATATAATATCAGAGAGATAGTGATTTCAAGTTTTCAATTTTATTAGCTCAGCTGACTTTAAGTCATCTGAGCTATAGTCGTGGTTCATTGTCCGTCGTCCGTCCGTCTGTCTGTCCGTCCGTCCGTCCGTCTGTCCGTCTGGATGTCCGTCCGTAAGACTTGCACGTTTCGACACCGTTGGACCTACGAATCTGAAATTCGGCATACAGTTAGATGTCCCCCAAATCTCCTACCATGCCGAAAATTGGGTCAATAGGACTACGTTCCTTCGAAATATTAAGGAAAAACCTCAATTTTTTATTAGAAATCTATTTTTACACTGCAGGACTACCTAATATCAAAACCACTCATCTGGTTTTCTTCATATTTACAATAAATATTCCTCTATATAGCTCCTATGTACATGCCAGAAATTAAGTCAGTATTCTTTAATTTAAAAAAGTTATGGGCCCAAACATAATGGACTTTGTAAAAAAACAGGAAAGATATTTGGTCACTTAAGACCAAAAGTGTTAAAGGTAGGGACTTTTTTTCAGTAATATAACTTTAATTAATCAAAATCTAATAGTATACCAAAAATTAGATCAAAATCTGTTACATTTTTTTAAATATAGGCAAAAATATAAAATTGGTACCTTAAATTTTGCCAAACTTTTGCCACGGCACTTTCTTTTCCTGTAAGTACTGTGGATTTAATTTTCACAGCATGTACACATAAAGATTTAATCTGTTAAAATCTGAAATTTGAAAATAAAAGCTGCAAAATGAGGCTAGTTATTGAATTTTTTTAGAGGCTCTTGTTGTATTCCCTTACATTGTCAAGCAGTCCACTTTGATGACTGTAGGTCATTCAGTGCACATCTCTATGCTCCCCAGGCTGTTGGCATAATTTTAGATGTCCCCAAAATCTCCTACCAAACCGAAAATTAGATCATTAGGACTTCGTTCCTTCGAGATATTAAGGAAAAACCTCCGTTTTCCATAAAAAAAGCCATTGTTACACTTCAAGGCTGCCTAATATCAAAACCACTGATCTGTTTTTGATCATATTTAGTATTCACATTCTTTCATACATTTTCTATGAACATACCAAAAATTAGGTCAGTATTGGGTATTATTTTGAAGTTATGGGCCAAAATATAATGCAGTTTAAAAAAAAAATCAGGAAATTTATTTACTCACCTAACATGAGAATTGCTGAACCTAGAGACTTTTTTTTCAGGAATATAACTTTATTTAATCAAGATTCAATTGTTTACCCAAAATTAGATCTGAATTTTGCAATTTTTTTAAGTTATTTGCATAAATAAAAAATCAATACCTTAAATTTTGTCCAACTTTGGCACTGTTCATTTAATTTTCACAGCATATAAACATAAGGATTTAATCTTTTAAAATCTAAAATTTCAAAGAAATTGATTGGAAAGAATAGCTTTTATTCACGTTATCATACACCATGTCAAGTGTTGTTTACATCTAGCCCACCTAGTAGTACAGCCTTCACTTGCATTATGTAACACAGCTTGCCTTGGCTAAGCTTGGCCACTACCAGCAGGCTTCCCCTCTGCCCTGCACTCCCGACCCCCCCCCCCCCCCCAGATGGTGCATAAACTAGATGAATGTTATTATTTTCTGTATTTGATCCTTCTTATTCTAGGCTATGCTACTTTTAAGATTTTGTATTGTACCACCAGGGTTACAATGATTAAAGTGTACATTAAATTGTGTCCACAAAGTGGTGTATTGCTGTGAAAGTGTGGATGTTTATCAGATAAGTAATTCCTTACTTCAGAAGAGTAAAAACTTCACCAGGTGTGAAATTGACTATTAATTCCAGTAATAAATTAAAACTGGGATAGTAATTAGCACAATGACATTGTTTGTCCCTCATTCAACCAACAGTGTGTATACTTTATTTGAAAAGATGTTTTATTTTATCAAATTTACTGAATCTTTTATTTTATTTTGGTGAATAAAATTAAGCATGTACTGAAAACTCCAGTGTGCATAACTTTTTAATAGTGATTCAAGATATAAACTTGTAGATGCTATGTTGTGGCATTGTTTTCTTTTAAATTCAGTTTAAACAGTTATGATTTAAAAATAATAAAATATATGTGTATGCATAATATGACCCAATATGAGCTACACTCTGGATATATGATGATTGCAACTTTTTCAACAATTCTAATATTTAAACTAATAGTTTCAGTTTTTTACTCTGTATATATAATGATTGCAACTTTTGCAACAATTCTAATATTTTAACTTATATTTTCAGTTTTTTTATTAAAAATTTATAAAACCTGTAAATAAAAAAAAATGATTTAGATAAAAACTTCTTAATGGAAAAAGTGGATATGCTTAAAACAAATAGGCTCATATATAAACTTAAATGCATTATTCCCTTGAAAGTGAAATAAAGGTATTAGTCCATTCTGTCCACTTGCCTGTCCTTCTGTAAATTTTCATATGCATCACAGTATCTCAAAACTTTATTGTTTTTCTTCATGACAGTCTTGTCAGACTATTAGTTTGCAATCATATATTTAGAAATTTACTATAACTAAGTAGGAGGGCCCCTTTCCTCTTAGCTTTTCATATTCTTATATAAATGCAAAACATTACAATAGAATATTTCTACATCCACCTTCGTGCTGCCCTCACTTTTCCCTTCTCCGACCCCATCCCAAAGTCAGCCTCAGTAAGCAAGAACAAGATGAATCAGATATATTCATACTTTAATATTTTGTATAACTATTCATCCATAGGTACCTATGTACATGCCAGAAATTATGTCAATATTGTGTAATATGTAGACATAGTGGGCATCACAATAATGTACCTTGTCAAGACTAAAGAGATATTGTGTCATACAGTCACAAATTCATAAATCACTTCATCAGCATAGTTAACCATAACTTCATATCTGTCAAATTGAAAGCTTGCAGACTACCGTACACTTTAGATCCTTCAACAAATAGCCTTATCATCATTCTATATATACTACTGCTTATTACTGCTGTCATTGCATTCATATTTGCTCACATATATCACGATTTTTAACCCCTCCTAAATAAATAAAAATAAACCACTATATTTTACTCTATTAATCCATCAGTCAGGTAATTCCATTTATCATTTACTCACATATTACATTACATTCCTTTATAATAGCCCAACATGTCCATGATATTCATAAGCTTTCTCGACTCGAAATAGGAACACAGTGGAGAAACATTTATAGTCCAATCACGATTCGCTGAGCGCCGTGACCCATGGGTCCCATGTTTTACTTCTGTTAGTAGAGATGAAACTTGTTTTTTATCTTTTACTGATCGTTTTCATAAACTTTTTTATACCATGCACGGCGTCAAAAGAGATGAGACAGTTCTCCGTCGACTTAAACAGTATTTAATCCAAGCTGAAACAAAGTATGACCATAGGCATACTCCAATTGTCCTGATTTTTTGCCCCACACAGATATCAGGACACGCGAGAGAGAATTATCTTCAGACCAAATTCCCCCATAAACCCTGTTAATATATGCGCTATACACGTTATTTATGTAAAATGTTGAACAAAACAAAAGATCCATAAGCCACTGATGACCTGTTTTGTGTAGAGGTAATGTTCGACAATTTAAAAACAGTCTTAGTACCTATTATGCAGCTCCTAAATACCTTGTTATGATTCTGCGTGTGAGTAAACACAGTCCACGCGTGTCTGTTTACCATAACAAGGCCGTGTGGTCGAAGGTCCGACTCTGCGCATGCGCGACAGATCAAAAACAAAGAATCCAAACATGAACATGCGTGGTTTGAAAACAATGGTTGTGAGCCTTAAAAAATAACTGAAACCGTAAGTAGCGTTCGCGCTATGTTTACCCTAGTGATCGCGCCCGGTCCATTTTTAAACACTTGTGAAAAGGAGTAAGAAAACGGTTTCAGGGCAATATTTTAGTAGGTACCATTTTCTGTTGATAAGAAATATATGTTTTGTGTTGATTCAACATGCTTTTTACGTGATTAGGTCCCTTTAAAATAGCGATTGCATTCTAAACGTATCTTTCTCCATCTCGCCTTTCAAGCGCGTATGGAAACTATGAATCACACTTTGACATCATGAGCAATATTCGGGTATTTTGAAAAATGTCCTTAAATTAGATCGTTTATTTGCCCTAAATTTTTACACCAAAATATTATTAGGCATTCCAGAGATGTTAGTACATCTATACATTTATAGATAAACTGAGTTAAACACTCCTCACGCAGCGGTTATAAACCACCGTCTCTTGAGATCTTCATTTTAACTGCTGCTTTGTATAGCAAGGTTCTCCGGATTTCGCCACCTGGGCCCGCACAGAGCAAACGATTGTAATCAGACCAATCAGAGTGTGGTATCACATTGTGCATCCAACTCCAAGTTTTAAATCCCCGACGCCCCGCTCTTGTTTGTCTGATTCTTAGCCCTATGCCAACCTGGTGTTGAAACCCCGAAAACCCTGCTCTACAAAGCAGCGGTTGAAACGAAGGTGATCTGGAACGACTTCAATGTGTAATCCCCTGTATGACGTGTGAAAATGAGAGAGAGCGAGAGAGACGGGGGGGGGGGGGGGGGGGAGAGAGAGAGAGAGAGAGAGAGAGAGAGAGAGAGAGAGAGAGAATGAGATACCTTTAAGTCTGTACCCGTTCCCTGGTCCTTTAAACCAAAAACAAGACGGCTATGCCTGGGGCAATAGTCTATAATCGTTGAAAGAAATCCGCGGCGACATTATTTACAAAGAACAGCCGATAGACGTTTAGAGCATTTGGCTCCGGGGCTGTTTTCTCCATTTCCGCCTATTGACCGACACCGTATCTAGTGTCATAATCGCTGTACAACGATCTCGTAATTCTGTGGTTGGCTTCATATTCGCGGGGTTACATTTTCGCGATTTTCACGCTTTCATTATATCACGCTGGTTCCATCCTGGCAATTTACTCAACAGTAACCTACACAAAGTATATACTTTACTGTACAAAGTATTTATTTGTTCTTCAAAATCTTTACCGTTCCACGAGAACCACAGTGTAACGTCGAAACGTGGAAATTTTTGTTCATTGTTGGCAAATACTACACTAATAGCACAGTAATACTAGCTGATATTATTCCTAATATCAATATCTGATGTGCTTTAATTCATAATTCACATTATGAATTAAAAACATGCAAGGATTACGTATATGAGATGCCAATAAAGTAAAAATATTTTTTGTATTTTTCAGGATGTTTTTATTTTCGCGAAACCGCGAATTTAAAATACTCGCGAACAAAAAAAATCAACCCAAGAATACGAACATTCATCAGCATTGAGCGAATGGTACACTTATCTGTTGTTCCCATGTACATGCAAAGTAAGGACAACGTTGAGAAATCACATGACAATTTGCTCTGCATCCTGTCACTGAGGTCTGTACGTTCCTACACACACATGTATGTATATTTTTGCATACACAAGCCGTTGCAACTCATACAGTCCGTCCCAATTTCCGTGTCCAAATGTTTTTCGAAATAATGTTTTATGTATGTGAGAGAGTATAAACATTTCAGATATACTGATTGCAGAAGCTATTCCGTCGACTGACTTGGTCCGGGTGAAAGTAATGCCTTACCTTGCACTGAATATGTTTGAGACAAATAATCTAAATTATACCAGAACAGTCATCAAGTGTTTGGGCCATAATTATCACCGGTGAACCATAGGCATGGAACTTATTTCATGGAACAAGGTACTGGGCTAACCGGCGATAATCCTGGCGTCAACCACACTCGGGTTACTACGCCCGTGGGTCCTGGATGTATGTTATCTCCTTTGCAGGGTAATAACATCGAGGAACCCAAGAAAGGCGCACTCGTTTCGTGAGTGAAACACGACTATAATAGCCGGTTCCTGCTCAGAGAAGTTTTTTTTATAATGCCTCTGTGATGGATGTATGATTTTGTTCATCAAAAAGCTGTTAGTAATACGGTACATACGAACTTGTGGACAAATAGAAAAGGCATATAACTAAAGTGGCAAGTTGCTTATATGCAGAAGCTTGAAGGTCATTAATTGGAAAACGGCATTAGCAAAATTCTGTATTAATTGCCGCATGATGTCCTGGCTGAATGAATTTTATTTTTGAGGAAAGCATACATTTTTTAAACGTGTGTATATAAAAAAACGGACAACATGTGTATCGTAGGACTAATGTTTTCTGATTTTTTTTTAATTCAACGGTTTATCTTTAGTGAATAAACATCGGAATATGTCCCTTTAAAATTAAAGTATGTAAAGATGATTACAGATTACCTACAGATAAACTAACAGACAACCCAACTGAATATCCAACCGAGGAAACCACATAATTCCTCGCCTTCTGGCGGAGGTATGATAATCAGATATAGCCCAGTTTTGAGCAGTATAATCATCGTCTGCTAAAGCGTAGGCAGAGCACAAAGGAGCGCCAGTTACAACAGAGATTGGGATCAACATCATATTTGCACGGCAAACCAATATGTTCCCAATGTACACTAATCACATACAACGCAGTTTCGTATAAAGTCAACGGACAAGTGTGATATTGACATAATCGTGGACTCAATTTGTAGAGATTATTTAGTACAAGTGGTGAAAAGAAACCTGGGGAATGGAGACTGAGGCTCCAGCAAATAACGACCAACCACGCCTGTAGGGCTGCCGTTGACGATGCCGCTGTCAGTGTTTGCTTAACAAAGCGGGGCATTGTGAACGAAAACAAATATATACTCAGGGGAGTTTGAGCTAAGCATGCTGAGGGGTCACTACATATATGTCAGGATTAGGTTTCAACCTGCTGATAATTCGAGATTTTATTGCTTGCCATAATACCATGATAAAAAAAAATATAATATCCCTGTGAACTCAGCCTTTGTAGCAGTGATGTTATGAATTAAGACGACATCACAGGACATAAAACATGAAAAGCAACTGTGTGGCCCAGGTAATACTGGTATTCTATGTCAGAATGTTAGCAGGGAGAAACCATAAAACGGAAATGTCCGCCTAATCTAGTTGTGTTATCACCGCTGTTTGTACTATAACTTTGTCATATCTGTACCCATACATATATTTGTTATGTCTATATTCATTATATATATATATATATATATATATATATATATATATATATATATATATATATAAATCAACTGAGCGATAATAAGTCTTGTACGATGCTCCCTAAGTCGTGTTTGCGTTCACTTTTACAGCCCATATTGCCAGGTTCATTCATGCTGAAAGAAGGGACTTTTCATTTGTGAATATTCCTTGATGACGTTACTCAATCCGGATGATGCGCCGTATTCACTTTTTCATGAGATTTCGTTCATGACTGAGTCATGTCGTGAACAAACACACCGATAGGGATGAATAAATATAATTCTGGCAGAGGCAATAAAGCTTTGAGACGTTCATGTTAACAAGTTGATATTTCAAAAAAGGAACCAAAATTATCACAGCACACAGTGACATGACAGAAACGGGATGTCTTCTGTAATATAAGCCGTATTACTCTGGGCTGCTTTTTACAGTAATTTTCTTTTGAAAACTAAATAATTAATTTAAGACAGACGACGCTGGTCAAAAATCGTTAGGAGAATAGAGGCGTATATTTACTACTTCGACAGAATTAAAGGCTTATAGTCTCCTATGATATCCTAAATGTACGATCAAAAACTTTCCAAATTCTGAATCCATTTTGATGAACAACTTGTAAAGCTGTACTTCTAAAAGAGATTGACCTTAATGACTTTCGAACTTTGCCCCTAAAGAGGTCTGTCCCGATATATGATATATATCTGTTGAACCTTTAATGTAAATAAGCCAAAAGCGCCGGTCAAAGGGTGCACAGGCTGATCGTTTAGCCTATATCCGCGTGTTTATAACGTTGGACCCGATAAGTTGGCAACTGATTGTAATCCAACCATGTCCAACAAGCACACTTGACGGCAAATCACACAAAGCAGATTTTGCAAATGGCAAAAGATGCTACAATCTATCACCTCCGGGTACTTGGCTTCTCTGTTTGTCAACATGGACGAGTGTACCATGTTAACTTACAGCTTATAATTAATCAAGGCCACATATCCATCACCATAAGTGTGCCTGCACATTTTCTGTGAGCATGCGCAATGTAGTGTTCCTCAGAAGGCTTACTGTTTGGATTAGGAAAAATACAAACACGTACCAAGATATTAGTACTTTAATCTTTTTTCATTAATGCTCGTTCATGCAAAGGTAATGTAGGTTTGTATAATAGGATGAATGAATTATTATAGCTTTTTTTATTTGGTATTCTTTACCCTAAAGTTAAGTCGTCGTGGCAGTCGTCGCCACCAGGTGTCAGCTGTTCGGCTGAAAGGATTCATTCCCCAACCAGTTGACCTTACCACCACAACCCTCATGATTCCCCCATTGACCTAAATAGCAAATTAACCCCAGAACGAAAATACACAGGAGGTTTTCCATGTCTATTGTTGCGAGAGCTGTATTAAACAAAAGTTACGTCAAAAAGGTCGGTCGGGCATGACGTCTCAGGCACTGACGTCATCAGCTGGAACTGTTTGTTCTGTGTTCTCCTGTGATGATTATATCGCAATCATTGTGAAGTCTCTTGTCATATTTTGGATTACTTGTCTCTTTCAAATTCAGTGCAAGGTAAAACATTGCTACCCACTTGCATTCGGCGGAAAAGTTCCTGTAGCCTTTGGCCTGCAACATTTTATACTTTCTCCTTTGTATTATTCATTTTACAGGCCGGGTTGTTATGTCTCATATATCATCGTGGTCCCTAACTATTGTTTATCCTCCTTGGATATGGATATGAAGTAATATGAAGTAATGTAACAGTGAGGCACGTGCAGGAGGTGAATAAAAGTCTCACGGTAAACAAGGTTCAGTAATTCTTGACTATTGGTCCCGTGAATATGGGTGGCTCTTTTGCGCATCACGTTTATAATGACATCATCACTGTTTCCTGCATTGCCCACTTCCTAGATGTGGGTAATATGTCGCTTAAGATTAGACTAGTTTCTCATAATATGGTTTTAGTAGTAACCTGTCCAAGGTCCATGGTTTTCTCCGGGTTCTCCGGTTTCCTCCATCGCTGCAGACTACCGTACGCCATCATCCGAACCATTGAGATTGTCTCGTAATTGTTATTATAACTACCTGTACAATCCATGTAAAATAAATAAAGTTAAGAAAATTGTTTACAGGAAATTGAAAAAAATAGGATTTTATTTCCAAAATAGTTATTTACGACTTTTCCTCTTTCTGTCCTGGATCTAATAGGCAACACTTATGGCGTTCATTGACTTGCAAAAATATTATTCCGAATAAACAGGAGGACAGGGGTGGAGGAACACACTATAATACAGACTACACGTGTTCTGTTTGGGAGAGTCGCCCATTTGTGCAAATTTGGCGCTTGTAAGGTGATTTGCTGTTTACACTACCAACGGTAACTTGATTGGTTGCTAGCAACTGCTTTGCTTATGGTTAGTCTTTAGTGAATATGCGAATAAGGTCACATAGAATTCATGTTAAGGTCAATTGACCTAATCGCCACAGCCCTCATGCTTCGCTCCTTTGACCTAAATATGCAAATGTGACCCAAACGATCTTACTCAGAGGATTTTCCATGTCCATGGTTGCGAAAGCTGTTGATAAGAAAATTGTGACGTCACAAAGGCGTAACAAAGGTTAAAAGTTAAAAAAGTTAAAGTTAAAGTTGTAGGTTTTAAGTCTCCTTCCCAATAACTGGCTCAGAAGACTTTACAATTAACTTCCCGGTGGTAGCTCCCTGGGGACGCTACAGAGCCCTGACAAGGTTTTTTGACGTCCCTAGGGCCCTCCATACGCAGATGGCACTAAATCCGGTACCCATTTGTAATGCTGGGTAGACATAAGCACACTTGTGGCTGAGACCTTGCTTAAGGATCTTAGCGAAGAAGTGAGAGGCTACGGGATTTGAACCCATGACCGCTTGATCACATATCCGGCACCTTTGCCATTACACCACAACGCTCCCGAGGTTGATTGCATATAACTTTGCATTGACCCACATCATCAGCTAGAATGACACTACTAGTATTTATATATAATAATAATAATAATATATTTAATTTATATAGCGCTAATTCAACAAAATAGTTATCAAAAGCGCTTTACAAGACACAAAGCAAAGTTTTTCTAAAACATAAAATGTAGATTCCTACTAAAACAAAGATTCCTAAAAGTTAAACCCTAATTCCTAAGAACTACCAAAAGCTAATATAAAAAGGTAAGTTTTAAGATTTCTTTTAAAAGAAGCTAAAGATGGTGAAGCTCTGATTAAGTGCGGACGTTCATTCCACAACCTTGGTGCCACAGCTGAGAAAGCTCTCGAACGACACATCTCACTTCGTGCTTTAGGAATCACTAAAAGCCCTTGGTCAGATGACCTAAGCTGCCTGACTGGAACATAAAAAATTAAGAGGTTCCTAATGTAAATAGGCGATTGACCATTAATGGCTTTGTATACTAATAATAAAATTTTAAAATCAATGCGCTGTCGCACCGGGAGCCAATGGAGTTCTTTAAGTATAGGTGTAATGTGGTCGCGCTTCTTGGCACCAGTTACAAGCCTAGCAGCTGCATTCTGCACTCTCTGAAGCCGGTCCAGTAACTTGCTAGGAAGACCACATAGCAAAGAATTGGAACAGTCAATCCTTGAACTGATGAACGCATGAATTAATGTTATCTGTGAATCTTGAGTTAGGAAACCCTTTATCCTAGCTATATTACGCAGGTGGTAAAAAGCCAAACTACAAATATTATTTAATATATCTCTGTTATCCGGTGGCGAATATATCGCAATCATTGTGAAGTGTTTTGTCATATTTTTGGATTATTTGTCTCATTCGAATGTAGTTCAACGAATTTCAGTCAAACCCATGCAGTCGACGAAATATTGCGGCAACTTTTTTTGCGAAAATTGTTTATACTTTCTCAATTGTATAAACAAATATCTCTAGGAGAAGACATGCAGGCAAGGGTGTTGGTACAGATAACATGCAGGTGTTCCTGTTGATTTCGAACTGTGGCCATGATTTAAGGAATGGAATAAAAAATGCTGATGCCTCAAGCCTCCGCTCATAGTGAATGTCAGATGTTCACGATCAATAATAACATACTTTTCACATGGTTGATTGTTTTGCCCGATTTGGGAGTATCGCCCAATTTATGCGATTTTTGCGCCTGTCCGCTATTTCGCTGTTTACATTGCCAACCGAAACCTGATTGGTTGCACCCATCTGTTCTACACTTGATTATTCATTTAATGAATATGTAATTTAGGTCAGATAGGTAGGTCAGTTTCACAGGAGCTGGTTGTCATGGCTGCATGTTTATAACAGAGGCAACATGTGTAGCTAATACTGGGTATGATTTCGTATATACTTATATTTTCAAATATCCTTATTGGTTTACCATTTTCATTGAATTTCATTATCTGGTTAGCATGTTAAGAGTTATTGGATGCTAACTTGTTACTACCACTGTTAGTTATTTACTTTTCATTTTTTGTTTTCATTATTATTGTTTTTACAAAGAGTTTCATATTTTCTATAACTTCTGTCAATATTCACAATTTTCCCCAATGATAATATTGCAAAAAATAAACATATGCTAAGAAATAACTGTTAAACATGTTGCGACATGGATTTCAGTGTCAACGAATTGATCAGCAAATCCCATTGTTTTAAACATCAGCAATATATTCTTTTTCTGATGTCTTGCAAGTCGATATCAGATTCTGAGTATCATAAATACAAACGGTTATATTTTTCACAAATACGTTTTTTTTATTGTTTGAGTATAATTCTCTATTATTTTTTAGTATATTTTTATTATATATATATATATATATATATATATATATATATATATATATATATATATATAAATATTGAAATATCCAGGTAGGTGATTTGTTACCCTGACATTATTGACTTGACCTAACAATAAAGAAAATATGCCGTGAAACAAAAATTAAATATTATACTTCCCTGATATACTCACCTGCAATGTAATATATATATAATTCTCTAGTGAAATATTTCTTCGCTGTAGCTCATATCAACTCTGTAGACATTGTTTTAGTAACCTTCAAAGCGTGTTGGTGTGTGTACAGGAGTTCTTTCCTGAAGTATACTGAAGGGACAACGTAACATCAAAAGTGTCGTTCCCGGATATAATAATAACGCATCCAGTGAATGAATGCGGGACGTCTGTTGTTTTCTCAAGTATGTTGGTAGTGTAAGTGTCTTCAGTCTGATATAATCGTGCGTTGACAATGAACATTATACTTTGACCATCTATCAATATAACTCCTTTTCCCTGCTGCGCCTTGAGTAGTAGACATATAAAATAAACTGACAGGTCGATCGGCGACAGATGCACTCAGATAATATTCAATTTATATGCCTGTGCTCCCATGTGTTACGTTCGGTCCGCTGATTGCACGTTTAACTTAAGTGCAATATCAACCTTTGGTATAATATAATCGGGTGGTATTGCACGCGATAATTGCAACATAGTCACCAGCGTTTGTGTCACAAAGGCACCAGCGCATGACAATCACAACATATAAATTTGCAGCAGTGGGTGCATAAACGCCGTAGGAAAGGTTCAGACCACGTCTAGCAAATTATAAAACGTCATACACCAATATGCTCAACCGAGCGGCTGATGGTTATTTTCGGCGCTCACGGCTGATTGGCAATTCTTGGAGGCCCTTATTGGCTTCATAAATATCTGTACAAGGTAGCCACGTGCAGCTAGCTACCTGCGTACATCGGTACACACAGCAGTCAAAGGCCTATCCTTTAAAGAGAAGTGTGCTTGTAGTCTTTATGCGTTTATGTCAAGGAGTCCGTAAACAGGTTTTTGTCTCTTGGTGTCTGACGCCGGCGCCCGCGCTATCGATAAATACCGCCTGAGATATTTATTTAATTGGGATTACACACACCTTGGTGTATTTAACCTCTCTTTGTTGAGAGATCATGACACTAGGGGTTAAGTTAAGACTTCGCCTGCCATAAGATCTCAAGTCAACCGTTTATTAGGAAGGTCATTTGCGGGGAGATTATCCGTGCAGTAACGTGCTATACTAATGAGCAACTTAATTATCTCTCAGTCATGGCTGCTCCCTCATATGCCTTCTGATTGACACTTGTAGGCGCTCTTTTATAACTATATATAACTATATATATATATATATATATATATATATATATATATATATATATATGAAGTCAATGAGTACGGTCTCTCTGACAAATAAAAGATAACCCTATAAGATAATTTTTACCTTTGGCCCCATGAAAGAAGGGTATTGCAATCAGATCTGTTTGTGTTTATGTCTATATGTATATGTATCTTTTCTGTATATGAATGTCTGAAAATTTGTCGTGATCCGTAACTCTAGAGCTACAATACACTTCCAATTGAAACTAATACACTACTAGGTCTCCATAATGTGTCCCACTGGAATCAAGATTAATGAAAACATGGTCAATAAAGATAAAATTGTTGTACGTTTCAACCCCCCCCCCCCCCCCCCATTGTCCACTTGTTGTTTTCACCATGCTTTTTTTGCCCATCAAAGAAAGCAAAATTTTTAGCCCCAAGGACAGAAAGAGGAACACGGCAAAAAATGATGATGCCATAATAGATAGTACGCACAACAGCTGCATCCACATTCACAGGACCAATAATCGAGAGTTGCCGATTCTTGTTTACAGTGAGACATGTATTCTACCCGTGCACGTGCTTCACTGTTAAGTTACACATTATGACATAACCATATCCCCCATATAAGAAAAAGCACTGGTCATTTGTTAGAGACGCATATATAATAATAAGCAAATTCGTTGAATTAAATTCCAAGGCGCGTGCCTCTTGTCGTCTTTTATGCCTACCTTATCAAACTGTTTCACTTGTAATGTTTGCCTTAAGAGGTCTTCACATGTCATAGTTGCTATTTAGTTTTCATGGTGTCCTGAAGATGTCTCCACAAGTCATAATGATGGTTGTGAACTAGGAACAAAATTTAATATATTTGTATTGGAGCAGGAGAGAAATAGATTCAGACAGGTCCTTCAAATCCATGGAATGTTATACCTTAAACCTTCGGAATAGATCAAGCAGAGCTTTTTTTGTCATAACATGTTTAAGCGGTCATCACTGCCTGACCCTTGAAATGAATTTAAAACTGGTCGAGGTAGTTCACATGTACATTCTTTCAAGCCGGAGATTCTTATAAAGCTATGTTAATTGTACAATTTACATAGTCAGCCTTCCTGTAAATCCTTTGTTTACGTGTATGGATATATATACTGACAGCTTGGTTACCCCAGATATCAATGTCACATTACTGTAATGTATGACATATAAGATAAATGTATGTGTGTATTTATATGTATATGTAAACAATTATATATGTAAACATGTACAGTATATAATGTATACCCTGTGATAGCTAAGATTATTACTTTGTTTTCTATGTTGTATTCTATTTCAGTTGAATAGTTGTGTTGATATGTTAATTGTTGTACACATTGTATGCCATGTATTTCTTATATGTTGGAAAGTACGTTCATTAGCAGTTTGTGCTATTTGTATAATCCAACTAAAATAAATATGTTTAAACTAAACTAAACTAAATCCAATCCCAACCAAGGTATTCATGAGAGCAACGACTGACCCAATTTTGAAGGAAATCGGATAATACATAGGAAAGTTATCGCACGGAAACAAAAAACCTGACCGATGGACAGACAGAGGGTCAGACAGACAAACACAAATCAATGACCCCGTTCCTGGGAGCAGGGGACAGTATTGATAATAATAATAATAATAATAATAATAATTCATTCAGTTGAAAAGACCCTTTCAAATCATGCAGAATCAATAAAAAAGTATACGTTTCATGGCGAGGTAATCCTATGTACATAGTGTAATGTGGTAATAAAGATGCTGATCAAGAGTAACAAAGATATAAACAAGTCCGTTTTGATCGTTTATAACAGGAAGTTTTCTTTTTCTCATTTCTTTTTTAATGATGTCTCAGTCAATACTTCACATATTTTCCTTCCTCTACATATTGTCATCATCGACACCATTTATATATTTTGATTGAAACATTTGTTTAATTACAATATGGTGGTAATGAACAAGCTTAAACAACATCTCCAAAAACTAGTACGATGCAGTAAACTCTGTAACAGTTAACAAATATACCAATGTATGTGAATCTCTGCATAAAATACGTATATCATTTGTGAGTTACCAACACAGTTATAATGTCCAGGAGTTATTAATACCTTAAAAAGGTAAGACACTGCTTCCATTTTTTCTCATGTACATTCAAAGTGTGTTTTTTTCTCAGCAATCTTTCTTTCTAACAATTCTGTATTTTTCAAACAATTCACAAACTGTACCAGGGTCGGGGTCACCTGAAATATCAGATTTCTGTATACCAAATATTTATAAATTAATAATAACATGTCGATAATTACCGGTTCATGTTTACCCGCAAACATGTATATAACCTCTTTGTTTAGATCTGGCATATGGATATTAGCTCTCTTGACCAAAGTTTTTATATGCAGATAAAAATGTTATTGAAATATGACACTGACATAATAAGTGTTCAACTGTTTCCTCCTCAACAAAACAGTAATTACATCGCTTATTATCAGTTACTTTCCACAGGTATAGCTTATCCCTTGTTTCTAAAACGTTATGCAACAATTTAAATTGAAATTCACGAAAACGCATATCCAATGTAATAGAATATAGCTTTGCAACAGATTGTTCCCAATCAAAACATCTTAATCTGGACTGTAATTTTACTTTGGCTGAAGGCTCAGATTTTTTTACTCTGAATTATTCTTTTGTACAAATCTTTGAAAGACACTTTATTCGTATTTAGTATTACATCTTTAAATGAAACATAATTTATTTTTTCAGAAAACTGGATTCAGTTATCTTGCAATGCAAATGTACGAATGCAATCATGCCACTTCTGCGGGATAGCATGTATCAAGGACAACCAGTGTACATAGTATATTTTGTATTCATTACTATCAGGAGGTACCATTTCATCCAGTCTTTTCTTTTTCCCTCTGGTATTATAAAGATCATGTACATACTTCACACGTTTTGCATCATATTGTTTCATATATACATAATTACCTCCTATCTTTATAAATTTCTTGTTCCACACGCTTTGGTACAACATTATTTCTGGGTTACTTGGTTCACCAGACATATATAATGACCATACATTCAAGCATTTTTTTTATAGAAAACAGGAATATCGTCACCAATACGTCTGATATCCAGATTTGCTGTAATATTCTTTACCCCACCAATTTGCTTAAGATACAAATTCGGCACAGCAGTATATTTGGCATCTCCAGCGTTTATAAATTTTATCATCCACATTAATCTTTGACATTCCACTATCGATGCCACATCCGGTAGTCCAATACCTCCTTCTTTCTGACAGTTTATTATAACTTCCTATTTAATTTTGGGTTTTCTGCCGTACCATATAAAGTCCACAATACAACTTTTAACAAGTTTTATAAATTCTCTAGGAGGCTCCAGCACGTTTGTTATGTACAATATTTTGGATATGCCTAATGATTTAATTATTGTATATCTGCCGAACAATGTCATGTTTCGTTGTTTCCAAATATGAAAAAGGGTCTTTATTTTTTCTAAAATACCATTAAAATTAAGTGTATATGACAGTTGCTTATCGTACGTAAATGAGATTCCCAATATCTTAATTGCCTTATTCTTAAGGTTGATCCATTTTATGTGATCCAGTGATTCAGTCACATTTTTCCAGATTTATCTTCAGCGATGATATGGCTCCGAATTTATCAATTACATTACATACTTCTTTCATTGAAGCGATATCTCTCAGGAAGTAGGTGGTATCATCAGCAAATATCGCTTGCTCAATGTCAACACCATTAATGTTTATATCGCTGATCCTACTATTGTTACGAATCATTGTAGCTAAAATCTCGATTGCTAATACGAAAAGATATGGGGCCAACGGATCGCCAAGCCTTGTACCTGTGGCAACTTTGAGATACTCTGTGGAATAACCATTATTAATAATACAACTCTCGATATCATAATGTAGAATTTTTACCCATCTGATGAAATTTTCACCAAATCCAAATTTTTCAAGTACTGTAAATAAATAAGTATGATCTATAGAATCAAAAGCTGCTGCGAAGTCTACTGCAAATAAGATCCCTAACTTGTTTTCTATTTTACAATGTTCTATTACGTCACTTATCAGTCTCGTTGTGTCACTATTATTTCTTCCCTGGACGAAAGCAGTTTGGTCATCCGCTATTAATTTTGGAAGAAAAACTTTCATCCGGCCGGCTAAAATTTTACTTAGTATCTTACAATCTACATTCAGCAAACTTATGGGTCTCCATGATGTTAATATACGATTATCTTTGCCTGTTTTTTTCTATTAATGTTACAACTGATTGTATTTGACTATTAGTTAATATTCTTTCTTCGAAACACTTATTCAAACACCTAACCAAATCGTCACCTAAAATGTCAAAGAAAGTAATATAGAATTCTTTTGGCAGGCCATCATTTCCTGGTGTCTTATTATTTTTCATGCAATGTAAAGCCTTTAAAACTTCAGATTTTGTTATCTCCCCGTCACAGCTCGCTGTATCGAATTCCGTTAAACGTGTGATGTTAAGGTTGAATAAGAAATGCATACAATCCATTCGTGTTATATTACTTTTTCGCGAATATTTTTCTTTATAAAATCGTCCGATTTCATTTGTTATATCTTTTTGATCAGTTTTCTCCTCTCCATTTATCAATAGCTTTCTGATTGTAGACTTCTTTTTATTCATTTTTTTCCAAATTAATAAAATATTTTGTATTTCGTTCTCCTTCCTCATACCATTGAACCCTAGATCTAATTATTTTGCCTTCTATAATACGATCATAATATTTGTCAATTTTTCGTACTTTCCATCAGTAAGATCTTACAATACACATAGGCAATGACATCAGTAATGTTCTGAATAACCAGGTGATCCGTCATTAATTGTATCAAGCGATATAATTTCGCTAGCAATGTCCAAATGCAGAAGAAGTGAACTAGTTTATGAAGACTTCCCACAGTCATAGTAGATAATGAGAATAAAGTGTGATGGAGATATAATATTAATATAGGGGTATGTTTTAAAAACCTACAAAAGTAATTTTGAGTTTTGAAATTTGTATTAGATAATTATTTTGATAATATATCTTCCTGTAAAAATGGGATTAATTTCGAAGATGGCAAGGTGAGGTCGACTCCCCTATAAACTCTCTTATCAACACAAGTTGATAGTGACATATATTATACATGAATATGTACAAGGCATACATTATTAAGTATCTTATAACTTTAATTTGGTGTTGATGCTTTGACAGTCTCAGAATACATTTGCGGAGGGTTTTCTCTTAAAACCAATTCCCATTGCTGAAATAATTTAAGTTTTGTGAAGGTTATCACACGTTCATTGAAGTCTCTGATTTTAATGGTGCCATCATGTGACCAACAGTCCTTTATCAAACCATCCTTTTTTAGCTGGCGGGCCTGTTTAAATATGTTTTGCCTCGGCTTTGTCAAATCTTCATTTATGAAGATGCCTCTGGCTTGGCCTTCTGCGAATTTCAGTTTTGCCTTGGCATTATACAGTTTTGCTTTCGTACGGTATGAAAGCAATTTAACCAGAATTTGCCTAGGTTTTTTATCTGTACTTGGCCGACCAACTCTGTGCGACCTTTCAATGTCCTCAAGCGACAATTCAACACCTAGGTGTTCCTTGGCCATATCTGTTATCATGGTGTCTGTGCACTCCTCTGTGTTCTCTGGCCAGCTATTTGATATTCTCAGGGACGTGCGTCGAGAGTATTGTTGCTGATCGTCAAGTTGTTCCTGCAGACTATCTACCTCAATATTTATGGACTGTAGTTGCTTTTCTAAATTACATATTTTTTGTTCAAGTTCCTTTTTTTTCACTAACGGCTTGGTCTATAATTGACTTTAATGCGCTCTATACACTATCGGATTTTCATGCTTCTGTCAACAAAAGCGTGAAATTCTCTTGCTCAATATTTATTGACATTTTATCTTGTGAGTTTGGCTGTAATTGTGATAAGGGTTGCTCATCAGATATATCAAATTAAAGACTTTCACTCATGATTTGTTTTTTTTTGGTTCTGGATTGGGGAGGTGGAAGGGTCACTGTGAAGTCGTTTACCGGTACCTTTATCCTTGGCACCGTTGTTACCTTTATTAGTAAGAGGGGGTTTTCCGGCGGCGCGCTCATTCAAGGAGGATTTAGGGTCCTTGTTAACCCTGGAAGCCATGCCAAGCAGTGTCGAGGTGACTAATGTGCGAAAGAGCGAGGCTTTCGTTTCCAGGGCTAACCAAGTGTAAACACTATACAAAAATGCCGAAATTCACCAGAAAGCCTACGGTTTCATACAACTTTGCATCAAATAAAATGGAATATTACACACTTACATGCATCTGTCTGTAACAGGAAGTTGTTTATCTCTAGAAAGGTATGTATACTGTGTATCTTACATAGGCAAAATAGTTAAAAAAAAGTGCGTTAGAAGAAGCTGTTGAATAAATTAACCTTACCACACGAGGCCTAATGCCCCGCCCTTATGACCTTATAATTATAATGAGCCCCCAAAAGGCTCCTTCACAGAAGGTCTTTCTTGTAAGAGCTGTTTATATGACCATAATGACGTTACAACGGTCGATGACGTAGACGTCGAATTGACTGACGTGATCAACTGGAATCGCTGCACGATGAATATATCGCAGTCATTGTGAACTGTCTTGCAATATTTTTGATTTGTTGTCTCATACGAATTACGTGCCATGCAGCTAAGACATTAGGCCCTATTTACTCGGTAGTTCGAGAAATGGCTCCTGCAACCTTTGGCCAATAACTTTTGATACTGTCTCCTTTGTACAAAATATCCCGGAAAATATTCCGACATGGGTACTTGTACAAACTACACGTGTTATGTTTGGGAGAGCTCTCTGCAAATTTTATTATTATCAAGTGACCGACTTTTTCCTCTTGCTGCAAATAATGCAAAAAATAAGTATTACATGGAGATGAGTGGATAGGGGTAGTGGAACGGACAAAAGTTCACATTTCACTCCCGGTATGGGGTTCAGGTTGAAAGTATTCAGCCTCTCACTATCTGGTTGCACAGTTTTCCCACTCTAAAGTATGAAAACTCTAATGCGAGAACATGTGATATTTAATATATCAAACACGTTTCGTCGTATGTGACCTTACAGGGGTGAAGCTTGGAAACTTGAAGCAGTGCCTGAAGGCTGTCCCATAGACGTTTTCTGGTTGAAGGAGGTAAAGTATAATGCCGTCCTCAGCCAAAATCATAAATATCGTTACAATTCGAAAGAAAAAATTACATTAATGCCTCATTAGAGAGAAGTTTGAACCTAAGATGCACAACGTTTGATTCGGTACGATTTTAAACCGGTAAGTGATTAATATTCAGGCAGTTCCTCTGATTTTTTAATGCATTATTGTATCCTAACTGATTTTGTTTTTGCATGTGGGACTTCCGATATCAGAACTGAGACATCCGGATTTTAGTAAAAAAACGTCTTAGCTAGGCTAAAGAAAGAAAAGACGGCGCTCGAGGAATTCCGGGGCTCCGCCTTAGCCGCTCCTTCACAGATGACATCTATAATGAATGTTTAATTATTATCGATTTATCTATGCTTAAGCATTAATACACGAAACCAGTCAGATCTAGTTTTTTTATCAAACTGTGTAGATGGCGCCTGTCGTCGCCTGACAATCAATATGGCATCCACTCATTTAGATCACAAACTCATCTTGAACAAATAAATACCTATAACCTGTTATCTCTGTCTCTGTTTCTGTCTCTCTCTCTGCTTATTTATATAGATATAAATAAAATATATATATATATATATATAAATATATATATATATATATATATATATATATATATATATATATATATTTATACATGTATATATATCACCTGATATAAAGATGGAGAAATAACAGCTTTTCTTGTCACTTAAATCGATTTAAAGTTGGGTACCAAGATGTCGAATCCATGTTAACTACATTAAGTTTAAATAATTATCTTTTAAATATTATTATAAGATCAGTTATTTAATATTATGGTGTCTCTTATCTGGAACTGCCTACCGTAAAAGAACAACAACAAAAAATATTCTCGCAGATTGGAAAGAATTTTTTTTATTTAAAATGCATTTTTTCTCTCAGATTCATACAAAGCTGTAAGGATGATAAAGGTACAAAAAAAATGAAGCCCAGGACTTTGTCATTTAGTTTAATGTGAGCGCATTATGCTTAATATGTGCTTATATATATATATATATATATATATATATATATATATATATATATATATATATATATATAAAAGCATTTGTCATATATGTATTCGCATATGTATTCGCATATATGCTTCTATGTTCATTAATTTCATTATTCCAATATATTATATTATTTTGTTAAAAAAATTTGTTTCACCTGTTAATTTATTCTCTTACAAATCCGCATTCGCTTTGTGTTTATCATCTTGGACACTGTACATCTTAATAGATCATTTAAATTGTGCATTAAATTTTGTTTCATATTTTGAGTAATGTATAAATTTAAGTCTCACATATAGGTTTTTTTCTTTTTTTTTTTTTGACGTCTCAGACTGGTTTAAGTTGTCACATGTATTATATTTCATCATCGACGTCGAGATTTATTGGAAAAGGGGAGGCTTAATTGATTACATAGACAGAACAAGAATAAGGATGTAGATAAGTATATACTGTGATAATTTGTAAAGTATATACTGTGATATGTTTTAAGTAAATATAAAAGTAACTTGTTCATTTGTGACACAAAATTCTAATTTGTACCAAGGTAAGACAAAACTTGATAAATAAAACAATATTAATCAATTAAAAAGGCTGTCAACATGCGCTATAGTAACATGCATTGAAAGCGTACACATACCTTTACATACATATACAAAACAAATATATACATACATGTATACACATCAATAAACATGTATTTCCTGCTTATTCTTTAGTATCATAAGTTCGAAAATATTTTTCCACAGATCATTTCAATTTTGTTGTTACATCAATTACTGGAGTAGGTATTGTCTAGAAGTATCTGATCGGTATCAAATTGATCTTCACTTTTTGTATTAATTGCATTATAGAGGGGTTTCCATCGCTCATTAAATATTTTTTCATCTGCTGTATTGTAAAGAGCTACCTTAATACAGTTAAATTCAGAACGTATTTGACAAAGGAAAATACTGAACACAATTTCTTTTTCAGAACATTTTTGTCTGTGTATAAATATTTTAGCTTGTAATATAAAAAAATTCAGATTATCAGCATGAGTCGATTTCGTTTATCGTTAGACCCAAACAGGATTGTGTCGAGTGATAATGAAAGTTTTGTTTTATCATATTTTTCCCATAATCGTTCACATTTATTCCAAAATGAGTTCAATTTCGGACATAAGAAGAATCTGTGTTCAATGGTGTCAACATTCGTTTTGCAGTAGGCACATATACTATTTTCTACAAGTTTCATATGGTGAAGTCTCTCCTTGTACGGAATTATTTTATGCATAAATCTAAAGTGAAAATCTTGTATTTTAATACTACTCACATATCTCAGTGGTTCGCTTATAAATATATTAAATTGTTCAAGACTGATATTGTAGTTTTTTTTCCAGTAAGCAAAAGCTGTTGGTTCTTCGTATTTCGTTTTTATCAATATATTATAAATATGTTTACATTTATTTGATTTGTTTTTAATTTCTCTGCTGTCTTGACCATCTAGTGTTATAGGTCTTTGGGTTAATAACTGACTTCTCCAATGTTTTGGTATTGCATTAACTATACCATAATATTCAATAAAATTTATATTTATCTTAAACTTCTGTTTTAACTCTTCCATTCATGATGGCTCCATTCATGATCAAGTCTCTGACACGCAGAATCCCTGCTTTGTACCAATATTTATAAAATATGCCTTTTGTACCACTATCTGTTGTTATAAATGTATTATACCAGATTATCTCTTTTTCGATATCTTTGCAGCTGTTCGGTAATGCGTAAGATCGAATTTTCTTAAGCGTGTTAATAACATTCTCATAAAAGGGTGGCAAGTCTCGAGGAATATTTAATAGACAACGACTCTGAAGAATATCTTTGAGGGACATAAAAGCCTTCCCCAGGTATACATTTACTAAATTTCCTACCACCGAATTAGGTCTTTCCAAAGTTTTGCTAATCCAGCTAACCTTTATTGCTTTGTTTTGTATTTCTATGTCTGGAAGCTTTAAACCCCCTTTATGAACTGTCCTTATCAACACATTTTGTTTTATCTTTGGTGGTCGGCTATTCCATATAAATGAATTGATAATGCGCTGTACCTCTTTTATATATAAATCTGGTATATTAAACATTGACATACAATACATTAGCTGTGACAAACCGATAGTTTTAGTGATTAGAATCTTGCCTTTAAGTGTTAGTGATCTACGAGACCATGAATTCAACAATAATTCATTTTCTCTATTCTCTCCTTTATATTATATTCCGCAGTTTCACGTTCGCTTCTACAAAATGTTATCCCCAGTGCACGAAATTTACCAACAGTCCATCTAACTGGTAGATCACCGTCCTCTTTCCCTGCTCTGCAGCCTAACCACAGGGCTTCCGTTTTATCTAGATTTGCTTTTAAGCCTGATTTTTTTTCAAATGATTAATAGTTTCGAGAAGCCGTTTTCCTGACACCAGATCAGCAACAAAACAAGTGGTATCGTCTGCCAACTGTGAAAGTTTAATTTCTAAATTACCGAAAGTAACCCCTCTAATTGACTTGTCATTTCGGATATTAATCGACAATAATTCAAGTGCCAAAACAAAAAAGAATGGGCGATAATGGACACCCTTGTCGAACTCCCCGTTTTATTAGAAATCGATCTGACATAAAACCATTGTTCATTACACAACTACTAATGTCCGTATAAAGAACCTTCACCCATTCCAAATAATAACTGGGTATATTATATTCATTTAATGTTTGCCATAAGAAATCTCATTCTAAGGTGTCAAAAGCCTTTTCTAGGTCGACCAGAATTAGTATATTTGGAATTTTATGTATAGAGGATAAGTTTATAATATCTTGTATTATTCTTATATTTTCACCAATATACCGGCCTGGCACGAAACCTGTTTGATTTGGGTGGATTAGGTGAGATAGATAAGGTTTCAGCCTGTTTGACAAAGCTTTAGCTATTATTTTATAATCAATTGGGAGAAGTGAAATTGGCCGCCAGTTTTTTATTAAATTTTTGTTTTTATCTTTTTTTGGAATTAACGATATTAGGCCCCTTTTTTGTTCCACTGAAAGCGACTTAACTCTGAATGAATAATGTATACACTGTAAGAATAAATCCGATATACTATCCCAGAAACATAAATAGAATTCAGATGTGAAACCATCGAGACCAGGGCTTTTGCCCGGTTTGAATTCTTTTAATGCACGGTGGCATTCTGCAAGTGTAAGCGGTTTTTTCAGCTGTTCTGTATCTGGAACTTTCAGTTTTGGAGTATTCGGTTGGTTAAAGAATACACATTTTATTGATCCATTTGAATTGCTTCTTTTGGATTTATACAGGTCCCGGTAAAAATCATGGCATACTTCTAATATTTTTGTCTGATCACTAATTAAAGTTCCGTCTTTTTCAAGCGTCGAAATACTTTTACTATTATAATTTCTTTTTTTCTAAAGAGAAGAAGTAACTCGTATTTTTTCACCCTTTTCATACCACCTTTGTTTAGAACGGAGTATAACACCCTTGGTTTTTTCATCTAAAATTTCATCTAAACGAGTTTTAACTTCTTTTAACTTGCGAAGAGATATTTCGTCTTCTGGGTTCTCGTTTGTTTTTTTAAATAATTTTTCAAACTCTTTCTGAAGTATTTCTTCCTCTCTTTTCTTGCGTTTTTTTCTCCGTTTTGAATATTGGATTGTATACCCGCGGATTTCGCACTTAACTGTGTCCCAAACAGTATGTTTATTTTCCACGTCATTATATTTGGTTTTCAGATTACATAAACGAGATTTTATTAAATGTACATATTCATCTTCTAATAACAGCTCATTATCAAATTTCCAATAGCTTGGACCTCTTTTCTTTTGTAGTTTTGATTGAAATGTCACCGTTATTAAGCAGTGATCTGAAATTGTGGACGCTTTTATTTCGGAAGAGTTTAGAAAGGGGAGTAATGTTTCTGATATTAACCAATAATCTAATCTCGAAGCAACCCATGGATTTTGCTGGACTCGTGTATATAAACTTCTTATCAGGGTTCATCGATCTCCAGGCATCAACAAGAGAAAAGCTTTTACACATATCCTGTATTTTAATCCCTGAAGGACTTATCTTTTCGCTTCGCCCGCCTTTCTTGTCTAATGCTGGATCCAGTATAATATTAAAGTCTCCCCCGAGTATGATTGTATTATCTATGTACGGAGTTATGTATGTTCTTAAGGTATCTATCACAGCAACTTGATCCTTCAAGTGGTCTTTGGTTGGCATGTAAATATTAACTAGTATGAAATTCTCTTCATCAATGACACAATCGATTAATAATATCCGACCAGAAGTGTCTTTCTGTGATGTGTTTATAGTAATTTTAAGATCGTTGGTCCACAAAATTGCAACGCCTTTAATTTTATTAGATCCATGCGCAAATTCGATTTTACCACCCCATTCTTGTGACCAAATTAATTCATCTTTAGATATACTATGAGTTTCCTGTAAAAAAGTTATAGTATTTTTATAATCTCTTAAATATGTAAATATTTTCCGCCTTTTGACATAATTTTTCATTCCTCTTACATTAAGACTGTTAACTTGGAAATTGAATGGCATGATAATTCGGAGTGTTTATTTGTATTTTCTTTTCGATTAAGGGTGGTAATTGTAATTTCAAGTATCAAGGTATTGTGTCTTTCTTTCCTATTAAGACAATATTGCTGAAGTGTATATATATGTAATATATTTTCAAAGGTAGATATCAATGATATGAAATATAAAGGTTAGTTCAGTAATAAAGTCACCGGGTGGTCAGGCGCCTCAGGTGTTTTGTCAGTAAGGGTGTACATCAGAATTATGATGCAGACGCAAAATTGTAAAGCCTGGTCTGGTATGCTTAATTTAGATGGGGTAAACAATGCAAAAATAATTGATAGATTGTGTTTAAGAAATATATGGTAGATTGATGGATTTGGCCAAGGTCGGCTCCGCTGGATTATTGGTAATCATAAGAAGAACATAAAAAAGAGCAGACAAAAACATGCATACACATTTACACGTACATATATGTATACAAATATATACGCGCTTGTACATACATATACATTTACGTATTCATATATAAACACACTATTTTCAATTAATCACTTTAGTAATAGCGGTGCCGGTGTAATTCATAGTGAGGAATCGGATGTGATACGGTTTATTGCGTGTTTTTCGGGGTGGATGTAAGGAACGAATCTTGTGGAGCCTCTGAGTATTGTTTGGGTGGGCATCTTCTCAAATCGTCTGACCAGGTGATAAACTTCCTGGAGCTGGTAAATGTACGGACCTTTGAGTGAAAGTCTCTGATTATGATGTTGCCATCTGACGTCCAGCAATCTTTAATCAAGCATTCACGTTTAAGTTGTCTTGCGAGTTTAAACATGTCCTGTCTTGTTTTCGTTAAGTCCTCGTTAATAAATACATGCCTGGCTTCATTTCCTGCGAATCTGAGTCTACTGCGAGCGCTGTATAGTACTGATTTAGTCTTATATGACACAAATTTTAAAAGTATGGGTCTCGGCTTTCCGTCCCCATTCGGCGGACCAACCCGATGCGACCAATCTATATCACCCTCGGCAATATCGATGCCTAGCATCTCTTTAGCCATATCTACAACTTTTTTTTCAGTATTTTCATCGGGTGATTCTGGCCAGTCATTCATTATTCTAACACAGGTGCGCCTGGAGTATTGCTGCTGATGATCGAGTTGATCAAACAGATTCTCCACAGTTGAGGTCAAGGACTGTACCTGACCTTCAAGTACGCAGACACGCTCCTCCAGCTCCTTGGTTCTGGTGTTAACTGCAGTGTCTATTATATTTCTCAATGCATTTTGCACCGAGTCTGTAGAAAGAGCATTAATTAAGAATCGGGTAAATTTTTCCGATTCAATTGACTCAAGTGGGTCAGTTTGTCTCTCACTGTCTGTCCGGATTTCCTGGTTTTCCTGGAGTATTTGGGAAAGCGGTTGCTCCTCTGAGTCGCAACTCTCATTTATATTCTGTTTTTTGGTAAGTTGATTGGGAGAACTTGTGGAGGAGTCACTTAAAACTCTTTTAGGAGTGTCCTTGGATTTAGTGGGGTCTACCCTGGGGACTGGGGTTTTGTTACGCACTTTCGGTGCACCCTGTGATCCTCGAGCCCTATTGTTACTAGACATTATGATGTAATCTGAACCTTTCTGTTATAACAAATGCAAGTGCATGCCACGTCGTCAGCGGACCGTGGTCAATGCAAACTCTGTGAACGACTCTTGTTATATTATGTTGTGCTGTCCAATAAAATAAAGCAATGGAATTGTTTGGAAATTCAGTTGGAAGTTATATTGACAGAAAGAAGAATAAATGCAAAACTATATTGTCCTTTTTGAGAGAGAGGCCTTCAGAGTCACACTGAAGGGTATCGTGTACCAGGTTGGCACAGGTTACTCAGTACAATATCCACTAATTATACTAAAATTAGATCACATATAGTGTTCATGTTTTCACACCTACTAAAGATAAGTATTCTGCATATATTGGTGAAATATAACAATTCTGCGACAACAGTAACCTATTCAATATTTTCAAAAACAGCGGAGCCGATCTTACCTCGCCATTACTCCTGAAGCGCCATCTACCGAATGCTCACATAAAGGTTCTGTTCCAATTATCTCAATAAATGAGAAAATGGAGTATGTAAAAAAAAATAAGGATATTGTTTTAGTTGGATAAGCTGTATAACGCTCTCTTATGTCCGGTTCTCTGCGCGATTACTTGATGGATCGCAGTTTTACAGATTCTTCACTGCGTGTTTTATGTTTTATATAATTGAAGCATAAAATGGACCTGACTTGTATAAAATTTAAATAAAAATATTATAGACTCTAGACATGCCAGATCACAAGAAATGTTACAAGAATATCATCATTTACCTGTCCAAAACGGTATGGTAAAAAATAAATTAATAAAGTTTAATGTTTGCCCTTTACAAACATGCATGGATCTATGATATACATGTATATAAACATCACGTGGATAACAATTTGTGTAAAATCTTGGGATCTTGGGAGATTGTAAAATTGAAACCAATTTAATTCCACACGAATCGTATGCCATAAATGGAAATCAATTCTCCCTTTAAATTTTATTTGTAACACGATATTAACAAGATGTAAAACAATCATTTGCCCTAAATCTCTTTTCCTGCAGAATTATTTCTCAGAGATTTTCATGGGCCTTGTTTGCTTAGAAGATAAAAGGGGAAGAGTCCACAGGAGTACGGGGACTAAACCTTCCCTTAGAAGAACCTCCCCCCGCCCCCTTCTCGCAGATCCAAGAATATCCTATTTCCTTTACGTGAACCGCATATATTGGAATACATAGTTTTATTATATGAAGGTAATATTCATTGACTTTTCAACAACTTTTTTCATCATTTTTTTTTATTAATTTAAGTTAAATAATTCCCATTTACAAACATTCAGTCACGTATTAAAGTCTAACATTTGTTACGATTTAGTTAGGTAACTGAAACATACTATATCCTGCATTTTCTTAAGTTGAAATGCATTGGAATGCGCTGTTGGACAAAAACAAAGAAACTATAAACCGGATTGCAGATGTATCTAGCCAGGACATTGATAAAGAAACTCTGAGGTTTGTTCTCCTACAAAGCCCAACTTCTAAGAAATGAAAGGAAGATGTCCCCCTTCCATTCCCGAAAAGAGGTCCATTAAGCATTTCAAATTGTTTATGTAAATGTATTTATTTTTATTCAAATTACAAGATGCACCACAAAGTATGTATTTAAGCACGTGCGGTTATATATCGAGGTGATATATATATATATATATATATATATATATATATATATATATATATATATATATATATATATATATATATGTATAGTGATACACAAAATGAGTCAGATCTACTTTTCATCAAATTGTGTAGATGACACTTGTCGTTGCCTGACAATCGATATGGCATTTATTTTTTTAGTTCAAAACTCATGTTCCCCACATTGTTTATATGCATTTAAGCACGTGCAGTTAAATATTGCTATATTTGACAGTTATAATACATCACGCCCAGTCAAATACTGTATATATGACGCGCATTTCACACCTAAAGATAATGTCATGATTATAAAAATTATGGAAATGTAATATTATTTTATGCACCCATCTGTAGAATTTGATAAAATATTCAAAAAGGTAATTTTATGGAAAAATACGTCACTAATAAAGAAAAATGCAGACGGAATTATTGATTATAATTATACCATATCTTGTCCAATTGAAGTTGTTTTAGATATTTTATTGATACTGAATATGCACATATAAATCACATAATACAAGCATCAATGGGATTAAGTGCAAGCTACTTAAAGCTTACCTCGACTCTCTCCCGAATGTTTCCATTAACAATATACGATGGCAGTATTCAGAGTGTTTGGATGTGATTGAGTTTAGGTGAGGTAGGGTGGTATGGATGTTGGGTAGGTGAAGCCAAGTTGTAAATTTTCTTAGTAAGAATGGAAGAAATTGTTCATTTATTCTTTTTTTTTTAAATTTAATTAATTATTTGGAAGACAAGTATTTAAAATTGTTTTTGTTACATTTTTGTTTCAGGTCCTAGTATATTAGGACTGTGAATTATGAATATCACATATAGGGGAAAATATGGTGGGGAATATTATATTTTGAACCTTTTTGTGTCTTCTATGTATGAAGATACTGCTTCAAAAATTTCTTCATTTCTGATGTGGCTTGCATAGGGATTTCCCTAAAGAAGTTCTTCTACAGGTATATTTGGGAGGAGATGTTTACTTCTAGAGTTGACATGGAGGTGACACTGCAGTAGGTAATGTTCTGCGTTTTCTGTTTCGAATCCACATTGGCATTTTGAGTCGTTTGATAAGTGTCTTCTATATAAATCATGGTTTAGATTACTGCACTGTCTTTTTAGCCGTGTGTGAATTATCTGGGCTCTTCTTGATCCTGAATTATAATATTTAGGTGGTTTGTTTTTAGCAATTTCTCTTGATATATTATTTTTTAGCAATTTACTGGTCTGGCAGTGTTTAAGTCTATCATCTAGTTTATTCCATAGTCGTATAGATTTTGGTAGGAATGAGTTGTAGTACAGCTCTGTTCTAGAGAAAATGTTTTGTATATTGAGTAGAGCACTTGATCTTGTATTAAAGGTATAGTTTTTTGGTGGAGGCAATAGAAGTAATATATATATATATATATATATATATATATATATATATAAACCACAATATGTCAGTATTTCCAAATTATATGAACAAGACTAAACCGGTAGCGACATCTGTCGCGCATAATGTAAAGCAGTTTAAAAGAACAACCGTGCAATACTGACCCTGTTTCATTAAATACGCCATTCAAATTAGAAAACATATATATTGATTTCTGAATTATTCCTGGCCTCGTGAATGTCGTACCTAAAATCATGCGTTATATTAAACATGTATTCTATCATTCATGGCCAATGATCGATTCCTAGAAAAAAATGTAAATAATTGCACAATTCGGATTTTGACTCTGCAAGAAAAAATATATGAGTCCTGAGAGATATGTATTATCAAAAGATTAATATAACAACCAGATGTAAAAAGATCCCTGTATGTTGTATATGTAAACAGAAAGAGGGTTACCAGAATTCACAATTGTGAGGCTTGCATCGATTCCATCGCATTAGCAATATATATATTTTTTATACGAGCCTACACAAACTTTCCGCAAATCCTCTCGCGATTGTAAATTTACTAATTTGTGCGGCGACTTAGGCCACGGTGCATAGATAACGTCTTTGATCACGATTGATTTAAAGCCCCGACTACCCCCTGCCCAGCCTGAGGTTATGACCCATTTGATCATCCATTTGTTCTACACGCGGCAACCGAATTGTCATCCTCGGCCCTCGGTCTACGCTATTAATGTGGCCCGAAATTAGTGCGTTAGATGGGATGATTTAAACTGTTTGGTGGACAGAAAAAAATGTTGTATTTTCCCTGAATTTCCTGAGGATATTTTTAAACAGTAACATTTTTTTCCAAATGAAGACCATTTAATTAAAGCTGCAGCACCGTACCAGAAGGCCTTGTAAAATGGATGTTTATAAACAGTATATATAGTTCGTGTGTCGGTAATGAGAAAAAAAAACAATAAACAAGTATTGAGAAGATATCATTCTGAGACAATCCTCAGAGAAGAAGGAGAAGAAAGAAAAAAAAAAGCATACCGAAAGGCTTTGTAAAGATTATAACAAAGTGTGAGTACATGTGGTGATTTACTTGATGTAAAAAATGTGTTTAAATAGCATAAGGTATGGAATATAGGTTAATCGGATCATAAAGAAATGTATGGAGTAGCTTTCACATTTTCGCTTTTCATCTCTCCTCTTAAGAACAATTATTATCCTATAACGCAATCCGTTATCGCAATCAGGCATGCCCTTTCAAGAATGTATCTGGAGAAACACAGTCTTGGGTTCTGTTCCACCAATTATCCATGTGATCATAGGTTTTATGAAAGTCTGGATGTGTATGAAGAAATTCACAAAGGTTACAGAGGAAATGGTATTGTGGGAATGACACAGCTTTGTAATATTTCTTCCATTCAAAGTACTGGTTATACAAAGTTCCGTTTGCATCCAGTTCTCTTAAATATGCTGCCAATTCAGAAGGAGATTTATAATCCCTGATATCTATGAACGAGTGATCAGGTAAAGTTTTCTTGTAATCAAACCCACCTAAAACTATAGGCACTACGTTCAGATCCAGTATTTTCCACAATTTCTCTGTTGCATAATCTCTACATAGACTGTTCTCAAATGAAAGGTAAAATTTATACGTGTTATTTAACATCGAATAGCACGCTGATATGTTTGAACATTTCGATGAACCACATGCCCCATAGATATCCACGTGTATGTATTTTTGAAGTTTCATAACGTATTGTCTTCGGTGGCTTTGTGTATGACAGTTACTGACAAACCATGCAATCAGTTTGTTTTTTACCTTAGAATAATCAAAAGGCACATGTTGGATTTCCTCCGACCGTTTCTTTACTAAAGTCCCATATTGTGCATTGATGTCTGAATCATAACGGTAGGTTTGGGTAAGATTAAACCAACCGTTAAATGCTCCCATTCTGCCGCTGTGAATCGGTGATTCCATCAGAAAAAATACGAAATACTGCCAGGGAAACCTGAACTTTGGCATTCCAAAAGGGGTTCTCATGTTCCCCATGTGTACAATCACTGCATGGCTTGTATTGAGTTCGGAACGATTATTTGTCGTTTCACATTCAGTGAAGGTACAGTTATGTTCGATAAAGGGATTTCGTCCAAGGCAAAATACATAATAAGGATGGGAAAAGAAAGTGGTCCAGAACAGTATCTTTTTTCTAATCTGTCTTTTTGCAATAGCTGTGTCTTTCGAATTATTTGGCAACGCTTGATACAACCCATCTCCTTTTTTTCAATATATCTGGTATAAGTTTCAAGGCTATGGCCTGAACAGACAGATCTTGCCGAAATATATAAAAGGTTACTGTCATCATTGAAAGTCCAAAAACAGTTACAAGAATAAAACGTCCTTTTCTGGTTATATCCATGGCATTGATTGTATTCGTTATAATAAACATGTGTCCAAGAACGTCTGAAATATAAGTTAGAAAAAGTAATGAATGTTATGCATCAGGGCAACATATTCTACATAGGTCTATTGAATAGGATCAGAAAAGTCATCTGACCTAGGGTTTTTTTTCATGCACAGTGTTGCAATAATTGTTAATTTGGTAAAAAATGAAAGTATCTAACACTTAAAAATATGATGTCTTCATAAATATTTATTCTTGCAAAGAAAGAGATGACCCTTAACACATTTACAGTATATTTATAAGAATACATGATTACCCATTGACAGTTTACTTCTTCGTCTGTAAACAACCCATTATCCCATTATCTAGAACTATTTATATTTGATCAGTTTGCATTTGAAATAACAGAATAATTTATGTGAAATCCAAAATCGATAAGTTTGAGCGCGATATAAACAGTATCTTTAAAGTCTTGTCCAGGTGATACAACTTTTCTGCGTAAATCGTCTGTTGTCTTCTTCATTCTTCGAGTGTTAAATCTAATCCAGTAGGCAAGCCTGTTACACGTAGGCCTATTATATTAACTACTTTAACATTTAATCATTAAGAAAATAAGATAAGCATTATCTTCCTTTGGTCGCGGTGGAAAGTGCTGAGTGCCAAAACACGCCAGAGGCCCCCTTCAAATTTACCGTCATGCGCACTCGCAGTTTCCGGTTTTCACAGAGAAGTTATCATAACAGAAACCTCAGTGGTGACAACAAGAACCTTAACACGTAAAATATTAGTTTCATAAAGAAACATGACTGCAGAAGGACCAATTATGTGCTGGAAAGAACCTTCAACTCTTAATTTTGATATGAAAGTGTTTGTTTAATACATGGTAACAATTTTACATTAACAGTTGACCAGGTTTTCTTAGTGGTGTCTAATGATTTCTTTGCTTATTCACCAAATATCTCAGCGCCTTTGGATTTTTTTTGTTAGGACAAGCAAACTAGTTTATTTTGGACATATATATAATACGTTCATATAAAATAAAGAAAATTCAAGAACAATTAAAGGATGGGCTTGCGTTTTACTTTATGTCAAGGATGTGACATCTTAAGTAAGCGTCTGTAATAACAAAAGTCAAGATTAATTTTGTACTGCATATTCTATATGTTTTTCTTTCCACGTTCTATAAAGTAACGAGTTGAATGTATTTGTTACAACCATTTTTATTTCGATCAACATAAAGAAACTGGATTTTTAAATACATGAAATATCATACCTCTTTTTAACAAACAGCATTTGTAAAATTTAAGTTATTCATGGGATACAAACAGACATATCTAAGTTGATAAGATGGATACTGCTACGGAGATAACGGACGTGGGCCCAAGCCTACTCTCTCTCCTGTTTAAATTCACTGGTCCCATAGAGACCATCAAACGGGGTTGTGCCAATTTTGTCTATAATATTTAATGTCAAACATGCATTTTTCCTAAGGTAAATATTAGGAAATAAAAGGAAATGATTGGAAATAGTATGCAAGAGCACCAATACTAGATTCAGGGCCTTCCAAACACTTTTCGAATGGTTTATGTATTGGTTATTATCTGTAGTTATTTGATCAAACTCAACGTAAATAAGAACATCCGGGATTATTCTAACCGATGAAATAGAGTATGTAAATACTGTTTCCCCTCGGGTCGTCGCCGCCGTTGGGGTATATTTCTAATTAAAGATAGATAAGCATATAGGTAATGATGTCTGATTAGGTGGTTTCGGGTTTGGTCTCCCATTGGCAGGTCTATATTACACACCCACGCCTACACACACACACACACACATATAGGTATATAAATATATATACTATACTATCAAATTGCCCACTCTTACAGGCAATATAATATCCATAGTATCATTAAACGCCATGTGATCGTTTATTCACGAAAGGAAAGCATTGTTATCAATGTTTTGGGCATTGTGATCTTTACACAATGTATAAATGTATTGATAAGATCTCCGCTGCAACATTTTGGTAAAAGGGAGTGCCTGTTGTTCAGGTATATTTGGTTAAACACATATTGAAAACAGGAAGACAGGAAAGCCGTTATAATTAAATATTGGATAACAATTTTAATTTATATTTTACCAATGTTTCTTGATGACGACGTCGCGATGACAACGTCAATTCCTGATCTGCACCATGGAAATTAAGTGTTTAAAGCTGAAGACTTAATTAATCTAATTGTCGACAAAATACCTAAATGATTGTAATTAATTTTATGCAAGAATAGGCCATTGTTCAGGGAGGACATGATCAAATTGTCGGACAGATCGATATATATCTAGAATTCAAAAGAACAGCAGGATAAAGGGAAACGATTTGCTTGGCCTTTTGATTTAATTATTCCGATCCGTCGCAAGGTTAATTGTTATTGTTTATGGTCAATCCTTACCAAATATAAAAATAATTGAATTAAAAATAGTCTGGTGTTGTATGGACATACACAAAACGAAATCACGCGGATGGCATCCAATTTAGATGGGCTCCAGTCATACCCTACTTCAAAACATTTAGATTCCTGATAATACAACAGCGATCAAAGATGCAAAACATAATCGGATCATCTGTAATTTATTGATTATTTCTACAAACAATTATGTAAAATGTAGGTTGGCACGGATGAAAGAAATGCAGTGTGAAGGGGTTGCAATGAACCATCTTCCACTCCACAGGAAATGGTTAACCCCCAATGAGCTACTCAACCAAGCTCACAGAATGAACCAAATCAGCTGACCAATCCCCACAATTTATACCCCTCTTTCAGAGGCAACCGCACCGCACAACAGGCTCATCCTACCCCTGTTTTATTTTTTTATCGGACAATAAACCCAGTTTAACATAGCACTGAATTTTTTATCGTTCACCCGTGTGGTTTCGACATAGAGTGAAATACAAAAGAAATACATTCAACATTTGGATTCACATACTATAGTTTATATTTTGGCCAAAATATTTACACTGTGTATATATTCAATGGCATATTGACAGGCGGCCGTACAGCCTGACGGAAAGACAGTCAGACGGCCGACAGTCAGAAGACTTTCAGTCAGCAAAAATGACAAAAACTTCGGCGTTTTTAACTTAAGTAAAACGACACGGAAATTTGTTGTTCATTTAAAAAAAAAGATCGATACTTTAACAAGGCTATCAGCAAATGTTCGAGCATTATTTCAGTACATTTCCGCTGATTCAACATATTTAATCCTACACATAATTTCTATATTCCGTCTTAACGACTGCATAAACTATAAATGAAAGAAAACTTTGTAAACTCAAAGTGAAGTTGGACATTGTAATATAGTCATTTAGTCATCACACTTAGTCATACGAAATGTGCAAACATCCCGCTCAGACTTTGAAATTTGCTTTTGCTTACCAGTCACCAATGATAATTTAGATAATGAAAGGCAAATGGTAACGAAACAGATCTTTTACCTACCCTTTTCACCAGATTTAAATGTTACAAATTCTTATTATCCACATCATTTGCCGACACTTCACATTCCTCTGCCGGGCTGTTTGCGCAACCTATCGCCCAATACATATTCAAATATATATGAATACGTATACGCTAAGTGATATTAAAGAATGATAATATTATTGTGCTAAATGAAAATCACCAAAAGGTGATCTCAGCAATAACGGAAGCCGCCTTCCTATTATCACTGCATGTTTGCCAGCCACGCCGTCCCTTTAATGTTTTTAATAAGTGCTATCATAAATCCAGATATGATCGGTTACTTTGTAAAGGGGATTTATTGATACCATGGATAACAAGATAGATCTACTCTGCAACGGATTGCCAAAGAGAAGTGCTTAATACCTCAAAGATATTACATGGTCTTACACACATATATTGAAAACAGAAAGATTGGCAGGTTCAATTCGGTAGGTCCCGGTCAGACGTTTTTACAATCGCTTTTAGAGAACATAAACACTTTAAATGTATTTAGTTTAACATTATTAGATAAATTGATGTTTACTAATCAATCCTGCAAACAAAGCTGCAACGAATGTCTGGAAATGCCTTTGTCCATCCTCTTAATAGTTTATCCATTTTTATATCATGAAATATAAAACTATGAGGTTGGAAACTTCCTACGTATCGGAAGAAGAAAATTAAACTACATTCTAAACAATCAAGCAACAGTGTACATCTGCCTATTATTAGCTTTCGTTTACTTTTCAAAATTATTAATTATAGATGTTGCTGCCAGTACTGAAGCATCAGGAACCGCATTCTTCCAGAAGCAACTAGACGGAATCGAACGTTTGAACGCAGGTGCTAGCAAAGTGTTGAAAAAAGCTGAAAAACAGTATCTCCGACAAAATTGGATTTTTTTGGCGCTAAAATTGGCAATAACGTCACGGTTTAAACTAACCAATATCCTCTGACATATTTTTTCACATTAGCTACACTGGATGCTGCAGGTGATCGCTGGAGGTTCTGTTTTTGCCAACTACAACTTGTCCGACCACTAGCCTTGAATACCTTACTTTAGATGAATTCCTAGATGGGGGCCCCTCCGTGTATGACCGCCGGCAATTTGCGGGATTGCATGACGAGGGCCCTTCAGTTCAATCTCTCCTGGGCCTCCCCCTATCAGAGGATTCAGTGAACTACAAAGCTGCTTGATTGCCAGCAAATTGCGGAATTGCTAGATAGGGAGCCCCTCAGTGTGTGACCGACCGGGTTACTCTACCGGAGGATTCATAGAGAAGTACACAAAGTTGCTAAATTGCGGGCAATTTGCGGGATTGCATGACGGTGGCCCTTTATGTTCAATCTCGTCAAGGCCTCCCCCTATCGGAGGATTCAGAGAACTACAAAGTTGCTAAATTGCCAGCAAATTGCGAGATTGCTAGATGGGGGCCCCTCAGTGTATGACCGCCGGGGGCTTACTCTACCGGAGAATTCAGAGAACTACAAAGTTGCTAAAATGCCGGAAAATTGCGGAATTGCTAGACGGGGTTTCATTTGTTTGCAGCCTGAGCTCCCTCTACCGGAGGATTCAGAGAACTTCAAAGTTGCAAAATTGCGTGCAAATTGTATAATTGCCTGATAGGACCCCTTCATCACATTGCCGCCTTGGGCTCCCTCTATCGGGGGATTAAGATAACTCTAAAATTTCAAAATTGCCAGCAAATTGCGGAATTGCTAGACAGGGGCACTTCATTTCCTTGTCGCCCAGGGCTCCCTCTAACGGAGGATTAAGAGAACTTCAAAGTTGAAAAATTGCCAGCAAATTCCGTATATGAGAGTCGGGGAGGTCTTCCTTGCCGAATAGGATAGTTGCTTCAAAAGTTGCTAAATTGCTAGGAATTCGCGCATAAAGATGCAAAATTGCTTGTTACCTGATTAATTGCTGGCAGATTGCAAGAGTTACTGACAATTTGTGAGACTACTGGGAAATTTGACGGGCACCACGCAACTTTGCGAAAGGGGTGAAGCTTCATATGGAAGAAACCAACAGTTCCCCACCTATATGTTTCACTGGATCTTGTTTTTGGAGGGACCGATGGTTGTGCTTGTCTTTCTTGCACGCTAAATATTGGTAACATTACTCACTAACGTGTTGACCGGTGGAGGAATAGGACGGATTAATGGTTTCGGAGGAGTCGGTAACCGTAACGGGGGTGGCGGAGTCGGTGGTTTTGGTAGTTGAGGGGGTTTATCTGTAAAGAGGGCCCGTTTTACCGCATCACTCATCCATTCGGACCCCGCTTTTTCTTCGCAAAACATTTTCTCCTCTGGGGATTTTAGGAACTAAACGGGGTCGGTTAGTTTTAGGTTATGATTTAGGAGAAGGCTTTGCTCTGCTTAAAGGAGAAAACCGGGCAAATGTGACCGGAACAGATTTATGTGAAACCACAAGGACAGGTTTCGGTAGGGGTTTTTGAGATGGTGATAAAGGTTTGCCAGGTTGACGTTCTTGAGTCCGGTATATAATTTTCGGTTTCTTGAACCGTACTCCCGTGCAAGTAAAGATGAATTTTACTGAAATCGGTCGTTACCGTTTCAATGTATTTTTCAAATTCGGGGCTAGGTACCGGTACCGGGCTGGGTGGACGTTTGCTGACGGTAGCTGAAGGTGGTGAGAAGCGGGTTGGACTTTTTAATTGGTAAGTAATTGGTTGGGTCTGATTCAAAACACGGAAATCCGGCGGACCGGGTGTTTTTTTTCGATGGGGCTAATCTTTTTAATATACTGACCATTTTCGGTCCTCTTTTCGTTTCAAAGACTAAAATCTCTTTTTCCCGTTCTTTCCTTTTTGGTGATTTCGGGGGTGTTTTTTTCTTTTTTCAACGGCCGTCCCCATGTACGTTTCAGCTCACTATCGCCTTTTCGTTTACGTCCGCGCGCCATAATTGTTGGTTCCCATAAACGTTTTTGCTTTATATAGGTTCGATGTTATAGTATCCGTCTTCACCCACCTGCAGAGTGATCACTGGTGAGCGACGAGGTCATAATCAAGAACGGTTCACGTTCTTCTGTGGCAGTGGGACATATCTGTCATAAACCGTACCCGCAGTATAAGGTTCACGTTAAAGCTCGCCAGGTTGAGAAAACCGTCCAGGGAATCTACGTCACCATTTAACTGCACACCAGTTCTTACGGTACTCGCCTTATTGCCCAGGAGTCCCGCCCCTTAAAGGGTTCATTAATTTTTGATACCACTGAGGACGAGGTTTATTCTTATCAAAACATTCTTTAGCATCTTTACGAATTTGTTTTTTTTTGCCTTTTAATATTTTTTTTTTCACTTTGTTTTTAATGTACGTTTACATTTTAATTTTGAGTGTACCATGTTCGTCCTCCGTACCACTTAGGATAATTACGTCCTGCTAAATATATATACCCTTTGTCTTTGAGGGTATCGATGATCGTCAAATTTCGTTTTACGGCTTTGCCTGACAGAGCTTTTTGTACGTTTCATGATGAAACGATTGCTTAACCGTTCCCGCTCTGCCCTTTTATACTTTTGCTCAATAGTACAATTTGACCCGCTTTCTTCTTACTTCTCGCCATTCCCGTTTTAATGGGGGTTCTTCCTCAGGCGACTGGTCTTGTTCTTGCATCTGACGGAACGGTGTCTGGAAGCGTTCTTCATAAGGCAAAAAAGTCGCATGCTGAGCTAAATAATTTTTCTTAAACTGGTTGTAGATGGCGGCATCCCGTTGCTGGGCATCAGTTGGAGGGCCTACACCCAATTGTTCAAAATCAAGTCTTGGTTTTTTCTACATGGTACCCCTGAGAAAATAACGTCTTCCGGAAAACTAAAGGTACACTGCCTTTTTTCCCTTGCATCGGTAAAGGTTCCGGCCGAATGAACGCTGTATTGAGTTTAATGTTTACAGCTTTCATCTAATTCGTATTCAATTTTTATTGCCCTATAAACCGGCCCGTTTACGTTCACCACGGGTCCCAAAACCTGTCGCTGTGTTTAATCTGGCCCGCATTATTCAAACGGAATACTTGATTCATATTCCATACCTCTTTTGATACGTTTCAGTGTCGGCATGATTAACCTCGCCGAAGCTGATAACACTCCTGCCCAGTATGTCCGGTCTTCCCGTTTGCAAAAATTCCCCGATAAATGGTTAATGCCATAATGATTAAAATAGATATGATTGATAATTGGGTAATAAACAACGCTAAACTTTTCGAGCACCACGCCTTTTTTTATTCTTACCCACGTGCTGTATTTTTTCGGATACCCTCTCCATTTCACCTCTCAATTTCCATCCTTTTTTGCTTCTAATACTTTTTTCTGCTACTTTTTCCGGGCGGGGTGTACTAACTTTTTGTAATTCTTCCTTAAATCGACCTTTTATAGGTTCCCCTTCTTCGTCTTCAATTTCGTACACGTCCACACCCCGACTTCTGGATACACTCGTTTTACCGTAAACGTTTCTTCTGTCCATCGGGGCACGTACCCCCGTTTAGCAAATGTGTTTTTTTTACACTGCTTAATACAGCTTTGGTCCCCGGTTAAAATATATTCTTATTGGATGTTTCCCGATGTAAATCTTTTGGATGCCCGTATAAAATCCGCCATACTTTGCCTTGGTTTTTCGATGTCACGTCTTTCGGGGCCATGCAATGGGATGTGTGTGGGCGGGAATTGTATTCGTCAATAGCTTGAGGTAAATCGTTCATCCATTGCCGGGATTGGTGATGGGTCATCGCTTCAAACAAGCGCCGTTTAAACCGTTCCACTAAACTTGCTTTCACGTCCCGGTTTCTTGTCGCAAACCATTTGATATCATGATCGTGCATTAATTCTTGAACTTGTTTATTCCGAAATTCTAATCCTTCATCAGTTTGTAATTTTTTGAGTCACCCTTTTACTGGATTTTAAAGTTGAATTCCAACCCATTTTTCACATGAGTTTCCGTTTTATCTTTTAATGGTACCGCCCAAGCATTCTTCGATAAAATATCCACCACCGTCAAAATGTACCGATAATTTTTATTGTTATGCGCTTATTTTTGCATATCAGCTAAATCCCCCTGCCACTGTGCGTCGAGACCTCCTACCAAGGTTTTACTTCGCATGTATTTTCGACGGACTGGTTTAAACAACGTGTACGCATTTTGCCGGCCTCAAAATGCTATTGCTTTTTCTCGAGAAACGCCAGCATTTTGAGCTAGTTTTTTAGCACCGCCCGAAAAAGCGTACGGACCTTTTTCAAAAGCTTTCTCCATTGTCTAAAAAGGAAAATGAAAATCCACTTCACGTTTGAGGCTACGGGGTTTTATGTCTCGGGGTTCGTCCATTTCTTCCCCAATTCTCTTCTACAGGAACTTCATCCTCCTCCTCCTCCTCTTGTGGTTCGGACGTTTCTGACTATTCCTTGTCCTCTTCATAATATACGGGACGGCGTGGGATGGTATACGGGGCGTACCTCCTCCTCCTCCGTACCCCTTGAGAGGTGTGGGGGCGGCGGGGACGGATCACGGTAGGAATAGGTTCGGGGTACAGGTACTCGCCGTTCTCTTCGTAGTATTGTCCTTCGGCGGAGATTTGATCGTACCTGTCTTCGGGCAGTGTCTATTAAAACTCGTCTTCCGGATGATTGTTTTTCTGTAAACGGGGTTTTGAATTGTGTGGTGGGTCCTTCTCCGACTTCTTTGTACACCAATTTTTGCATAATTCTTTTGATAAAAATTCTCGGATTTAACGTCCTTGTTCTGTTTTAGTTAAAAACCTGTTACGTACGTGGTAAGAAGATTCAGGAGTGACTAAGGTACCGATATCATACTTATATAGTAGATCCACTTGCGATTTCGGTAAATGGACTTTTCCCTTATTGTATAATAAATTACAAGCAAAATTCACAGCAGGTTTGTTTAAACCGGAATTCGGTGCGTACGATGGCGCATATTTGTCGGCTTGTGATGTGAGATCCATCTTTTCACGCCTTTATAGAATTTGGACAGTGTTTATATAGCCTCCTGCTCAATAGAAAGACGGGTGCCCATGTTGTACGTCTGGATCATATCGCACCAATCAGAAGACTCGTCCCAGCAACGGGGGTATGTGAGTGGTTGATAAAATATACTGTGCTTATGGGTCAAGTTATACCGGCACAGTAACCCGACTACCACATTTCCTTTTTTTAACATTAACGTGTGCTGGGAATCCATATCTTGCAATAAAAATAACGACATTGTTGGGTTCCTGAGGTGGTTGCACCGGGAAAAATGTAAAACATTTCGGTTCGGTGTAATTAAATTGCACGATAACATAAACGAACGAGATTCAGACATGTAATTTACTTTTTCAAATTCGTTACTCATCGTTAAACGTTCCCAATTGTGCCATGTACTGTTTGGTGTTCCATTTTCTGTCCAAGTTTTATTTAAATTTAAAATGACCTTTTCTAATATTTTTTTAGGAACCGTTGTAAATTTCAATACTTATTCCGGTTCCACAAATTTGCATAGGATCGTTTCCGTATTGTATTAAAATAAAACATGATTTTTTTCTTAAATGATTAAAGGAAAAAATAATGTAATATCTTGCGTGTCACTAAAATAACTCAAAATTCCGGACGAACAATCAATCCCATAAATATAATCAGTAAAAATATCTGTTTCATTCACTTTCCCTTTATTTTTAATAAATGCCATCGTTAAAGCTAATGTTTCTCTATTCTTATCATATTTAAATTCAAACATAAAATCGCGGGCGTATTTAGGGAAATTATCATTATTTACATCAATTTGGTCATTTTTCCTTTACAAGGTATATTTTCAAATAACACTTTTTGATGCTCCGTTTAAATAATTGGTATTTTTCTTTCGGCGTAAAATTTACATCACAACCTACATCAAATGTCACCGTTGGTTCGTATTCTACATCTTCTTTACACGTTATAAATTTAACTAAATCCATTGAAGGGTTTTCAAAATTTAAATGGCGTTTTAAATTTGGAAACAATTTCATGTTTTCAATATAATGTGAACTTTCCGCATCAGTTTTGTATAATGTTAATTCCATTGTAGCTTGTTTGGGAAAACATACACCTTTTGTCGGGGGTACGTGATCATATCTCAGGCGACTTCCCATGATTGTGTGGGATTGTACAAAAGACGGGTTAAATAGGCTACAAAAACTTGCTCATCTGGATTGAATTGAGAATACGCGTAAACTTAGTCTTGATTCATTTCGCTTTTGAAATACTGCTTAAAGCCGATTGCCCTTCATTATATATCTTCAACATGTCTAATGTCGTTCCTGTTCCTATCGGATATTTTTGAACCAAACCGTATCGCGATTTTTCCTAATGTAGAGGTGGTGTTAGGAGCCATAGCTATCGCTTGCTCTACTCCCTGCCCGTGCGTTTTAGGTTTAGACCTGTGTAGTGTTTTCGTTCATCCCTAAAGCACTCGCGACGTCTTTTACCCGTCGTTGTTCTGTTTTTTTAAAATAAAATTTCCTTTGCCTTTGCATTTGTTGAGAAATAATATAATTCAACATATGACCTGCCATTTGTCCATTTTCTTTACCCACACCAAAATATGTGGCTGCATTTCTCTAAAATTTCCTGTGCTATTTGTTCAATTCCTTCAATTCCCATACTTTTTAAAGCTTCTTTTTGGACACCCTTTAATATGGCTTGTCCTTTACTTTGCACCACTTTTTTAAAGTCTTTTTATTGTATACATGTCCACGTAGGTCGTCCACCATCTTATCATTTATTTCTATCGATAAATTTAAGTTAAATAATTAGTAATTAGAGTGGCACTTCTTCAATTGTTTACCGTCTGCTCCAGGAAACCCTGCCGGAACTACTTTCCAAAACTTTGGTAGTACGGCGCGGAGTCCCACCTTCACTGATTGGTTAGTATTCTTTAAGCACCCCAGCGTCATCCGCACAAAGTTGTAAAAAAATGTTAATTAAGAAATAGATATATGATATTTTAGCTTCTTGTAGTTATTTTAATCTGTATAATGCTTTTTTATTGTAACAGCTTCTAATATATAGCAAAAAGTCATGTCAGAGACGCGATTCCCCATGGACTATATATTCAGTAATGATTTCTAATCCTATATAGCACGAGGGTTTGTTTATTTTAACTGTTACGTCAAGTCCGTTCTGATGGACGTAACGACTCAGGTGCAGTCGTCTCACTTGAGGGCCTTTCCCTACGTTATTTCTTGGAGGGATTGCAACCGAGAAAATAACATGTAGGTATAGATATAATAATTATAACCTATTTATTCCGTTTTCTTAGTTTTATCAGTTTAGCCCAGAAATCTCGGAGTTGGGATATGCGGGCCACCAATGTGTGACCAGCTGACCACCACGGTGTGGCCCTTACGCCGGGCCACCAGTGTGGTGACTTAACGGTATAGGCCATCAGCAGAGACCCTGACAGTTCATTATCAGTAACAGTAATTCTTAAGTAATTTAAAAGCTTTAGTAAATGGTATGTTATGTATTCCTTGTATTGTTTTAGCCTTTTCATGGAATTTAAGTGGGAGTTCAAAATTGACACATAGGGAAATCCTTGGTGAAACTTAGAAATCTCTGGGGTAGACGCATGTCAAAGGAATAATAGTAATTTATTCCAGGGCAACTTTTATTAGCCATTTTGGAATGAATCTTCAATACTGGGCACTTTAACTAAGATTTATGAAAAAATATTTGTGGCAGGCTGCAGGGTATGTAATTAAGTAAGATTTTACGCAGATTAGCCCCATATTGTTAAAACCTTCCATGGAGGACGAGGGTTACAATTTTACCGTCCTTTCTGGCGTGTTCTTGTACTTTAGTATTTTTCAGAATAATTTTGATGACTTTGAGTGTTTGCGGCTTGGTGCCTGTGTGTAATGAATGAAGAGTTACGTCCCAAATATATCACTTGCATATCGTAATTAAATAATAATCTGTCAATCCAAAGTTCAACTTAGATTTTTAGTGTTATACATATATGGACTTAATACGGTTTCGTGATAAAACAGTAACACAGCAGAGTATCTCCGTAAATTATGGGCCCAACGACAACTGGTGTCAGAACTCTGGTAGTACGGCGCGGAGTGCAACGCTCATTGTGTGCTCAGCGAGTTGCCGAGACCCATGGGAAGCTTAACATGCTCAAACTAACCATATTTGGTGATGAAAACGGTTTTCGGATAACATAGCACTAGTTCCACTTGCTGCAAAATTCATTTGCTAATTAGCACCTTTTTTATTTTGATGATCATTCACATTCTTTTTTCCTTGGGTCATCAAATACGTTGATCCGGCAAATACAGCAGCTCCTGCTAATCTTTGCACTTATTTTTTATATTTTTTCTTCTTTTTTTCTTCTTTTTTTATTTTTGTTATTTTGTTTTCTCTTCTTCATTTTTCTTATTTTCCCCCTTTTTTCGTCAATTTTATTGGGGTTTTTTTCATCGTCTGTTCTCTTTTTTTGTCTGTCATCTCTTTGTTTTCTTTTTTTCGCTTCTTTTTTCTTCTCTTTTTTGTGTTTTTTTTTTCTTTGCTTCTTCTCGTTTGTTCTTAATTTCTTCCATTTGTTGTTGTTTTTTCTTGATGTCTTCCTGTTTTGTTGTTTTTCTAGTCTTTTAAGCTTGTTTTTGTAGTGTTCTCGTCGTTTTCCTTTAGGAGGTTGAAGACGGGCGCGGCTCGATCTGGCTCCTCTTTTACATTTAACAGAAGCCATAGATTTTTTGCCGTTTTAGTTTCGGTTGTTGTGATATTATGGGGGCTTTTCTTTTTAATGAAGGACGTCTCATTAGGGAAAATGGAGGACCCCGTTGTATCGGAAGTTTTCTAGGAACAATCCTACTGGGCGCCGACCGTGCGTGAGGCTTAACTTGAAGTCTTCTATTCGGGAGCCGCTAACAGGCGGACGACGGGACGGCGGTGGTCCCCGGACAGGCGGCGGTCTGCCCCGGACGGGTGTTGCCCGGGATGGCGGACCCGCTCGGGGCGGAACTCCTGGCGGGCGCGGCTGGGGTGGTGGACGTACAGGTCCCGGCGTACGGGCGGGCGTTGATCCACCGCCTTGGGCGGATGGTGGTCCACCGGTGGCCCGGGGCGGCGGGCGGGCGGGATGGATACGGGATGGAGATCTTCCTACCGAAGAAACACCTCGTGGTTTAACACGCTAAAATGTGCCATTTTTCTGTATGATCCCGATTAAATAACTTTCTTTTATACTCCTACCGTCCTTCCTTTCCTTGTGTCAACCGGTTTATTTGGTTCTGCATTTCCTACCGAATACCAAGCTCTGATTTTTTCACGGTATTCTATTCGAGCCCGTTTCTTTTCAGGACTGTCTGCCATTTGACTGTTAACTTGTAATTTTTTTCTTATTAAATCTAACGCGCGCACACGTTCTTTATTCTCGTGATACGCCGAACATTTTTTCTTTAATGTCGTCCAATTCCAAGTGGACGGGGTTCTCTTATTCTATCCGTGTGTTATTATATTCTCTTTTTTCTTCATTTCTTTATTTATTTTTTCTTGTTCTTTTTTCCAATATCCCACATGTTGTCCTATCCCGTAATCTTTTTCGGGAGCTGGATGACGCCATAACCCTGGTTGTGGATACCCATGCACGAAATACACTTCTGTTTCAAACTGCCATAATTCTTTTAACCAAAGTTTACCCTCTTTTACAGTTTCGCCCAAGGTCGGCGCGCGGGATTATGGTCGTATTCTCGAGTATCGAAATAAGAATATGTACGGAAAAAATGAGTCACTTGAATTAAACATTCTTTCGCTTAATCCAGTTCAGTTTCGTTTAACCATAATTGTCGTTTCATCGTGTCCATTTTTATTCCAAGAAGGGTATAATTCAGGAATTTCCGGTAAGGGATTCATCGGATCCCACGTCGGTGCACCGATAAACGGTCGGGCTAATCCCATAATTTCTCCCTACACGGCTTTATCCGCCACTCCGATTTTATTCCGATCATTAAATAATTTTAAAACTTAATCATGTTTTCTTACTTTTAAATATTTACTGTGATATTTTTGGACCTGGTCTTCGTTAAATAATTTGTATTACGGGGAATACGACGTATCTAAATATACGGTTTCGTCCGTTAAATTGTATTCTAATAGCCAATAATTCTTCATAGGAATTTTTTCTCGGCATATCTGGTAAATTTTCTCCTTCCTGCCCGTGTTCTCTTACAATGTTATAATACGTTTTTAACCTGTGATAATCTAATTGTGTGTTTCATTTAATTTGTTCAGAAATACCATACTCCACATTTAATAAATACCAAGTCCAATTTGATACGGTTGTAGTTGTTTATACGCTTTATACGTCGGCGGCTCTGGGCGGGTTTTATGAACAGCTGGCATGGATAACAGTTTTGCATCCATATGAAAACTTTCACGGATTTCTAATAATTCTTGACGTAAATGAGAAGGATTAGTCCAGCTGTTAAGAGAAGAATTGTGAAAAAAGTGAAAGAAGCATAAAATTTGACATTATAGTTGGCCAGACTATACTTAACATTTTCAGATATAGGGCCAAGCGGAATTCATCCTATCTTGGTCAAAATCCAAGATGGCGGCCAAGATGGCCACTGGATTATCAAATATCAATACATTCGGTTATATTTGTCCTAGAATGCTTTCCAAGTGCACTATTTCTATGTTTTTGGGGTCGATAAATTTATTTAAGTCTGTAAAATGACTCTGTGAATGAATCCTGGTTTTGTTTATATTGAAATTGTCCTTGTCCCTTGTTTATTAGCACAATGGATAGCAAACATTATTCGTCGAGTTCTGCACAGTAGTCGCATACATTGTGATCGTAGTCAAATGAAAGTGTCATTTGCTGGCTTAGGTCTGTCTGCTTTGTCATGAATTCGGATGCTTTAATAGTAGAACAATTTTTATTGCAATGTTTCTTCCTTTCTTTCATTTACTTCCCCTTTATTTGCATGCTAACAAATATAATTCCTTTGAAGAAGCGAAGGGTGCAAAAACTTGTCGCAATCTGCAATGAAATTAGGATTGAACTTGATATCTCCGTAAACACTTACGTACCATTTAGAATATTTGAAACCTAGATACATGTACTTAGGTTTTACGATCAGCATTCATGTAAACCTTCGTTAGGGCAATTGGGATATATCAAATGCATAAATCCAACTGTGCTGACATTTAACATATATATTAATTTTACGTAATTGAGCCTAATGTCTGTTTCAATGTAATGGAACGGACAATTGGGTGGTAAAACGCCCGGCTATTTCCACTGGCGCCCCAGGTTTAAGCAACATCGTTCCTATTCCTATTGGGTTATAATGGCCCATCCAAGGTGGGTGAATTCCTGCTTGTCCTTCGCTTTCCTTCACCCCGAATATATATCACCGAACGCCACCATCCGAGCCTTAGAGAGTGGCTTGTAATAGTAATTACAACTAACTGTTTAAACCATATTAATTATATATTATAATAAAATAAATAAGGGGTAGGTTTTATTGTATTATTATTTAATATCTGACTTCCTCTGTTTGAAATCCCTTATTTGCATGCCAACGAATGTACAAACTGCTTTGCCGAGGTAAGGGATGAAAGAAACTTAGGTATCCTGTCTGGTATCAGTGTGAGCTTCATACATCAGTGAAGAATAGGCAGGGTTTTTGAAAATCTACAAACATGATATTTAATTTTACCATCAACTTAACATTCATGAAAATCTTGATTGGTGCAATAAAAAATTAAATAGTTCTGCTGAAATTTAATTTACATGTTCTAGTTAAAAGTATTTTGACACGTTATCTGTTTAAAAGGAAAGACTTTTATTTATAATGAATTTAGAGTACATGCGTGCATGACAAGATACGCGCTTATGTAGAAGCTCACACCTGTGTGCTGTATGGATTCTAAGCTTCTTTTGCCATGAAGTGATGGTTTCAGACTGTATTTTGGCAAGAAAACAGAATCCACACACATTAGAGGTGCGCAACATGTTTCTGTATGCTGCCTTTGTACTATGGTGCTGAATGCATGAAATAACACTCATGCCGATTACTAATTTTGTGATATGGTGACGATGCAGACTTTAGACTGCATGATAGTAGGAAAGAACCGACACATGTGTCAGTAAAATATCACTGCCATTTCCTGTGATACAATTTTTGTGATATAAAACTTGTTCCTTCCCAACGAGTTGCCATTAAAATTCACTTTGCATAATGTGTTGGTGTCAACAAAATGCTTTCATTTGCTGACATAATGCCCATTTGTAGATTCATGTAGTACATGCATATATTGTTAGAAATATTCACCACATGTATGAGTCGGTGCTGCCAGGTTCAAGCCAGATGATCTTTCATGGGTGGATGCTAAGAAAATGGTACAGCAAGAGGAAGATAGAAAGTCTAATTCACAAAACAAGGTTGAAAAAAATATAATGCACCCTCAGGTTCCAGACATGCATTCTTTCTTCATTAACTTGATTACTTAAAAACTCAGTACAAAGTTTGGTTTGAGTTTTCTATCGACTTGATTGGTGATTGTAACTTTGCTGTGCTTTCAGCTTCTGGGGTCTGGCAACCTTTTTACTTTCCCTTCATGTCAGATTTATGCCCAAATGCAGAATGCTTGGGAAACTTGTATTTCATACCATTCGCTTCATCAAGTGAACATATATTAATGTGGGTAGACTACTTCTGAATATTATTACTGAACAGAACAGTTTATTACATTATTTTTTTTGTAATATTGCCAGCAGATTTTATATCCTTTCCCGAATATTTTCTTTTATATTTTGCAGGACAACAGCGTTTTTCTTCTAGTAAAACGCCCACAATTCCAACTTACTATCGGTTCTTTTTATCTTATATGCAAAGTTCAATCCGACCTACAATCTTGCATTCTGTGCACATGAAGATATATTATTTCAATAAATGAAGCAAATATTTATTATTTCTAATTATCATTATATTTATTAAAAATGTGCATTATGTAAGCAAACGAAGTATTTTAAGACATCACTTGGAAATGCAACGTTAGCTTATTGGTAAGGATCATAAACCAGATTATCAATGCAGAAGGTAAACGGCAAATTGCACAAGTTTCTACAAGTGTCCAGATTCTGTCATGCACCATCACCACAGTACAAAGATAGCATATACGGGGGTAGAACGTTACCTCATGGTAAAGGACGTGTTAGCAGGTCCCCGGTTCAAACCCCGTCGATGTCCTAATGGCATAATGGCGAAATCTTGCCACAAACCATGATATTTTTTTCTAATGTCTTAACGATAGGTTATGACTTCTTTCTAACAACATACCATCTTTATCATACGGATAACTTCATTCTCATTCAGTAAAAAGATACCAACAGGCCTAAATGTATCACTTTAAAAGAAAGCGTAGCATACAGCATAATGTGGTGAGCCGCTAAATATGTACTGATTCTGTCTTAATGCAAGCAAAGAGTCTTGAAGCTGCACCGTCACCTAAAGGCAAAAGAGCCACAACTTATAAACAAATAAAATTTCTTTTACATTGATTATACTACTGGTTATATTAACTACTACAAGGCACTTTCGTGGCTCGGATGGCGAAGTGGTCGATGGAATCAGACAACACGAAGAAAACAACCGACTCTGCATGGACCACAACAATCCACTCTCATAGCACGAGGGGAAAGAAACTTCAGTCGCCAGTAAAGCGTTTAACCAATCGACTGCCTTTTTCATTCAATTGAAAGAGACATAGTGTTCAAATACTTATAAAATTAACAAATATATTAAATTTCGGCAGGGTAATCAACAAATACTTTTTACCGTTAGATGTGCTGGTAAAAAAGGGTAACTTTAGCACAATTTCAATACCAACAAAATCAGACTTCATTCACACATGCATTATACAGACCTGGAACCCTTATAGATAAATTTTTCGATCCTAATAACATAGAAACAGTGGACTTCCAATGCATTCCAGGACATAATATATAACCGACTATATTGGTATTTTATATTTCGGTGGCCATCTTGGCCGCCATCTTGGCGTTTTAGCAAGATATTGTGAATTCCGCTCGGCCCCATATCGGACCATATAGAGTATGGTCTGGAATATTATTATGCCAAGTTTTATTCTTCTTTCCAGGTTTCATTTCAATTCTTCTCAATATGCAGCTGAACTGTTGGACTAATGGGAATATTACCAAAGTCGTGATAAAAACCAGCTAATGAGTACCTGGAGAGGAGTTGAACCTCAAAAATTTAATTTCTCAGTCCAAAAAACATAATATTAGAGTACTTGCAATGCTTTCTCGGGACATTTTAACTCAAGTTATTGACATTTTCTAATTTTGCGGCCATCTTGGCCGCCATCTTTGATTTTGGCCGAGATAATTTATTTTCAGCTTGGTCCTATATCTGAAATTCATCAATAAGCTCCAAAGAATACTTTTGCCAACTTTCATGCTTCTTTCATTTTTTGCACAATTCCTCCAAATATCGGAGCTTAACCGCTGGACTAGATGGGAAAAATGGGGTATGGGTAAATCAAAAAAGGTCCCGTACTAATCAAACGAAACACAAAAAAACGGGTCACACTGGTGCATTTTCCCAAAAGTATTTAAAACAAACTAAAAAAAAATCATTTTTTGTGAATGATTTTGGATTTTTAAAATTCCCCATGCATGTCCATCATAAGCCAAAATCAAAATTGTAGGTTTTCCTGGCGCCCAATTTGCTGACCGAAACAATACTTGATCCCCTTTATCATGAAAAACCAAGATGTTCTTGTCAGGAAACAATTCACTGATCCATTTCATTTCATTGATGCCCACTCGGGAACGGGTGATATTTGCTTCTTTCTTAATTTTTTTTAACTTCTGTGTCCAATTCCTTCAACAGGGCACTCGATAAAGATCGCGTGCGCCAATGGCGTGGAAATCTGTTTTGATTGTTCCAATCCATTAATATAAAAGCGGCAATAAAACAATCTTCCTGTTGGTATGCACGAGATATTTTGCCAGGATCAAAATAAGTACGTGGGTTCTTTGGCCAGACTTGTTTACAGGGTCCTGCGACTGATTCAGGTATTTCTACAACCTTTAATTCCATTTCAAAGTCAGGGGTAAGTCGAAAATGTTCATAGCTGTTTAAAGTTTTATATATTTGCGTCATGTTGTACTCTAATGTTAAATCTTCTTTGCGCAACCATTTTGTATTGAATGCTTTGTTTTGTAGACCTAGTGAAATCATGTTGACTTGAGCAAAACATTCTTCGGTTAAAGTTTTTTCCATTCGTATAACAGCGGTTCAAATATACTGTAAAACGCTTCATAAGTTTTCTTCTTTTTCAGCTTCTCCAATTCCGACTGTACTTGAACCACCACTACTTTTTCTTGAATCTTTTGGAGTAGGCCTGGGGTTTTTACATTTACGTGTAAGGTCGAGACGTTGCCATGGCTGACGCTGAATGACTGGCAAAGACCCCATGTGACCTCCTATAAATAGAAGTTATTTTTTGAAAGTATTTCCGGTTGGTATTATTTTTTCAAGCATTTCTGGTAGACATCTATTATTTATTTTATACTTCCGGTTTCTAAACTATAAAAGCCCTGGGGCTTTTTTTATGTCTGACATACGACTTCCAAGCCTAGGGAGAACGCAGAAAAATTCTAGCTGCTCGATTTTATTCGAGAGAACAATCACAACTTCAAACTTGAATTTGCCGACTCGCTTTGGTTCCAGAGATTAGTCAAATTGGCCAAGTATCGTTCAAAACTAGACTCTTACGATTACTCCAACCCACCACGAGTAATCATATGGTCATCACCAGCTTGGTTTGAAGACGAAATACCCCAAGTGCTTGCTGACAATAAGGAAACAGAAAAACTCACACGTGAAGAATGGCAAAAGTTTCAAGATCAAGAAGATGCCGCCAGGTGGATGGAAGAAGGGCAAATGAAACCGAGCCCTCTTGATCATATATTTGAAAACAAGAAACCAGCCTTAGACAACCCGCCTTGCTGTGAAACCCATCCACCCGCACAAGATGTTCTAATTGCTAACCCTGAACCAGCGACAGCTTACGTACAAGAAGCGGTAAAAGAACCGGAGCCGATGGTCCTTAATGGACGACAACCCTCCGCCAAGGAACCTGAAACCCCACCACAACTCAAGAAATCTCTATCCGATGTGTGGCAAGGGTATGCTGATTACGAGAAAAATACTGATATAATGACAACCGTGGTCGACCCGCTGAAATAAGAACAAATTCGTGCTGTTAATGTCATGGTGAAATGCGGGGTACCGAAATCTTAGTACGGTCTACCTGATGAAAACCAATCCCCTGAAACTTCCGTACACAACGAATGCACCCCGCCTAAAGATATGTTCTGGAGAGCACGTCTAGAAATTGCCGCATTCCTGGATGAAGGTAAAAATTTTATCCTCATCATGCAACGTGAAGCGCCGGTTGATTTTAAAAAGGGGTGAGAAAACAACCTCGCATCAAACCAAAGCGCGACATTTCTTGGTTGAAAACTGGTCAAAACAACACGCCCCGGGTCAACTGAAAAACGGGTGGAGCGCATTCACAGTCCCCTCATGCATTTTCCGATTCCTACTGAGCAAACCACGCCATCGAATTGATTACCTATGCTATCAAACTCCATTTCCTGGAATCAAAGACCCTGCCTGATTCCTTGAATGGTATCTAAAATCAAAGTGCGCCCATGCGGTATCTGTTCGGCAATGACTGTATCACCGCTGAAGTGACTCCGATCTTCCAGATCTTACAGCCAAATTTGGAATGTTTCACCTGGAATCTGAATACTATACACGGTGTAGTCCTGTTCAATTATGATGTGTTCACCGGCCGACACTGCGCGCCCGTTCAAGTACAAGAAGTAGCCTTCACCGCGCCCAGGTTCTTAGCCATGCTGGTTAATATCGTGGACGACGATGCTGTGCCCGCTAAGATCTTACACGTGCTGATGCCTTCACGCGTTAAAACTGGAAGCCCTCAACTCGACAACAAAATCCCTCACATGATCCTGTGTTTCCGCAGTTCGCGAATGAGCATCGAAAAATCAAAGTTCGCAGAAGAAAAAAGGGATGACAGTGAATTCCTAACTATCCTCAAATGACTGAACAAACAAGATAATGATGATGATGAATTATTAGACCAAAAAACACGTCTCTATTTTATTTAAACATTTTTAAAAACGTTTATTTATTCTTTGTAAATGACGTCGGGAAAGAGTTTATTTGTCATCATTAACTTCCGGCAAAATGGAATATCATACTTTTTAAATTATTTTAAGCACAAAGGTTAAGAAAATATTATAATTTTTATTATGTAGACCACAAAAGTTGTGTAATTATGGTTTTAATTTAATAAATTCGTATAAAATCGTTTAATTTTATACAAAACATAATAAAATGTTTATTCAGTCTTTATAAATTACTTCCGGAAAGAATTTATTTGTACCACTTACTTCCGGTAAGCCACTATTTTAAGCACAAATGATAAGAAAAAAATAAAATTGACATTATTTTGACCAGAAAAAGTTTGTAAAATCATTTTAATTTAAAAAAAAGGAAAGATTTCACTCCTGTTACCCATGTTGATTTACCATTTTCATCAAGTTTCCTTAATAAAATATATAAACGTCTTGGATATCTTTCCTCTTCCATATGCAGCAACCTTAACCAGTATTTAATGCACTGAACTGAATATGTCACAAATAAAGGAAAGCGTCCACAATCTCCTAGGACAGCTGCATTTGGAGAAGTGTTTCCAACATTTAATATATATTTGCAAAATTTATAATGAACCCTTTCTATTATTTCTGATTTACTATGTCCCCATAGCTCACTCCCATACATTTATATTGGGTGCTACCATGCTATCAAATGGCTTAAAAACTTGCTTCACTGTTAAATTATTATGTTGATTAAAGTTCTTGATTACTTGCACTGCCTTTGCTGCCTGCAGAGCTTGCTGTTGTTGTGTCCTATGCCATGACAGTTTAGAAGTAAAGGTAATCCCCAAATATTTATACTGAGAAACAAGATTTATTGGTTTACCTTTAAAATACCATTTATCTGTTTTCTTAGTAATACCTCCTCTCCTAAAAACCATGATTTTAGTTTTATCTAAATTAATTTTCATACCATATCTGCAGCAAAATATTTGTAACTGGTTAATCTGTTTTTTTGTAGTCTTTTCTACTGTATCTCCAAAATTAACAATGTCATCTGCAAATAACAATGTCATAACATTAGGTAGAATGTGGTCAATGTAAATTCCTCCTTGATTTGATAATGATTACATGCTATAAAATTCATTAATAAAAAGAGAAAATAACAGTGGACTGAGTACACACCCCTGTCTGGTACCAACTGCACAGTTAAAGTAATCTATTATTCAAGAGTCATTGATTTTAAAACTTTAAGAATTTTACCATTTATCCCTGATTTCAACAATATAAACCACAAGATGTACAGAATCAAAAGCTTTAGAAAAATCTATATATAAAAAATAAAATCTACCTTTTGGTTTTGTCAGATATTTCTGTGCTAAAGCCTGTAAAACAAATGCATTATCTATTGTACTGTAGTTTTTCCTATACCCTGCTTGTGCTTCTGGTAATAAGTCAGAATGATCTGCATATTTCAATAGCCTGGTGTGAAGAATTTTCATGAAAATTTTACCCAAAATGATTAATAATGATATTCCCCTATAGTTTCCAGGATCATTTTCATAACCTTTTTTGTGTAATGGTAGAATTATTGCTTTGCACCGCTCCTCTGGAAAAGAACCTGTGTGTAATATGTTATTATACAATGACTGCAAAGAAGGTAAAATGTATTTTAAGATATATACTATTGTTTCTAATGGAATTCCTTCAGGACCAGGAGCTTTACCTTTTTTCATCTGTTGCACAGCTTGCTGGATTTCATTAACACTAATATCAGTGTCAAGGACACCACCTGCATTTTCATTATATGAATCTTCGGTATACCTTTTTACCATACTCTTAAAATCTTTGTCAATATCAGTCTTGTTACCATTAAGTAGTCCATTAAAGTACTCAAACCATTGTCTAGCATCTATATTGGATATTTTAGCTTTCCGTTTAAATTTTTTAGGTTTTTCCAAAGTTCATGGTTTCCTTTAACATTAAATACCTTCATTGCTTTCTTCTGCTGCTTTATGTTCTTTTTCTGATCACACATATATCTGAATCTTTTCTTTTCATTTTTTTTATAATATCAGATGCTGAGTGCTACCTGTACTTCTGTATTTATTTAATGCCTTGTTTTTTACTGATTTAGCACAGCTTCATTCCTGGTCCCACAAATCAGGCTGGCTTCTAGGATAGTAATTATTTTTTTATGTTCTATAGAGACAGTATGTATCACTTTATATAAACAATGAAGGGCTTTTTCAATATCATGATCAATAAATGTGTTAAACTCTTGAAAAAGATTTTTACAATATTCCCGATCAAGTAAATTAGCCAACTCTTCAGGTTCCTTCGATTTTACAATGTATTTTCTCCGTTGTAATGACTTCATGGAGGTTTTCTTTTCAGATGATTTTATAGTAGAATGAAGAGTACATCTTATTGGAAAATGGTCAGACAGATCTGTTGTTAACACTGAAAATGATGCTACTGTATGAAAAAGATAAGAACTGATAATTATGTAGTCCACAACACTCTGCCCTGAGTGTGTGACACATGTATATTCCCCTGTTCAGTCTGGTGAAAGCCTGCCATTGACAATATTTACATTAAAAGTACAGCAGAGTTGTTGTAGAGAATAACCGAATTTATTTACTTTACTATCTTTTGGATTTCTAATCATGTTGAAGTCATCTATAGGATAGCCATCACAACCACCAACAAACTCTGCTTCATCATTGTCAATAAAATCATGCATATTGCCTATTCTTGCATTAAAATGTCCCATAAGGATAAAATTCAATTCCCCATATTTTGATACCATTTGAAATAGTATATTTTCTAAGTATACCATGAAATTCTTCCATGCTGCTGTACAAGGGTGAATTTTCTGGAGCAACATATGCACATATTATCATTACATTTTTATCTGAGTTTAAAACCTCTCCATCTAATAGCAAAGCAATCATATCAATAAACCTGTGAACCTTAATAATGTTAAAATTACAAGTTTTTCTTATACACAATAATACACCTCCCCGTTTCATGTTTCCCTTGCAGTTAAAAAGCAATTAAAGTCATTAAAAAAGCTTACAAAGTCTTCAGAGTTATTAGCCCAGGTTTCCACAATACACAAAACATGACAATCTATTAACAGCTGTTTAAAATCTGTTGAGAAAAGCTTAGATTTCAGACCTCCTGCATTCCAGGATATAAAATTCACATTGTCTGTATTGTCATTAGTATCTGTGCAAGTGTTAGTTATTTGATCTGTGCTTACCGCCATATTTTGTGCAAGAGCTGTGTGAATGTTAGTATCCTGGAGACAAGGTGCTGTTAATTCATCGTTTGGACTAAACCTGTTACTTTAATGCTCTGCATCTGAAAAAGAAATAAACATATGGTTTATCATGTTTCCATGTTCATGTGTATAAGATTTTGGACCCTGGCCTAATCCCTATTTATTTCTATCGGCTCTTCCCAATGTTACTTTACTTTGAGTATCAAAATCCTATTTGAACCAAGTCCCATCAATACACAGTTTATCAAAAGAAAGATAGGATTCTAAATTGTCTTCTCTGGCCTTAATCATATGTGGGACCAAATTGCGCCTTGCCTCTATTACTTGATCACCAAAGTCATTTGAAATCTTGATATTACTGTCTCTCAATTTCTCTCTTGCTTGTGATAATACGTTTTCTTTGTCTTTATATCTTGTGAATTTGACAATAACAGGTCTTGGTTTCCCATTTCTGTTTCTGACTAGTAGTCTATGGGCTCTCTCAATACCCAGATCTTGGTCACTATCGCACTCGAGCTCAAGTTTGTCCCTCAACACACTTCGGACCTTTTCCTCACACTCCTGTCAGGATTCCCGGTTTTTACTTTCAGGAACACTATGTATAATAACGTTCTCACGACGTGACTGATTTTCAAGTTTCTCACATTTATCTCTAAGTTTTTTGTTTTCTGTTTCAACTTGATTTAGTCTTTCCTGAATATCTGTGAGAAGTTTCTCAGTGTCCTGTAAGCGTTTTGTAATCCCTGTCAATTGGTCACTGATGTTCGTGTCAGATGAGTATGACTGACCACACAAACCAACATCTGTATCATCAAATATTTCATTATGACTGGCTCCAATTAACTGAGAGGACATGAGAGGTACATGTTCATGGCTTTCTGACAGTAAAGTAGTCTGAGCTGGATTGATGATGCAGAGTTCTTTGACTGAGTAGGCCTGCCGGTAACATTAGGTCTGGCGCTGTGACTATATGAGCTCTGTACACTGACACTCAGAGCTCCCTCTGCATCCCTAACTAAACAAGGCTGAGTGGTATCCTTACTTCTTGACCTGGTCACAGTACCGCTGTCCTCTCTGTCACTGGAACCTGCACTCTTGTCATTTACCGGTGTCATGGGGCCGGTGTTCATTTCAACATCGCCTGCAGGTATCAGTAGTAGAGCGATAATGGGGGAAGATCTCACAGCCAGGTCTCCCTTGACAACGATTGCCCCAGGCTTCCATCCTGGTATTATCGCTTGCTGCACAAACGAGCCTATTTTTGCCCGCCAGACCTCAATACCAACCACCATATTCACTATTACAGTTCTTTATGTCCTTACCCAAATGGTAGAACTATCATTGTCTATAATTATCCGCTTTAACTCACTTTAAACAACCTTTGCCGCGCCGCTCTCTGTACGATCTACCACTTAAAACCATTAATGATTACAGGGGAACTCTAGGGGACTTTTGATACGAGGAAGAAGGTTTCTATCTTACGTGATACAGGGTCAATACATAAAGAATACTAGTTTAAACTCTTCGCTTTGCCTGTGACAAGAACACAGGTGCAGATGTACTCCTCCGGGATATCGAGTTGACTCCATGTAACATTCAGTTACAGAAGGGCTTCATGTGAACCGCCCTTGGGTAAGGTAAGAAAACGGTAGCGATAAGAGAAAGCCTACCCGTTAATGGTATTTCGGTTTGAGGATGACCTTGGGGGGGGGGGACAAAATAACTGTAGAGCCACAGGTTACGAGTCCCCAATGAAACCAATATAATAGGAGTTGAAGGGCTTTTTTCCAACCTGCGTTGTATCTCGATCTTCTTTTCATCGTATAAAAGCCGGGACAGTCATAAACTTAGCCTGTCTTGACAAAAAATAGCTGAAATACGAAATGCAGTTTCAGATATCAAAGGACTATTTTTCCAGTCCTGTTGTGAATAGCGATCTGAAGAACGTCCAAAATGTTACAATACAGGTTGCAGATACAGTTTAATACTCAGAAAATAGTACTCACGATTATCTCGCTGAAAACAAGACTTGGAAAACGTGAGAGGTCCTTTACTTTTTATTCAAGAAAATTATGAGTGGATTCTTAAAAAATGGCCCAATACTGAAATACATTTATGTACCGCATTTCGATAGATATAACAAGAAGCAAATGTTCTAGCTCAGAAATGTCAATAACAGGCTAAACGCACCAGGGATCATCTTGGGATGATAGAAAGTCGCAAGTTGGGGATTCTCTATCGAAAATAAGTTTTTTTTTTTTGTAACAGTCTAAAGTAGAATTTACAATACCTAACATTATCAAAGGAAAACTGAGTGACCTGTACTATAATGTAGAAACTACAGATCGAGGAAAGGTAAACAGCTTTACCACTTTCACGAGTGGCATTTTATTCACCAAGTAGGCACTGCCAAATTTGTTAGAAAGTATGACCATTTGAAGTTTACAGGCAAATTTCATTAACAGAACTAAAGGAATTTGCCTTCTTTGAACTCTTGCGGAGGGCTGGCCTTACCACAAATTTAGTAAAGAGTAACATGTCACTCTTCAATATTTTGGATAAATGGTTGGCTTAGGAAACTTAATTGCTAAATTCCAAGCCATGATAAACTATCGAGTTCCAAAAGACAAAAGAGCATAAAAGCGTATCTAGCAATGGCTGGATACCATCAAAAGATTTGTAGGAACTGTTTAGAGATCATCACTCAACCAGCAATTCTGTTAAAGGGAAAATATTCCATTCATCTGGAATGATGTAAGTCTTTGACAGAATAAATGCAGACGTGCGGAGATCTATCTTGAAATCTCCCTCACTGACCATAAAATTCAGTCTTTTCATTTTGATTTTTCAAGATTATAATACTTATTGATAAAGCATATAAGAGGAAAAGTAAATCAAGACACCGTATCAAGAATAATATAAGAATTATAATGTTGTTATTCCTTGGTAATATAATCGTTTTATTATAGATTATAGATAAGAAAATTTAAAGGACAAAGTAGTTGAAAGAAAGAAAATTTTTATTAAATTTAAGACATATGTATTCATATTTATCTTAGCGTTTTATTTTAGTTGGTGTGCGACGATGGTAGACCAAGCACGATGGATGTCCGTGAGGATATCCTCACGTTGTAAGAACTGCCCGTTGCCTGTGCTGTGGGAGAAATCCCCTGTATGTCAACGGGGTTTACCTGGATTCAGACTCGGGGAACCGGAATCACTGAACGCTTGGCCTCGGAACTTTATTATGTACTTTTGCCAGGTTTTTTAAAATTAAAATTGAACACTTTTTGCCGGTAGACTTGCAAGCTGAATACACAAAAACAAAATAGTTTTTACAGGTCCATGGTTTTTCGTGCCGGCCCTTGAAGTTTATTAAAGGAGTTAAATTAGATTGAAATTTAGTTAGTCAGAACGTTAGAGGCATTTTTGACGGCCAATATAAAATTATAATGGTTAAAGAAACTCTGGGTTATTTTGTTTACCAATAGCACAGGAAATGCGTCAATAAGCCTGAGTATCGTACGATGGATGTTATTGTCGCCTGTAATTTACTGAATACTGTAAAGTAGTGTATAGTATGTTTTGCCATAACCCCTGGACACAATTTATGATTAAAATTTCATGGACATGAGAGGCATTAGGTCACAGTTACACATATGCCACTTTAATATATGTGTCACTAAATTTAACGTGTTTTAGGATCTTTCAGCTCTTCAAATATTGAAACGTCCGCAGGCATGAGGGTTAAATATTTGCAAAAGTGAATTATACATATTACACAAACTGATTAGTGCTTAAATACATTTTTAAACATAATTAACCTAATAAAACATTCGAATTATGACTTCTTCTTTTCGTTCCTGCAGCACATTTTAAATAAATAATATGTAAAATATCCAGAATTTTCCTAACCAGGTATAATTTGGGTTAAACTAATGAGTCGAATGTTTCAGAAAGGTAAGTTATCATGACATAGATTGGATCGGCTAATCAGGGAAATTTACATCATTCAAGCCGTACTTGACCAAAATCAAAGTGTTTGTATATGTTATTGATCAATGTTCAGCATTACAATAGAGGAAAGACGCCAAGCTTACGATTCTGTAGGATGATTTATGCCAGACAAGCTGTGTGGATCCCGATCTGATGATGACTGCATTTTAACTCTTAACAATGACATGTCTTTGGATAGGTGTGTGGATCCAGACCTGCAGGCGAAGGCATTGCCACTCATGAGTCAGTTGCCACAAACTTGCAAGAAATTTCCACGATGGGATGCTTACAATGGTAACTATATCGAACTCTTTTAGATCATTCCAGAGATACTTTAAGGCTCTATCTTTCCGTTTTATGTATGTTTTCATTTCAAACTCACACATTGCATTAGAAATGGATTTACTAACAAACCTAACTTAAATGACATGTATACTATTATTCTCCCACTAATTATCTCATCCTTGGACACTACACACAAGGTACACCACCCTTAATAGCAAGCAAATGATCATATCTCGGTATCAAACTCCTAATTCTAGTAATATGATTTTATGAAAAAAAAAAAACGTACATGTCATCGTATTTTTATCTCAGGATATTTCCCTTTGGAGATATTGTAGTGTCTGTAGGTTTAACCCCTTAACGTACAGAAATGATCGTTCCTCGTATCTTATATAATACAGGTCATCTTATATGTCAACATTCTCTTTGTGGAGATAAAGGCCTTACATTACAGATATGGGGTATCTGAAAGTCAAAGTTCCCACAATCAAATGTCACTGTATGGACAAAACTTTTTTATAAGTCGAAGTTCTACAAAACAAATTAATTATTGTTGTGTACTCTGCCCATTTTGTTTTTTGTAACCGAAATGCAAAGTTCTCACAACTGGATGGTCTGCATATAAGTGAACAGTGAGCATAGGGATACGAATCGTCAGCGTCAATTCAACTCAGTCTGATGCAAATCAGAAATATATTTTGGTAATCGTCAGGCGACATTGCTCAAAAGTTCCCAATTTTTCACAGGAAGACACCATCAGGAAATATATTGTATTATTATGAAACACTCATTATTTCTTGGTGGTGCTTAATATATTATTATCACTCTATCGCCAAACATTTGAGGGCGCTTATATTATCATGTCTCTTTCGTTATATGTTTGATGGTGCTTATATTATCATGTCTCTTTCGTTACACGTTTGATGGTGCTTATATTATTATATCATGACTATATCGTTATACGTTTGATGGTCCTTACAATATCCTGTCTCTTTCGTCGTACATTTGATGGCTATTGTATCATCATGTCTCCTTCGTAAAACGTTTAATGGTGCTTATATATCGCTTACATTTGACGGCTCTTGTATCATCATGTCTCCTTCGTCATACGTTTAATGGGGCTTATAATATCGTGTCTCCTTAGTCCTACGTTTGATGATGCTTTTGTTATCATTTCTCCTTCGGCATACGTTTAATGGTGATTATATTATAATGACTTTATCGTCATACATTTAATGGTGCATGTATTACCATGTCTCCTTCGTCATATGTTTGTTGGTGCTTGTATTATTATGTCTCCTTCGTCATAAGTTTAATGATGCTTATATTATCATGTCTCATTCGTCATACGTTTGGTGGTGCTCGTATTATCATGTCTCCTTCATCATGCGTTTAATGGTGCTTATATTATCTTGCCTCCTTCTTCATATTTCACGGAATTTTTTTAACTGACTTTTGGATAGATATGGGTTAGGGGACGAAGCCTATTTTTAAATGGGATCAAGACTTTAGCTAGGTGAGTGACCATGATCTTGAATAGGTTCGTTTTGGGTGAAAATCACACAAATTCTTAAATATCTTAAGAGATTTTACATCGATTGCATGGATAAAAAATCAGGTTGACCGAAGACCTTGGATATTGTTGTTATGTACCGGAAACCGGTGCCGTCATCTGTTTTCCTTTCTTGTTTTCATGCCACCATTGCCACTTGACAGTACTGTGAGCACTATAAGTCAACAGCTAGAACGATTTATTTTATATTATCCATATACATAGCGGGGCCCTGCGCGAGCTTAAATATTGACTCCGCACCCGCCCGGCATCAGGCCCTGTCTTCCCACAGCCCGCCCCACAATGAAAAAAATATCAGCCCGCCCCGCAGTATCTAAGTTTCTTTCAGCCCGCAGACGCCCCGCAAAATTTTCTTTCGGCCCGCACCCGCCACGCCCCGCAGAATTTCCTTATGGCCTGCACCCGCCACGCCCCTTATATTTTGAGTTTCCAGCCCACAGTCCAGCCAACAAAATTAAAAAAAGTATGATCTATTTACTAATTCTCTCCAGCTTTAACAGTCACGTTAGAACAAGAATGGAACACTTTGCAATTTTTTTATGTGTTTAAATCAGCATATGTCACAATTGGGGGAATTAACCTAACCTCCATGCCAGGGGATATGCATCATGTATGTTTCTGACTGAGAATGATATATGTACATATTTGTAATATGCGAAGCACATATCTCTTCAGTCTGTAATAAAAAAATAGACATTTTACTGCTAATTTTAAGTTTTCACTCTTTATTTAAAAAAGAAGTCAACTCTTTTTTAGCGCTTGTAATTTTTTTCGTTCATTTACCTATGGCAGCTCTGTAATGAACAAATGATGTAAATCGATTTCTTTCTTATTTTAACATTCATAATTTATAAATATTCATTATCTATAAAATATTATCACTTGTAACATCCTTATTACACAAACACGCCTGCACATGTGTGCAGATGTGTATTTCCCAAGATCAAAGAAATAATCAAAGATCTTTTATTTAAAAAAGAAACTGAATTATATATGACATGTCAGAGGGTGATACTTGGTTATATTTACACACTTCAAATCTCATTCACTCTCTGTAGTTCACAGAGAGGTCCTGGCAATAATGTTTCACGCATAAAATTCCACCCAACGGATTTCAGCAAAATATACACCACGGGTCGCGATGGTAAACTTAGTCTTCAGATGAGGAAGGTAAACACACGCAGGTATTCCTAGACACAATGACATGGCAGTACGTCAGATTATTTCATAAACACTACCCTATAATACACTCATAACCCTATTTTCTCTAGTTTCAGTAATTAATAACACAATAACATACATCTATATATTTTATTCATAAATCTAGATCTTTGTCCTTCTTTCACTTTTTACACATTTAATTTGAACCAATATTGCATCTAGAAAATATTTTGAAAATTTGTTTTAGTTTTGTATTAACAAAAAAATATATATATTTTGATGAGTTAAGTTTATTTTAGGGCTGTGATTTTTAAAGGAACAGAATATTATCGTTAAAATCTTTGGAAATTATGCATACATAATTGGTGCACTTGCAACCATAAACCTTTCTGCTTGCAGAGTGTGTGTGAAATCACAACATTTGGGATAGTCTAATCACCCATTACTTAAGAATAATATGCATGATGAACTGCCGAAAATTCCAAATGGGTGAAGAAACAATGTCTGTAAGAAGTAACCTAGTGTGAGCCACTTGATGTCCCAAGGCAAACAGAACACGAGGTAGGTAAATATTAATTGATGTATTTCCTGATTATAACTAATTGTATGTTGAACATTGTATTTTATAAATACATTTTAGTTATTATTTGATGAAAGTTATGAAAGTAAAATCTCAGATTTTATGGTTGTGTATAGGTTAGTAAGCCAATGTTTATGTTCAAATGTGTGGTGATATATTAATTTCCACCGATAATAATTAGAAAACAGAATACTTCACAAAATGTTCTTCAATCATAATGGTTCATCGAGATGTAGCGACTTGTAACAAATCGGGACATCGATTCTACAATAAAAATTATATTAGAAAGTTCCTGAATCAAATATGAGTGATTAACTTTAAAGCCTAAATTGCGTGAGTCGTATCCCTAGGTATGTGACAGTCGAGAGTGAAATAAAAAAAAAATATTAAAAAAATAAGAACAGGCCCCTTAAGCCTCTAATATATGTTAATACAGCAATTGTATTTTAAATGAACAGAAATTACAATTCTTTTCAACAGATTTCTACAATACATATTGTATCGTGATATTTCCCTTTCCAACGGTGAAAAAAAATAAGAGAATGGTAAATTACAATAAACACATCAGGAATCTGTAGTCTAAATAATGCAGGCATCTTATAACTACATTTGTATGAAAGGTGGCAATATGAATTACCAAAACATTAAAATGCGACATTGAAAAGAATTCCTTTTATTGTGAACAAAACTATACAGCGACGACTGGGTCTTCCCCGTCTTGGGTTTGTTACCCTTAGCGACAGGTTGATGGATAACTTTAACTTTGTCACTTGGAACAACGCGAATCTCTTCCAACAAAGCATGGACACCATGGCATGGGTTCAAATATAAAATCATTTATAACGACCTCGAACTCCTAAAAGAATCAAGTGGAAGAAATCGTGAAGGTGTGTTTCTGTGTTCAAACAATTCAAATTGGACCTTTAATCTCCGCACATGAAGAAATTTGCTGCTCCTGCCGGGAAGGTAATTTGTATCCAGGAATGTTTAATCTATATTCTTGGGATTATAGAAGTGTCATTTATTTGGTGTAAAATGAGGCTAAGTGATTCCAAGAAAAAGCAGCTGATGATCTCCTTTTTTGTTGGATGTAGCTGTGTTGATTTAAGTTCAGACTAAAATTCTTCTGAATGCATATTAGTTAATAATAAATTAACAAATTTTAAACTATACAGACCATATAAATGAATCTGCTTTTCGATTGTAAAATCTGTTATATTTCTGGGATATTAATTATGTTTATTTTTCACGTATTTTAATTATCATATTCCAAAACTGAAGTTACGGTCGCTGTTGAATTTCGATACTAATATAAAAATTTAATTTTTAACTTTCATTTACGCATTCTGCATGAACAAACATTCAAGATTGCAGTTTTTATCTGCTTAATGTGCCTATACGTTTTATAATTCTTATAGTAGCTATCGGCGTCAACATCAAATCGACGTCACTCACAATATATCATTGACCTCGGTACAGTAGTCAAATCCTCATTAAAGTTTGAGTTGCCTTTTTATTTGTGCTTTCGCAATGGGGTTGTGCCAACCCTGCCAGCCTTCCACACCTCGAACTCGGTGGAATAATACAACAACGATGATAAAGAATTTCTCGTTTCAAATAATAAATATCTGCTGGAGAGAAGAATGGTTTGAAATTGTTAATGTTTACATTAAACATAACATCAACATTCATTGGTGTATAATATAATTGTAAACAAGCAATGCATAGACATAAAATTATTCCTAGCAGTTTACTTTTTAATGTGACATGAATTATCATTTAATAAGTCAGGGATTCCACAAAAATGGCTGTCTCTTTGATTAATGGTTCTTTCAGGCATTTCGAAACATAAATCCTAAAGACGCCCTGCATTTACCATATTGTAGGTATAATGTTCTGTTGCATTTCTATCTAACCATTGCCGATGTACCAAGGTTTTAAAACCAGCACAAATTATCTTACAAAATGTACTGAAATGAAAGAGAGGAAAATAAAAAAAAACTAAAGGTCAGTCTTTGGTAAGACAGCTCATAACTCAAAGGGAGATGGAAACAGATACCCTGCTGGAACATGACAGGGCGCTGTGGTTCGACGCGTATATCAGATTCAGAATATCAAATGTATTACATATCAAGACATGGGTTAATAAAGCAAATGGCGGCATAATCTGGAGCAAAACAGGAATGTCCATGTTTTCCAGTACTCATCTGGGTATGTACAATTATCTCCCGATAGATACTGCAAGACTAAAGAAACTGGATATGAGACAATTCCAAAGACATATATAACAACGTATGAAAATGGTACATAGCGTGTTGCTTGGAAGAGCAGTGTATTAACCGATTTATAAATGGAACCGCAAGATCACAGATCCATACATCGAGTAAAACTGTCATAGATACGATAAGTAAGCTGTGAACATAATGTTTGACAATGCCTATGACTTCATGCCAGATATTAATGTGACAAAAATTTCGTTTTTATGTTGTAACGGAACCTTAAAACAACAAATCACGTAATCGTAATCAGCACAAATTTTGTTACGGAGATAAAAAAAATCAGATGCTGTAACACAAGGCAGCGTGAAATGTCTTGGGAAATGAATGAAGAAGTCAGTGAATTTTGTGTTAACAAAAACTATAATTTATTCTTAGAACAATCCTACCATTACAATACACGAAATCAATACAATTACACAGTATAACAATAAAATGTACAGTACCAGAGTGTCCGGATCCTATGATCTCTTTGATTTATGGATACCACAACTGTCACAGCTCAACAAGAGTCCTTTAACACCAATAATCGACGTAAATAGTAATAATCCAAACCACTGCAATCATCGGAAACGGTCCGAAAAGGTGTTTTTTTTTGTTAACAAAAAAATATAATTTATCCTAAGAACAATCATACCATTTCAATACACTAAATCATCACAATTACACAGTTTAACAGTAAAATGTACAGTACCAGAGTGCCCGGATCCTATGATATCTTTGATTTCTTGGTACCACCACTGTCACAAATCAAGAAGAGTCCTTTAACACCAATAATCCACGTAAATAGTAATAATCCAAAAGCAGACTGGAGACAGTCCGTATTCAATCTGTATAAAATCTGTTAATATCTGAAACCACAGCAATTATCAGAAAAGGTCCCAAAACTGATAAGAGAGTAACGCTCTTCGGTGGTATTTTCCTTTCTGCCGTCTCCAAACACAGCCCCTAATTTATATCTTCTCACCCAAAAATTCTAGGAATGGAAAATTTAACAGTACAATACACACGCACATGAACAGACCCGAAACATCTAGAAAAAAAAACGCTGTGTTTTATGCTTCAGACTGCACATGGGAGCCAGCGCCCAACAAGCGAGGTTCCCCTAGTAACGAACCATGTTTGCGCTACACGAATCAGAATGTCAACAGACACATGTCACACTCCTGCGCACAACAAAACAGACACCTGTTACAATATCGACATGTAACACATTTCTATTTACTAGAATATGATTATTTTTTTTTACCCTATGTGAATGAGGCAAGGAAAACCTGTAGAAAGAGTAAAACGGAACGTTAAATTTGTAATGTATTGTAAATTTTCTTTATGTCACAATATGTGGCCACGCTCACATGCTTGTGTCTGAGATTGCGCGAGCCAAAAAGAGATATTTAGCCTGTGCTAATTTTTACGCTTCCATCACGATATAGCCGTGATTACACGACAAATTAGTTATTCATATTGGGCTGGTAAGCCTAATTTTACGCAAATATGCTGGTGGTGGACTATTTGAACTTTCCCGAATTCTACTCAATGTTATGGTTCACTAATATATTTCACGAATAATCACTGGAAGGGACCGGAAAAAGATATTCCTTTTTTTTCACAATACTATATAATGATTGCAAATCAATTTATTATGCAGATATGGATTGTTATAATATGGATTGTTTTGCTACATCCTAGCTCTCTACAGTTTGTTTAAAATATTACAGTTCGTCCCCAATTTTCCATCAGAGAAACAAACTGTACACGGGATAAGCCTTATCAATAAAACAAAATTCTGTAAACAAAACTTGGGGGCACAGGTTGGTTGAAGAGAATAGAATATGAAAAATTCTTCTGCGTACATTGAAAGTTGAAGGGCTGACCTGTAGGTGTCATACAATTCAAGGCATCATTAACAGGTGTCTGTCCATACTCGGATTTGCTGCACTTAACAAAGATGATAATACGAGTGAATATTTTGTGAAAATTATAGCTAATACCCTAGGTAGAAGGCCTTAGCTCTTGAATATAGTCTTGCGGAGAAACTTTTTTTCAATGTGGAGTCTTTTGACGTATCCTTATCAGAAATTACATCTTTCACTTTTTGGAGTACACTGGATGCACAAGTCTTCTTCCGTTTTATCATTTCATCACCTGGTTCCTTCGTGATGAAAGGAATAGATGGTCTAAGAAAGCTGAACCTACGCGGTCCTTTCTTCCTGCAATAACCTGACTGAGTGAGCAATTTCTCGATTATTTTATTGCAGAGTTGCGCCTTCATCAGCAGGTATTGCACAAATTACGTATTTGTCAACATATGATGTCACTACTTTATTTGAATCAGAATCAACTCTCCGGCGCATCTTTTATCCATAAGCGTGTATATGCATGAGGAGAACCAGGAACCTGAAATTCTATTCGAATAACGTAAACAACTTTTTCCGCTAATGGTAGAGCTTTTGATTTGAAAACATCTCTGAACAACAGTTCTGACCTGTACTGAAACTGTCGTGCAGCAGTCACTTGGTTCCTTCTCAGCCAGTGTGATCTCTCAGCAAAAAGATACTTGTTTGTCAGTCTATAATGTCCCATACCGTCTCGCTATTTTTTAATCACTTAGGCAATTGTATGTCAGCAACGGAAACTGTAAAATAACGTTGGTGATCACAGCTGTCGCACAATGATTAAAACATTAAATTCAGATTCGAAATAAGCAAGGTTCTCTTGACGTGTTTAGTCTGGTTTTACAAAACCTGACATCTTTTCTACTTTTTTAACAATGATTGCAGTGAAAACTTTCCCATGAAAGTTTGTTACCATCATATGAAAATGTATTAATAAATATGACTTGTAACTTGCTTACATTCGCTTGCATATTGTGCAGTCAAAATGTTCTCAATCGATCATGAGAACCTGCCTTCAACACCACGCAATCTTGGATTGAAATATTGTCGACGCTTCCAGTGCAGAGGCCGCTCAGGTGTCAGGGCATTTGCCCCCTACGGGTACTTGTAAGGCTTCCACAAAGTTAGGAACACTCATAATTTGTAATAGGTTTTGCTCCATCGGCTGGTGCAAAACTGATTATTTTGTTGAGCAATCCAGGATCTTCATTTATCATACTTGCTTCATATGGCAGCCCAGGCACTAGATGCTTCTTAAAATGCACATTCATCATGTTCTCTGAGGTCTTCGTCATATTAAGTACATAAAGTTTCCATCACCTATCTCAACGACACCTTGTAAGCACGCTGCACTTGCTTCGTCGTCTTTTCGACAATCATGCTGATTTGTTTTATGGCCCCTATATCATGGAGATGGACTGTCCCCGAGGTCCGAGATCAATATAATTTATATTGATCAATCAATATCATCACGGACACGGGGTAAGACATGGTCCCCCCCCCATATAGGAAAAATCCAAGATAGCCTAGTGGGCTAGATGATCACCTAAATTTAGAATTCTTGAGGCATCTATGTGAATTATCCACTGGACTTCTCTTTGCGTGTCCCGATCAATTTTTATAATAACGACAAAATCATCAGTAATGTGCTCTTTCTTGTTAAAATTTGCAAGGTCTTCACTTTCCATTCTAGCAGCAACAATGTCAATGTAGTTTTCCCTGTTTTTAGTCATATAGTTAGGCACTTGAATACGTAACAGAACGAAGTTTATATTTGTTTTATCCAACCTATAAATAAATAAATAATATTATTTTATTATTATATAATATATTTTTATATTTTTTGTGATCAATGAAGGTACACACATTTACGCATTTGCCTCTTTTTGTAATTGGTGCAAATTTTGTTTGGCAAGTTTGTCTTAGGTAGGGATAATCGCAATAATTCAGGTGGACAAGGGTAGTGGAACAGACAATAGTTAATGACGGAAAACTAAGTTATGAATCACACATATTGGTCATTCCTTTGAACTCTCAAAACTCACTATGCAGCCTCCCAATGAAGGCTATTGTTTCAGAGATATTTTTGAGGTCACACCATATCACCTTTTCACGCTGTTCCTGGTCAGCTATTTTTCTGTATTCCAATTTTTTTTTTCCAATAAGATATCCCTTTCTGTTAGTTTTGATTTCTCGAGTAGATTGACGATTTATTTGCTCAGTTGAAGTACATTGAACCATCAAGTTTACCGCCCTACAATCCCTGAGGGACGGAACAGTTGCAAATTGTGACATGACCATGCACACAAAGAAATGTTTTTTTTTCTTGCCCAACCACTGTGCTGGTTATAATCCCTTACCGACATTCTTGCACCTGCGTTACGTATCACGAAATAGTCGATGCTGTGATCATCGTCCACCTGCAGGTGCCACATTATTTCTCTTACAGACACATATAATCGCACCAGCAGTCGCGTGATCCTATGACGCAAAGCCAATAGAGTACTGGAAAGCAACCATAAACCATATGCGTCCAACCGGGGAATACAATCAAAAGTAGCTGGTCGTTTCTAATGGCACCTTACATGTACGTTCTGTTGTTCCCCTATCAGTGTCATACTGACCACCTTCTAATCAGGGGCTTCTCTAGACAGGTTTGACTTTTTCACTCGACAATTTTGAAAGAGAACTGAAAAAGTTCAGCTACTCCTCAAATCAGAAGCTAAGCACATCCGGTCCAATTGCCTGCTGCCCTGTTGTATTCGCGCAGCACATCTTGAAATATACCGATCCGCCCGTCCATTCTATATATATCTTCCCTGACCGATGTCCCTTTTATCCGTAAAATTCATTGAAACCGTTATAAATAGAGAATGTATTTTGTGGACAAAAATAGTATTTAAAGGTCCCATTTTAATTATTAAATTTTGGGTATTTCCAGGGTTTGCGGGTTAGGCATTGACATCGTGGCGACGTCATCATTGTGAAACTTGGAAAAAAATTACAATTGTTATTCAAGATTTAATCATTACGTTGACGTCAAAGGCTTTCCTATTTTCAATATGTGGGTGAAACCATGGCATCAAGCACTATACTACCTTTTACCAATATATAGTAGCTAAGATTTTGTCCAGATACTTATATAATGAAGTGCAATAAAGATCACAATATCCATAACATTGATATCTAAGCTTCCCTACGCAAAGTTACCGATTGTATCGCTTTTCATGATACTATTCAATAAAGACACACAGCAAGGAAATTACCCACAATCGTGCAGTGGATCATTTGAAGGCAGCAATAGCTTTCGACGAGATCTCTTATCGGTGAATTTCAATATCATTATTCTGTAAAGCAATTTAATGCTATGCACACCACGCCGCAAGAGTTTTGCTACGGCCAAATATAAAGTTATATACAGGTATATGACCATATATTTGGCCGTAGCAAAACTCTTGCGGCGTAGTGTGCCGGGTCGGCAGATGAGGTTAGTCATCAACACTTGATAATTTTAAATCAAATAATAAGGACACAAAATATTATTTATTTAGCTAACTGACCATAACTGATTCTACCAAAAATAAACATTTCCATGGCTTATGCGGGGGGTTTGCAAAATAAAGAGCGTTGAGCATGAATTATACACAATGTCTAACATCAACTTAATTCAGTCAATATTGTTTCTGTCTCGTTTGTAGTTTTTCATATTTAGAATGAACTTACTTAATTAAGTATTATGAGTTTTCTGATTCTATCAATCAGTTTGATTAACCATTCATTCATAGTCGGTATCACATGTGAATATATATTATTAATATATATGATATCACTCTGACCGGAAGAAGTAAAAAAAAATTCTTTAGGATTAACAGTTGTATATTTTGTGTGTAGAGGATATAATATTGAAAAATAGATAAACCTATACGTCATGCCACTGCTTGACGAGATTAACACAAACACGGTACATGTGAGAAATTATAGCTCTTTCAGCATATATTCTGATATTTCGATGGACACGCTGCTATAGTCTCGAGGTCCTGCATAGTCAAAGCTCTTGCCTCTTGTCAAAGGAAAATTTGATCGTTCTTCCTTGGGAATTTATATATATATATTATATATATAAATATATATATATATATATATATATATATATAGAGAGAGAGAGAGAGAGAGAGAGAGAAAGAGCGGGAGAGGGATAACAGGATGAAGACGCCTTAGTGTTGACAAGACTTGACTTCTGATGAAGGAGCTATAAGCTTGGAAAACTCGAGGTTGAATTAAACAGTTAGTCAACACTAAGGCGTCTTCATTCTGTTATCTGTACAGCAAGAGACTAACACAATGGCTACATGCAATATATATATATATATATAAATATATATATATATATATATATATATATATATATATATATTATCATTACTGATAAATAATTAAGAAATGTTGATGTTCACATTTGTATTTTTTGTCTGTTAATATGTTTCATTTTGAACAATATTTTACCTTTTTGATAAAGAATTAAGAAGTTGATAGTATTACAAGTTAAGAAAGTGAAATATATATATTTATATATATATATATATATATATATATATATATATATATATATATATATAGAACATAAGGAATATTGCAGTGCTATAAAGTACTACAAACTTAATTGACCAGTGTCGCCGCTTTAACCAAATGAAATCTGAGCAGTTACAAGAAGAGGCTATATACATATCATTTGATATTAATATATAAAATTAATATGATATGCAGGTTCAGATAACATTTCTTAAATGTTTTGCTAATAAAAGATTAATAAAAATGGTAGGCAAAGATCTGCTTTTTGGATCAAATGTCGGGAATTTTTTTTCTACCATTTATCTCTTGAACAATTCACGGTTTAACACCTAATGGTTGGCGGAAGCGTTAGGTAAAAATATTCCCACTTTTATGAACCTAGTTTGTCAAATGCAAAATTGTGATAACACATTAAACAAAGGCAGGAGTTCCAAAAAAAACTACAATATTGCAACCTTTCATGATTCGGTATTAGGTCTCAGGAAAAGCAGTAAAAACTGTATTTCTTGCCATTGATACAAAGACAGGAGTTGTATTGGTGAGGAGTCAGACTTTCTAGGTTGTATTATAAGGGTGAGGAGTCAGTCAGTCTTTCGGGGATGTATTGTAATGGTAAGAATTTAACCAGACACTCTGGGCTGTACTGTAATGGTGAGGAGTCAGCTAATTTTTCTGTGTTGCAAAGTAATGGTGCGATGTCATCCAGACCACCTAAGTTGTATTGAAATGGTGAGAAGTCAGCAAAACTTTAACTATTGTATTGTAAGGACGAGGAGTCGGCCAGTTATGCTGGGATTGTAAGGGTGAGGAATCAGCCAAACGTTCTGCATTGTGTTGTAATGGTGAGGATTCATCCAGACTTTCCGGGTTGTATTGTAAGGGTGGGGAGTCAAACAGACATCTGTGTTGTATTTTCATCATGAAGGGTCAACCAGACTTCTAGTTAGTATTGAAAGGTTGTATCCTAATAGTGAGAAGTCAATCAGATTTCCTGGGTTCAATGTAATGGAGAAAAGTCATACAGACTGTTTTGTTTGTATTGTATTGCTGAGGAGTCAGCCTGAATTTATGGGATTAACTGTTATGAGTAATGGTACTGTATGGTCAATTATCCTGTATAATTATGATATATTCAAAATAAAATAAATATAAAAAAAAAAATATTTTTTTCTGTTAATGAGTCAGCCAGCCTTTCTGGGTTGTAATTTATTGAACTTGACATGACCTAGGATGCTGGAAACATCAGTGTCCATGCACTGTAATTATGTATAGCCTGACAGTATATGTAATATATACGATTTAACAACATAGTTTATCGTTAAATATATAATGGGTTCACTTGTTTCATTGTTCTTTGAACCAACAAAAATTAATTGTTAAAACATCATCCTATTGTTAGAGTATATACCTGATATTATTTTCATATTCATACATGATAATATGACATTACTAGTGGAGTTATTTTAATAAGGGAGAAAAGGCATAAGGTTGTTAATGTCATTACCTTATAACCAAATTAGGTAGGATATAAAGCATTGGTGAGTTGATAATATGACAAACAAAATTCATAAATAAAATATTATTTTTTTTTCAGACACCCAAAGACAGAGCAAAGCGGAGAGGAGCCCATCCTTGTCATGTCTTCTAAAATAAACGCAAAAAAATTCATTTTTATTGTTTTAATTGGACTTTCCTTTGTTATGTTAACTTTTTATATATCTCTTCGAGATCTACCTCTTCAGTATTTCTCCTTGAAGTTAATACCACATAGATTAACCAGGATTGCAGGGATGTTTGGAACTTTCTTTCATAGTGATCTCACAAACACTTCCGACGATGAATGGCGGCTAAAGAAAATTCTGTTCTGGACCCCTTTCTTTTCTAATCCTGATTATGGATTTGGATTTGGACGACGTCCCTTTCTGGATCACAACTGCACCTTTACTGAATGTGAAACGACAAATAATCGATCGGAGTTCAATGCGAGCCATGCTGTAATTGTACACATGAGAAACATTGGTTCCCCATCTAGAATGCCAACATTCCGGTTTCCATGGCAATATTTCGTATTTCTTTTGGCGGAATCACCTATTCATAGCCTCAGAATGGGAGCATTTAACGGGATGTTTAATCTAACCAACACGTACCGTTATGATTCGGACATTAATGGACGATACGGATATTTGGTGAAGAAACGACCCGCGAAAATCCCGCAAAAGCCGTTTGATTACTCTAAGGGAAAAACAAAACTGGTTGCATGGTTTGTAAGTAACTGTCATACCCAAAGCCACAGAAGACAATACACAAACGAACTTCAGAAATACATAAACGTTGATATCTATGGTAGATGTGGCCCTTTGAAATGTTCAGACAGGGAAGCTTGCTACTCTATGTTGGAAAAAAACTATAAATTTTACCTGTCCTTCGAGAACAGTATTTGTAAGGATTATGCTACAGAGAAATTGTGGCGTGTGCTGGGGCTTAACGTGGTGCCTATAGTTTTAGGTGGGTTTGAATACAAGAAATACCTACCTGATCACTCGTTCATCGATATCAGGGATTACAGATCTCCTTCTGAATTAGGAGCATATTTAAGAAAACTGGAGTCGAATGCAACATTGTATAACCAGTACTTCGAATGGAAACAATATTACAAAATAGACACCAAGAATCACCCTATATGTTACCTTTGTGAATTTTTACACACAAAGGTAAATTTTCATAAAACCTATGAACACTTAGATAAATGGTGGAATAGGGATCAAGACTGTATTGCACCAAGTGAATACTTCAGAGGGCATGCAAACATCAGTTAAAAAAAACTTGTTTAAAGGGAGAGGGTTGATTAATAACTCCTATGATTGTTAACCTGGAATGGGTCCACTAGAACACTATTTGAACAAAGTAAGTATATATAAATAACCTATACCCTACAACAGGAACCCTAACGGTTTTACAACTAGGCCACATCATTCCAAAAAAACAATAGCTAGCAACTTTTAAATCTGTTTTCTCTGGAATGTACTTCACAGCGGACAGATTTTAAAGTGATAGGCACCATACAACAACTTGTCAAAGTTAATTTATATCGTATTAGGATGGGAGAGGATATAATAAAATCTTCAACAAAGGAATTTTGTATACGTTTTTTTACTGGACGTAAATATGTGTATGAACAAACAGTTTAATGCTACATGTAGCAGTGCTCTCCTAGTCCTATCAATATTAAGCAGATTAGGAAGTACATAACAGTTGATGCAAATAAGACTGGACTTGATTATCATAATATTAATTAACACTTATTTACTTACTTGTAAATTAAAAAAATTGCAACAAGTCTAAAACTCGGCAGGGCACTTGATATGCAATGTTGAATCGACTCACCTGGTTTACCTAATTAAATGACACTTATCTAAACACCTCTAGGTATGAAACCAATACCGGTCACTCGGTTGATGACAACTTACTCCAAAAATATTAAAGTTGTTAAGTCATTAATTAATCATTGGCACCGGGTACTTGATCCATTAGCTAGGCCAGGTCGGCTGAGCTCAAACGATAATACTGCGGCTAGATAAGATATACCCCATTTGTCTTAAGTTGAAATCAAGAAGTTGGCCTATGATCAAAGGAATGTGTCACATTTGGGTTAAAAAAAACCACTTGGCGGAAAGTGGATATGGCGGATGGCTAAAAAATGAAGAGGTAAATAAGTAGTGAAGAAATCGGGATTTTGTCATTGGTGCATGGTTGGCCAATGAACAAGGGGCAAATAAAAGAGGCAAGAGTGTATCCGAATTTGATCACATCTCGCCTGTGCTTAATATGCTGCACTGGTTACCAGTCAAACATAATACAAATTAATACAACATAGTAATTCTTACCTTCAAAGCTTTGCATGGTTTAGCTGAGATGCGGATGTGCTGTGACCACGCTCGATACCATTGGTGTTCAAAAAATTCAATTACACTGAAAGTGAAACAAACAGAAGAAAAAAAAAATGTTGGTGGTAGATCATTTCTACATGCAGCTGTTGTATTGTTTAATAAATCATCAGTGCATTTGACACTTATCTGTAGCTTTGTATGTTTAATATCCTACACGTAATCTTTTTCTGGACTAATTTATGTAATGTAATTTATGTAGTAAAATCATACTAAATGGAAAGATTTGGTTTTCATACGCCAGTCATATAACGTGAGTATTGCGGTATACCCACTATCTGTCCGCATATCTGTCAATTGTCAACTTTTAGTGTCGCCACGACAAAATACCAAAAAAAAAATCTTTTTTTTAAAACTCACCATAACTACTTTACCAGATTAAATTACTTTACCGATTATCTCGCCCGAGTTTGATTATTTTTGTGGTTGTTTTTATTTAGGTTTTTTTCTATTAAACTCAATAAAATATCTCACCTAAATTTGGTTTCCTGCAAAATACATGTATTTAATTCTCAAGACATCTTAGCTACAAGAACAGAAGCATTAAGAAAGTAATAATTATAATTATTACGATAGCATGCATGCATAAAGAAAAATGGTATATCAACTTTCTTATTCAGATGTCTTATTTCTGTGCAAGAAGCATTTTAACATATAAACATGTATTTCTATGATAATTTATTGTTGCATAATATCATTCATCACAGAAAAATGAATGGGAACCAATTTTGCACTAAAATGAAAATACATATTTAACAGTCTTTGACTTTGTGCAGTCATAATATTACGTTAGCCTCACTTTGTTACATGCAGTTACAAGTGAGATCAGATAAGAAAAAATGGTATATCTTTTATACAACCCTGAGAATGAGCCACGAGCAACCAAAAACTTTAAACATTTTACTATCACCACTATTACTGTATTGAAGCCATAAAAAGCCATGTTGCCACAATTGACAATAAATACGCCACTCTAGAGGGAAAAAATCAACAGTGTTATCGAGTATTCAGCAGCACTTACTGCCTTTAAGGGTTTGGAAGTTAACTATGTGTTACTATAAACTTGTGGTTTCTTTGTGTAATATGTGTGTTTTGTCTTCTACTTGACTTGTTGTTGTTAGAGTTATAACATCTCACTGGCATAAGAATGTGAATATAGTTGAACTGTTTCACAATTTTAGCAGAATAATACAGATCAACACGTTCTTTTATGTAGTCGAAATTGATTGCTATATTTTTAGATATTTTATCAATGGTTCTGATATACATGTATACATGGAACTGAATATATTAAGTAATATATATTTATTTCTTATATGTCCAACATAGATATATTATCATTGAATGCAAGGGGATTAAGTGGGTGTAAGAAAAGGAGAGAGCGGGACTTCCGATTGAACATGGCGGCATAGTGGCACGTTTTGAGACGAGCTCGTACACAAGACTTAGATTTACCTGTACAGTATGGCCGAAAATCTAAATATCACGACCAGATCGATGTCAAAGACGGATTCGCCAAGTCGTGTCAAAACAAGTATAGAAAAATACTTGCAGCAGAATAAATCCAACAAAAACACAACCACCACGAGCACCAGAGACACACAGAGTGAACCTCTAACCATGCGGGCAAATGATCATATCATGTCAACAGTTGATGTAAAATGTGCAAAACTAGAACAAACACTGATGTCCGTTTTTCAGGACTTTCGTAATTCGCTTGTTGTGGACATTGAAGCCATAAAAAGCCATGTTGCCACAATTGACAATAAATACGCCACTCTAGAGGGAAAAAATCAACAGTGTTATCGAGAGTCTAGAGTTTACACAGACAGACACGGAAACACTGAAAAAAAGAACAGAGACACTGAAGGAAGAAAATAGATCATTACAGGAAGAAATCCACAGACTGAAAGCCGATAAAAATGCTACAAGAAGAGCTTGCCAAAATTCAAACAAAACTAATGGACTCTGAGAGGTACAGTCGTGAAATACAATCTTAGATTAATTGGAATCCCGGACGAAAAAGGAGAAAACTGCAAGCAAATATTTGCTAAAGCTATTTGTGAACAAAAACTTATTGCCGACCAAAATATGGATGAAATTCTGAATAACATTGAAAACGCGCATAGAACGGGCAAGATAAAGAATGGACATATATTTGCAAAACTTTACAGCAGGCCAGTGAGAAACAGCATACTCAAAACACAAAAACATGAAAACAACCAACGAAAACCAAGGCCAGGCTTTCTTTGTGAAAGACCTTACAATGGAAGATTATCAGTTAAAGAGGAAAGCCCTCAAACAAATGCAGCAAGCACACCGTGACCACATGAAGTTTAGGTTCTCGCGCGGCCGTTTGATAATTAACGGCCAGCAAACACCCATTGAGGGAGCTACACCTGTGACAGACTCCTAGGTGATGACCGCTATATGAACCCGGACACCTTCGCAAACTGTCTGCACACTCTTCCCGCAACATCTCATTCAATCACATACAGCGAACTTTCCTAGCTTGGTTAAACGAGACTACCATGGGTAGCCGAGAATCCACACTGATCTTTTATCGCCCATGAGCCCACATGAATTCTGATGCCTGATAACAGGACTGTTTTTAACACCACTATGTGACGGTGCATGTGACTGTTAACTCCCGTTGGGGAGCAAAAGATCATTTTTATAGCGGTGTCATGGGAAAAGTAAGTTTTTTCTCTTTCCACAACATTTGCTTGTTCCAAAGATGGTTGTCCATATGTACTACGACCAGAGGCTAGGCTGATGTTGCCCGTCCCATTAGGAACCGTGACCGGTCGCAGAAAAAAATCAGTATTGTGTCTATGACTCATTGACGGTTCATCTTTTATGTTAATTCTGTAAAATATTCCTCTTGAAAGATTTTGCCTCAAAAAGCCTTACAAGAGAGTTTAAACTTTGCCACTAATTTCTTTCTTTTTTAAATACTATAATATATATATGTATACATGAAAGTATAGATCAGGAGTGTCCATGCACCAGATACTTATGCCCAAAGTCTACAAAACCAATTACCCGCTGAACTTCATTGATCAATAAGTGGCCATATTATTGTGGTCAGTAGATTAATAAAGCTTTTGTTTACTGGTGAAAAGTTCTAACAGATGTAAACTTTCTTACATATGGAAAATTTAACAAATTATATGGCACTCAACTATTGATCACAAAATTTATGGTTGCTGAAATGGCACAGGAGCGAAAATTACCGAAATGTTTGTTGTTACCTATCTGGGTAACTCACCAAGCTTCAACATATGATGTTTATTATCCTGGAAAATATTCCAATAATACTAGCTATTTTTTTAACAAAATAATCATAAAACGGAGAGGAGATTATCATCCAATTACAACAGCAAAATTATTGTCTCTAAACTGTCATGAATAAGGTATGAACTCTTAAATGTATTATAATCATAGAGCAATCCTTCTTACCAAGTAAATCTTAATCATCTTACCCTATAGTGCCAGCACTGTTTAAGCGCAATGATCATATAATTGTTATATTTTACCTAGCCTCGCAAAAGTCTTATACCTGAAAGAGGCAGTAATGTCTATACGAATCGTGATATATACTGTTATGATCTTATCAGTTCCTGTATACTTATCAGTTATTCTTTCCAAATAACTGAGAAGTTCATGCAGAAATTATCACATATTTCCTCATATAGACTGATCACATACTTTTCTACAGTGGATTAGGTAAACATGAATACCTATGTTCAAATCTCCTTAATGCAGTTTAAATAATGATATTGAATAGGATACAGTATAAACTCTATAATTCAATATCTTTACAACATTTATCCACTGGATTGAGTTGAATGAAATACTATTTATTTATTTCCTCTTTTTCTCTTTTAATTCCATATTTGCATACACAACACGGTATTAACTTTGTCATAAAAAAAGAAATTACATTTGTTTTTTACATCATCTTTTCATTTTTTTTCTTAACTTTTCCAGAAAATATGGTGTCATATGTTGTCTTGTTTATGTCATCATTTTCCTAAGAGACTGAAAAGATATGTTCACTCGTTCCTGTATTAGTAGAGTTTTTCAAAACTGACCAGTGACCAGTCAGATCAAGATGAACTTAACATGGATTAGGAGATATGTAATTTATGTGTGAATTAAATCTATTCCCAATCGGCTTTTTAAAGCAATCTAAAAATGTTGTTGATGAAAAATCAATTGCACAGAAGTTGCATGTTCAATGCTTCATATGTCAAGAATTATAGGTTCTGGTCATCCAAGACTTCCATCAGCATAGAGATTTTGTTTACACACAGTTGTTTTTATTTTATACACAAGATTCACAACATATGAGCCTTTAAAAATGTATTAAGTGTAGTTCCATATATTAACCAAGGGAATAAAATGATAGTACTGACAGTTTGGACTGTGATTATTAAAATTATTGTCTGTTAAAAATAAACTGACCTGATTTACTCCAGCAACCTACAACAAAACCATTATAGTTTACATCAAGCTAGCCATACAACTGTACAATGTAGGCTACAAATGGACCACTGTGTCAGATATTTCAGCAGTTTACCTTACATGTTCTTTATCAAGACTAAGATTGTTTTTAGTCTGCATTGATGTTGGTAAAGCCTTTCAACCCCTGAAAGGTCTTTAATTTCTAAAAAGGTGTTTATTTTAGGATAAAAGTGGAGATCATGTTTTTAATCTCAATTTATTTGATTTTTATTGCTTACCATAATCGGAAGCATGAAATATTACTTACTCCAAGTACAAGACAGCTAGGTCATATTCTCAGCCATTTCAAATCCATAATTCTTTGCACTCCCAATTAACATGTCTGTCTCATTCAATTTTACATCACTGATATCACAAAAATATAATAATAATACATATCTGCTAGCTGCAGATGAAATAGGTCGTGTATAAATCTTTTTTAGGGCCGGATCAGCAAATCCGGATTTTCCGGCCTGTCTAATGGTGGATATGATATATCATAATATTATTAATGCATATTCCAATTACTGTGAACTTAACACTGTGTCAAAGGGAGTATAATACTCTTTGTAACATTTTTTTTTTTAATTTGAGATAATTATATACAAATATGAGACTGGGGCAGGTAATTGTATACATTGAAGATGGAAAATGTTATTATTAATAGCTGAGATATATGTCATTGTCACAGATAAGGTCTATACAATGCTTATTAGTTGAATAACACGTTATTTATTCTCAGTTAATTCATTGACTGAATTCATTGTTATGGTTTGTATTGATTTGGACATTACTTTGTTAAAAGGTCTGTGATACACCATGAGTTTTTTTTTAAATTTATTTTATAATTTTTTGATCCTGACTCATCCACACATGGTATTAGATTCAGCTTAAAGCGACTGCTTATTCTTTTTTTTTGGAGTTGGTGAGCTTTATACCTCTAACTGTACCTTAATGTATTTAAAATGTTGCCAAAAAATGAAATTATTATATAACACCAACACCCAAGTACTTCACCTGTATTTTTGAAGAGAATTCAAAACAACACGCTCTCTTTCCATTAATATTTATGTCAATGTTTAGACAGCTCTCTCCATAAGTTACTTCACTTAAAACAGTATCTTGAATTGTGAATCTGCCAACATGTAGAAATTCTACAATCCAATGGATTGATAACATAGTATAATCAGTGGGTCACTATTGTACAACATATATATACATAATACTGTGGTAATTTCTTTGGAAAACTTCAGCAATGTGATTTGGGACAAGTCATGAGCTGTTAAGAACTCTTCTTATATTTTTTACTTTTGTCATCAGAGGCATAGTCATCAGTAAAAATACTGTTGATAAGGAATGTCAAGATATGTATTACCTTGATAATAGAGCCAATGTGCATAACTTGTATAGCTTGTAAGTTGATGATTAAGGTTTGATTCATTGTTACATACATTACAGAGACTTGATTTAATCCTAGAGTAAGGAGGCATCAGGTATTAACAAGAAATATAACAGATTTGATGCTTTTTTATCACGAGAAGTTACATTTATCTACAGAGTTTTAATTTTGTTTTTATTTCCTGTCTCTAAAAACTCCTAGGAATATATTTTCCTGGGCGTTTTCTGCTTTGCTTCTTATTTGAATTAGATTTCGTGGTACAAACCTTTATAATCAGGTAAAAAACATAATATAAGAGATATGTATTCTATACTTTATATTTAAAGTTAAACAAATTTTTGCATATATAATAATTGATACGGTCATTAATTAGAATTTGAAAAATGTGTGGGAGCATCTCTCATACTAACCTGCTAGATGTACTCCGGGTATTATACCTACAACACAACTGACAAGTACATAAGTGTCCGCCATATTATATGATCAGCACTCTTTCTACCTTTATAGAGATAGGACTTACTGCTGACGTAACTAACCTTTGGAAGTGTATGTGCTAGATGTTCTCTATTCATGTTACTGGTATATACTTTATGTATCTTGTACTGTCCTCTGTCCTATTATGTACTACCTTTATATTGAACCGTTTGATATTCATATGTTTCTATTCATTATTGCCAACATATGTTGATCATGATCATATATTATTAGATTTGAAAATGAAAGCTGAAAGATTAGCAATCTTTACTATAGAGGGTTTCAGGAATAAATGAACAGGTCACATCAGAGGCTTATCTCTAACAATTAATATTTTATATGACAGACACTTGTAACATTGCCTCTCTCAATGTTAGGGGTCTTGGGTGTTACAGGAAAAGAAGAGAGTTATTTCATTGGTTGAATCGGAAAACATTTCATATAATATTTATCCAGGAAACGCACAGTAATGTAGAGTCTGAGAACAGATGGAAATCTGAATGGGGTAACCAAATCTACTTTAGTCATGGCACCAGTCAGTCCAGAGGAGTATGCATCTCAATAAAAAAACAGAGCAGGTATTGATATCAAGAACAGTACACAAGATAAACATGGAAGATTTATTATACTTAATGTATCAATAGGAATATATAATGTTACACTGGTTAATCTGTATAGACCGAATAAAGATCATCGAGAGTTTTTCACTAATTTAATAAAAACACTATCACAAATGGAAGTAGACAAATTAATAATTGGAGGCGCTTTTAATGTTGTCATGAACCCAGCTGTGGATAAAGAAAGGGGTAATGTACACACTCATGAAAAAGCAAGGGAAATACTCATACAATGGGCAGAATTTTCACAACTTACAGATATTTGGAGAACACAACATTCTGGTATACTAAAATATTCATGGCATCGTTACAACCCAAAACCTTTTTTTTCTCGGCTAGATTACGTTCTAATAAGCAAAAGTTTAGGCAATTATGTAGGATTCTCAGACATTGAGCCAGCATATAAAACAGACCATTAATTGATATATATATAAAGTTAAGTCTAAGTAAATAAAAAGAGGACTGGGCTTTTTGAAAATTGAACTGCTCACTGCTCGAGGATGAAAATTATGTAAAACAAATTAAAAATTGTATTCATCATAAAGTATTGAACAATAAAGATGCAAATCCAGCCCTATTATGGGACACACTGAAATGCCAAATCAGAGGAGAAACCATATCATTTGCAGCAAACAAAAAGAAAAATTATAATAACAAAATGATAGCCAATAGAGAGAGAGAGATCTGTAGAGCTCAACACCAATATAACTTAACAAACAGTATTGTAGATAAATTAAGATGGGAAATTACAGTAAAAAAACACAAACAATTTGTTGAGAAAGAAACAGATGCTGCCATGGTAAGATGTAAATGTAAATGGTATACAGAAGGAAACAAACCAACAAAATACTTTTTAAACATGGAAAAAAGAAACTACGAACAAAAATCAATTCACAAACTGAAAGATAATAATGGTAAAATAGTAATTGATACAAAAGATATTCTCGAAGAACAGGTTAAATTTGATAAATCTCTAGATACAACCATAGAGTCCACAGTTAATCAGGAAAACTCTTTAGATAATTATGATTTATTAGATAACATTAGAATCCTGCCACAGGAAGATAAACAAATGTGCGACAAAGAAATTAACCCTGCAGAGCTGTTTAGTACATTGAAATCGCTTCAGAATAAGAAAACACAAGGTCCAGATGGCTTCCCTGCTGAATTTTACAGAGTTTTCTTGGATCTTATTAAAGATTCTATATATTAATAGCGTAAGGCGATTTTTGGGATTATCCGTATCTCCTCTGATACTACCGTACGGTTTGCCATGATTTCTGATATACATATGATCAGGGTTTGTCCGAAGAGATTCCACCCACTTTTATTTGCAATATTTGTGTATCGTGCATAATTAATAATTTTAATATTTGCTCCCCCGCGGGCGCCTCTTTTCTTTGTGCCTTCGGGCCTGGTTACACAATATCCACAGAGTGTTTGATAGCGGGACAGAGTTTTTCTCCGGGGGCCCTATCTGGGCTTTTCTTAAAATTGCGGTGACCGGCCCGAAATAATCCCCATTAGTGATCCCTTCTCAAAAGGCAACCTCCGCGCAGCGGAAAGGTCTATTGTGCACAAGGAGATCTCGCGTGAGGAAAATGCTCAAAAGGGGGATCTTTCAAAGAATGAAAATATTCCGAGCGGTAGTGAATGCAGGGTAGTGTGTAAAACCCGAACCCCACGGTCCCCGGACCCCTTAAACCTATTTCCTCATTTTCCATTATTTATACCGATGAAAACACCACTATAGATGATGTAAGGACAGAGCAAAGTCCCTAAATGTTAAATGACAGATTCACTGAAAGATTTATAATTACAAAAATTTTTCGATGAAGACGGACCTTATTTACTTGAATTTGCCGACTGTTAAATTTTGACGGACCCCAGTAACCACCGCTAATATTTTTATTCATGACTAAAAGAGGACAAAACTACCCCTCATGTCACACACTAAATAAAATATTTGTTATTTCAAATGAAAATAAGAGCGGACACAGTGGGGGAGATTTAATTTGAAGTGCACTAACAGTTGAGCGGACCTGAGACTGATATATCAGAGCACTTCCACATAACAACAGGTTTCGTGCTCCGTTCATAACAACCATGCAATTTTAAAGTTGGCAATAATATAAATACCGAAAGGAATTGTTGATTACTTGCATTTCAAGCAACTACAGGTTCCAAAATAATGATTTCGTTTTAAATTATAATACTTTTTAAAACGCTACACAAATGAAATAAATAGCAAATATAAAATTATGAATAAAAACTGAGACAGAAATGTTAAAATACAGATACAAACACAATAATAAATCACAAATGTGTCTTGGCTAAACATGATATCAAATACATGTATGTACTAAAGAAATGGTAAAACAACGAGAAAACGGGGTCCGTGTAATCCGTGAGGTCCGTGCCCCAGGGTCCGGAAGTGTTTTTTTTTTATCAAATTTTGTTGCTAAACAGATTATTTTTTTATGTTTTAACCAAACATAATATAAAATATGTCTTTAGATACGATTATGCTAAAATATCTGGACAAATTACCATGAGAGTTTAAGAATTACAAATTTTTCTTGGGTTCCAGGATCCGGAATGGGATCCGGGTTTAACACACTGCCTGAACGCAGTGACTGCTCACTGGAAACCATTGGCTCAGCTTTCAAACAGAAAGGAGTGCGTGATATTTAAACATATATACAGCCATTAAATGTACCACATAAAATAATGCTACCACGAACTTTTGCGCAGCGGGATTGCCCGACCATGTGAGTGGTCAGTTTTTGTGCGTTATAACCGGAATGCAATTATCGAGATCATGTCTCAGCGCTATACTGTACCATCATGCAAGATAACAGGTTCCTTTACTGGCGGATTCACGGGCGCGGAGAGCAACTTTAAATGGCGATGTTCAGCATAATATATATAATCATATAAAAATGATTTTATTAAACATATCAAATTCTTCGAAAATTCTCCTGCCAACCTCTCGGCTTCAATTGGAGTTTTATGCATAACACCATGCATATAATGGATCTATATGTTTATAGCGTAATTTGTGTGAATTTACATGTCTCCTCTGACACTACGGTTTGCCGTGATTTTTTTACATACATATGCTCCGTGTTTGTCCGAAGACATTCCACCATTAGGACAAGAACGTATTCGTCCAGGTCATTCAGACTCCGACAAGGTTAACTCAGAGACAGAACACTTATACCAAATGTCGGATTCAAAGAGACAGTAACATTGTACACCCAAGACATGAAACTATGACAGACTATTTGAAATCAGAACTAAATGCTCGCCCAGAACCGTGCGTAGCACGGGTAATTGCTAGTACTATATAAATGCAATAAAATACTCTTTTGAGACTGGAACCTTGCCAACCACTATGCGCCAAGGCATCCTTTGCCTAATACCAAAGAAAGATAAAGATACTCTAGTTTTAAAGAACTGGCGCCCTCTCTCAATGTTAAACACTGATTATAAAATTATTGCCAAAACCCTCGCAAATCGACTAAAATCAGTGTTACACATTTTAATAAGTCCAGACCAAACAGGTTTGATTAAAAATAGATACATTGGGGAGAATATAGTTAAAATTATAGATTTATTTGCCTATTCAAAGACACATAGAAAGTTATCTCTTGTCAATAGATTTTGAGAAAGCTTTCGACTTTTTAGAATGGTCCCATATTCAAAACACTTTACATATGTTTAATTTTGGATCTGCTTTTAAGAAATGGATTAATATATTATATTTAGACATCAGTAGCTGTGTAATAAACAGAGGATGGGCAACAAACTATTTTCCAGTAAGGCGTGGTGTTAGACAAGGATGCCCTCTATCTCCTTACTTATTTATAATAGCTTCAGAAATATTGGCAATTAAAATACGAAACAATACAAAAAATAAGAGGGATAAATGTTGCTGGTAAAGAACATAAATTAATCCAATATGCAGATGATACTGCTCTCTTCCTCACAGGTGGGCAAGAATCAATAAAAGAAGCCATTTTAACATTTCAAAATTTTCAAAAAATATCTGGACTTAAGGTGAATTTAGATAAAACTGTTATTATGCCAGTAATTGAAAACACAAAAATTATATGTGACAGTATGAAAAATTTAGGACTTAAGTGGTGCACAGAACCCATAAAGATTCTTGGTATATATATACACCCAGATTGGCGAAAAATGAAAGATATCAATTACAAAGAAATATTAAGTCAAATCAAAGCCATTTTAAATATATGGGCAACAAGAACAATGTCTCTCTCAGGTAAAATTACTATTATAAAAGCCCATATCTTGTCACAATTAACTTACGCATTTCAAGTTTTACCAAATCCTTCGCTAAATTATTTAAAAGAAATTGAAGCACTCTTGTTTAAGGTTATCTGGGGAGGAAAAGATAGAAAGAACAACCTTAATTGCGCCGATGGATAAAGGGGGGCTTAATATGATACATCTAAAATCCAAAATGGAAGCATTAAAAATTTGATGGATTAAATGATTTTTCTCGGGACAAAGAGATGAGGGATGGAGAAAAATAGTCAATGTTCAGTTTAAAAAATTAGGACCCCTTATATTTCAATGTAATTTAAAATCTGATGATTTTCGCCATTTTAGCAATATATGTCATCCATTTTGGTTAGAGGTACTCAACATTTGGGGCAAATTTAACTTTAAACATGTAAATACTTGTGACGAAATTCTAAATGAAATATTATTTTTCAACACTCATATAAAAGTTGGTAACAAAATAGTTTATTATAAAACTTTGCATATAGCTGGAATAACAAGTATAAAAGATATCACAAAGTATAATGGAGAAAAATATGTCTTCCTGTTCCACATAGAACTAACAGATAATACTAAAGTAAATATTAAGAAAATGCAATAAATGAGTATAGTGGATACAATCCCATTAAGGTGGAAGAAAGAACTGGTAACAGATAAAATAACAAAACCAGTCTATAATTTAAATTTAGAAATAGTTAAGAAAATGAAAAAAAGTAACAAACACAATATATAAAGAATTAATACTCAAGATATATACAGAACCTTCAAAAGTTGTAGAAAAATGGCACAGAGATATGCAAGGAGATTATCAAGAAATAGTATTTGAAGCATTTCAGAATATTAAAAAAAATAACCTTATCAGAAGAACTGAGAATGTTCCAGTTTAAACTACTTCATAGATGTATTGCTTTGAACCTATTTTTATTTATCATTGGAAAAAAGGAAACAACACTTTGCACATTCTGCAATTCTGAAAAAGAAATATTGTTACATCTTTTTTATCATTGTAGAGAAACTAAAAAGATAATATATCAAGTAAAAAATTGGTTATCAACTCTACATAATGGAATAGATGAAGAGATACTTGATATAATATCTGTTAGATTCAACACAACAAAAAAATAGCCTGATTGATATGCTACTTCTGTTAACAAAAAAATTTATATACAATTGCAAATGCAACAAGACAATGCCAACAATCATTAGTTTCAAAATATACGTAGAACAAGTTCATAATATAGAGAGGAATATTGCAAGGAAACGTGATAAAATCAAGAGTCATATTGAAAAATGGGACAATATTTATAATATTATCTTTTAGAAACAAAAAGAGTAAAAATAAAGTATTTTCTTTTCCCGTTTTATTTTTTTAGAACCCTTATCAACACGTATATGTATGTATGCGTGTATATGTATGAACATGAGTATATATATACAGGTATATATGTATCATTCTCAATTAAACACTATAACTAACATCTGATTATAGATCTATGAGTTAAAAATTTGTGATATAGAAACATACATGTTTTGCTTTATGTCCGTCTATGTGAATGTATTTGTATCTTTTCATATATGTCTATCTGTATGTTTTTTTGTATCTGTATATAAGTTTTTTCAATAAAAAAGAAAAGGAGAGAGCTTTTCCTTATCTTATATTTATCATGTCACTTAAACACTTTCCTGGCGTTATTTTGTATCAATTAGAAAAACAAGCATTTTAATTCAGATGTCAACCATACTTTGATTGTATACAGGACCGCTGTCAGCTCGGCGAGAACAAACAGGGTATTCAACTGCTTAATGGTTATCTTTTTATTGGCGGTACACGGCACATCTTTGTTTTACAGGCGTGCGGAGGCCGCTGGTCAGTCAGCCGGGACTGTGCTTATCTTTATTACCGGCACTTGATAATTAATTGACACTAATTACTGCAAACATCCAACCCCCCCCCCCCCCGGTAATCTTACCCCTGTGCTATTATGCAGATCGTAGAATTTTGTTTTGGTCTGTGTTACTGCCAAAAATTACGTCAGTGCCATCCTATACGGTAAAGGATATGGTATCCAGAATATGTTATGAAATATGAAATTGTTATGCCAAATATGACTATATAAAGATAGCATTGCTTGGGACTCGCTGCTTATTATTTATAATTATTACGCTCTAGTGGTTGTCCTGTAAGCGTGCGTGTCTCCGTGTGTATCTCTGTGAAAGCCACCTAACAGCGTCGACATTATTGAAACAGTTTACATTTTACGCGGTAAATACGGAACCTTGTGAAAAAGTCATACTTGTTTTAATATTCATATTACATGCTGCTGGGTGGGTTACAGCGCTTTTTTAACATTAAAACAAGTTCGGATCTTGTTCGGGAACTCCGTCAATCAACATCGGGATTCGATGATTTCTTTTTACATAATAAAACTATATCTTTAGGTCTAGCAGGTGTTGCTGGTAGTTATATCGTGTCCACAGTGTTCACGTATGATTGTGAGCGGGGAATACATTGGCAGTTCGAATGTTCACACATATGGATAAGAGTAATCGTTGCTAATTAGTCCCTTCACATCTGACGCGTGTCCCGGCGCGGTGGCCAATGACCTTATTACCGATGACAAGCCACTCGGAGCAAGAAGGTCCGACTACTTCTGTTTTACAGATCTTGAGATGTTATTTCAGGTTAAAATTTCGCCTTTTTCATCATGACAAACTATATAATTTCAATTTTGTTCATCAAAACCAATTCATATCAGAATATATAATGAATTTATACGACTGTCACTTGCGCTTGTATTTCGGTTTCCCGTTGAAAACGAGTTAACTGTTTCCTTCCCAAACAGTTTCTCAAATCAACTATTCAACAGACTGCATCGTCTTCGATGAAATATTTCTCAAAAGACGCGTGTTTTTCTTGATTTTAATCTGTTTTAGTTTAGCAGTTTTACACCATTTTAAAAATAATATGCATTGTTTGTATCAAATTTTTTAATTGAAAATTTAATAAGAACAAAATATTATAAACACACAATAAAAACCTGGTGATATTTGTATCTAATATTTAATTGTATGGGATACTATTTTTACATAAATACTGTTAGCCAAATGTGAGATATACATCGCGTTAAAAAAAATATAAAATAAATTATCTAAAGTTTAAAATCTTCAAAGAAAATTCTAAAAAAAAGTTCATATTTATCTGATCTAAGGTGGCGCCAACTGTCCTTTTCTTGTTTTTCTTGTTTTTCTTTACTTTTAACAAGTAAAACACTTATGAACAGATTGGGCTCAATGTTTGCATGTCCATTGATCTTGGACACCTCCACCTTGTATTCAAGTTTACAGGGTTGGCGGGTTAAGCATTGACATCTTCATGGCGACCTCATCATCGCAAAACTTGAAAAGAAAATAATTTTTAATTTTAATTCAAGATTTAAATATGACGTTGACGTTTAAGGTTTCCCTATTTTTAGTATGTGGGTGTAACCATGGCATATCTCTGAGCAACAAGCACTACCTTTTATCTATACGTCGTGTCCAAGATCTTGTCAAGATGCTTATATAATGCAGAGCAAAAAGGATTACACTGTCAATAACATTGATATCAAAGCTTCCCTACGCAGAGAAACCGATTGTATCGCGTTTATATTATACTACCCAATAAAGACACACAGCAAGGCAATGGCCGACAATCTTTCAATTGATCATTAGAAGACGGAAATAGTTATCAATGAGATCTCTTATCGGTGAATTTCAATATCATTGTTTTGTAAAGCAATGTTATGCTATATATACACAGACAAACACACACACGCACACACACACACATATATATAACCATTTATTTGGCCGTAGCAAAACTCTCGCGGCAGGGTGTGCCGGGTCGGCAGATCGGGTGATTCATATACACTTAATAATTTTATATCAAATAATAAGGGCACAAAATGACAACCTCTGCTTTGTCTTTTATTAACTTATGGTCTTGATTTTGCTAACTGAACACAACTGATTCTACTCAAAAGAAATATTTCCATGTCTTATGTGGAAGGTTTGCAAAATCAAGAATGTTTAGCATGAATGATACGCAGTGTATATCATCATTTAAATTGAGTTAATATTGTTTCTGTCTCGTTTGTATGTTTTTTCCTATTTTAAATGTAATGGCTTAATTATAGAATTATGAGTGTTCTATCAATCAGCTAATTTATCGTTAATGGTCAGTATAACATGTGAATACATTATAAATATATATGAGATAACTCTTTGACCATAAAAAGTCAACAATTAATTTTTCTTTATGTTTATAGGGTTTTTATATTCTGTGAGTGGAGGATATAATATTGAACAATAGATGAACCTATACGTTATGCCACTGCTTGGTGAGACTTTTACAAACACGGCACATCTAAGGACTAAGCTCATTCGGCATGTATTATGATATTTCGATGGACACGTTAGTACATTTTCGAGGTCCTGCAATGTCAAAGCTCTCGTCTCTTGTCAAAAGAACGTTTGAACGTTCTTACTCGGAAAAACGTCCCAAAGAATGAAAACATGAATATGAAATCATATATATATATATATATTATTTATTACAATAAATAACTTAAACACTCGTGAGTAGATATACGTTGTTAGTTATATTTGTTTTTTGTTTTTTTTTTCGTCTGTTAATATTATCCGGAGTAAAGAATTAAGCAGTTCATAGTTTTTAAGAGTTCAGAAAGTGAAATTTCTATAGTTTCATTTTACGTAAGGAATATTATAGTGTTATAAAGTACTACAAATTTAATTAATCAAAACTACCGTTTCAACTAAATTAATTCTGAGAAGTTACAAGTACAGGCAGTTAAACTTATTATTAAATATGAATATATAATGCTACGAAGGTTAAGATTACATTTCTTATGTGTTTTACTAAAAAAAAAAATGGAGGGCAAAGCCTCCTTTTCCTTAAGATGATTTAAATTTATCTGATATCATTTGTCTCTTGGACACAATGGATGCTCTTAGGCTAAACACCTTATTAACAAGCGGACCCATTAGGTCAAAAATATTCACGCGTGCTATGAAGCTAGTTTGTCACGGGCAAAAACGTTACACAAACATAGGGGTTCCAGAAAAAAAAATTAATAAATAAAATTGCAAGCTATCGTGATTAGCAGTCAGAGATGCTAGGAAAAACAGTTATAAAACTACATTTCTTGCTAGTGATGCAAAAACAAAAGTTGTATAGAGAAGGAGTCAGCCAGACTTTCTGGGTTGTATTGTAAGAGTAAGGAGTTAGTCAGAGTTTCTAGGTTGTATTGTAAGGATAAGGATTTAGCCAGACATTCTGGGCTGTATTGTAATGGTGAGGATTCAGCCGGATTTTCTGGATTTAATGTAATGGTAATGTGTCATTCTGACTTTCTGGGTTGTATTTTCATAGTGAGGAGTCTGCCACACCTTCTGGGTCGTATTTTCATGGTGAGGAGTCAGCCAGACTTTCTGGGTTGCTCCGTTGATTGAGGAGTCGGAAAGACTTTCCTGGTTGTGTTATAATGGTGCAGAATTATTCAGACTGCATTGTATTGAAATGATGAAGAGTCAGGAGGACTTTCTAGTTTGTATTGTGAGGGTGAGGAGTCTAGCAAACCTCTGGGATTGTTTTCATGGTGAGGAATAAGCCAGATGTTCTAAGTTGAATCGTAAGGGTGAGGAGTCCATTCCTCTTGGTTGTATTGTTAGGGTGACGAGTCAGCGAGACTTTCTTGTTTGTTTTGTAATTGTGCGGAATTAGCCAAACTTTATGCGTTGTATTGTTATAATGAGGAGTTAGCCAAAGGTACAGTAATGGTACCTGGCACCATGGTAGACCAACCAGATGTTAGCTGACGGTTTATTACCCTGAAAAAATAGGTTGTAAATAAAATAAAATAAATAAATATATGTTATCTCGAGGAGTCAGTGAGACTTGCTGTGTTATATTGTAATGGTGGGGTGTCAGCCAGAGTTTTGAGTTTGATTGTATTTGTTGGGGCGTCAACCAGACGTTTTGGTTGTATTGTAATAGTGACGTGTCAGCAAGATGTTCTGCATTGTATTGCAATGGTGAGGAGTCAGCCAGACTTTCTAGTTTGTATTATAGCTTTAAGAGTTCGAAAGTAAAATATATATGGTTTCATTTGACGTAAGGAATATTATAGTGTTATAAAGTACTACAAATTTAATTATTCAATACCGGCTGGGCGTAAACCAGAATTTCTTGGTTGTATTGTAACGGTGACCTGTCAGCCAAATGTTCTTCATTGTATTGCAATGGTTAGGAGTCATCCAGACTTTCCAGTTTGTATTGTAAGGTTGAGGAGCAAACCATACCCATGGTTTGTATTTTCATGGTGGGAAGTGTTGACTTTCTGGGGTTTTTTTAGGGTGAGGAGTCAAACATACCTCTGGGTTGTATTTTTGTACCTCTGGGTTGTATTTTCATGGTGGGGAGTGTTTTTTTTGTTCTGGGTTTGTATTTTTAAAGTGAGGAGTCAGCCAGACTTTATGCATTGTATTGTAACAGTGAGGTGTTAGCCAAAGGTACCGTATTAGTACCTGGCACCAAGGTAGACCAGTTCAGTAGAGATGATTTGTTTATTACCCTGGGTAAATAGGATGTAAATAAAATAAATTAATATTTTGTGTTGTATTGTAATGGTGAGGCGTCAGCCAGATTAACTGAGTTTGATTGTAATTGTGAGGAGTCAGCCAGACCTTCTGGGTTGTATTGTAATGATAAGGAATCAGCCAGATGTTCTGCCTTGTATTGTAATGGGGAGAAGTCAGCCAGACGTTCTAGTTTGTATTGTAAGGGTGAGGAGCAAACCATATCTCTGGTTGGTATTTTCATGGTGGGTGTGTTTTTTCTTTCTAGGTTTGTATTTATAGAGTGCGTAGTTAGCCAGACCTATTAGCTTGTATTGTAATGGTGCAGAATCAGCCAGACCTTATGCATTGTATTTTTATAGTGAGGTGTTCGCCAAAGGAACCGTGGTGGTACCTGACACCAAAGTAGACCAGCTTAACTACAGATGAGTTGTTTATTATCCTGGATAAATAAGAAGTACAAACAAATTAAAAATTGTTATCTTGAGGACTCAGTAAGACTTTCTGTGTTGTTTTATAATGGTGAGGAGTCAGCCACATTTTTTGTGTTGTATTGTAATGGTGAGGTGTCAGCCAGATTTACTGAGTTGGTTGTAAAGGTTGGGCGTCAACCATACTCTCCGGGTTGTACTGTAATGGTAAGGATTCAGCCAGATGTTCTGCCTTGTATGTTAATGGGGAGAGGTCAGCCAGACTTTCTAGTTTGTATTGTACGGGTGAGGAGCAAACCATATCTCTTGGTTGTATTTTCATGGTGGGGAGTGTTGTTTTTCTAGGTTTGTATTTTTAGAGTGAGGAGTCGGCCAGACTTTCTGCGTTGTATTGTTAGGTGAGAAGTTATCCAAAGGTACTGTATTGGTACCTGGCATCAAGGTAGACCAGACTGATTTTAGCTGAGTGGCTTATTTCTCTGTATAAATATGATGTATATAAAGTAAAATATATTAATAATTGTTGTTGTTTTTATGTAATAGCGAGGTGTCATCCATACTTTCTGTAGGGTTGTATTTTAGTTGTGAGGAGTCATACAGACTTTCTGGGTTGCATTGTTAGTGTGAGGTGTCAGCCAGACTTTCTGGGTTGTATTTCCATGTTGAGGGATCAGCATGACTTTATGATTTGCATTGTAATGGTGAGAAATCTAGAAGACCTCTGGGTTTTATTTTCTTTGTGAGGAGTCGGAAAGACTTTCTAGTTTGCATTGTTGTGGTAAGGAGTTTTTGTATAGGTGGAGTATCATCCAGACTTTCTGGGTTTAATTTTAATGTGAGAGGTTACCAAGACTTTCAGGGTTTAATTTTAATGGTCAGATGTCACCAACACCTTCTGGGTTGTATTGTTGGTGTGGGGAGTCAGCCAGACGTTCTGCGTTGTATTTCCATGGTGAGTAGTAACGCCAGACTTGTTGGGTTTTATTGTAATGGTGAGAAATGAGGGAGACTTTCTGGGTTGTATTTTAATGGTGAGTAGTCTAGCAGGCCTCTGGCTTGTATTTTCGTGGTGAGGAGTCCGCCTGACTTTCTAATTTGTATTACAAGGTTGAAAGTTATCTAGAACTGTTTGGGTTGTAATGTAATTGGGTGATGTGTCATACAGACTTTCTGGGATGTATTGTATTGATGAGCAGTCAGCCTGTCATTCAGGGTTTGAATATAAGTGTGAAGTGTCATCCTCGCCTATTGCAGGGTTATACATTAATGTTGGGGAGTCTGCAAGCCTTTCCGTGCCATATTGTAAGAACGAGGAGTCAGTTAGACTTTCTTTGTTGTATTGTAATGTTAAGAATTCAGACTTTTTGTTTTGTATTGTAATAGTTGGGCGTCATTCAGACTTGCTGGGTTGTATTTTTATGGTGAGGTTTCATACAGACATTCTGCGTTGTATTGTAGTGGTTAAGAGTCAGCCAGAGTTCCTGGGTTGTATTTTTATGGTGCGGTGTCATCCACACTTCCTGCGTTGTACTGTAATGGTGAAGAGTCAGACAGACCTTCAGGATTTCAATATAATAGTGAGGTGTAATATTGATTTTTTTGCAGGGTTGTATGTTTATGGTGAGGACTCAGTCAGACTTTGCGGGTTGTATTGTTAGGATGAGGAGTCAGCCAGGCCTTCTGGATTGTATTGTAATGGTGCGGAATTCGCCAGGCTTGCTGCATTGTGTTGTTATAATGAGGTGTTATCCAAAGATACCGTATTGGTAATTGGCACCAAGGTAGACTAGCTTGATTTTAGCTGAGTGTTTTATTATCCTGTGCGAATATGATGTAAATCAAATAAATACATTAATAATTGTCTTCGTGAGCAGTCCGTCACACTTTCCTTGTTGTTTATAATGGTAAGTAATCAACCAGACTTTCATTGGTGTATTGTAATGTGGAGGAAACAGCCACACTTTCTCGGCTGTATTGTTAGGGCGACGAGTCAGCAAGACTGCTGAATCAGCCAGACTATCGCGTTTTATCGTAATGTTGAGTAATCATCCAGACTTTTTGTTTTGAATTGTAATTTTTAGGTGTCATCAAGTCTTTCTGGGTTATTCTATAATGGTGAGGAGTTACGCCAGACTTTCTGGGTTGTATTGTAATGGTGAGGCGTCAGTCAGAATTTCTGGGTTGTATTGTGAGGGTAATTAATTTAGCGAATTCTCTTGGTTTAATTGTAATGAGTAATGGAACCATATTGGTAATTATCCTGTATGAATATGATGTAAGTAAAATAGGATAAATATAAAAAAAAAATATGTGTTATATTTATGTTGAGAAGTCACTCATACTTTTGGGTTTTATTTATTCAACTTGACAAGACCCAGGATGCTGAAAACATCAGTGTCCATGAACTGTAAATATTTATTGCCTAACAGTATAGTTAATTTATACACTTGAACAACATTGCGTATCTTTAAATATGTAATCATTTCATTTGTTTCAATGTTTTTGTTCTTAGATCAAATATAAATTAATTGTACAAGCATATCAGTTACTTGTTATGATATAAAGCTGATGTTAGATATTGTAATACATTCCTGATAATATGACACTACTAGTTGCCTAATTGTAATAACCATTAATGTCATTACCTTACAACAAAATTAGGTAGGATATAAAACATTGTTTAGTTCATAATAATACAACATTATTCATAAATACATATTATTTTTTTTATATTTCAGACACTTCAAGAGACAACAAATCGGAGGGGACCAGTCCTTGTCATGCCTTCTAAAATAAACGCAAAACTTTTCATTTTTTTTTTATTTTACTTGAACTTCTTCTGTTATGTTAACTTTCTATTTATCTCTACGAGATCTACCTCATCAGTATTTCTCCTTGAATTTTAATGCCACATAGAATAGACCAGGAATGCAGGGATGGTTTGAACTTTCTTTTACAGAGACCTCACGAACATATCCGATGAAGAAAGACGTCTTAAGAAAATTCTGTTCTGGACCCCTTTCTATTCTAAGTTTAATTATGGATTTGGATTTGGACTACGTCCCTTTCTAGATATCAAATGCACCTTCACTGAATGTGAAATGACAAATAATCGTTCAATTCAAGCCATGCTGTAAATGTACACATGAGGAACATTGGTTACCAATTTAGAATTCCTAAAAGGCCGGTTTCTATGGCAATATTTCGTATTTCATTTGAAGGAATCACCAATTCAAAGCATCAGAATGGGAGCTTTAACAGAGGGTTTAATCTAACGCTCACGTACCGTTATGATTCGGACGTTAATGGGCGGTACGGCTATTTGGTGAAGAAACGAACCGACAAAATCCGGCATAAGAAGTTTAATTACTCTAAGGGAAAAACAAGACTGGTTGCATGGTTTGTAAGTCACTGTCACACTCAAAGCCACAGAAGACAATACACAAACGAACTTCAGAAGTAAATCAACGTGGATATCTATGGTAGATGTGGCCCCTTGACATGTTCAGACAGGAAAACCCTGCTACTCTTTGTTAGAAACAAAAATATAAATTGTATCTGTCCTTCGAGAACAGTATTGATAAGGATTATGCTACAGAGAAATTGTGGCGTGTACTGCAGCTAAACGTGGTGCCTATATTTTTAGGTGCGCTTGACCACAAGATATACCTACCTGATCACTCGTTCATCGGTATCATGGATTACAGATCTCCTCCTGAATTAGCAGCATATTTAAGAAAACTGCATTCGGATACAACTTTGTATAACCAGTACTTTTAATGGAAACAATATTACAAAGTAGACACAAAGACTCACGCTATATGTTACCTTTGTGAATTTTTACACACAGAGGTAAATTTTCATAAAACCTATGAACACATGGACAAATGGTGGAATAGGGATAAAGACTGCATTGCACCAATTGAATATTTCAAATGGTATACAAACATCAGTTAAAAAAATGTTACAAGGGAGAGGTTGGCTTACGAATGTTGGTTACAGTCTCCCCATTAAGCCTGCTGAACAGTCACCCTGGGTGGGGCCGACCGTGGACAATCATACCGCCTCTGCTGTGGTTTGAACTCAAGACCTAACAGTTTTAAGCCATGTACTCTATCTACCCCTGAGCCACAGAAACTGGTAAGCCACAGTAGCTGGTATCGTTCGTTATTAAGCTACATTAGGGGAACGATTGACTAGAGACACCAGAAAACCTTAAGCATACATATTGGTCACCGCGTAACAGAACCATGTTATGTCATTTTGTCAAGATTTTCAATGTTCAGGATGTCTAAAAATGATAATACTTGAAGAGTAAAAAAAATTATTTAGCAGCTCCCCGTATACACAAACACAAACATGTGTTACCTCTAAGTTTACAAGAGCTTTATTTCGACGACTGTATTCAAAGGCACTGAAGGATCATGCACTTATCTTCATGCAACGTATATACCTGTTTGGATAGCGTATTCTTCGGTATTCAATATATTTATTCATTAGAATATTCTTATGAATTTATAAGAGAAGTATGAGGGAGACCGCTCTCGGTGAGGATACACCAGGTCTATGAAAAACCTAACCATGAACTCGATGTGACCTTTATCGTAGATTCATTCAATGAATAATAATGAGCAGATCCAGTTATCCGGATAGTATTTATACACAGGAGACCGTATAAACAGTTCCAGGCTAAAGGTTGCAGAAGCTATTCGGCCGACTACCGAGTGAATAATAATGTTTGACCTTGCACTCAACTGATATAAGACAAATAATAAAAAAAATATGGCAAAACACATGATTTTTTTGTATATTTATTACATGAGAATAGAGATAAAGGAATTCGAGCTAATAATGTCAGTCAAAGTGACGTCATACGGCACCCATCTTTGAAACGTCACTATTTCCTTATAAACCGCTGTCGCTACCATTGACACGGAATATCTTGGTGAAGGAGCATTTTTGCGTTGATTAGCATAATTTTGAGAGATGTCTTCAATTGAACTTATAATCAGAGGCATGAAATTACATAATACAACTGCGAATGGAGTTCTATAGTTAGTTTGCTAAGAATGCTCAGAGGGAAAACGAAACCAAATGCTATCAGATCACATTTATCTGATAAATGATTATGGGATACCTTGTAAAGTTTTCTTATCAAAAACGGTATTACTGCCCCTCAATCTCATCGCCACATTGTGATTATTCAGTGAAACAAATAAGGAGTGAAGGAGATTAAGTCGTTCTTGTTGGATATTCCTTTTTTTTTACTCATACATTTTAATGCATTGCAAAATCCGGTTAAACTATATTCACTTGAATTAGCTAATATACGTTTAAGGATACCGATAAAACAGGACGAGATCTATTTGAATTATAAATCTGTTAATTTGCCTCGTTGCTTTTGCTGCTCGGTGGCCAAGACCTGGGACAGCAAAAAATAGATTCAGGATGTTGATTTTTTTGCAAGCTTACCAATGTCCTAGTCAAATATCAAACTTAAAAAAAAGTCAGAACCAATCTTGGTTTTAAGGCTTTTGTAGTATCAGAATATCACGTTTCAATTTAAAGATAATGTATCATCCCTGTTCACTATTGTCAGTTAAGAAATTTTTTTTACAAATATTTGATTGCTAATTGAGCTGAGGACTTTTGTACTAATTCCAACTTTAGCCTTTTTAAAAGGGACTAGATTGGGAGGTCCCCTTTACCTTTTTTTACCTTGTTTTTTAGGAAAGGGGGGGGGGGGGGTCAACGTACCGTTATCCCCAAGAGTTTTAATAGCGCTTTATAGTGAGATAATTTTGTCATCAAGAAAATTCATAGTATCATTATATTTTCATAATTATCACCGGATGATGCATCTCATATTGAAAAAAAATTAAGGGACTGTTGAGTTTCAACTGTTTCATTTAATCATCATAGACTTTACTATAGTATGTCATTTAAAAAGAATATTATTTTGCAGACAGGGCAGATATTGTTTCATGTAAGATGAAAAATAGTATAGTTTCAATAAGTGTAGCCATAAAATAATTTATGACAACCTTTATTAAAATGTTTTCTAGTCATGAACGCTTGGTGTTAATGAAGGATGAAAGATGAACAAAAAATATGTTGATTTTACACATAAAAATTGAAACAAAATCCAAAATGTGGCAAATAAAATATAGCTCTTAATGGGTACCTTTGTACATTGTATTAATTATTATCAACTAAAGCAAATAAAAGAAAATTCTTCTAAAAAATTTGATTTGTGGTCATGTCCAATCAATTTAATTGCTTAAAGTTTATTCCGGTTGTTTCAAATGTCATATGTTTTATTAAATGCAAAAGTATATTAAAAATAAAAATTGCCTTGGCTAATGAATATTTTTATCACCTTTATTATATTTGTGTTTAGTTTAATGCATAATTTAGGTGTAGCTGCTGAAAATACTATTATTGAATAATAATTACATGGCAGTGTTTTTTTATAATGATATGGCACACTATAACTGTTTTCAGCTCTGCATTTAAATGAAAATGCCAATACATCTTAGGATAGAGGTACATACGAAGTTTTTCATTTACAATAATCTGCACTTAACATTATAGTGTAGCAAGCATAGGTGATTTTTTATTAATTTTCAATAATGAGAAGAATCACAATAAACAATAACTACAAGCAATGAAGCAAAAAAAAGTAAAAATTGCTTATGATTCTAATTAATTGGAATAAACTCTATATAAATGGCCTGAGCAGAATCAGTGATTGTTGGATATCTAAGTTTTAGGTACTCACTACTTCATTGTTTAATAAATAATTTGAACACATAAGAGTCATATTAAATGGATGAATGGCATATGAAAATTTACTTTACATCAAAACACAGGCACATAGGTTACATTTAAAAAAAAACGAAAAAGAAATAATAAAGGAAAAGTATATATTTTTCTTTGGGAAAGGGATTCAATCTATTTACCTAATAGTGCAGAAAAAAATCTCGGACGAACACGAAGGGATTACTGAAAAGCAAAAAAGGGGGGGGGGGGTTATATACAATCTGGTTACAAGGCGGTGAAAAAAATCACCCATTCAGATAAACAAACGTAGGATTTGCAGAGAGAAGAATTTTTTTCAGTCTTTAATTAGTGTTCAGCCAAAAAAGTAGAGAATATATATATAACTTCAAAGGAGGAGTTTCACTGATAAGTGCATTAAGAATTACAAATGTGTCCTGTCTTGTCTCAAAATAGCCGTAGTGAGAATGTTAGTCAGCGTGGAGGTAGAAGACAGGCACACACGTTTTTTTTCAAATCGTAGTCGAATTAGGACAGTAGCCAATTACCGGTCGAGTTACGGTGACCTAAAAAATTAAAAATTCTTGATTTATCGATTGTATGTGAATTTAATCAAAGATTATCTAGATCCGGGTTGTTGAGATGACAAAATACATCCGAACAAGCTGTACTAGAAGTTGACAAAGAAAAATAATGATCAGATGTGTGTCTCACGTTTGAAGGAATAAAAGGCAAAAAACTGCCGTAAAAATGTGAAAATGGGATTTGCAAAACATTACACAGACGATTCCAGCAATCCTCGGTCAAATTGAGAAAAATAACTGAATACTGCAAAACGTACACCAAAACGTGTGACATACGTCGGCTTCGCATCCAGTTGTGTTGTGACAATATACATACATATATATATATATATATATATATATATATATATGTATGAGTAGCCATATATATATAGATGTATGAATAGCCATACTGGTTCATTATTTCATAGATAGAAAAGGTATACACAGAAAAGTGGTTCACTGCCAGTTGGATATTTTTCAGTGAATCACTTTTCTGTGTATACCCTTTCCATCTATACATATATATATATATATATATATATATATATATATATATATATATATATATATATATATATATATATATAACACCAGATCTCCAATTCTAGCGTAAAGAACATTGTAACCCTACATAGTAGACGCTATGAATTATGCCATGTCAAAGATACCATATCATTAACGCCATATTGATTCATATAACCTTTCCTAATTCTATTGTTTGACCAGCGCCACACTTTTTCATTTGTAATTACTCAATTACGAGGGTTTAAATATGTCATATGCACTTTTGAACAAACAAAGATTTTTTTTAGTGTGTAAAATATCCACATATAAAAAAAACATGATCTAGAGGTAAAAAGCTGAAGAAAAAATCAGAGCATGAAATGAATACAAATAGGCTAACAATGTAGATCAAATGACAAGATATGTAAAACAATAACTTATTAAGGTAAGTGCTGTTCTTTAGAATGGTTTTGTTTCATATTGCATATGGGGTTGAGTATGGATAACAGGTGAGCTCTTTTTCAAAGAAATGCTGCTTTCTTTAAGCATAATGAAACGTAGCAGTAACTAAATCTTCATGATGAACTAAAAAGTCCATGTCCAAGTTCCATGATATTTCCTGTTAGCGTGGTTGGACTTAATATTTACAGAACTGAAATAAAAAATGGTAGTTCTTGCGAGCTATATACCAGTGACCCCCCCCCCCCCAAAAAAGAAAATAAATAAATAGATGTACTCCAGCGCTTGCTTGACTTTACAATTATTTTGAAGCTGTCTGGCAGGCAAGTTAAGACATTTAACGCTTGAACTGAAACTGTCATTTCTTTCAACCAGACTATACAGAATTTACAAGTTGTACTCGTGTTTTCTTTAAATTAATTTCGAAACTACACATCAAACACCCTTTCTCTCGTCACTGTTACTCAGGGCTTTCTCATCTTATGAGTGTGTGTGTGAACGTAAGCCCGTTAACCAAACCGTTTAAAAGAGCCTTGCAAATTCAATCCTAGGTGTGTGTGTGTAGGGGGGGGGGGGGGGGTGACTGGGTCAAAGAAAGAATAATTATGTTTAAAAAGGGTTTCTTGTACAAGAACTACCTTATATCATTCACTATCGGGTTCGGTGCAGTTTCGCTAGAAAAAGTAGTGTTATTGGTGAGGTTAGTGCATTGATTTTGCCGTGTTTATACTGGGGATGAGGAACTTGGCGAGCCTATTGATTTTCTGTTTAGCGGAAGCTGGTTTAATGCGACGTCCTAGCAGAGGATCTCTGTGATTTCCGGGCGACCTTGGTTCCTATCATTGTTTGCATAAAATGATTACTCAAACAAAAATGATTGTTATAATTCTATGTATATTATACATGTTATTAAATCAATTTATTTCCAATGATGTAATTATTACGTCGAATTTCCTGTTTGCTATATGTGTGTAACCATACAATATCATTGAGCAACATCGACACAACTGTCATACCGAAGATCTTTTCAATATGCTTATACAATAGTACAAATGACCAAATATCTTAATGCTAATAAATTAGATAACAATATCATCGAGCAACATCTATACAAATCTCATAGCGAAGATCTTAGCAATATGCTTATACAATAGTACAATGGACCAAATACCTTAATGCTAATAAATAAGATAACAAAGCTTCCCTTTACAGAGTTACAAAGCGTATCCAATAAAGACACAACGCACAGAAATGGTTAGGAAGGAAGCTATAATTATTGATAAGATCTCTTGTTGCGCTTTAAATATATATGAATATATATAAATATAGAGATTATTCTACTTGTATCCTGCAATACACAACTGCAAGAGTGCTCTATGGTATATCATCACAGTTTAATAGTTATATAAATATAGAGGAATCAAATTTTGTCAGACATTTTACCACTTCGTAGCTGCACTGATTAGGTAAGATTATCTAATTGAAATGGTATAAACAAAATTGTGTACAAAACTACGTAGTAGTGAAAATCGCTGACAAAATTTGACTCCTCAATATTTATATAAACTTATGTATATTTGTTTATATATATATATATATATATATATATATATGTATATATTTATATATATTTATATCCATTTATTGTTCACAGAATTCGCAAACTCATTGGCAGCGTACAGTGTCGTTTTGGACAGATCAGGTCAGTCATAAAAAAACTTTTAAAATTTTTTAAAATTTTAAATGTAATAAGAGCATTTAAACGTTATCATTTTTTTTCTTTTGGACTTTAATTAGCTAAATGACCATAACTGACTCGCAGGCATAACATAACTTCCTCGGCTAAGCGAGAGGTTTGCAAAGTTGGTATGACTAAAGTTTGAGATTGTTCACTGTCGCATACGCAGTGTCCAACATTCTGGTAAGATAGCGCCGTCGTCTGCATTCATTTGCAGCTCTTGTGAAAATTAAAATGCCAATAAGTCGTTTTATTGACAATTCCTTTATAATTTTTCCTATATAACGCTTTCCTTCTCTCTCGTTCTCTCAATACAAGGCGAGCAAAATATGCATAAAATTACCACCATATATATTTGAAACTGGAGTCGATAATTGGCATGATTATCGTATTTCTGTGCTCATTAATTAGTGTTGTTAGGTCAAGAACAATTAATGGAGTTTGAGATTTATGAATGATCGGATACGCGATGTACAACGTCCTCTTAATGTAGTGCCGTCGTCTGCATTCATTTTGCACTCTTGTCTCAATAAAATGCCATGAGTATATATATATATATATATATATATATATATATATATATATATATATATATATATATATCCTTCTCTGTCAACGCAAAGCGAACAAAACATCAATGAATCGACAAACAGAGTTCGTCGGCGTAATACAAACTGAGTTCGCATTCAGGATTATTAATCTGTTTCTCCAAAATGTTCAAATATCAATACGGTAGCCTCGTGTGAATCCTGTTGACGTATTATTTGTTTTTAAGTATTTTGTTGCTCCGTTCCTCATCCATGATACCATGATGATGTTACGTTAACTTGTTTGTAAACTACATTTCTCTAATATTTTAATTAAAGCTGATATTAAAGTTTAATATTTCCAGGTGTATATAGTTAGAAGCACATGTGCAATTATTACAATAACAGACAATATCAGGTAGCTATTATTATAGATTTAGCTCAGGCCAAGGGCAGTCTCGCCATGCACCAAACATGCATCGCATTGACACGAAGACACCTTCAACGATAGAAACAGGACACTTCAGCCGGTAAATAGCATGATTATTGTGTCTGAGTACTCACTTATTAATGTCGTTAGGCCAAGACCAAGTAAAAGAGATAAGCCTGTTCAAATCGATCGGCTCCTTCGACTGTTAGCGATTCATTTGCTACTCTGTTAAGCCTACACATCTGACAGTCACTGCAGGGTCTGCGATATAACTTCAAACTGCCACTGTTAGTACATTCCCTCTTAGAACGAGTGTTGTCTGGGTGATTGATTTATTAAGATTTGGTCAAACAGTCATAATAACACCGGATTCATCTTTTAACAAATATATTTCAAATTAAATTAACTAAGAGTGCTAATACCCCTACCCCCCTCCCCCTATGAAAATCATAAAGTTAATAAACGACGGTCCTGCCTTAATTAAATTAAAAGGGTTCCTCCCTTCCTAATCTATAAATGTTCCTATCTTGTAGACTTATTCTAATTAATATTATGAGTTTTATTGTTATAACAGTCTGAGGCATTATATTTTCATGGTCGCTCCCATGTTAGTTTTTGCTTCACTGGTCATTTCCGTATGTTTGTTTGTACTCACTCTGCAGACCAGAGTTTCGGAGCGATCTATTTAATCTTTTTTTTTTTCAAACTTTGCCATTTTTTAAATCAAAGGAAGTCCACATGCTTTACATCAAATACATTTTAATCTTTATTGATGACTCCACAAATAGTCTCGCATAATCCCCCATATGTCCCGTAAAACCAGATCGTTCGAGATTTTTTAAATAACAATCTACAGGTCATTATTTTATACATATGATTTAGAAATTAATATATTTTATGTAAATTACTTTTATCTGTGAGGGAAATTCTTCATTTATTAAATATCTTAGATTGTACACCTTCAGATGTATACTTAGCTCTTTAAGCTTAGAACCGTTATTTTTTTCAACAGTATACACAGTGCATAAACATGTGAAAAACCTTGCAATGAATATATTAATCAGGGAAAAGGACCCTGCAAGACCATGAACAATACTCCTGTGTGAGTTATTTGACAAATGCCAAATATGACGCAAAGCTCTGTTAAGATGGAAATAATTTTTCGATTGATTTATGCTGTAATATCAAGGACTAACAGCCATAGAATGAACAGTGAAAGGAATGAAATAACTTATTTACAACCCTCGTCGACAGATACCTAATGTAAGTCATCAGAAGATAAATGCTTGAGATAAATGTATTCCTTTTATTCATTTCATAACATGGTGATCTAATAAGTCTAAGCTTACTTTATTTCTTAGGTAAAGCACAGATTCTTCCCATTTTATAGGTACACCATACGTTCTCTGGTTAAACTGCTGAACCCTTTTCCGACAGGACACATTTTGTTTTCTTTAGCAAAAGGTTCTATGACAAAACGTTTCCATTCTTTCAACATTTCCTGAGGGCCTGATCTTCTGGGGCTTAGCAATGTGATATCATCAGCATGGCCTGATGTATTAACATAATGGCTACCGGCATAACATCCACTACCTTTATTTTTAAGCCGATCAAGTATTTTCACTTTATATATAGTAAATAGAATATGAGACAAGACTCCTCTTGCCGGACACCATTACTGGCTCCAAACTCCTTGATTCAACTCCACCCTATTCAGTTTTGATAACAGGCGTCTTTTAAATATCAATTAGGACCCTCATGATAGAAGGCTGAATATTTCGTTGCAATAACATTCCGAGCAACTTAGGAATTTTAACTTTGTCAAATGCACGAGATGCATCAACAAAAAAAGAATACGCTGGTGAACCATTCAATATATAATGTCCCACTGTGTCCTTAGGAATACTGTGCACATGTTAGTTAAGTGGCCCTTTTTAAATGCAAACTGTAATGAGGATATATTTCACAACTTAAAAAACACCTAGGTGTAAACATAAGCAAATATTATACCTGGTCGGAGCATGTTAAGCCTTTTAAAGAACAAACATTTTTCTGGCAATGGCTTTGGATCCAAAATGATCGTCCAACTGTTCGACATCTAGCCACTACAAGGCGTAGAACTCGAGCCCACTGTCATCGGGCCGTGATGCAAAACGAAAATGAGGATATTTTACGAAAACCAAGGATAGCAGAATAGCTTTGTAACAGTTGTGATCGAGACCTGTGGGCGGAGATTAGAAAAAATAGACCAGGTGGTGCTGTTCGGACTAAGGTTGTGGACAATAAATATTCATTTACTGAGATGAAGAAACATTTCGGGAAATAAACAATGTTGTTTAATATTCTCCACGGCAATGCAGATGATCTTAATGCGATGGAAGATGTGACAATGCAAAGGAAACATGTGAATGATAGATTTTACATAGATATATGTACCTTATTTTATTAGGGTTTCCATACTCTTTGAAATATAACTTTTGAAAGTCGACATGACTACATAAACATTCATTTGTTTCTGCTTGACAAAGAATATAGGTTATTTCTATGAACAATTCCTGATGTTCCTTTGTTTGTCTATCAGCCCAATGTTTGTATCTTTGGCCGCCTTACTCCTACATGTAGCAAGCGCAAGACCTCTGGTAGTCTCGCTTGTTGCCAGCCAGAAAGAAAGGTTTCGGCAGGCATATTGGCAGCCAACATGTGAAGCCATAACATAATTTATGACAGCCTTTATTAAAATGTTTTCTAGTCATGAACACTTGGTGTTAATGGAGGATGAAAGATAAAAAAAAATCACTGAGTTCAGGCAAATTCTCCGAATGTCTTTACCTGAACTCTTTTCCACTGGTAATAATAAGGGCATTTCGTAAAAAAAACTATATTATATTATAAAACATTAACACACATGAGGATTCCTCTGTGTCCGTAAATCTCAATAGGAAATGGTAATGTTAGGTGCTTTTACCATAAGAACATTTTTTTCGTGAAATTTGCTCTTTTTTTGTCGGGGGAAGGCGGTGTGATGGTTGCTTGAAGGTCAAGATACCGTTTACTTTGACTGGAGGTCGAAGGAATATGAATATAATATCTTGAAATGACAGCGATGAGTAACATATCTGTTTTGTCGCTATCAAAACGATTAATCGATTCTTTCACCATATCGTCATATATATGCTTCATTTCCTCTGCAGCTTTGAAAATTTTCAGATATATCTGAATAAACACAAAGCATGAGACGTTTCTTTTCCAGTAGACAAAGGTCATAGCTTTATTGACAGGAATCCGGGTCTGTTAAACACAAAAGTATCGAAACAACTTATTTTTTTTTATTAGTAGGACGCTATGAATTTATTTTCCCATCATAAAGAGGAATATCTATATAATATATAATATTTGTATAAAATAAACGAAAAGAACAACAGGCAGTGTGTGTATGCCTTTCTTTATCTGTAGTAAAGACGATTTACTTTCGGAAGAATCATCAACTGAGTTTAACGGGGAAAAGTTACATGCAAATAAAAAACTGAAGTAAAGACATTCTGAAGATAGGGTAACTAAATTCTAATCCCACTTAATGGCACTAGCACGTGAGGAACCTATGTTGGATAAAGATAAAAATAAGTTTAAAATATAAAAAAAATGAACGTTAAAATGCAGAAGATAATGTAAAGTCTGTACGTACCCTTAACTGATAAACAACGCTAAAAGTTATTATACTGATAGCGTATTTAAAGCGGTCAAAATGCAAAAAGTACCAGTTTGTAGCCTAATCAAAGGTTCAAGACCATCAAGGGATACCACTTGCATCTGTAACTTACAGAAAATAAATTAATCACGTGGTATGACATGGATTATCGTAAAAGCACCCTCTTAGCAGACTTTAGGGATATATTTTACACAGTCAATGTAACAACTGAAAATTTAACTAAATATGACTCAACTATCGTTTACCGTTTTTAACGTCTATCACAGCACCAACTCAAAATATTCACGGAAGATCATTGAGAGTTTTAAAAATACGTATTCTCAGCCTAAGTCTTCAAAGTAGAAAGTAAAATATGAAAACAAACACATATTTAAAAGTCTCCCTTGACAATAGGTGTTCAGTGTTCTGGCTGAATCATGCTTATTTCTCTATTGGTGCTGCGAAAAAAGTTCAATAGACGCGAAAGAGAGGGGTTTCATGGGGAATAACCGAAACCCATAACAAGGTTGTACAAATTAATTTGTTTTTGTATTTTTAAGTCATCCACTAACAGCAAAAAATGTTGAAGTCTCTTGAAAGTAGATGGTCCTACATTTATTGTCATGTTTCCATGATAGTTAAGGGGAAAACATGGGCATAAAAGTGTTTAAATAAATAAAAATAACTCTGTTGATTTTACACATAAAAAATGAAACAAAATCCAAAATGTTGCAAATAAAACATTGATCCTAATGGGTCCCTTTTGTATTAATTATTTATGAATAAAAGCAAATAATAGAAAAATATATTTGAAAAATTGTATTTTTTTGGTCGTTTCCTGTCCCAACTACCTGTGGCACCAAAGACCAGTAGTAATTCATACAATAGAAGGAAATTATTCTAGAAAAGGATCCTGTGGCCAAGGTACAAATGTAAATAAATGCAGCGGAACATTGAACATATAACCTGCTTATATTCGTATAATACATATATGATTACATGGTTGTGTTACCTGCTGTTGTGTCGTTTCATTATCATAGCATTTCTTTATTACATCGAGGTATTTATTTATTTGTTTACCTGAAATAAATATTTCCCAAAATTCAAATGAGCCTTAAAAGACTGGATTTTTAATGGTTTCACTAAACCATATGTATTTTTTTAGCTTAGCTGACTTTATTTCATCTGAGCTAGTGATCACTCCTAGCCCGGCGTCCGTCCGGTTGTCCGGCCGTCCGTCCGTTAACAGGGCACAAAACACAAAATAACGTCATCGTAACCTATATTTTGTGACCTACGAATCAAAGATTTCGGCAAGCATGTTGATCAGTTCCGTATGTTTGTTGCTTGCCGGAGTCAAAGATTCGGCAAGCATGTTGATCACCCGCGTATGTTTGTTGCTTGCCGGAACTCTTAGATTTCTGCAAGCATGTTGGTCAGTTGCGTATGTTTGTCTGTTTGTTTGTCTGTCTGTTTGTCAATGCTCTACAGGCCACAATTATGAAGCAATCGCTCTTACAGAAACTTATAGAAAAAGTGTAAAATCGGTTCTCCTCGCAGCCTATTGTTTTTGGCCATGATCGGTCAAAGGTCAAGTTCAGGGTCACCAAAAAACCTTTAAACGGTATTTCTACCTTTCTAGATGCTACAAAATTGCCTCATTCTGCTGTAACCATGGATACGCATTTTGGGGGAAATGTCATGAAATTTGAATTTTTTCCTAACTTTGTCATTTTTAAAGCTAGAGACGTCAGGTTTCTTGCATTAGATAGTATTCTATGAGGTGTTTATTATACAATAGAAAGTCTCGTAGAATCTCGTGACATTTCTCTTTAAACGAAATTTTTTTAGATTTCATTTAATATGACCTGGAGGTTGCATTTTTTTTAATTAATGGCTTTGAAAGTGATATATTTTCTGTAATTTCTAAATATCTCGAAATTGTTTTTTTTTCATTTTTTAAAAATAAACACCAGGCTAATGTTTTTGGCCATGATCGGTCAAAGGTCAAATTCAGGCTCACCAAAAAACCTTTAAACGGTTTTTCTGCATATCTTCGTCAATAATAATCGCAGCAACTCAAATTGTAGCTCATTTTATTTCTCATTCTGTTGCCTTTCTAGATGCTACAAAATTTCTAATTTCTAAATATCTCAAAATTCTGTTTTTTTAAATAGCCACCTGGGGGCGTGAACCTGAAACACTGTAAGATATCATTTTTCTGCAATATCTCAAAAAAATATTAAACATGTCACAATTTTTACTGTCGTATCTAAAACTAAGATAATCGTCTTATTCCTCTGCACATGTAGCTTAGTGCTGTTGTTACCATGGTTACCAAATTTTGGGGTAAAACTTGGCGATCTGAAAATATGGAGTTTTCTTCTACTATTTCTGTTAATATTTGCGCTACAAAGGACTCGATTTCTGCATAAGGCAGCATTCCCTTGGTACTAAGTCATTCAATTGCAAGTCTTTTCAAATCTCGCACGGTTCATCACCAAACGAGAAATTACAAGATTTCACAAAAAAGCTTATAACTTGGTCACCTTTTCGGCTAAAGAGGAGCAGTTTTCAGCATTTTGTTGCGTTTTGGAAGCTTAACATGATAAAAACGCACATCTCGCCACATCTCGTATCATCTCCCGGCAAACGAGAATATTCGCGATTTCGATCAAAATGTCTCTATCTCTGTCATTTTAATGCTACAGATTTTCTTTTTCTATTGTTTAAAAAATCACTTGACTAGTTTGAAGTGACAAAAGTGAATATCTCGTCATATCTCGCACCATTTCTTGTCAAACGAGAACATGGGAATATTCAAAGAAACGCCTATAATTCTCTTATTTTTATGCAGAAGAGCTATAGTTTTCAGCATTTGATAGCGTCTAACACTCTCGGTCACATTATCTGATTATATTGTAAGTTTCGTCAAATCTCGCATCACTTTTTCTTCAAATAAAAAAGTACATCCCATTGCCGTGACCATAAGTGGCGGCAGTATGTGATAGTAAATGTCGGTAGGGGCATTAAACTTGACAGTTAGAGCAATGTTCCATTGGTGTGCGATGGACCTTGAAGCGAAACAACTGGGAGTGATCTCACCTGTGTTTTTGGTCGTGGCATCTTTTCATGCTTTGTATGGACGCACTTTGAAGATTTCCCTGCATTGACAGCTTAATGACCTGTTCTAAAGGGTAATCGCTTTGAAACAAAAAAAAAGAAATGTTTCTAAATGCAGTTATTGTGTTGATGGCAAACACAGACACAGCTTTTATACCAGGGACGGATCCCAGATTTGGCAGTTGTGGATTTGGCAAATCACGGACGGATATCCGGTTTGCAGTTCGGGGGTAGGGGTTAAATATAAATTATACATCAAATATATATATATATGTGTGTGTATATATATACGTTTATATTATATATATATATATATATATATACATATATAATGACATAAAACATATCGTCAAACGAGAAAAAACGAAATTTCATGGAAATGCTTATATCTCAGTGCCTTTAATAGTAATACATGTCTAGTTTTTATCATTGCATAGCTTATGGGCAGCTTGATAAAATAAAACTAAAAGTTTTGCCAAATCTTGCACTATATCTCGTCAAACGAGATAAAAAAAAACAAAATTTCATGGAAATTCTTATAACTGGGCGCCTTTAACAGCTGCACAGGTCTTGTTTTTGTCATTGCGCAGCTTATGACCTGCCTGACAACATGAAAGAAAAGTTTTGCCAAATGTCGCACCATAACTCGTCCAACGAGAAAAAAAACGAGATTTCATTGAAATGCTTATAACTCGCCACCTTTAACAGCTACACAGGTCTAGTTTTCGTCATTGCGTAGCTTATAGCATGTCTGACAAAATGAAACTGAACGTTTTGCCAAATGCTGCACCATATCTCGTCAAAGGAGAAAAACGAGTTTACACGGGAATGTTTATAATTCGCCATATATAACAGCTACACAGGTCTTATTTTTGATATTCCGTTTCGATTTTCTATCTCGGCAAATAGACAAGTTCTCACAAAAATGTCAGCATACCTACATACACACATAATTGGTTTCTGCTTCCCGACAACATTGCTCATTCATACTACTGTTTCCACATTCCCTTTTTGTCTATCTTCCTGTCTTTCTGTCTGTTTGCCTATTTTGTTTCCCTTTTCGTCAAGCGTATGCCCTCTCATCATCTTGTTTGTTTGTGTCTGTTTGTCGTCACTTTACAAGCCGCACTTTTGCAGCTATTGCTTGGAAACTTATAAGCATGCTATATATCCGTATCCACTCGGTCGTTATTGTGTTTGAACAAACTTGGTGAAAGGTCAAGGTCACCGAAAAACCTTAAAATTGTTCTTATATCTTTGTCAAAATTAAGCATACTCTTATAAATTATAATTCATTTTTTCGTCACTCTTTTCACAATATAATAAGGGCTTGCATTATACACTTTAGTATGTAAAGTATGCCGTCACAAAATCATGATCAGAATAATTAGTATCTGTTACATAGCATGAGACCGAAAACTTTCTTGACATAACGTAAGTATGATCCAGTGTAGTTCCACTATCCCTTGTTGGCTGCTATGTGTTCTGTGTGAAACCCATTGATTGTAAAAAGTGTACTGCATGCATCGGCTCCAGTAAAGCATTCTCATTGAAATCTCCGAGGATTACAGACTCATAGGTACTGCACACTTACCTCAACTCGTCAACTAGTTCTGCTATGTCCTTCAAACACTCTGTGATACTACCTGACGGAGGTCGGTATATACAAGTAATGAACATATTATTCACTTCTCATTTCATTTCAATTGTCATTTGTTCAAAGTTTCTTGATACTGTTCTGCTAATGACTGATGGGCGTAGTAATTTACTTGCAGCTATAATCAGCCCACTACCCTTTAGCACACGTCCGTCCATCCGAACACTTCCATATCTATGCAACCGAATCTGCAGAAAATTCATCAGTTTCATAAAGAAACGTTTCCCACAAACACAAAACGTCACATACTTTTACAATCGGATCAGCTTTTAAATGTTGCAGCTTAGATTTGATACCACGCACGTTCAAATGTGAAATACAAAGCTCATAACTATCTGGCTCTCTTGAAATGGCCTCTCAATACAATTTTCTCTCAATCGCTCCATTTCTGTGTTCACTTCTTCATTTACCTTAATTTTACAAGGTTTGAAATTCAGCAAATGTAAGCCCCCCCCAATGATCTCACTCTGCTCAGCGCAACATAGGCTTGCCCTCCACTGAATCTTCCATTAAAAGATGCGACTATTTCGTCTGTAGTCATTCCCTGTATTTTGTGAATTGTTGAGGCCCAAGCCAAGATTAATGGAAACTGTCTTCTTGATGCCAAAACAGGACTTTTTCTTCCAACTTTAAATTGTGCTTCCACTCTTGAAATTGGCACTGATACTGGGTAATCTGTCTGTATTGGCTCTGTTGGATCGCCTTCTCACCGACCTTTTCATTGTTAAACTTGACTAAAATCGTGGTAACTACATCACCTATCAGTATAACATGTTCTACTTGCGAAGTTGCTCCATTTACCAAACCATCAGAAACATAAATATTGTGCGTAAGCATGACTTTACAACCAACTGCAATTTAAATCTCTTCAAGCAAGCCCCCAGTATCTGAAGCTCTGTGGCAGAATTCAATTGCTACGCCAGAGTTTTTGTCTCTTTTCCTGTCAATTGACTTTATCTTAAGAACTCGACTGTTTACCTGAGCCATCATCTCTGAATTGTATTTATTAACATATTTCGAGGCTGTATAAGATGAAGGCAGTGATATGGGTATTCTGTACTTTGCTCCATAATATTTCTTGTTTCAAGCAATGCTTCGTCTTCTTCAGTCTGTGTACCAGTGCGTACAGTAACTCCGCAAACATTTTGTCATTTTGTTGTCTCATAATTTCTGCAAGCTCTGCGAACTGAAATCGATACCACAGTGGTTCACATAATTTCGTGTAATCATCATTTGCATCCTAAAATACAAAATCCACGTGTCTCATCATCCAAAACTTCAGAATTTTCATGTATATCACCTTGAGCCATATAAGTCTAGTCTTCATTTCCTTCTTCCTCATCTTGCATTCTGTCGTGTTCTACATTTGATGCAACATCACCCAATACGTGCTCTGGTGGCCCATATCTGTCCAACTCATGTTGTGCCGCTTCTAGAGTCTGTGCATTATGACTAAAATGTTGCTGTTGTTTAATAATCTCCGGAGAATACTTTATATTGTTCATAATATGTACTGCTATCGCCAATAATATCTCTTTCTTCAATCCGCCAAGGTATGTACATCTTTATATTGTTCATAATATGTACTGCTATCGCAAATAATATCTCTTTCTTCATTCTGCCAAGGTATATACAGCATTAATTTGCCAGATAGAATTTTTCCCTCTCTTACTCAACATTGTATTTGTGAAACCTTATAACCGCTTCCTTTCTTTCACTAACTTCTCTTTGATTTAAAAATGTTGTGCCGAGTTTTCTCAACTGTTTCCGGCTGTTGTCTCTTTGATAACCTGTTTCAACAACTCACCCATATTTCTTTCACTTCTCATCAAGTATGATGTCACAAACATAACTCAGGCATACGGATCTAAAATATACTGGATGTCCATGTTAGCTTTCCATGCTTTAAGAATTGAAGGATTATAACTGTTTATGTTCATTTCACAAACGGCTCGTCGCAAAACGACCGAATGTCCCTTTTTGCATGTCTCAAGGGCCTGTATGTAAGATTCTATTGAAATTTGACTTACATCAAGAACTTTATCTAACATAACATCTTCAAGACTTTCCAAATCGCTTATCGTACGTTGCACCTTCATCAGCACATTCTTGCTTCAGGCACAAGTTCTTTTCTGCTGTCTAGATCTGCAGGTTCTGATGCAATTAACGTTTGTTGGCTTAGTGGTTTAGGAAAATGAAAACGGCATGTTCCATATTTCAAACGACTTGAAGAGTGGGAGTGTTTTTGAAGATTAATGACAGCTTGCAAATCTTCACCATGGACATCATTTGCACATGTTTTGTATCTGTCGATAAATTCGATAACTTTTCCATTGGAATCTATTCCAAATTTGGTGCATTTTTTACCAATAGCACTGTATGAGCATGAGGTGAACCTCTTGCCTGAAATTCTATTCTAATCATATAATCTGCTATTTGACCAATAGGTTCAGCCTTGTCCGGGACAACTGTCTTCCAGAACTTGTCAATTCTATACTGGAAATGTCTGGCGGCTGTGACGGGATTTCTTTTAAGCCAGCATGTTTTCCGTTCCCACGTCATATTGGCTACATCATCATCAAAGTATATTTCACCGTACTGTCTAGCAAAAATTTGGATAATTACTGGCCATCTCATCTCAGCAGCTGACAAAGTAAGAAACCATGTCGGTATGCCCAACTGCCTGATCATTGCAAGAATATCATAATGCACTTTTTGCCAATATGCCGTGCTTCCTCTCACTTCTGTCATAAACTTGTAAGCCTTGTCCTTTTGTATCATTTGAGTCAATCTTTCGGGATCTTTCAAATGCCCCGCTGTAATTATTCGGCCTCTATATTGTTTTCCAGCTACTCGCCCTATGACCACCAAAGTTAACTTGCTTATTTGTTCAACCTCGACTGAAAAAAAAAAACTGTGCAGTCAGCAAGTACTCAATCGTGCAAATCTACCATCTACGTCTAACAACCTCTGATTAAAATACTTTCTCAAAGTCAGCTTATCATTCCGTTTTTCCGAAAAACCACCTGTGCCATATGGAAACAATTGTGGAAAAGCCATTTCTTCAAACCTTTCATCTAAAAGTATATTCAATGTTTCCTGACCTTCTGCTGGAGCAACAGACAGTTGTAAATTAGCTTCTGGTATATCATGCTGAAGGCAATATCAAATGGCAAACCTCTCAACTTTGCTGACTGTTCAAAAGCTTTACTCTCTTGTTCAAATTCAGGATCATCTTCAGCTGCTTTAACATTCACGTCATCAGATACGTTTACTTCTACAGAACTATTTGTGTTACTTTTCATCCTGCTCCCCATCTCTGCAGTTATCTTTGTAGGACTTGCTAGAGTATAGTTTACTGGCACTGCCTTCACTCTTAAAGACACATAATGCGTCTGACCAATCAAACCTAAATTTAAAGTCATTGTGTTATTCCTATCACTTGGTTCAATACAGTTTCAGGGTTCACTGTCCCTACTATTCTCATAGACACCTGTAGCATGTCAGCCATTCCTTGTACAGCAATATGGTCACCCCAGGAACCTTTTTCCAGGTCTTGTAAATATCTTTGCCACTGTAGCTCAAGTCTGTCTTCTAAATTATCTACCTCTTCAACATACTTATCTAAATCACATTTCACCTCAGTATCACCATGTTCAGGTATTCTGTTAGCAAAACAATTTTTGTAAGGGATATCTCCTGTCGGACCATTTAGATTTTTTTTCCAGGTATTCCACCAGCTGCTGTCGAAGTTCCACATTACTTATTCTTACACCTCGATTTAGTAATTGCATTTCTACAGATCTAAACAAACAATTTCCATCACCTTCGACATCACCAATTTCAAAACCTTCACTGTGACAAAGCTGTTCTAAATTCTCTAATGTATGTGCATAATGGTTGCATCCTTATAAATCTTTTTTTTTCGAGCCTGTCAAGAACTCTTTAATGTTGCTAGTTTCATCATTCATCTTAATCATGTTTACATTTTCATTCAACGCATTTGGTTCCCTTCATTTTCCTTTATTTTTCCTTCGTCTTTTAACGGTACTAAAACGCCACTCATAGCATGCCACAGTTCAGGATCTTCCTGCTGCCAGCCTTGTATCCAGTCATAATTAATAGATATGTCACTGTACAACATGTTGTTATCTTTCAGCCAGGACAAAGCAGCTAACATTCTTTCTGGTCTCACACTGTCAAACATATAATTACCTTTATACACCAGCCTTCTTTTGAGTTTCATAGGAATGATCTGTGCATCTTTTGGTAATCTTGGCAAAATATGGCATATAGTGTTCAGTTTCGTCGGACAATTCACAGCAGGACCATGTATGGCTGTTTGATTTCCTCTAGGCAAGGCAACCATTTTCATGAATGGGATTCTCTTTGACAGCAGCCTTACTTTTATATTACACAAATCTGACATCTCTCTGCACAATTTATCCAGTTGCAAATTATTTGCTTTTGCTTGTCCTGGTACCATTCCCCTTTTCAGGGATCTATCACATGTTACACACATATATATATTATTATCAGTTGTTTTATAAATGAACGCCAGCAAGGTTTCATTAATCTCAGCTTCAGAAAATTTACTGTATCTACTTTCTTTATATAAATTTACGTTTGCCTCTACATAAATCTATGGCAACACGTGCAAACATAAATTGGTCCAGATCGCACATTTTTTAAACACCGACACTGACTATCCATGTCTGAAATATCCCTTTTCTCTTTCCTCTTCTGTCTATCAGAATGTAACCTCGGTGATCTTTTCTCTGGTGTTTCAGCTGCTCTATTAGCTTCCATTTTAATTCTAACAGTCTGTAACCTCTCTGATCTTCTCTTTGGTGTTTCAGCTGCTCTATTCCCTTCCATTTTAATTTTAACAGTCTGTAACTTCTCTGATCTTTTTTCTGGTGTTTCAGCTGCTCTATTCGCTTCTATTTTCTTTTACAATTTCTAATCTCCATGGCTCTTTTCTGGTATTTCACATTTTCTGTTTTCTCACATTTTTCGTGTTTTAGTCTCTAATCTCTCTGCCTTTTTTCTGAAGCCTCACATTGCCTGCTTTTCTTTTTTGTTTTTCGATCAGACTGTAACCTGCGTGATCGTTCCTCTGCCATTTCAGATTTTCTCTTTTCTTTCATTTTTATTGCAACAGTTTCCAACCTACATTTCTTTTTATGTTCCGTTTCATTTTCTCTTTCCTTCCGTTTTCTTTCACGCTCTCTTTTAATTCTCATTTCAACACTTTGCTTTTTTGTTCGAGGTCCAGGATTAACTTCAATGTCACCACTTCTCAAAACAATAATAATCATATACAATCCAGCAAAGAAACTGAACATACATAGATTTCGGCAATATTCCAAGTAACTACAGTATTCCTGCACTATCTTTCTACACTCCATGTACAATTCCAAGTGATAATCATCAGTATACACTGATTTGATAGTTTTCATCGATACTTCTCCAAGTCCCTTCTGCCATTTATTGATGAGCATCCCTCTTTTATGCGATGCTCTTGCCCGCTGCATTTATTAATGACGTCCTCTTCCATCCTGCAATTTATACTGTGCATTTTTACAGAGGTTCTTTTCCTCGCTCCATGTTTTAATGAGCTTCTCCTCATTCCATTCTTTAAAGAGCTGCGCATCCTCGGCTTGCTCCAAAAATGCCTGCATCCTCATCTGCGAGTACATAAAAAAATGACAATACAACAAAACCACTGCAAAGTCATCGCATCAACACAAAACTAAACGGATGGATGCTCATTGGGTACAGTATAATACGTCAGGCCATATATGACCATATATAAATCAGTACAAAAACAAATTTCTTTCCCCCTATACTTACAACTGCCTCATCCATTATAATGTGCAGTGCAGCATAATCTTTTTCATAATGGGCTAAGATTCTGCACTTTTGCTCATTTTGTTCAAGCTTTTAACACTACACATCTCTACTAATTGCATAGCTAGTCGATGATCCAAGCAAAACTTGATAACTTTGCAATTGTAAACAAGTATGTACGCCATCTTGCACATATTCTTTCTCTGACATGATGCATTTCCACTCTCACCCACACCCTTCCACTCCCACCCTTCCACTCGCACTCATCCTGCCACTCACTGTCACCCGCCCCCTCATCATCACACTAATTAAGGGCTGGTGGCAGGGCATGGGCGAGGGGGCCAGGAGAACATCTTTATTAAAACAACAAATTATAAAGCCCCACAAATTATTTATTATTTCTCTAACTCTTTTAATATACAAACTCAAGTTTAAAAATCATATTCAAAAACTCTACACTCTGAGCATGTGGATAGCTAAATCAGATGACATCACTCATTAAAAAAAGGAAGTACATGTATCCATATCTTTGTAAGTACATGCACAATAGGTAAGGGAAACAATCTTACATACATGTGTGTCAACATGAATGATGCACATAATTCTACAGAAAATATATTAATACAATTCCACTTACCATAGGGAATACAAAATAAAAATGGACTGTGCACTATCTATTTACCTGTTCATATTACTTAGCACAAAATTGGGATTCACTCGGCTGAGTGAATAATGCATAAAAGCAAACTACATAGTAGATGTAAATTGAAACTACATAGTAGATCTATGTGAATGACTGAATTGAGTTTATCTGAAAAAAATAAGATAGAAATTAAACTGTGAGGTTAAAAATGTCATTAGCCTATGAGGTCACATTCATTTATCCATATATAAATAAAATGTGTATGGTGGTTATTTAATAGATCTATCAGTTGGATAGTGAATTAAATGTTGCGACAGGTGGTCATTTCACGTCCTTGTGGAGATTTCCTCTAGTTTTTTTGGTGGCTCTGTTTCATCCAGAGATTCTTGACTGCACTGTGATTCAATTTTAAGGCTCAGGGTTGGTTTTTCATTGTTTGTTACTTCAATAGTAACATCTTGACTTTGAGCATGTTCATCATTTCCTTCTTTCTGTGGGTCATTATTACTGGATGATTTAACAGGTGCGCATGTATCGAACATGGATTCATCTGTAGAGGAACTGAGATCATGCCTGCATTGTTCCAGATCTAGTTTAACTTTTTTGACCTCTTGCTGACAATTATTTAATTCATTAGTTGCCAAAAAATGTTGTCCCTTGGTAGATGCAAGTTCCTGTCTCAGTGATCTAATCTGTGCATCTTTTTTACTGTTAAGTTTTTTAACTTCACATAAAATTCTCTCTGCATTGGTTTCAATATCAGTGTTGATTGTGGACATCATCTTATTGGTATTAATATTGGATGAACATGTTGTTATGGTTATTAGTTCTGTAAACTATAGTCCAGCCTTCCTAATATTGTCAATTCTTTCTTTGATTGCCTCCATATTCATTTCTGAAATAATACATTGCTTTAGTCTTGTGTGTAAAGTATTGTATAAGAAACGTCTTTGATTTTGTGTTCTCCCTTTGTGTAAACTTTTGGTAAAACAAAATGTGTAATGTATTGCATAAATAGGACATATGTCAGGTAGATGAAGGAATAACATAATGAACTGAAGGCAGTGATATGAACAGAAAGCAGAGATATCCTGAGAACACAAATTCAAAGGCGAATGAAGTGACTTCTGCCAGAGTCTTTGGAGTAGCAGGCTGGGTCATGCAGTACTTACAAGCAGAGTATGTTTTGTTAATGGCAGGATTATACTTGCAGATAGCCCTTGTAACTGATGCAAACCCAGGCAGTGAAAACGATAGAAGGGAGAATTCAGGGAGTACACAAGACACCTGGGTGCACATTATTACAATGAAACAAGATACCAGCAATACACCAATGACCCTGTTGCCCATAGCCCCCCAAGAGGGAGTAGTCATATTATTATACTGATATAATGCATGATCATTTTTAGACTGGTTATATTTATTATAACAAAAAACTATAGTATCAGCTGCCCATACCATAATATCTCCGTCATAGACGGGCGTAAAAAAAAATTTACCTCTTTAAATAAGTTGTAGAAAATTGACTCTAACAAATTCACATTCACCTAGACCAAATCCATACAAAGTTGAGGCATAGTCCTGAGGCACCTTGACATTTGACCTTCGACCCATCTTGACAAAGTCAAATAGGTCAGATGCAATAATAGATATTTGCCAGCAGGATATGTTTCGAAGGGATTGCAAGAAACTATGGCCAGTGTCAGGTATAGAAATATCTGAATATTTCATACTCCAACAAGTTTTGACCTTAATTAGGTCAACTTGATTTTATCAGAACATGACCAAATCTTCATGGGAATTTCACAATTGCTTTTAGGTTTAGATGCAGTAATAAAAATTACAATATCATTTATAGCTTTGGAGGTATGGCTCAATAATGAAATATTGTAGTGTTTAAAGTGCAGCGCCCCCTGATGGCCATATACCAAAAATTGTTAATATACTTATATGAAATTATATACGATATTGATTCATGATTAATGATTGGAAGCTTGTGGCGGAAGAATTATAATAAAAGTATACAATAGCCCAATATATCGATAAACAGTTAAAAAGAAAAAAAAAATGTTTGCTTTTAAGAATATTTTAGTGTATCTGAACGGGCTGTTTAGTTATGAATCACAGTTCTTTCAAACTCTCCAAACTCACTATGCACTTTCCTAATATAGGCTATTGTTTCGTAGATATTTCTTGTGGGATTGCTGTCTCACTGTATCACCTTTTCACCCTGTTCCTGATCAGTTATTTTTTCTGTATGTTTTCCCAATAAAATATCTTTCTATTAGTTTTGATTTCTCGAGTAGAGTGAGGATGGATTTGCTCAGACGATGCACTTGGAACCATCAAGTTTCCCACCCTACAGTTGCAAATTGTCACGTCATCATACACACAAAGGAATGGAGTTTATTGTGCATCAACTCTGCTGGTTATATTATAATACCTCTACGACAGTCTGGCATCTAAGTCACATATCTGGAAAAGTCGATGCTGAGATCATTGGCCACTAGGAGGCAACACATGCGAGGTGGGATTTCGAAGGCGGGTGGATTTATTTATCTTACTTTCGCATTTCATCGCACCAGCCAGTCCAATGATCCTTTGCCGCATCGCCAAGAGAATACCGAAAGAGCAACCATAAACCCTAAATGTCCATCTGGATAATCCATTTGGAAGTAGCTGGTCGTCTCTAATGGCACCGTACGTGTACGTTTAGTTGGTCCCCTAACAATGACATACAGACTACCTTCCCATCAGGGGCTTCTCTTGACCGGTTTGACTTATTGTACTCGAAAATTATGAAAGAGAACTGAAGAAGTACAGTTTTTCTTCATTCTAAAGTTATTACAATTCCATTATACTTATGAATGGCTTAATATTACTGATTTTGAAAATCTACATTTGTATGATTATATGGCTTCCATTTCAGTCCGTTCCAGCGACCCTGTCCACCTGCTTATTCGCAATTATATATTTTGCTAGTTTATGGACGGCAAAACTGTTTGTCCTAGGGGCAGGTAAGAGGTAAATGCGTAATTAACAATTATGGAAATAATAGACTACATTATGTCATTTCACTGTAGATAATTTAAAACCATTGGATGTGTAACTAGTCTATTCTTTTGCGACATCTTGCCACTGATCGGTGAAATGGGCATATTAGGGAATGATGATTACGTCATAATACACATGACCTTCTAAAGAGGCACCAACATTCATGGGACCAATTATCAAGACCTGCCGACTTCTGTTTACAGTGAGACTTTCCGTGTGCACGCGCTTCACTGTTACGTCACATTACATTATATCCATATCCAAGGAGGGTAAACAAAGGTCACTTATCAGGGATGCCGTGAACCACAGAAATATATGAGGCATGTCTTCCGGGCTGTAAAGTAAACAATATAAGGTACCAAATATTACGCATTTGCCTCTTTATGCAATTGGTCTAAATTTTGTTTGGCAAGTTTGTCTTATGTAGGGATAATCGCTATAATTCAGATGGACAGGGGTAGTGGAACAGGCTATAGTTAATGATGGAAAACTTAGCTATGAATCACATAGATTGGACTTTCCTTTGAACCCTCCAAACCCACTTTGCAGCCTCCCAATAAAGGCTATTGTTTCAGAGGTAATCTTGAGGTCACACCATATCACCATTTTACACTGTTTCTGGTTAGCTATTTTTCTGTATTTCAATGTTTTACCAATCAGATATCTTTCTGTTAGTTATGATTTCTCGGGCAGAGTGAGGATGGATTGGCTCAGTTGAGGTACTTTGGACCATAAAGTTTACCGCCCTACATTCCCTGAGGTACAGAACAGTTGCAAATTGTGACGTAACCAAGCACAAAAAGGAATGGGTTTTCTTGCGCAACCACTTTCTTGTTATATTATAATCTCCTTCCGACAGTCGTGCACCTGCGCTACGTATCACGAAATTGTCGATCCTGAGATCATCGTCCACCAGGAGGCGCCACATGAGAGGTGGGATTTTGATGGTGGATTGCTTTATTTCTCTTGCAGTCACATATAATCGCACCTGCAGTCGGGTGATCCTTTGCCGCAACGCCAATAGGATACAGGAAAAGCAACAATAAACCATGAGCGTCCATCCGGGGAATACAACAGGAAGTAGCTCGTCGTTTCTAATGGCATTGTACGTGTACGTTCTATTTTTCCCCTAATAGTGACATATACTGGCCACCTTCCCACCAGGGGCTATCTAGACAGGTTTGTCTTTTTGTACTCGACAATTCTGACAGAGAACTAAAAGTGTATAGTTTCTCCTCATTTGAATTAACTACAATTCCTTTATACTTATGAATGGCTGAATTCTTAATCTGCTAGTCTTAAAAATGTTCATGTTTATGATTATATGGTTTTCATTAGTTTATGGTTTAAAGCCTAGTAATAAAGCACATCTATTTGGCGTTAGTTTGAACCCTCCAAGCTCACAGAGCAGCCATCCAATAAAGGCTATAGTTTCAGAGGTATTCTTGGTGAGATTACCGTCATACTGTATCGTTCACACTCTTCCTGGACAGCTATTTTTCTGTATTGCAATTTTTACCCCAATAAGATATCTTTATGTTAGTTTGATTTCTCGAGAAGGGTGAGGACGGATTAGCTCAGATAAGGTACTTGGAACCATCATTTCCCGCCCTCCACTCCCTGAGGTACAGAACAGTTGCAAATTGTCACGTGATCGTGCACACAAAAGGAAAGGGCTTTCTTACGCAACCACTCTGCTAATTATACTATAATCTCTTTCCGACAGTATGGCAACTGCGACACGTACGTATCACGAAACAGTCCAAACTGAGAACATCGGCCACCAGGAGGCGCCACATGCGAGGTGGGGTTCCAATGATGGATCGGTTTTATTTATTTTACGTTTCTTATTTAACCGCACCAGCAGTAAGATGATCCTTTGCGGCACCGCCAAAGGAGTACCGGAAGAGCAGCCATAAACCATGAACGTCCATCCGATGAATACAACTGGGGAATACAATCGGAAATAGCTCGTCGTTTCTAATGGCACCGTACGTGATATTCTGTTGTTCCCCTTACAGTGAAATACTGACCACCCCTCATCGTGCTGCTCATGACCGGTTTGACTTTTTGTACCCGACAATTCTAAATGAGAATTGATGATGTACAGTTTCTCCTCATTTTAAAGTTATCACAATCACTTTATACATATGAACAGATTAATCCTGAATCTACTGATCTTGAAAATGTCCATGTTTATGATTATATTGTTTTCCGTAGTTGATGGACATTATTAACCCAGATAATGGGAGAGTTATCTATGGAAAGAAAATTTTATTTACAAATTCATATGGTATTTTTTTGTCCTTTTATATTTAAGAATCTGGAGAAATATATACACAGTATATATACACAATATCTTTGATTTCTTAGAATATATCAAAATGAATTAATTCTATGGGCGCTTTTGGGGCCCTCTGTAGACTAAAGCATTAAGCAGACAAATATCCCTGTCCTCGTCTAATTATAATCAAAATTACAATCCGTTATCAAAGATATGATTTACAGTTGTGAATCGTTCGCTGCAATGTCACACTAGTATGCTTAGCGTCATGACCAATGGTTCACTTGGAATTGTTTTATAACAAGACTCAATTGGTTGGATTGGCACCTACTTCTATAGTTATGCAGAATGGATTGAAATAAGTTTTTTTCAGACATTAAATTACTAATTACTAGTTTCGTACCACAGAGCGTTTGGCAGTCACTAGATGTATCCTAATAGTGTCTAGTTCGTTGTTGTAAGCTCAGGTTGCAGGGGGGGGGGGGGCTCAGTTTATTGTAAGTTCACTGAGTTTACATTCAACTGTAAAATTTGGTTTATCTGAACGTATTGTAACCAAGTCGTGAGGGGTGGGGGCTTGCGTATAAGTTAACTTGAAATTATTATAGCACCCCTGTGCTAAGCTGTTTATTTTCGCTTGCTTGGTGTTAGTTTGTCTGTTTATTTATGTGCGCCTGTATGACTTCACAAGGTCAATTCGTTCGTTAATAGTTGCAAGTTCAAGCTCGCATGAGATAAACATTTTTCCCAGAGGCAAACATTGCATCCATTTGTTGCCGGGGAGTAGGTTTGAATTCGTTTATTATGGAGCACGTTGCTCTCTTTAAGTCACCAGGTATTTTAACTGAGTTATTTACTAGCTGCATTTAAAAATGAGATTTTATGGTCGTTGAATCTAGTTTTAAAGGTGTCCTATTTGAGCCAACGTTTTTCTGGTTTGTTTTGATATCTTCGTCGGCGGGTGTCGCCCGGTATACAACTGACTCTGCGGACAGTCAGCGGGATTCCTGCAGTTTCTTCCTCCAGTTTGAAAACAAGTATTTTATTATATGCCACATCTTCTGAAGATGATGATCATCTGACATGCAATGAGTTACGACACAAATTTGTAACAAAATACCAAACAGGAAAGTTACGGCCAAGGTTCTCAACTGTTGCGATTTATTTGAAATTATAGGCCGACAGGGATGTTTATAAATTTAACTCTTTCGTTTAAAGAAGGCCAATCCCTCATTTCTATAGAATGTACTGGGAGCCGAGAAAAGCTACAAGAATAAACAGGCCAAAAAGACCAGGAAGGCAAAGTGTACACTCGGATGAGACTGACATGTCCAGTGATGTCAGACTATAAACCCTAACCTTCACCTTTACTTAAGTAACACGTATTGAATCTTTTCACTCACTTCTAAATATTGCAATTAGCCTCCGGGAGGACATCTTAATAATTACTTTACTCACTGCTGTGTAGGGATACAGTAAATCTTTAATTCCATATTACCTGTTATGTAAATACGAATATATAATTTTGTTCTTGAGGAATCGCGCTTTAAAAATAAAAGAGAGCTGACTGGCAGTAATATTAGATCTCGAGTGGGTCTCAAACTTTAAAGAATAGAGACCAATCTTCATGTATAACACAAAATATTAAAGCTAAGACCGCTGATTGATATATGGTTGCCATGATGGATGTTTGATGGGTATGCAATTTTACAGCACACGTCTGTTTTGGAGACCAGTCTCTGGAATCCACAGCAATAGCTTTAAAAGGGATCAGTGAAATGTGTGCTATTGACTCCTGTTAGAAATATAACCTGAAAGACAAACAGTACATACCCTAAGGCCTCAAGGCCTTAAATAATCATTGCATTTAGGATAAATATGTATTTCTTCTGCCATGTGTGCAATAAGTTTCGATTGGTGAAAGAAGGTTGACAAAGGTCGGGCCACGAAAAGTATCAATATCAATATAATAATTGTTTGTGAGGACAGCTACAGCTGTTCCTGAGAAATCTTTATATGTATTTTGAGACATAAAGAGTTTTCACTTCTGAACTGTAATATCGCCACATAGCTCGAAGGATATAAGTCATATTTTGTTCAGACTTTTGTTTGATGACTTTCCTAAATGTTGGATTAAAAACACTGATACAAACAAGAAAACAAATTCATGGAGTTCAAAACTCCCGCATTAGCCTCCATCGGTAAATAAAATTTATATGTATAAAAAGAATTACCAAAGATTCAAATTGATTGCCATTTGTGTTCATTTTCTATAAGAAAATAATATAAATAGGAAGAACGTAGAAGAGGTAATGGTGAGCGTTTAAGTGGGGCTGTGTGCCTGAGACAAATAGACAGTCTTTCCAAGGGGACACATTAAAAATATAAAAAATGAAGGTCATTTTACGGCAAGACGGAAAAAGGGAGACCATTGTATTCCGGCAGTCAGAAGTATTACCTTATTTTTGTGTTTTAAGTTTGTTTTCTCTGTTGGTATTTGCCCATATATCAGGGGTGAAAATATTTTCGATATTATTGGAATTGCAATTTGATACACAAGAGATTGGTGATATTAATATATATTTATATATATATATCTATATATATAGGGGGATATACCGGCGTGCATTATACCATTCTTCTGTTAACGTATAATAATGAATGACATACTCTCATGAATGACATTCCCCTTGAACAAACTGACCTCAGATTACATGGTCATTAAGTCACAGGTTGATTTCTAACATTCAAACTAATATGTGAGTCGTTTTGGCTGGGTTTTTCTTTGTCTGTAGCCCGATGATCCAAACATCTCACCGGCATGGGTCAGGTTATTCTGCTTGGTTGGATGGGTTGGACCATCCCAATCAAACATGCGGAAACCGCATAAAAAAAATCTAGGTCCTAGGCCAACAGGTGATGAAAGGTATTAGTAAATGAAGTCTTTTATTTCATTTTAATAAGTATAAATGCTATTCGGCCTTGAGAAAAGAAATCATAAAAGTATTAAAAATTAGAAAAACCGGGAAAAATGATATATATATATATATATATACATACATACATATACAATTTCCCCATTTAAAATTTGTCCTACAGATTATGACATTTATGAACTTATTCTGGCAGCTAAAAACTTAGCATCACCTAATCTAAACATATAAACGTATAACATGTGGTCAAAAGTAGTAGATGTACATGTAGGATCCTAGGCTGTGCGGAATATAGAAAATGTATATCAAGGTTTGCTGGCGGTGCATGGTTAAAAAACAGAACAAAGCCACATAAGCAAATAGCATTGGCCCTAATGCGGGATAGTAATAACCCAAAATGATAAAGAACCTATTATTAGATAAATTCGATGTAATGGTAAAGCAGCTTACCTCTTAGACTTATTAAATTGTTTTTGTGAGTCACCTTTAGTTCTCTAAAATGGCATGGAAACTAGTCCGTAACTTTTTAGTAAAGACTAACGGACAAAAGAACCAGATAAACATTCAAGGAAAATATATATAACCTCGCCACTTGACATAGGTATAGTGATAAATCTTACTTCGTTTCACATTTCTGTGAACGTTAGAGGTCTTATAAGCGAATCCAACGCCAAAGTATTGCAAGTTAACATTTGTCAAACTCGGTAACAATGTGGATATGTTAAGAGACTTATTAACAGAATAAGTGCGGCCGCTTTATGAAATTCATTTCGCCCCCTACTGAATCAAGAATCTTTAAGAAGCTGCTGCCGTTTCAAGTCAAATTGTTGTTAGTAAATATATATTTTTTTCATAATGTGAGAAACTTTATGCATTAGGGGATGTGTAGAACTCTCTCTCTCTCTCTCTCTCTCTCTCTCTTGCTCTCTCTCTCTCTCTCTCTCTCTCTCTCTCTCTCTATATATATATATATATATATATATATATATTTATTACTGACCTTTTTTTTATAACTATGGATTTTTGTTCCACGTTTTTGAACCTTGCAAAGCCTATACCGCTTTCTGTGTTTCACAGTTACGTATCGTAAATTGATGATACGGTGTGGTTGATATATATGTGTGACTCAACCATCTGCAAACCAGTCTATGTTGATGCGGGGATCGTGTACGCTAATAATCTCTATATGCGTTCGGTGGGTGAAGAGATACGGTTAATTGCTGTATTTCAATGAGTGTAAGTGGGTCCAACCACGCAAACATTTGGTTGGGTATAAGTTCCAGTTTTATAAATGAATTGCTCTCTTTATCCCTTGTGACGTAAACACCGTGTCTTCATTCACTTGTTACAAATACGCGACGTCATCAATATAAGCTTCATTACAGGCATCGTTATTTGCCCAAGCAAGTTTCCCCAAGTGCGGCAACTTCATCATTTGTAGGATTATATTCCTTAGATGAGCTCATTTCTTCTTAACCACATAAGTAAATGCCTCATTTTATAGACGGTAACTATTAGTTGTGGAAAGGATTTGGCCATAAATTGTAAACTATGTAAAAGCTTAATTGCAGCGCAAAAAGAAGGTAAAAACAAATATTTCCGCTCGGGCCATGTGTTCCCTGAGAGCATCAAGAAGTGGTCCAATGAAACAGATGCCAATACAGACTGTGGTAGACTTTGGATTACACCCTGCATTTTGTACGTATTGATGGTTGTAGTCATTTCCGTTCCCAGCAGGCCTAATATGTGTTTTGAAATAGAGAATGCCGTAGACACATTCTGAAAGAAATGTAATGAGGAAAGGCATTTTTCCAATTCCAAACTGCAGTACTGCTCTGGCCGCTCGGTGACCAAGAGCGGGGACTGTAAAAAAAAAAAAGGAATTGATTCAGGATGTTGATTTTTTTTAAACTTACAAAACCAATGTGCCAGTCAAATATCAAATATCAAAATAACAATACCAAATCAATCTTGGTTTTAAAATTTCTTCAAATTCAACGTTTCATGTTCCAATTTAAAAGTTTTGTATCAGCCTTGTTCACCACTTGTGAATCATGTTATTATATCCACAAATATTTGAAAACTGCTTGTGTCGAGGGCGTTTTTCCTGCATTTTGATGTCGAATCAAACATGGACCTTTTTTTCAGACGGACTAGATGGGGAGGTGACCTTCACTTTTTTTATGATGCCAGTGAGCAAGGTAACCTTCATCCTCACATGATATTTTATACCGGTCTATGGCGAAATAATTTATCATTATGATAATTCATAGTGTCTTCATATTTTCCATAATGATCTCTCGATAATCCATCTTATATTAAGAAAAGTTAAGTGATTGTTGAGTTTCAACTTTTTTATTCAATCACCTTCTCAGGCTTCTCTATGGTATGTTAATTGATGTTAGTTGATTGTGGAAAATAAATTCAAACTTAAATATAAAAAGAATATGTTTCTTTCGGAGAAATGGGCAAATACTGTTTCGTATAAGATGAAAAATTGTATAGTTTAAACATATGTAGCCATAAAATAATTTATGACAGCCTTTATTAAAACGTCTCAAGTCATGAAAAATTGGTGTTAATGGAGGATAATATATGAAAAAAAATCATCACTGAACTCAGGCAACTTCTCTGAATGCCTAAACCTGTATTCTTCTTCACAGGTAGGTATTTAAAAAAAAACATTTTTCTGTCTAGGTATGTTCATGATAGCGATGAGTCAGTAACACCTCTGTTTTGCCGTATAAAACAATGCATCTATTCGTTCGCCATATCGTCACATAGATACTTCATTCCTCTATGTAGCTTTGTAAATATTCAGATATATCTGAATAAACATCAATGCATGAGGTGTCTCTTTTCCAGAACATAAAAGTCAGAGCTTTTTTGACAGGAAACTGCAAGTATTTAACACAAAAGCATCCGAATAACTTAAATATACATTTTTGTATTGAAGGAACTGCCGTTTTGGCAGACTTTTTGGATATATTTTACACACTCACAGTAACAACTTTAAATAAAACTGGATTATACTCAACTCATCAGTAACCCCTCATCAAGGTGTTGAATTAGAAATCTGCTTCTCTTTATGCTGGTTTAATTATTGTTTTGAGAGTCATGTCACAATTTCAGTTAAGCAATCTATATTTTGTATTTGGCTGTGGACAAAGTTTCAAAGTTTTCTCTGAGCTTTTTCAAATGCTAACATGCAGACTATTTAACTTCAGAACTAAGCCCTTTTCCATTTGTTGAAACTTTACAAAATGACTATCATTGTCAAATTCAGCTGAGCACCATTACCCATGAATCACTTGTTTCTGAAACGTAGCAGATTCACCCTTTGCATGTCTAGGGATACTGGCAGATATTTTGGTTCCTTCATAGGGGCCACTCGATTTGAATACACACAAATATGTTAATTCAATTTAAGCATTTTTTTGGAGTGGGGAATTAGGAATGCAGTACTATTAATGTTTACTATTTGTGCACTTTGATATTTACAAACATATTCTTTACATTGCACAGTGTACCATATAAAATTATTATTATATGTTGATACTGAGTTACTAATAGTGGCCACTCAATTGAATATGAATGCACAATAGTATTTTGATGAATGTACATATATCTAGTAATTTAGGATTTAGAGGTGCTTAAATTACAGTTTATTCAGCCTGGTATAAAATATTTTTTTTTTTATTTATTATATCATTATATCATAATACATTATGTAAATATTATACTCAATGAACTTAGAAAACGAGGCTTACTTGTAAGTTGCATGAAGTTCAATTGGGATTCTATGATAGGAGTTTGACAAGCAGTGTCTCTCACATGATCCGAATTGACTGTGATTGATGATGAGAAATCATTAGTGACAAATAAATTTAAATATAAAGAAGTATTCTTTCAGTAAAAGAGAAAATTCTTGCAAAAGAATCAATACAAATTATACACAAGTGATTTGTTTTTCTGTCATTTCTGTATTCTACTGGATTATAAAATACATATGTGTTATGAAATCTGATATGTGGCTTCTTTGTTTGTAAAGTATACATGCATTTCTCAACTAGAGAAAGTGAATCAACAGCTCTTCATATGACTTGTGTTAATTACTTCTGCCTGACATACGGATGCTCATCCCCTTTCTCAACAAATAATTACACAATACAATGTAAGTTTATTGTGAATCCACATCTGACATCATGGTGAAGCCATTGCTAGAGCAAAACTCTTTGCGGATTGAAAAATCATTATAGCTGAAACAGAAATCAAAGTTCATAAAGTTTAATATCGTTGATTTTTTACCCCTCGATCACAGACGATCTACTTATGAAATCCCACACATTTGTGTCAAAACCATGGTCTCAAAAACAATTAGAGAAGGCATTATATCTATTTGGAAAGAATTCTTCGCTTAAACTAAATCGTTAGAAATCTGAGATAGCGTGGATAGGAGAATCTAGGAATCAACCGAAGCTAGATCTAGCTTATAAATGTGAGGATCTCAACGTAGAATACATAAGGATTTTTGGAAAAGATATATCTTAAAACAAAGAACAAAGTAATATAAGAAATGTTGATAAGATAATTGATACTATCAGGTCAAGCCTAAGAATGTGGAAGATTCGCAACTTAACATTATACGGAAAGACATCCATTTTGAAATCTCTCATATTACCAAAAGCTATGCACGTGTGTAATGTGTTAATTCCACCAAAGAATTTTATCAGTAAAGTGAAGGATAATGTGGCCGATTTTATATGGGATGGCGGCGTCCCAAAAATTAAATACAAGGTTCTTATTCAATAAAAAAAGAGAATGGGGGATTGGGGTTATCGACTTTGGCCAGTATGGTGAAGGCACGTCGGATACTCTGGATAAAAAAAATACTTTGAAAAGGAAGAACAATTATGGAAGTTGATACCCCGTTTCTATCCTACAAAAAAATGGGTTCAATGTGCCAGGTACAAACTGGATAAAGCAAGAATTAAATGAGCGGTGCCTTTATTTTATAAACTTTGTTTATCTGAATGGTGTGATCTGTACGAGAGTGACCCGTTCGATAAGGTCATTGTTCTAGAAAAATCCTTGTGGAATAACAGGTATATAAAAATTAACAGGGAATCGATATATTTTGAGGATTTTTTTAGAAAAAGGATTGAACGATATAAAAGGTTTAGTTGATATAACCGGGCAAATTTAAAGTGTTGAGTGATCTAAAAGTACCCAAGTCAAAGGTGTTCAATTGGCTTAAATTTAAACATACAATTAGAAAAGCGTGGCTACAAATACATAGATAGTCGTCGGATATACTTACAGCTTCGGAACATACATTTATACCACTTGTAAGGTAGTAAGTAAGATAGTAAGGTGATTATAGATAAGATTAGCACCAAAGGCATATGTAGTAGAATAATATTGAAAATATTTGGAAATTCCAACTGGGAGGTGTCATATAGAGAAGTGTGTTAACGCCGACGTTAACTGGGAAAATGTATACAAAACTGTTTTCGGTACAACTATTGATACGAGGTTACAGGCTTTTCAATATAGTTTTTACACAATAAATTGCCTGTTAATGTCGTACTGAAAAGATGGAAAATCTTTGACTCGAGTAGATGTAGTTATTGTTTTCTATACAACGAAAGTATTGCCCACCTTTTTTTGTGAATGCAAAGTACCGTTTTCATTATATCTACCAATTAAAAATAAATTAGGAACATTAAAGGTCGACCTGCCAAGTTGTACAAAATTAAATATACTCACAGGGATTATACATATTGGGCCGCGGAGTAGTCTGATCAATCATATTATATTGTTGTATCAATACATGGTGTTCTCATACAGAAACAAGGCAGATTTATGCCACGTGGATGGTTTTTGTGCGATGTTTAATCAATATGAGATGATCGAAATGGTTATTGCAAAGAAAGGTTATAAATACAAGTATCGCCAACATACATGTTTCCCCAACATGTCTGGACCTAAAGCGGACAGCACCCGTAAGAAAATGATCAAACTCTTTTCCCATGTTTGGTTAAAAATAACCATTAAAATTGACCTGACCTGCACTGATTTCTTAGACGTAACATTGACCTCCAAAATGACATTTTCTGCCCTTACAGAAACCAAAAAAGGATCCGCCATATATCCACGCACAATTCATTCACCCTTCAACAATTATCAGGCAGATACCTATGATGATCAGCAAGCGTGTATCTGACACCTGTTGCAATGAAGAGCTATTCATGAAAACCAAACCCATGTATGACAACGCTTTAGCGAAAAGCGGGTCCTCAGAAAGCTTTAAACATGTTGAACCCGCAGTGTAAAGCAAAAGAAACAGGAAAAAGAAAATGATATTGGTTCAATCCCCCCTACAGCCATCACGTAAAAACCAACATTGGCTGACAATTCATGAAACTAGTTGAAAAACACTTCCCAAAACATCACAGGTACCATGAGCCATTCAACAGGAACAATATGAAAATTAGCTATAGCTGTTTACCCAACATGACTAACATAATTTGCAAACATAATATGAAGGTCCTAAATACCAAGAAAGCTGTAAATGTACCTGTAAAACAATGTAACTGCCATAATAAGATGAATGTCCTATGAATGGTCAATGTCAGCTGAGATGGATTGTCTATAAGGCAACAGTTAGCACAGACAATGAGGAGAAATACTACATATGGTGTACCGAAGGTGATTTTAAGACCAGATACAACAACCATAAACAATCCTTTCGTGACGGATCGATGCTTAAAACACTTAGCTGTCTAAACACATCTGGACCCTAAAAGACAAATATATCATTTACAAGCTCTCTATTTTGTCTCCGATGACAATAGGATCAGTGTCAGTCATTCTCTTACTCTCCCTGCGACGCACAAAGCATAATCTCGTAAAGTCGTAAAGTCTCGGCTTTTCAAACCACGCCGTAAGCCTCATTCCAACAACATTCACCTGATGATCGGGTCGCATCCCGTGAAACGGTCTGTAGTGAATTTACAGTGTTGTTTTTCTTCAGTGTTATATCGCTCTGGCCTTGTTTGAAAGCTTTAGAGCAATTTACACCGGAGGGTAACTCTACCTTTTAGATAGATAGATAGATAAATAGATAGACAGACAGACAGACAGAATGACAGAGAGACCGATAGAGAGATAGATAGATATTTGGGGGATTGATGGGATTGGACAATATTGAATAGATAGATAGATGGATAGAGGGGATTTTAGGACCCCTCCCTCAATAGATTTGGATAATCTAGAAGCAGTAGCTGCTTATTCCTAACGTCTTGGCATCAAACTAACGGTTTCTTTTAAACAGTGACAACTGTGTTGCCAATATTTACAAAAAAATAGTACCAGCAAGACTTGACGTTTACTTTTGAAAGTACTTGCCAAGCAGGGCAAGTAACTACTAGCTTTTATTTGCCCTTCATGAATTTATACTTGTCCTAAAAAGAATCAGTGATCATGACTACAAAAACAAAATAAAATTATTCACATGATTATTTTGCAACAATATACATATTCAAATGTTTGTTTGTGAATAATCTTTCTCTTTAGCATTTGCACATATAAAAACATGCAGGTAATTTAAACTAGAGGAATTATAATAGACTTTACTTCTCCTGAAAAAGAAAGTGGTTAAGTTAAGATTAGTCAAGATCCAGTAAAGCCTTTGTGTAAAGGTTTTTGTTGTAACAATTTGTCCAGTCGGGCATGTGGGATCCCACTTTTGGTTTTTATACCACCAGTTTTTCAAACTTACTTGCCGGTTTACCGTTGATGCCAAACCCTCATTAGATACAGGATTTACAAGATTTAGGAATAACAAAATTTAATGTGCAAGCTGGGCACTCTTGGAAATATCAAGAATCTTCAGTCATACCATCAGAAATATTTCACTTCTGATTATCAGTGATGTCCAATTTCACCCCCCAACATTTTATGTGATTAGATAAATAATACATTTTTATAAGGACCGGTGATAAGCATGAGCATGGAATGTAGTGTGGTCCATTTAAAGATAACGAGAAATCTAATTAACCTTTTAATCTTTTATTCTGTTACTTTACAGTATAATTCTTAAGTCAGTTGAAATACAATATTTAGTGGTCTGAGCAGGAGCCTAAATTCCCAACCTATAGTTTTGCAGTTGATAACATTGTAACATTGTTATCCATCTGTTTAACAATGGTAGAAGCAAATCTAGCTGATAAGAAAAGATATTGTATCTACAAATGTAGCTGGAATGTTTGGTTTATGTGATGAAGACTATGTCATTCATAACCATTTTCTAGTCAGTATAACCCTTGTTTGAGTTTTAGGTTAACTGAGTTATTCATCTGAGCTATAGTGATTACCCTTTGTCCATTTTCCGTCTGCCCAGCCGACTTTACAAGGGGACAAATTGTAACAGTTGGACCTAGTGCTTCTAATAGTACATCCGGAGAGGTCATAGGCAAATCTCCTTGGTCATAATAACCCATATTTTGCGAGCTATTAACAGATCAAACCTGATTTTTCAGGCAGGGTAAAAAATGTATCCATTAGGCCTAGATTATTCTAATGTGACATTAGGAAGTGAAAAACCCTGTCATTGGAAACTTTAAATTAGGTGATGCTACCTATATTTTAAAAGGTATGGATAAAAATATGATTTTAACTTCCAGACAGACAGGCCAAATCTTAGCCCTAGAGTCTTTAAAGTAACATTCTAAATGTCCTTGGAAAGCTGAAATTATGTCACCGTCATCTATATTCTGCGGGTTATTGGGAAAAGACAAACAAATATGATTTCAGCACCGTGATTGTCAGATGGGCACATATAGTATGTGGTACGCCAATAATCTTCTAACCCAGCTTCCAAGGAATTTCTTGATAAATCTTCTTTGAAACCTGAAACAAAGTTATGGTAACCAATATTCTGTGAGCTAAGAAGAAAAACATGATTTTATCACTTTGAACGTAAGATGGGCACATAACATGACATAGACATGGTTTTGAACACCCAGACAGTCAGACAGGGCACAAAACTGAACTGTTATGCCATAATTGTGAAGGCAGTTTGTTACTCTGAATCTGGGCACTAGGCCCTAGTGCAAACACTAGGTACGAGATGTGGCTATGTTTTACTCTAGGAAGAGTACCAGATGAGACTCCTAATAATTGACAGTTAAGTAAAGCAAATTTCAATGCCAGCACAAAATATAAACAAACACATGGTTCACTGTGGTAAATAACCTTTTTTAGGTGTACTTTCGGATTCTAAAAAAATATATAACGTGCAATAAATAAAACGGATTGTAATTTTGGCCATGATTGGTGTGAATTTCTGTTATTGTAAGGCCACTTTAACTAAAGTTTGTGTCAGTCTTCTAGCCACCGGTGAGTTTAAGACTGTGCAAAAGTATACAGAACAAAAGTATGCAGATTATTTTGCTTTTTTTTAAACAAAAACCTTTTTCAGAAAAAAACTGCCAAATACAATTACAATAGTAATGCCTTCCCATTTACCTTTCTTAAATAAATCATCTTGAACATGTGACTATTCTTTTATTAATAAAACCTCGCTATTAACATTTTGGGGGGGGGGGTAATGGCTTAACAAATTTCTGTTTAACAAATCAATCTAAAAATATATATGTTGTTTATATATTAATATGTAACAATTTACACGTACTGCAGAGAAAAAAAGTATATCACATATCATCAGGTTGAGTCACAATTCAGCAATGCTTATTAGAACAAATGTCCCAACCAGGTACCTCATACCAGGCAACATGATAGGGAAGTAACTTCTAATTATACGGTTCACATGATCTCCACTAGAATGGAGATATGCTTATACTTGAGGTGATTTTTTTCTTATTTAATCAATTCATTAATTATCATTAAACACTAACACCCAAGTATTACAGATGTGTTGGTGGTACTGGTGTAAAAAAATTGTTGGAGCCTCAGGCCCGATAATATAAAAAATATCTAACATACGACGCATTCTTGCATTTTACCAGGTTTTTGGATAAGTTTACAATGGGCTGAGCAGATACATATGCCTATTTACTGGCAGCTGGTTTTATGAAAACCTTTTCACCAGATTATGTCTAATTTCTCAAGATTTATTGAAACATTAAAAAAATAACCCTTTAGGACACACTTTGCATTGTCCTTGTCATTTCAGACCAGCTATCCTGTTTCTTGCACAGAGGTGATTTGTGATAATGGTTGAGTGCTACCACTATATTAATCAATTAATTATCTAATAATAATAATACTGATTATAATATATATAATAAAAACTAAAATGCATATATCTCTTGGGGCCTCTAGAGGCTTCATATCTATAACATGACTGAAAGGGCTTGATAGTAAGTGAGAGAGGGATCGTATTTACGTCATGTTTACTTCACCTAGTATTGAACACATATTTTTTTAAATCTCTCTCTGGCACCCATCTGCGGCTGAACATAATAATAGGACTGGAGGTTGGCTGAGGTTCCATAATAATAGTAGTGATTAAAATCGGACTATAGGGGCTTGAGGTACCATAATAATAATCATTATTATTATAATATCGAGGTCATGTCGAGGTCTCATGATGAAGTCTGTATTGAGTCGAAGGCCAAGTGGTAAAAACAGTAAGTCTGTTTGGCGTGAAGGCACTTGCGTCCTCTATATACTCATATGCATGCATCCACGTGGCCTGAGACCCTACAATAACCCAACCTTTTGACGGAGTAATTAAAATCTATACTTACCTGAGACACCATTCTAATATGCCCGCGGGCGCTCTCAAAATTATTTTTTTTTTCAAAAAATTTATACCTTAAAACCGCGCCCCTCCCGCCACCCCACATCTGGCAAATTTAAAAGTGCGTTATGATCCTCTTATACTGCGGCTTGTGTACACGTGTTTACTTTCACAGGAAATTCAAGGAAAATTCAGAAAAACCAACGATCCTAAGAGATGGTTGTGTAATTTTGTGAAAAAATAAATAAAAACTAAACAAAGCCATAGTTCTTGAATTCAGCAAGTTGATATCAACGTAGTGCGAGCTTTACTACAGCTCATTCATCTCACCTGATGAGCATGGTCACCAGGTCATTGTTATCTATGACACACTTGGTCACTGACTGGCTCACTGACAACTAATATTTTCAATATATTAGGTGATAAAACCTGACGGAGTTCAAAAACTGGCGGTAAGTTTTCAGGTTGGCGGGGAGAAATGAAAGCGTTACATCGCGCTACGTTATATTTGCTTGGGAGAAAAATGGGATCAGAATGGCTCTCCCCTTAGTTTATTTTTAAAGTGATCGCCAAAATCCGTGTGTGTGGATGTGTGAAGGGGCGCTTATTACGCAAAATACGGTAATAAATAAAATGAAAATAATGATAATAAAAATAAAAATAATAATAATAATAATAATAATAATAATAATAATAATTTATGGGAGAGGGGGTCTGAATTCCTATGAATTTTGTAGTGGGACTGAATCCCTTTGCTTGTAACAATAAGTCTGAGGCCTGACGCCAAATCTTTAGAGCTCCATGTAATATTTAACATGATTATGCACATATCCCTGTATCTAGTAAGAAATATTGGGATATTGGACTGATATATCTCAAGGGGTCTGAAGAGTAGAGACATATATGGGACGGGGCCCAGGGCCTCTTTAGATCTGTGGACTAACCAATGGTATGGACTCATTGGTCCTCATGAGAATTATGAGAGGACTAATAAAATCTGTAGGGAGCTAGATAACCATAATAATAATAATAATTTTTTAGGTGTCCTGAGGCCCATATTTTAAAAATAATAATGTAATAATAATTGGATTGGTGGGGCATGATCGAGACCTCATAATAATTTATAGGACCGTAGGGGGTTCAGGTCCCATTTTGATAACAATAATAATACTAATAATAATAATAGGACTGGAGGGACCCAATAATTATAACTATAGGCCTATAGGGGGCTTGAGGTCCCACGATTAGCAAAATAGGACTGAAGGGAACTTGAAAAGATCCCATAATAACAATAATAGAACCGGAGGGGCCTTAGGCTCTAGGATAATAATGGGCTAGTAGGCCTTGAAACTTCATGGTAAAATAAGTATCTAAGGGATTTGAGGCCCATGGATAATGCTAGTTTTGCTGGGGGCCTGAGGACGTATGATACTGATAGAAGACTAACAGGGTCTAAAGCTTGATAGAGGGGACATCAGGCATTATGACTGAACAATAATCAATTTTCATGCAGTATTAGTAAATAAAGCCTAATAACTGCTTTGATATAATGTTTGCTAAACTTGAAATAGCCGTGTAATTTATATTATGTAGGCCAACATTTCCAGATGAATTTAACCCGTTTTGATGAATAAATTTGTTATTGTTATATCAAAATATAAATTAACAAGTAGAGACGATGAAAGAAGTAAGATTTGTGTAATCAATAGGCCTTCCATAAAAAAAACTGTGTTTATAACTAGACGATACAAGTGCTTGTAGTACCAGTTTATGGCATTGTATAAGCTGCAAGAATGTAAAAAGTCTAGGCAGCCAACTTTGTCTAGTGTAGCCTATCCGAGTCCTCGCAGCATTGTTTTATGCCTGGACACTTAAAATAATAATTATTATATTAATAATAATATTAATAATAATAATAATAATAATAATAATAATAATAATAATAATAATAATATCACTGAAGGTCCTGATACCATGATAATTATGATAAACTGGAGACTTCAGCCCCCATGGTTATAATAAGAGAGGAATAATAAAAGTCATATTATAAATAATAAAAATGATAATAATAGGACTGCAGGGGTAGATGTCTAATGGTAAAGTTTGTAGATTATAACAATAGCTGTGTGTAGGGGCTGGAATATGAAGCTCAAGTATGCACACATCTCTTTTTTTCCTGAGGCCTCACATTTATAGGGGTCAAAAGCCCCATGCTTCCTTCTCTATCTGGTATTAAACATTAGACTGCATATAACTTTTGGGGCCTGGAGAGGGAAGACTCATCTGATGTTGATTTCAGGAATCTTTTAAGTTCCGCACCAATTAATGGATGGATTGGTCTCCGGGTGCCTGAAGGCCCAATATTTTTTTTTTAAATAGGTCTATTCGTTAATTTTAAAAAAAATCACATATATGTGCCTTATTTCCAATATAACTGCTATTAAGGCAATCAGGCAGAGGGGGTCACCGGTACCACCCGGGATGGCAATTTTTAATGTTATCATGAGCAGGCTAATATTATGTGGTTTTGGTTTTTTGTATGATAGAAGTGTCAAGTGAGTAACTAGAAGGTACCACAAGCATGTAAACAAGGGTACTTTATCGCGAATAATAGCATTCTTAAATGCCTAGATTATAAAGTGCTGGTCCATATATATATATATTGCAAAAAGTTTCAATATTTTAATCAAGGATGGTCTTTTCAACCGAAATAGATAATTACATTAGGATAACCTCTACTTTAACTATTTTAAATATTAACATAAATTATTTTACATGGATTGTACAAATAGTTGTTTTAACTAATCACGGCACTCTCCATGGTTCAGATTTCTGCGTTCGGTAGCCTGTATAGGTGGAGGAAACCAGGGAACCCGGAGAAGATCGCTGGCCATGGACTCATACAACCCACTCTCAGCACGCCGGGGATCGAACCCGGGTCGCCAGCGGAGAGAGCCAAGCGTTTTTCCCCACGACTGCCCAGGCCCTATTATTTCAGCATTCAGCCATGTTCATTCGAGTCCATGTTTTTGCTCTCTCCCATTATTTTAGGCATTCGTATTATTATTGTGTGTTAAAATGGAATCTTTCTGTGAATGTTTCGTGTGAATAGAAGTCACTTATCATATTTTATGTCACTTATATATAACTGAGAATCATGATTAACGGGGGATTACAGAACGCACAAAACCGTTGAGAAGGGGGAAGAAAATGTGATGGAGGTTGTGAGAGTTGGTGTAAGGATGATATTCTTTTTGTGAGTTTGGATGAGGAGCATGATGGGCCTCAATATTTTCCTGTGGAACGGAAGCGAAGCCCTGACGGCACATTTCAATGCGTCCTTGCCATCCACGTTTTACATAGTTCTTTACAGAATTTATTGCTAATACACAAATGATCAGGTAATGTTTTGCATTTAACTTTAATAGCTGTTATGGTCTCTGGAATCTAAATGATTTGAAGAAGGGTCTGACTTGAACCACCTAATCTTAATATTATCTGCAAAACCAAACGCTCCCAATTAATTCCGAAAAAAAATATATTTTAGCTTAGTACATCCGGTTCTATTGCCTGCTCCTTTGTTGTATTCAAGCAGCACATCTTGAAATATACCGATCTGTCGGTCCATTTTATCATACCTACCCTGACCGATATCCTTTTATCCGTAAAATTCGTTGAAATAATAAAAATAGACTTAAAAACAGTATAAATAGAGAATGTATTTTGTTGACAATAAAAGTACTAAAAGGTTCAGTTTTAATTATTAAATTTTGCGTATATACAGGGTTGGCGGGTAAGACACTGAAATCTTGGCGACTTCGTCATCGTGAAACTTGGAAAAAAAAATATTTTCAATTGTTATTCAAGATTTAATTATTACGTTGACGTTAAAGGCTTTTTCTTTTTTTAATATGTTGGTGTAGCCATGGCATTTATCTGAGCACAAAGCACTATATTACCTTTTACCAATATGTCGTGGCGAAGATCTTGTCAAGATATTTATATAATGCAGAGCAATAAAGATCACAATGTCCATAACATTGATATCAAAGCGTCCCTACGCAATTTAACCGATTGTATCGCATTTTATGATACTACTCAATAAAGACACATAGCAAGGAAGTGGCCGACAATCGTACAGTTGATCATTAGAAGGCAGCAATAGTCATCGATGAGATCTCTTATCGGTGAATTTCAATATTATTATTCTGTTAAGCTATTCAATGCTATACACACACACACACATATATATATATATATATATATATATATACATTATATATATATATATATATATATAGATAGATATATATACATATATATATATACACATATGTATATATATAACCATTTATTTGGCCGTAGCAAAACTCTCGCGACAAGGGGTGCAGGGTCGGCAGATCAGGTGAGTCATCGACACTTGATGATTTTATATCAAATGATAAGGGCACAAAATTACAACCTCTTTTTGTCTTTTATAAACTTATGGTCTTTATGTAGCTAAATGAACCAAACTAATTCTACCCAAAAGAAACATTTCCATGGCTTATGCGGGAGGTTTGCAATATCAAGAAAGTTGATCCTGAGTTATATGCAATGCCTAACATCATCTTTATTGAGTTAATATTGGTTTTGTCTCGTTTGTATGTTTTTTCTATTTTAAATGTAACTACTTTATTAAGTATAATGAGTTTTCAGATTCTCTCAATCTGTTTGACTTACCATTCCTGGTCGGTCTCACATTAGAACAAATATTATAAATATATATTTATGATATTACTCATTGACCAGAAGAAGTCACATATTAGTTTTAATTAATTTAATTAATTAGGAATAACGTTTGTATATTCCGTAGGTAGAGGATATAGTATTGAACAATACATGAACCTTTACGTTCTGCCACTGCCGGATGAGACTTTCACAAACAAGGTACATTTGAGGAATTATAGCTTATTCAGCATGTATTCTGATATTTCGTTGGACACACTAGTATAATCTCGAGGTCCTGCATAGCCAAAGCACTTGTCTTTTTTCAAAGGACGTCCCATAGAATGAAAACATAAACATGAATTAATAAATATATATCTACATTTTCGTTGGACGTGAGGAATATTATAGTGTTTTAAAGTACAACAAATTTGATTAATCAGTACTGCCGATTTAACCAAATGAATCCTGAGCAGTTACAAGTACAGGTAAATATGCATATTATTTGATATTAAACTATAATGCTATGAAGGTTAAATTACAATTCTCAAATGTTTTGCTGATAAAAAAAATGGTGTACAAAGGTCTCCTTTTCGTCAAGATGATGGGAATTATATTATACCTTTTGTCTCTTGGAAACAAAGGATGCTCTTCGGTTAAACACCTTATTGTCACGCGGGTCCTTTAGGTAAATATTCCCGCGTTCCATGAACCTAGTTTGTCACATGCAAAATTGTGTAAACACATCACACAATAGCAGGAGTTCCAGAAAAAAAACAATAATATTGCACGCTTTTGGGATTTGGTATTAGCATTAGGAATAGCTGTAAAAAAACTGCATTTCTTGCCAGTGATACAAAGACCGGAGTTGTATTGGTAAAGAGTCAGCCAGACTTTCTGGGTTGTATTGTAAGGGTAGCCATCCTCTCTGGGCTGTATTGTAATGGTAAGGAGTCAGCCCAGATCTTCTGTGAGGCTTGTATTTTAATCAGGAGGAATCAGTCAAACGCTTTGTATTGTAATGGTGAGAAGTCAGCCTGACTTTCTGGGTTTTATTGCAAGGGATAGAAGTCAAAGAGAAATCTGGGTTTGATTTTTATGGTGAGGATTCAGGCAGACCATCTAGTTGGTATTGTAATCCTGAGGAGTCAACCAGACTTTCCGGGCCGTATTGTAATGCTGAGGAGTCGGCCAAACTTTCTGGGTTGTATTGTTAGGGTGGAGAGTTAGCCAGTCCTTTTGGGTTGTATTTTCATGGTGAGGTGTCAGCCAGACTTCCTCGATTGTACTATAATGGTGAGGAGTCAGTCAGACTTTCTGGGTTGTATTGTAATCGTGCGGATTCAGCCAGACATTCTTCGGTGTATTGTAATGGTGATGTTTTAGTCAAAAGTACCGTATTGGTATCTGGCACTAAAGTAGACCAGTTTAATTTTAGCCGAGTGGTTTATTTTCCTTTATGAATATTATGTAAATAAAATAAATAAACTAATAATTGTTATCGTAAGGTGTTATTCAGACTATCTAGGTTGTATGATAATGGTGAGGTTTCATCCAGACTTTATGGGTTGTATTGTTAAGGTGAGGAGTCAGACAGGCTGTGGGTTATACTGTAATAGTGAGGGGTCAGCCAGACTTTCTGCGTTGCATCGTAATGGTGAGGAGTCTGCCAGATTTTTGGCTTGTATTGTAATGGTGAGAAGTCAGTCAATCTCTCTGGGTTTTATTTCCATGGTGTGGAGTCAGCCAGGCTTTCTGGGCTGCATCGTAATGTTTATGAGTCAGCCAGACTGTTCGGGTTATATTGTAAGGATGTGGAGACAAGCAGACGTCTGGCTTGTATTTTCACCGTGAGGGGTCAGCCTGACCTTCTAGTTTGCAGTGTAAGGGTAAGGAATGAACCAGACTTTTTCGGTTGTATTGTAATGGTGAGGCGTTAGTCAGAATTTCTAGGTTGTATTGTGAGGGTAATGAATTTAGCGGATTCTCTGGGTTTAATTGTAATGAGTAATGGCACCATATTGGTAATTATCCTGTATGAATATGATGTAAGTAAAATAGGATAAATATAAAAAAAATATGTGTTATATTTATGTTGAGAAGTCACTCATACTTTTGGGTTTTATTTATTCAACTTGACAAGACCCAGGATGCTGAAAACATCAGTGTCCATGAACTGTAAATATTTATTGCCTGACAGTATAGTTAATTTATACACTTGAACAACATTGCGTATCTTTAAATATGTAATCATTTCATTTGTTTCAATGTTTTTGTTCTTAGATCAAATATAAATTAATTGTACAAGCATATCAGTTACTTGTTATGATATAAAGCTGATATTAGATATTGTAATACATTTCTGATAATATGACACTACTAGTTGCCTAATTGTAATAACCATTAATGTCATTACCTTACAACAAAATTAGGTAGGATATAAAACATTGTTTTGTTCATAATAATACAACATTATTCATAAATACATATTACTTTTTTATATTTCAGACACTTCAAGAGACAACAAATCGGAGGGGACCAGTCCTTGTCATGCCTTCTAAAATAAACGCAAAACTTTTCATTTTTTTTTATTTTACTTGGACTTTCTTCTGTTATGTTAACTTTCTATTTATCTCTACGAGATCTACCTCATCAGTATTTCTCCTTGAATTTAATGCCACATAGATAAACCAGGAATGCAGGGATGGTTTGAACTTTCTTTTACAGAGACCTCACGAATATATCCGATGAAGAAAGACGTCTTAAGAAAATTCTGTTCTGGACCCCTTTCTATTCTAAGATTAATTATGGATTTGGATTTGGACTACGTCCCTTTCTAGATCTCAAATGCACCTTCACTAAACATTGAAATGACAAATAATCGTTCAATTCAAGCCATGCTGTAAATGTACACATGAGAAACATTGGTTACCAATTTAATTTAGAATTCCTAAAAGGCCGGTTTCCATGGCAATATTTTCGTATTTCATTTGAAGGAATCACCATTTCACAGCATCAGAATGGGAGCTTTAACAGAGGGTTTAATCTAACGCTCACATACCGTTATGATTCGGACGTTAATGGACGGTACGGTTATTTGGTGAAGAAACGAACCGACAAAATGCGGCATAAGAAGTTTAATTACTCTAAGGGAAAAACAAGACTGGTTGCATGGTTTGTAAGTCACTGTCACACTCAAAGCCGCAGAAGACAATACACAAACGAACTTCAGAAGTACATCAACGTGGATATCTATGGTAGATGTAGCCCCTTGACATGTTCAGACAGGAAAACCCTGCTACTCTTTGTTAGAAAAAAATATATAAATTTTATCTGTCCTTCGAGAACAGTATTGATAAGGATTATGCTACAGAGAAATTGTGGTGTGTACTGCAGCTAAACGTGGTGCCTATAGTTTTAGGTGCGCTTGACCACAAGAAATACCTACCTGATCACTCGTTCATCGATATCAGGGATTACAGATCTCCTCCTGAATTAGCAGCATATTTAAGAAAACTGCATTCGGATACAACATTGTATAACCAGTACTTTTAATGGAAACAATATTACAAAGTAGACACCAAGACTCACGCTATATGTTACCTTTGTGAATTTTTACACACAGAGGTACATTTTCATAAAACCTATGAACACTTAGACAAATGGTGGAATAGGGATCAAGACTGCATTGCACCAATTGAATACTTCAAATGGTATACAAACATCAGTTAAAAAAATGTTACTAGGGAGAGGTTGGCTTGACTGAATAACAAGGATAAAATTTCTGGATGGTAGGTTTAACATGTTTGAACCTAGACCCTTCAAAAGGAACTCTAAGTAGGCTACGTCATTGCAGAAGAAAATTACTGGCAACGTTGAAATCTTTTCTCTAAGGCCGTTTACCATTTATTTCAACAAATTGTCTCGTTCCTAATATCTTTTTTAGTGGAGTTTACCGCCGTCATTTTTATATGCTTACTTTACTATGTATAATGTACATCTGCAGTGTTCTATTCCGGTTTCGAGACAGGGGCTTACACTAGATTATCCTGGAGTCAATCAGGTTCGGAATACCACTCCTGTGTGTCCTGGGTGTGTGTCATATATCCCCATTGCTGGGTCTTAACACTGAGGAACCCCGAAAGTTGCACTTGTTTGTGAGTAAAACACGAATGTTGGTTACAGTCTCCCCCCCCCCCCATTAAGCCTGCTGAACAGTCACCCTGGGTGGGGCCGACCATGAACAATCATACCGCCTCTGGTGTGGTTTGAACTCAAGACCTCACAGTTTTAAGCCATGTACTCTATCTACCCCTGAGCCACAGAAACTGGTAAGCCACAGTAGCTGGTCTCGTTCGTTATTAAGCTACATTAGGGGAACGATTGACTAGAGACACTAGAAAACCTTAAGCATACATATTGGTCACGCGTAACAGAACCATGTAATATCATTATGTCAAGATTTTCAATGTTTAGGATGTCTAAAAATGATAATACTTGAAGAGTAAAAAGAAGTTTTTAGCAGCTCCCCGTATACACAAACAAAAACATGTGTTATCTCAAAGTTTACAAGAGCTTTATTTCAACGACTGTATTCAAAGGCATTGAGGGATCATGCACTAATCTTCCTGCAACGTATATACTTGTTTGGATAGCGTATTCTTCGTTATTCAATATATTTATTCATTAGAATATTCTTATGAATTTATAAGACGAGTTCGAGGGAGACCGCACTCGGTGATGATACACCAGGTCTATGAAAAACCTAAAAATAAACTCGATATGACCTTTATCGTAGATTCATTCAATGAATAATAATGAGCAGATCCAGTTTCCCGGATAGTATTTATACACAGGAGACCGTATAAACAGTTCCAGGCTAAAGGTTGCAGAAGCTATTCGGCCGACTACCGAGAGAATATTAATGTTTGACGTTGCACTCAACTGATATAAGACAAATAATAAAAAAAAAATGGCAAAACACATGATTTTTTTGTATATTTATTACTTGGGAATAGAGATAAAGGAATTCGAGCTAATAATGTCAGTCAAAGTGACGTCATACGGCACCTATCTTTGAAACGTCACTATTTCCTTATAAACCGCTGTCGCTACCATAGACACGGAATATCTCGGTGAAGGAGCATTTTTGCGCTGATTAGCATAATTTTGACAGATATCTTCCATTGAACTTATAATCAGAGGCATGAAATTACATAATACAACTGCGAATGGAGTTCTATAGTTAGTTTGCTAAGAATGCTCAGGGGGGACACGAAACCAAATGCTATCAGATCACATTTATCTGATAAATGATTATGGGATACCTTGTAAAGTTTTCTTATCAAAAACGGTATTACTGCCCCTCAATCTCATCGCCACATTGTGATTATTCAGTGAAACAAATAAGGAGTGAAGGAGATTAAGTCGTTCTTGTTGGATATTCCTTTTTTTTACTCATACATTTTAATGCATTGCAAAATCCGGTTAAACTATATTCACTCGAATTAGCTAATATACGTTTAAGGATACCGATTAAACAGGACGAGATATATTTGAATTATAAATCTGTTAATTTGCCGTGTTGCTTTTGCTGCTCGGTGGCCAAGACCTGGGACAGCAAAAAATAGATTCAGGATGTTGATTTTTTTGCAAGCTTACCAATGTCCCAGTCAAATATCAAACTTAAAAAAAAGTCAGAACCAATCTTGGTTTTAAGGGTTTTGTAAAATCAAAATATCACGTTTCAATTTAAAGATAATGTATCATCCCTGTTCACCATTGTCAGTTAGGAAATTATATTAACAAATATTTGATTGCTAATTGAGCTGAGGACGTTTTTTCCTGTATTTTGTACTGAATCCAACTTTAGCCTTTTTAAAAGGGACTAGATGGGGAGGTCCCCTTCACCTTTTTTTACCTTGTTTTTCAGGAAAGGGGGTGGGGGGTTGGGGGGGGGGGGGGTCAACGTACCGTTATCCCCAAGAGTTTTAATAGCGCTTTATAGTAAGATAATTTTATCATCAAGAACATTCATAGTATCATTATATTTTCATAATTATCACCGGATGATGCATCTGATATTGAAAAAAAATTAAGTGACTGTTGAGTTTCAACTGTTTCATTTAATCATCATAGACTTTACTATAGTATGTCATTTAAAAAGAATATGTTTATTTTGCAGACAGGACAAATATTGTTTCATGTAAGATGAAAAATAGTATAGTTTCAATAAGTGTAGCCATAACATAATTTATGACAACCTTTATTAAAATGTTTTCTAGTCATGAACGCCTGGTGTTAATGAAGGATGAAAGATGAACAAAAAATATGTTGATTTTACACATAAAATTGAAACAAAATCCAAAATGTGGCAAATAAAATATAGCTCTTAATGGGTACCTTTGTACATTGTATTAATTATTTATCAACTAAAGCAAATAAAAGAAAATTGTTCTGAAAAATTTGATTTGTGGTCATTTCCAATCAATTTAATTTTAATTGCTTAAAATTTATTCCGGCTGTTTCAAATGTCATATGTATTATTAAATGCAAAAGTATATTTAAAATAAAAATTGCCTTGGCTCGTTAATATTTTTATAACATTTATTATATTTGTCTTTAGTTTAATGCATAATTTAGGTGTAGCTGCTGAAAATAATATTATTGAATAATAATTACATGGCCCTGTTTTTTTATAATGATATGGCACACTATAACTGTTTTCAGCTCTGCATTTAAATGAAAATGCCAATACATCTTAGGATAGAGATACATACCAAGTTTTTCATTTACAATAATCTGCACTTAACATTATAGTGTAGCAAGCACAGGTGATTTTTTATTAATTTTCAATAATGAGAAGAATCACAATAAACAATAAATACAAGCAATGAAGCACAAAAAAAGTAAAATTGCTTATGATTCTAATTAATTGGAATAAACTAAACTGTATATAAATGGCCTGAGCAGAATCAGTGATTGTTGGATATCTAAGTTTTAGGTACTCACTACTTCATTTTTTAATAAATAATTTGAACACATCAGATTCATATTAAATGGATGAATGGCATATTAGAATTTACTTTACATCAAAGCACAGGCACAAAGGTTACATTTAAAAAAAAAGAAAAAGAAATAATAAAGAAAAATAAAGGAAAAGGATATATTTTTCTTTGGGAACGGGATTCAATCTATTTACCTAATAGTGTAGAAAAAAATCTCGGACGAACACGAAGGGATTACTGAAAAGCGAAGGGGGGGGGGGGGGGTAATATACAATCTGGTTACAAGGCGGTGAATAAAATCACCCATTCAGATAAACAAACGTAGGATTTGCAGAGAGAAGAATTTTTTTTCAGTCTTTAATTAGAGTTCAGCCAAAAAAGTAGAGAATATATATATAACTTCAAAGGAGGAGTTTCACTGATAAGTGAATTCAGAATTACAAATGTGTCCTTTCTTGTCTCAAAATAGCCGTAGTGAGAATGTTAGTCAGCGTGGAGGTAGAAGACAGGCAACCAAGTTTATCCTACAAATAGTAGTCGAATTAGGACACTAGCCAATTACTGGTCGAGTTACGGTGACCTAAAAAATTGAAAATTCTTGATTTATCGATTCTATGTGAATTTAATCAAAGATTATCTAGATCCGGGTTGTTGAGGTGACAAAATACATCCGAACAAGCTGTACTAGTAGTTGACAAAGAAAAATAATGATCATATGTGTGTCCCTCGTTTGAAGGAATGAAAAGCAAAACCATGCTGTAAAAATGTGAAAATTGGATTGGCAAAACATTACACAGACGATTCCAGCAATCCTCGGTCAAACTGAGAAAAATAACTGAATACTGCAAAACGTATGCCATAGGTGACATACGTCGGCTTCGCATCCAGTTGTGTTGTGACAATATATATATATATATATATATATATATATATATATATATATATATATATATATATATATATATATTTATATATATTTATATATATATATATATATATATGTATGAAAAGCCATATATATATAGATGTATGAATAGCCATGCTGGTTCATTATTTTATAGATGGAAAGGGTATACACAGAAAAGTGGTTCACTGCCAATGGGATATTTCTCAGTGAACCACTTTTCTGTGTAAACCCTTTCCATCTATATATATTTATATATATATATATATATATATATATATATATATATATATATATATATATATATATATATATATATATATATATATATATATATAACACCAGATCTCCCATTCTAGCGTAAAGAACATTGTAACCCTACATAGTAGACGCTATGAATTATGCCATGTCAAAAATACCATATCAACAACGCCATATTGATTCATATAACCTTTCCTAATGTTGTTGTTTGACCAGCGCCACACTTTTTTCATTTGTAATTACTCAATTACGAGGGTTAAAATATGTCATATGCACTTTTGAACAAACAAAGCTTATTTTAGTGTGTAAAATATCCACATATAAAAAACACATGATCTAGAGGTAAAAAGCTGAAGAAAAAATCAGAGGCACCTTCCAGGAGCATGAAATGAATACAAATAGGCAAACAATATAGATTAAATGACAAGATATGTAAAACAGTAACTTCTTAAGGTAAGTGCTTTTCTTTAGAATGGTTTTGTTTCATATTGAATATGGGGTTGAGTATGGATAACAGGTAAGCTCTTTTTCGAAGAAATGCTGCTTTCTTTAAGCATAAAGGAACGTAGCAGTAACTAAATCTTCATGATGAACTAAAAAGTCCATGTCCAAGTTCCATAATATTTTCTGTTAGCGTGGTTAGACATAATATTTACAGAACTGAAATAAAAAATGGTAGTTCTTGCGAGCTATATAAAAGTGACCCCCCCCCCCCTAAAAAAAAAGAATAAATGAATAGATAAATAAATAGATGTACTCCAGCAGTTGCTTGACTATACAATTATTTTCAAGCTGTCTGGCATCGGCAAGTTAAGAATTTTAACGCTTGAACTGCAACTATCAATTCTTTCAAACAGACTATACAGAATTTACGAGTTGTACTCGTGTTTTCTTTAAATTAATTTCGAAAATCCACCATCAAACAAATATCACCCTTTCATTCGTCACTGTTACTCAGGGCTTTTTCATATTATGAGGGTGTGTGTGAGCGTAAGCCCGTAAACCAAACCGTTTAAAAGAACCTTGAAAATTGAATCCTAGGTGTGTGTGTGGGGGGGTGGGGGTGGGTTGCTGGGTCAAAGAAGGAATAATTATTTTTAAAAGGGTTCTTGTACAAGAAATACCTTATATCATTCACTATCTGGTTCGGTGCAGTTTCGCTAGAAAAAGTGGTGTTATTGGTTAGGTTAGTGCATTGATTTTGCCGTGTTTATACTGGGGATGAGGAGCTTGGCGAGCCTATTGATTTTCTGTTAAGTGGAAGGTGGGTCAATGCGACGTCCTAGCAGAGGATCTCTGTGATTTCCTGGCGACCTTGGTTCCTATCATTGTTTGCATAAAATGATTACTCAAACAAAAATGATTGTTATAATTCTATGTATATAATACATGTTATTAAATCAATTTTTTCCAATGATGTAATTATTACGTCGAATTTCCTGTTTGCTATATGTGTGTAACCATACAATATCATTGAGCAACATCGACACAACTGTCATAGCGAAGATCTTATCAATATGCTTATACAATACAACAAATGACCAAATATCTTAATGCTAATAAATTAGATAACAATATCGTTGAGCAACATCTACACAAATAACATAGCGAAGATCTTATCAATATGCTTATACAATAGTACAAATGACCAAATATCTTAATGCTTATAAATGAGATAACAAAGCTTCCCTTTACAGAGTTACAAAGCGTATCTCATTTAATGGTACTACCCAATAAAGACACAACGCACAGAAATGGTTGGTATTCGTTTGTGATATTGTCAGAAGGAAGCTATAATTATTGATAAGATATCTTGTTGCACTTTAAATATATATGAATATATATTAATATAGAGATTATTCTACTTGTATCCTGCAATACACAACTGCAAGAGTGCTCTATGGTGTATCATCACAGTTTAATAGTTATATAAATATAGAGGAATCAAATTTTGTCAGACATTTTACTACTTCGTTGCTGTACTGATTAGGTAAGATTGTCTAATTGAAATTGTATAAACAAAATTGTGTACAAACCTACGTAGAAGTGAAAAACGCTGACAAAATTTATTTATATAAACATATGTTTATTTGAATATATATATATATATGTATATATTTATATATATTTATATCCATTTATTGTTCACAGAATTCGCAAACCCATTGGCAGCGTACAGTGTCGTTTTGGACAGATCAGGTCAGTCATAAAAAACTTTTAAAATTTGTTTAAATTTTAAATGTAATGAAAGCATTTAAACGATATCATTTTTTTTTTTTACTTTAATTAGCTAAATGACCATAACTGACTCGCAAGCATAGCATTACTTCCTCGGGTGAGCGAGAGGTTTACAAAGTTGGTATGACTAAAGTCTGAGATTGTTCTCTGTCGCATACGCAGTGTCCAACATTCTGGTAAGATAGCGCCGTCGTCTGCATTCATTTGCAACTCTTGTGAAAATAAAATGCCAATTAGTCGTTTTATTGACAATTCCTTTATAATCTTTCCTATATAACGCTCTCTTTCTCTCTCGTTCTCTCAATACAAGGCGAGCAAAATATGCATAAAATTACCACCATATATACTTGAAAATGGAGTCGATAATTGGCATGATTATCGTATTTTTGTGCTAATAAATTAGTGTCGTTAGGTCAAGAACAATTAATAGAGTTTGAGATTCATGCATAATCGGATACGCGATGTTCAACGTCCTCTTAAGGTAGCGCCGTCGTCTGCATTCATTTTGCACTCTTGTCTCAATAAAATGGCAATGAGTATATATATATATGCGTATATATATATATATATATATATATATATATATATATATACATATATATTTATCCTTTTCGTCGGCGTAATACAAACTGAGTTCGCATTCAGGATTTTTAATCTGTTTTTCCAAAATGTTCAAATATCACTACTGAAGCCTCGCTTGAATCCTGTTGACGTATTATTGCTTTGCTCCGTTCCTCATCCATGATACTTGACTTTGGCTCATGATGATGTTACGTTAACTTGTTTGTAAACTACATTTCTCTAATATTTTAATTGAAGCTGATATTTAAGTTTAATATTTCCAGGTGTATATAGTTAGAAGCACTTGTGCAATTATAACAATAACAGACAATATCAGGTAGCTATTATTATAGATTTAAGTCAGGGCAAGGGCAGTCTCGCCATGCACCAAACATTCATCGCTTTGACACGACGACACCTTCAACGATAGAAACAGGACATTTCAGCCGGTAAATAGCATGATTATTGCGTCTGAGTACTCAATTATTAATGTTGTTAGGCCAAGACCAAGTAAAAGAGATAAGCCTGTTCAAATCGATCTGCTCCTTCGACTGTTAGCGATTCATTTGCTACTCTGTTAAGCCTACACATCTGACAGTCACTGCAGGGTCTGCGATATAACTTCAAACTGCCACTGTTAGTACATTCCCTCTTAGAACGAGTGTTGTGTGGGTAATTGATTTATTAAGATTTGGCTAAACAGTCATAATAACACCGGATTCATCTTTTAACAAATATATTTCAAATTAAATTAACTAAGAGTGCTACTACCCCTACCCCCCCCCCTATGAAAATCATAAAGTTAATAAACGACGGTCCTGCCTTAATTAAATTTAAAGAGTTCCTCCCTTCCTAATTTATAAATGTTCCTATCTTTTAGACTTATTTTAATTAATATTATGAGTTTTATTGTTATAACAGTCTGTGGCATTATATTTTCCTGGTCGCTCCCATGTCAGTTTTTGCTTGCACTGGTCATTTCCGTATGTTTGTTTGTACTCACTCTGCAGACCAGAGTTTCGGAGCGATCTATTTAATATTTTTTTTCAAACTTTGCCATTTTTTAAATCAAGGGAAGTCCACATGTTTTACATCAAATACATTTAAATCTTTATTCATGACTCCACCCATAGTCTCGCAAAATCCCCCATATGTCCCGTATAAGCAGATCGTTTGAGATTTTTTAATAACAATCTACAGGTCATAATTTTATACATATGATTTCGAAATTAATATATTTTATGTAAATTACTATTATCTGTGAGGGAAATTCTTCATTGTTTTAAATATCTTAGATTGTACACCTTCAGATGTATACTTAGCTCTGTTTTTTCAACAGTATACACAGTGCATAAACATGTGAAAAAGCGTGCAATGAATATATTAATCAGGGAAAAGGACCCTGCAAGACCATGAACAATACTCCTGTGTGAGTTATTTGACAAATGCCAAATATGACGCAAAGCCTTGTTAAGATGGAAATAATCTTTCTATTGATTTATGCTGTAATATCAAGGACTAACAGCCATAGAATGAACAGCAAAAGGAATGAAATAACTTATTTACAACCCTCGTCGACAGATACCTAATGTAAGTCATCAGAAGATTAATGCTTGAGATAAATGTATTCCTTTTATTCATTTCATAACATGATTATCTGATACGTCTGAGCTTACTTTATTTCTTAGGTAATGCACAGATTCTTCCCATTTTAAAGGAACACCATACGTTCTCTGGTTTAACTGCTGAACCCTTTTCGGACAGGACACATTTTGTTTTCTTTAGCAAAAGGTTCTATGACAAACGTTTTCATTCTTTCAACATTTCCTGAGGGCCTGATCTTCTGGGTCTTAGCAATGTGATATCATCAGCAAGGCCTGATTTATTAACATAATGGCTACCGGCATAACATCCACTACCTTTATTTTTAAGCCGATTAAGTATTTCCACTTTATATATAGTAAATAGAATATGAGACAAGACTCCTCTTGCCGCACCCAATTACGTGCTCCAAACTCCTTTGATTCAACTCCATCCCATTAAGTTTTGATAACAGGCGTCTTTTAAATATCAATTAGGACCCTCATGATAGAAGGCTGATTATTTCGTTCCAATAACATTCCGAGCAACTTAGGAATTTTGACTTTGTCAAATGCACGAGATGCATCAACAAAAAAAGAATACGCTGGTGAACCATTCAATATATAATGTCCTACTGTGTCCTTAGGAGTACTGTGCACATGTTAGTTAAGTGGCCCTTTTTAAATGCAAACTGTAATGAGGATATATTTCACAACTTAAAAAAAACACCTAGATGTAAACATAAGCAAATATTACACCTGGTCGGAGCATGTTAAGCCCTTTAAAGAACAAACATTTTTCTGGCAATGGCTTTGGATCCAAAATGATCGTCCAACTGTTCGACATCTAGCCACTACAAGGCGTAGAACTCGAGCCCACTGTCATCGGGCCGTGATGCAAAAAGAAAATGAGGATATTTTACGAAAACCAAGGATAGCAGAATAGCTTTCTAATAGTAGTGATCGAGACCTGTGCGCGGAGATTAGAAAAATTAGACCAGGTGGTGTTGTGCAGACTAAGGTTGTGGACAATAAATATTCATTTACTGAGATGAAGAAACATTTCGGGAAATAAACAAGGATTTGTTTAATATTCTCCACGACAATGCAGATGATCTTAATGCGATAGAAGATGTGACAATGCAAAGGAAACATGTGAATGATCGATTTAATATAGATATATGTACCTTATTTTATTAGGGTTCCCATACTCTTTGAAATATAACTTTTGAAAGTCAGCATGACTACATAAACATTCAATTGTTTCTGCTTGACAAAGAATATAGTTTATTCTATGAACAATTCCTGATGTTCCTTTGTTTGTCTATCAGCCCAATGTTTGTATCTTTGGCCGCCTTACTCCTACTTGCAGCAAGAGCAAGACCTCTGGTAGTCTCGCTTGTTGCCAGCCAGAAAGAAAGGTTTCGGCAGGCATATTGGCAGCCAACATGTGTAGCCATAACATAATTTATGACAGCCTTTATTAAAATGTTTTCTAGTCATGAACACTAGGTGTTAATGGAGGATGAAAGATAAAAAAAAACACTGAGTTTAGGCAAATTCTCCGAATACCTTTCCCGGAACTCTTTTCCATTGGTAATAATAAGGGCATTTCGTAAAAAAAACTATATTATATTATAAAACATTAACACACATGAGGATTCCTCTATGTGCGTAAATCTCAATAGGAAATGGTAATGTTAGGTGCTTTTACCATAAGAACATTTTTTCGTGAAATTTGCTCTTTTTTTGTCGGGGGAAGGCGGTGTGATGGTTGCTTGAAGGTCAAGATACCGTTTACTTTGACTGGAGGTCGAAGGAATATGACAGGTAAATCAAAGAAACATTTTTTTTCTTGAAATGGTCATGACAGCGATGAGTAACATATCTGTTTTGTCGCTATAAAAACGATCCATCGATTCGTTAACCATATCGTCATATATATGCTTCATTTCCTCTGTAGCTTTGAAAATTTTCAGATATATCTGAATAAACACAAAGCATGAGACTTTTTTTTCCAGTAGACAAAAGTCATAGCTTTATTGACAGGAATCCGGGTCTGTTAAACACAAATGTATCGAAACAACTTATTTTTTTTAATTGGGAGGACGCTTTGAATTCATTTTCCAATCATAAAGTAGAATATCTACATAATATAATATTTGTATAAAATAAACGAAAAGAACAACAGGCGGTGTGTGCATGCCTTTCTTTATCTGTAGTAAAGACGATTTACTTTCGGAAGAATCATCAACTGAGTTTAATGGGTAAAAGTTACATGCAAATAAAAAACTGAAGTAAAGACATTCTGAAGGTAGGGTAACTAAATTCTAATCCCACTTAATGGCACTAGCACGTGAGGAACCTTTGTTGGATAAAGATAAAAATAAGTTTAAAATATAAAAAAATGAACGTTAAAGTGCAGAAGATAATGTAAAGTCTGTACGTACCCTTAACTGATAAACAACGCTAAAATGTATTATACTGATAGCTTATTTAAAGCGGTGAAAATGCAAAAAGTAGCAGTACGAAGCCTAATCAAAGGTTCAAGACCATCAAGGAATACCACTTGCATCTGTAACGTACAGAAAATAAATTAATCACGTGGTATGACGTGGATTATCGTAAAAAGTACCCTCTTAGCAGACTTTAGGGATATGTTTTACACTGTCAAAGTAACCACAAAAAATTAAACTAAATATGACTCAACTATCGTTTACCGTTTTTAACGTCTATCACAGCACCAACTCAAAATATTCACCGAAGATCATTGAGAGTTTTGAAAATACGTATTCTCAGCCTAAGTCTTCACAGTAGAAAGTAAAATATGAAAACAAACACATATTTAAAAGTCTCCCTTGACAATAGGCGTTCAGTGTTCTGGCTGAATCATGCTCATTTCTACATTGGTGCTGCGAAAAAAGTTCAATAGACGCGACAGAGAGGGGTTTCATGGGGTATAACCGAAACCCATAACAAGGTTGTACAAATTAATTTGTTTTTGTATTGTTAAGTCATCCACTAACAGCAAAGAAAGGTTGAACTCTTGAAAGTAGATGGTCCTACATTTATTGTCATGTTTCCATGATAGTTAAGGGGAAAACATGGGCATAAAAGTGATTAAATAAATAAAAATAACTCTGTTGATTTTACACATAAAAAATGAAACAAAATCCAAAATGTTGCAAATAAAACATTGATCCTAATGGACACCTTTTGTATTAATTATTTATGAATAAAAGCAAATAATAGAAAAATATATTGAAAAATTGTTTTTTTGGTCGTTTCCTGTCCGAGCTACCTGTGGCACCAGTAGTAATTCATACAATAGAAGGAAATTATTCTAGAAAAGGATCCTGTGGCCAAGGTACAAATGTAAATAAATGCAGCGGAATATTGAACATAAAACCTGCTTATATTCGTATAAAACATACATGAATACATGGTTGTGTTACCTGCTGTTGTGTCGTTTCATTATCATTTCTTTATTACATCGAGGTATTTGTTTATTTGTTTACCTGAAATAAATATTTCCCAAATTTCAAATGAGCATTAAAAGACTGGATTTTTAACGGTTTCACTAAACCATATGTACTTTTTTAGCTTAGCTGACTATATTTCATCTGAGCTAGTGATCACTCCTAGCCCGGCGTCCGTCCGGTTGTCCGGCCGTCCGTCCGTTAACAGGGCACAAATCGTAACCGTTAAACATAGAAACTGTACATCCTGGAAGGTACTGGGCAAATCTCCTTGGAAACACAAAATAACGTCATCGTGATCTATATTTTGTGACCTACGAATCAAAGATTTCGGCAAGCATGTTGATAAGTTCAGTATGTTTGTTGCTTGCCGGAGTCAAAGATTCGGCAAGTATGTTGATCACCCGCGTATGTTTGTTGCTTGCCGGAACTCTTCGATTTCTGCAAGCATGTTGGTCAGTTGCGTATGTTTGTTTGTCTGTTTGTTTGTTTGTCTGTTTGTCAATGCTCTACAGGCCACAATTATGAAGCAATCGCTCTTATAGAAAGTTATAGAAAAAAAGTGTAAAATCGGTTCTCCTCCCAGCCTATTGTTTTTGGCCATGATTCGTCAAAGGTCAAGTTCAGGGTCATCAAAAAACCTTTAAACGGTATTTCTACATATCTTCGTCAATAATAATCGCAGCAACTCACACTGTAGCTCATTTTATTTCTCATTCTGATGCCTTTTTAGATGTTACAAAATTGCCTCATTTTGCTGTAACCATGGGTACGCATTTTGGGGGAAATGTCATTTTTAAAGCTAGAGACGTCAGGTTTCTTGCATAGATAGTATTCTATAAGGTGTTTATTAAACAATAGAAAGTCTCGTAGAATCTCGTGACATTTCTCGTCAAACGAAATTTTTTGAGATTTCATTTAATATGACCTGGAGGTTGGATTTTTTTTATGAATGGCTTTGAAAGTGATATATTTTATGTAATTTCTAAATATCTCGAAGTTTTTTTTTTTCATTTTTTTAAATAAACACCAGGCTAATGTTTTTGGCCATGATCGGTCAAAGGTCAAGTTCAGGATCACCAAAAAACCTATTCGTCAATAATAATCGCAGCAACTCAAACTGTAGCTCATTTTATTTCTCATTCTGTTGCCTTTCTAGATGCTACAAAATTGGCTCCTTCTGCTGTAACCATAGGTACGCATTTTGGGGAAAATGTCATGAAATTTGAATTTTTTTCTAACTTTGTCATTTTCGTCTTTCTGTCTGTTTGTCTGTCTATTTTATTTCCCTTTCCATCAAGCGTGTGCCCTCTCATCATCTTGTTTGTTTGTGTCTGTTTGTCGTCACTTTACTAGCCGCACTTTTGCAGTTATTGCTTGGAATCTTATAAGCAAGGTATATATCCGTAACCACTCGGTCGTTATTGTCTTTAAACAAACTTGGTGAAAGGTCAAGGTCACCGAAAAAACTTAAAATTGTTCTAATATCAATTAACCATACTCTTATAAATTATAATTCATTTTTTCGTCACTCTTTTCACAATATAACAACGGGCTTGCATTATACACTTTAGTATGTAAAGTATGCCGTCAAAAAATCATGATCAGAATAATAAGTATCTGTTACACAGCATGAGACCGAAAACTTTCTTCACATAACGTAAGTATGATCCAGTGTAGTTCCACTATCCCTTGTTGGCTGCTTTGTGTTCTGTGTGAAACCTATTGATTGTAAAATGTGTACTGCATGCATCGGCTCCAGTAAAGCATTTTCATTAAAATCTCTGAGGATTACAGACTAATAGGTACTGTACACTTACCTCAGCTCGTCAACTAGTTCTGCTATGTCCTTCAAACACTCTGTGATACTACCTGACGGAGGTCGGTATATACAAGTAATGCACATATTATTCACTTCTCATTTCATTTCAATTGTCATTTGTTCCAAGTTTCTTGATACTGTTCTGCTAATGACTGATGGGCGTAGTAATTTACTTGCAGCTATAATCAGCCCACTACCCTTTAGCACACGTCTGTCCATCCGAACACTTCCATATCTATACAACTGAATCTGCAGAAAATTCATCAGTTCTATAAACAAACGTTTCCCACAAACACAAAACGTCACATACGTTTACAATCGGATCAGCTTTTAAATGTTACAGCTTAGATTTGATACCACGCACGTTCAAATGTGAAATACAAAGCTCATAACTATCTGGTTCTTCTCGAAATGGCCTCTCAATACAATTTTCTCTCAATCGCTCCATTTCTGTGTTCACTTCTTCATTTACCTTAATTTTACGAGGTTTGAAATTCAGCAAATGTAAGCCCCCCAATGATCTCACTCTGCTCAGCGCAACATAGGCTTGCAATCCACTGAATCTTCCATTAAAAGATACGACTATTTCATCTGTAGTCATTCCCTGTATTTTGTGAATTGTTGTAGCCCAAGCCAAGATTAATGGAAACTGTCTTCTTGATGCCAAAACAGGACTTTTTCTTCCAACATTAAATTGTGCTTCCACTCTTGAAATTGGCACTGATATTGAGTAATCCGTCTGTATTGGCTCTGCTGGATCGCCTTCTAACCAACCTTTCCGTTGTCAAACTTGACTAAAATCGTGGTAACTACATCACCTATCAGTATAACATGTTCTACTTGCCCAGTTGCTCCATTTACTGAACCATCAATAAATATTGTGCGTAAGCATGACTTTACAACCAACTGCAATTTCAATCTCTTCAAGCAAGCCCCCAGTATCTGAAGCTCTGTGGCAGAATTCAATTGCTACGCCAGAGTTTTTGTCTCTTTTCCTGTCACTTGACTTTATCTTAAGAACTCAACTGTTTACCTTAGCCATCATCTCTGAATTGTATTTATTAACATCTTTCCAGACTGTATAACATTAAGCCAGTGATTTGGGTATTCTGTACTTTGCTCCGTAATATTTCCTGTTTCAAGCAATGCTTCCTCTTCCTCAGTCTGTGTACCAGTGCGTACAGTAACTCCGCAAACATTTTGTCATTTTGTTGTCTCATAATTTCTGCAAGCTCTGCGAACTGAAATCGGTACCACAGTGGTTCACATAATTTCGTGTAATCATCATTTGCATCCTAAAATAAAAAATCCTGTTTTACTGGTTTCAGTTGGTATAAATCACCCACTGCGAAGACAGTGACATCACCAAAATGGAATCAGAGTTTATTACACCCATAATTTCTTCCAGTCTTCTGTGAACATGGTAGAATAAAGTTGAACTTACCATAGAAATCTCATCAATTATCAAAACCTTTAGTTGACTTAATGGCTACCGGCATAACATCCACTACCTTTATTTTTAAGCCGATTAAGTATTTCCACTTTATATATAGTAAATAGAATATGAGACAAGACTCCTCTTGCCGCACCCAATTACGTGCTCCAAACTCCTTTGATTCAACTCCATCCCATTAAGTTTTGATAACAGGCGTCTTTTAAATATCAATTAGGACCCTCATGATAGAAGGCTGATTATTTCGTTCCAATAACATTCCGAGCAACTTAGGAATTTTGACTTTGTCAAATGCACGAGATGCATCAACAAAAAAAGAATACGCTGGTGAACCATTCAATATATAATGTCCTACTGTGTCCTTAGGAGTACTGTGCACATGTTAGTTAAGTGGCCCTTTTTAAATGCAAACTGTAATGAGGATATATTTCACAACTTAAAAAAAACACCTAGATGTAAACATAAGCAAATATTACACCTGGTCGGAGCATGTTAAGCCCTTTAAAGAACAAACATTTTTCTGGCAATGGCTTTGGATCCAAAATGATCGTCCAACTGTTCGACATCTAGCCACTACAAGGCGTAGAACTCGAGCCCACTGTCATCGGGCCGTGATGCAAAAAGAAAATGAGGATATTTTACGAAAACCAAGGATAGCAGAATAGCTTTCTAATAGTAGTGATCGAGACCTGTGCGCGGAGATTAGAAAAATTAGACCAGGTGGTGTTGTGCAGACTAAGGTTGTGGACAATAAATATTCATTTACTGAGATGAAGAAACATTTCGGGAAATAAACAAGGATTTGTTTAATATTCTCCACGACAATGCAGATGATCTTAATGCGATAGAAGATGTGACAATGCAAAGGAAACATGTGAATGATCGATTTAATATAGATATATGTACCTTATTTTATTAGGGTTCCCATACTCTTTGAAATATAACTTTTGAAAGTCAGCATGACTACATAAACATTCAATTGTTTCTGCTTGACAAAGAATATAGTTTATTCTATGAACAATTCCTGATGTTCCTTTGTTTGTCTATCAGCCCAATGTTTGTATCTTTGGCCGCCTTACTCCTACTTGCAGCAAGAGCAAGACCTCTGGTAGTCTCGCTTGTTGCCAGCCAGAAAGAAAGGTTTCGGCAGGCATATTGGCAGCCAACATTTGTAGCCATAACATAATTTATGACAGCCTTTATTAAAATGTTTTCTAGTCATGAACACTTGGTGTTAATGGAGGATGAAAGATAAAAAAAAAAAACACTGAGTTTAGGCAAATTCTCCGAATACCTTTCCCGGAACTCTTTTCCATTGGTAATAATAAGGGCATTTCGTAAAAAAAACTATATTATATTATAAAACATTAACACACATGAGGATTCCTCTATGTGCGTAAATCTCAATAGGAAATGGTAATGTTAGGTGCTTTTACCATAAGAACATTTTTTCGTGAAATTTGCTCTTTTTTTGTCGGGGGAAGGCGGTGTGATGGTTGCTTGAAGGTCAAGATACCGTTTACTTTGACTGGAGGTCGAAGGATTATGACAAGTAAATCAAAGAAACATTTTTTTTCTTGAAATGGTCATGACAGCGATGAGTAACATATCTGTTTTGTCGCTATAAAAACGATCCATCGATTCGTTAACCATATCGTCATATATATGCTTCATTTCCTCTGTAGCTTTGAAAATTTTCAGATATATCTGAATAAACACAAAGCATGAGACTTTTTTTTCCAGTAGACAAAAGTCATAGCTTTATTGACAGGAATCCGGGTCTGTTAAACACAAATGTATCGAAACAACTTATTTTTTTTAATTGGGAGGACGCTTTGAATTCATTTTCCAATCATAAAGTAGAATATCTACATAATATAATATTTGTATAAAATAAACGAAAAGAACAACAGGCGGTGTGTGCATGCCTTTCTTTATCTGTAGTAAAGACGATTTACTTTCGGAAGAATCATCAACTGAGTTTAATGGGTAAAAGTTACATGCAAATAAAAAACTGAAGTAAAGACATTCTGAAGGTAGGGTAACTAAATTCTAATCCCACTTAATGGCACTAGCACGTGAGGAACCTTTGTTGGATAAAGATAAAAATAAGTTTAAAATATAAAAAAATGAACGTTAAAGTGCAGAAGATAATGTAAAGTCTGTACGTACCCTTAACTGATAAACAACGCTAAAATGTATTATACTGATAGCTTATTTAAAGCGGTGAAAATGCAAAAAGTAGCAGTACGAAGCCTAATCAAAGGTTCAAGACCATCAAGGAATACCACTTGCATCTGTAACGTACAGAAAATAAATTAATCACGTGGTATGACGTGGATTATCGTAAAAAGTACCCTCTTAGCAGACTTTAGGGATATGTTTTACACTGTCAAAGTAACCACAAAAAATTAAACTAAATATGACTCAACTATCGTTTACCGTTTTTAACGTCTATCACAGCACCAACTCAAAATATTCACCGAAGATCATTGAGAGTTTTGAAAATACGTATTCTCAGCCTAAGTCTTCACAGTAGAAAGTAAAATATGAAAACAAACACATATTTAAAAGTCTCCCTTGACAATAGGCGTTCAGTGTTCTGGCTGAATCATGCTCATTTCTACATTGGTGCTGCGAAAAAAGTTCAATAGACGCGACAGAGAGGGGTTTCATGGGGTATAACCGAAACCCATAACAAGGTTGTACAAATTAATTTGTTTTTGTATTGTTAAGTCATCCACTAACAGCAAAGAAAGGTTGAACTCTTGAAAGTAGATGGTCCTACATTTATTGTCATGTTTCCATGATAGTTAAGGGGAAAACATGGGCATAAAAGTGATTAAATAAATAAAAATAACTCTGTTGATTTTACACATAAAAAATGAAACAAAATCCAAAATGTTGCAAATAAAACATTGATCCTAATGGACACCTTTTGTATTAATTATTTATGAATAAAAGCAAATAATAGAAAAATATATTGAAAAATTGTTTTTTTGGTCGTTTCCTGTCCGAGCTACCTGTGGCACCAGTAGTAATTCATACAATAGAAGGAAATTATTCTAGAAAAGGATCCTGTGGCCAAGGTACAAATGTAAATAAATGCAGCGGAATATTGAACATAAAACCTGCTTATATTCGTATAAAACATACATGAATACATGGTTGTGTTACCTGCTGTTGTGTCGTTTCATTATCATTTCTTTATTACATCGAGGTATTTGTTTATTTGTTTACCTGAAATAAATATTTCCCAAATTTCAAATGAGCATTAAAAGACTGGATTTTTAACGGTTTCACTAAACCATATGTACTTTTTTAGCTTAGCTGACTATATTTCATCTGAGCTAGTGATCACTCCTAGCCCGGCGTCCGTCCGGTTGTCCGGCCGTCCGTCCGTTAACAGGGCACAAATCGTAACCGTTAAACATAGAAACTGTACATCCTGGAAGGTACTGGGCAAATCTCCTTGGAAACACAAAATAACGTCATCGTGATCTATATTTTGTGACCTACGAATCAAAGATTTCGGCAAGCATGTTGATAAGTTCAGTATGTTTGTTGCTTGCCGGAGTCAAAGATTCGGCAAGTATGTTGATCACCCGCGTATGTTTGTTGCTTGCCGGAACTCTTCGATTTCTGCAAGCATGTTGGTCAGTTGCGTATGTTTGTTTGTCTGTTTGTTTGTTTGTCTGTTTGTCAATGCTCTACAGGCCACAATTATGAAGCAATCGCTCTTATAGAAAGTTATAGAAAAAAAGTGTAAAATCGGTTCTCCTCCCAGCCTATTGTTTTTGGCCATGATTCGTCAAAGGTCAAGTTCAGGGTCATCAAAAAACCTTTAAACGGTATTTCTACATATCTTCGTCAATAATAATCGCAGCAACTCACACTGTAGCTCATTTTATTTCTCATTCTGATGCCTTTTTAGATGTTACAAAATTGCCTCATTTTGCTGTAACCATGGGTACGCATTTTGGGGGAAATGTCATTTTTAAAGCTAGAGACGTCAGGTTTCTTGCATAGATAGTATTCTATAAGGTGTTTATTAAACAATAGAAAGTCTCGTAGAATCTCGTGACATTTCTCGTCAAACGAAATTTTTTGAGATTTCATTTAATATGACCTGGAGGTTGGATTTTTTTTATGAATGGCTTTGAAAGTGATATATTTTATGTAATTTCTAAATATCTCGAAGTTTTTTTTTTTCATTTTTTTAAATAAACACCAGGCTAATGTTTTTGGCCATGATCGGTCAAAGGTCAAGTTCAGGATCACCAAAAAACCTATTCGTCAATAATAATCGCAGCAACTCAAACTGTAGCTCATTTTATTTCTCATTCTGTTGCCTTTCTAGATGCTACAAAATTGGCTCCTTCTGCTGTAACCATAGGTACGCATTTTGGGGAAAATGTCTTGAAATTTGAATTTTTTTCTAACTTTGTCATTTTCGTCCTTATGTCTGTTTGTCTGTCTATTTTATTTCCCTTTCCATCAAGCGTGTGCCCTCTCATCATCTTGTTTGTTTGTGTCTGTTTGTCGTCACTTTACTAGCCGCACTTTTGCAGTTATTGCTTGGAATCTTATAAGCAAGGTATATATCCGTAACCACTCGGTCGTTATTGTCTTTAAACAAACTTGGTGAAAGGTCAAGGTCACCGAAAAAACTTAAAATTGTTCTAATATCAATTAACCATACTCTTATAAATTATAATTCATTTTTTCGTCACTCTTTTCACAATATAACAACGGGCTTGCATTATACACTTTAGTATGTAAAGTATGCCGTCAAAAAATCATGATCAGAATAATAAGTATCTGTTACACAGCATGAGACCGAAAACTTTCTTCACATAACGTAAGTATGATCCAGTGTAGTTCCACTATCCCTTGTTGGCTGCTTTGTGTTCTGTGTGAAACCTATTGATTGTAAAATGTGTACTGCATGCATCGGCTCCAGTAAAGCATTTTCATTAAAATCTCTGAGGATTACAGACTAATAGGTACTGTACACTTACCTCAGCTCGTCAACTAGTTCTGCTATGTCCTTCAAACACTCTGTGATACTACCTGACGGAGGTCGGTATATACAAGTAATGCACATATTATTCACTTCTCATTTCATTTCAATTGTCATTTGTTCCAAGTTTCTTGATACTGTTCTGCTAATGACTGATGGGCGTAGTAATTTACTTGCAGCTATAATCAGCCCACTACCCTTTAGCACACGTCTGTCCATCCGAACACTTCCATATCTATACAACTGAATCTGCAGAAAATTCATCAGTTCTATAAACAAACGTTTCCCACAAACACAAAACGTCACATACGTTTACAATCGGATCAGCTTTTAAATGTTACAGCTTAGATTTGATACCACGCACGTTCAAATGTGAAATACAAAGCTCATAACTATCTGGTTCTTCTCGAAATGGCCTCTCAATACAATTTTCTCTCAATCGCTCCATTTCTGTGTTCACTTCTTCATTTACCTTAATTTTACGAGGTTTGAAATTCAGCAAATGTAAGCCCCCCAATGATCTCACTCTGCTCAGCGCAACATAGGCTTGCAATCCACTGAATCTTCCATTAAAAGATACGACTATTTCATCTGTAGTCATTCCCTGTATTTTGTGAATTGTTGTAGCCCAAGCCAAGATTAATGGAAACTGTCTTCTTGATGCCAAAACAGGACTTTTTCTTCCAACATTAAATTGTGCTTCCACTCTTGAAATTGGCACTGATATTGAGTAATCCGTCTGTATTGGCTCTGCTGGATCGCCTTCTAACCAACCTTTCCGTTGTCAAACTTGACTAAAATCGTGGTAACTACATCACCTATCAGTATAACATGTTCTACTTGCCCAGTTGCTCCATTTACTGAACCATCAATAAATATTGTGCGTAAGCATGACTTTACAACCAACTGCAATTTCAATCTCTTCAAGCAAGCCCCCAGTATCTGAAGCTCTGTGGCAGAATTCAATTGCTACGCCAGAGTTTTTGTCTCTTTTCCTGTCACTTGACTTTATCTTAAGAACTCAACTGTTTACCTTAGCCATCATCTCTGAATTGTATTTATTAACATCTTTCCAGGCTGTATAACATTAAGCCAGTGATTTGGGTATTCTGTACTTTGCTCCGTAATATTTCCTGTTTCAAGCAATGCTTCCTCTTCCTCAGTCTGTGTACCAGTGCGTACAGTAACTCCGCAAACATTTTGTCATTTTGTTGTCTCATAATTTCTGCAAGCTCTGCGAACTGAAATCGGTACCACAGTGGTTCACATAATTTCATGTAATCATCATTTGCATCCTAAAATAAAAAATCCTGTTTTACTGGTTTCAGTTGGTATAAATCACCCACTGCGAAGACAGTGACATCACCAAAATGGAATCAGAGTTCATTACACCCATAATTTCTTCCAGTCTTCTGTGAACATGGTAGAATAAAGTTGAACTTACCATAGAAATCTCATCAATTATCAAAACCTTTAGTTGACTTAACCTGTTTCTCAATGTGTTTAGTGTTTCTGCACTCAGGTTCCTATAATTTTTCATTGTGATCGGTATCAAAAGAGCAGAATGGATTGTCATCCCACCAATGTTAAATGCTGCTGTTCCAGTAGGTGCACAAAGTAAACATAGAATATCACTTGGCTCAACATTTCACAACTGTCTGAACAATTTCACTGCTATATGTCGTAGCAGACTGATTATATGACTTTTCCCAACTCCATCAGCACCTGAGATATACAGATAGTATGGTTTAGGTATTTCAGTTTTCTGAATGATAGCATGTATAACAGATTTGCACCATGTTCTATGTAAATTCACAATATTTCTTTGCTCATTATTCAAGCTTAACATTTTTTGCCAATATTCGTTATTGGAAGCAATTCTGTGTCTATCTGGCTGTCATACCGTAAGCCAATGCCACTGCTAGCACGTGTTTTATCATTTAAAACTTCAGAATTTTCATGTATATCACCTTGAGCCATATAAGTCTGATCTTCATTTCCTTCTTCCTCATCTTGCATTCTGTCGTGTTCTACATTTGATGCAACCTCTCCCCATGCGTGCTCTGGTGGCCCATATCTGTCCAACTCTTGTTGTGCCGCTTCTAGAGTCTGTGCATTATGAATAAAATGTTGCTTTTGTTTAATAATCTCCGGAAGTTTTACTTTATATTGTTCATAATATGTACTGCTATCGCCAATAATATCTCCTCCTTCATTCCGCCAAGGTATGTACATCTTTCCAGGCTGTATAACATGAAGCCAGTGATTTGGGTATTATGTACTTTGCTCCGTAATATTTCTTGTTTCAAGCAATGCTTCGTCTTCCTCAGTCTGTGTACCAGTGCGTACAGTAACTCCGCAAACATTTTGTCATTTTGTTGTCTCATTATTACTGCAAGCTCTGCGAACTGAAATCGGTACCACAGTGGTTCACATAATTTCATGTAATCATCATTTGCATCCTAAAATACAAAATCCACGTGTCTCATCATTCAAAACTTCAGAATTTTCATGTATATCACCTTGAGCCATATAGGTCTGATCTTCATTTCCTTCTTCCTCATCTTGCATTCTGTCGTGTTCTACATTTGTTGCAACATCACCCCATACGTGCTCTGGTGGCCCATATCTGTCCAACTCTTGTTGTGCCGCTTCTAGAGTCTGTGCATTATGACTAAAATGTTGCTCTTGTTTAAGAATCTCCGGAAGTTTTACTTTATATTGTTCATAATATGTACTGCTATCGCCAATAATATCTCTTTCTTCATTCCGCCAAGGTATGTACAGCATTAATTTGCCACGATAGAATTTTTCACTCTCTTACTCAACATTGTATTTGTGAAACCTTATAACCGCTTCCTTTCTTTCACTAACTTCTCTTTGATTTAAAAATGTTGTGCCAAGTCTTCTCAACTGGGTCCGGCTTTTTTCTCTTTGATAACCTGTTTCAACAACTCACCCATATTTCTTTCACTTCTCATCAAGTATGATGTCACAAACATAACTCAGGCATACGGATCTAAAATATACTGGATGTCCATGTTAGCATTCCATGCTTTAAGAATTGAAGGATTATATCTGTCAATGTTCATTTCACAAACGGCTCGTCGCAAAACGACCGAATGTCCCTTTTTGCATGTCTCAAGGGCCTGTATGTAAGATTCTATTGAAATTTGACTTACATCAAGAACTTTATCTAACATAACATCTTCAAGACTTTCCAAATCGCTTATCGTACGTTGCACCTTCATAAGCACATTCTTGCTTCAGGCACAAGTTCTTTTCTGCTGTCTAGATCTGCAGGTTCTGATGCAATTAACGTTTGTTGGCTTGGTGGTTTAGGAAAATGAAAATATGTTCCATATTTAAAAAAAACTTGAAGAGTGGGAGTGTTTTTGAAGATTAATGACAGCTTGCAAATCTTCACCATGAACATCATTTGCACATGTTTTGTATCTGTCGATAAATTCGATAACTTTTCCATTTGAATCTATTCCAAATTTGGTGCATTTTTTACCAATAGCACTGTATGAGCATGAGGTGAACCTCTTGCCTGAAATTCTATTCTAATCATACAATCTGCTATTTGACCAATAGGTTCAGCCTTGTCCGGGACAACTGTCTTCCAGAACTTGTCAATTCTATACTGGAAATGTCTGGCGGCTGTGACGGGATTTCTTTTAAGCCAGCATGTTTTCCGTTCCCACGTCATATTGGCTACATCATCATCAAAGTATATTTCACCGTACTGTCTAGCAAAAATTTGGATAATTACTGGCCATCTCATCTCAGCAGCTGACAAAGTAAGAAACCATGTCGGTATGCCCAACTGCCTGATCATTGCAAGAATATCATAATGCACTTTTTGCCAATATGCCGTGCTTCCTCTCACTTCTGTCATAAACTTGTAAGCCTTGTCCTTTTGTATCATTTGAGTCAATCTTTCGGGATCTTTCAAATGCCCCGCTGTAATTATTGGGCCTCTATATTATTTTCCAGCTACTCGCCCTATGACCACCAAAGTTAACTTGCTTATTTGTTCAACCTCGACTGAAAAAAAAAACTGTGCAGTCAGCAAGTACTCAATCGTGCAAATCTACCATCTACGTCTAACAACCTCTGATTAAAATACTTTCTCAAAGTCAGCTTATCATTCCGTTTTTCCGAAAAACCACCTGTGCCATATGGAAACAATTGTGGAAAAGCCATTTCTTCAAACCTTTCATCTGAAAGTATATTCAATGTTTTCTGACCTTCTGCTGGAGCAACAGACAGTTGTAAATTAGCTTCTGGTATATCATGCTGAAGGCAATATCAAATGGCAAACCTCTCAACTTTGCTGACTGTTCAAAAGCTTTACTCTCTTGTTCAAATTCAGGATCATCTTCAGCTGCTTTAACATTCACGTCATCAGATACGTTTACTTCTACAGAACTATTTGTGTTACTTTTCATCCTGCTCCCCATCTCTGCAGTTATCTTTGTAGGACTTGCTAGAGTATAGTTTACTGGCACTGCCTTCACTCTTAAAGACACATAATGCGTCTGACCAATCAAACCTAAATTCAAAGTCATTGTGTTATTCCTATCACTTGGTTCAATTACAGTTTCAGGGTTCACTGTCCCTACTATTCTCATAGACACCTGTAGCATGTCAGTCATTCCTTGTACAGCAATATGGTCACCCCAGGAACCTTTTTCCAGGTCTTGTAAATATCTTTGCCACTGTAGCTCAAGTCTGTCTTCTAAATTATCTACCTCTTCAACATACTTATCTAAATCACATTTCACCTCAGTATCACCATGTTCAGGTATTCTGTTAGCAATAAAATTTTTGTAGGGGATATCTCCTGTCGGACCATTTAGATTTTTTTCCCAGGTATTCCACCAGCTGCTGTCGAAGTTCCACATTACTTATTCTTACACCTCGATTTAGTAATTGCATTTCTACAGATCTTAACAAACAATTTCCATCACCTTCGACATCACCAATTTCAAAACCTTCACTGTGACAAAGCTGTTCTAAATTCTCTAATGTATGTGCATAATGGTTGCATCCTTATAAATCTTTTTTTTTTTTTCGAGCCTGTCAAGAACTGTTTAATGTTGCTAGTTTCATCATTCATCTTAATCATGTTTACATTTTCATTCAACGCATTTGGTTCCCTTCATTTTCCTTTATTTTTCCTTCGTCTTTTAACGGTACTAAAACGCCACTCATAGCATGCCACAGTTCAGGATCTTCCTGCTGCCAGCCTTGTATCCAGTCATAATTAATAGATATGTCACTGTACAACATGTTGTTATCTTTCAGCCAGGACAAAGAAGCTAACATTCTTTCTGGTCTCACACTGTCAAACATATAATTACCTTTATACACCAGCCTTCTTTTGAGTTTCATAGGAATGATCTGTGCATCTTTTGGTAATCTTGGCAAAATATGGCATATAGTGTTCAGTTTCGTCGGACAATTCACAGCTGGACCATGTATAGCTGTTTGATTTCCTCTAGGCAAGGCAACCATTTTCATGAATGGGATTCTCTTTGACAGCAGCCTTACTTTTATATTACACAAATCTGACATCTCTCTGCACAATTTATCCAGTTGCAAATTATTTGCTTTTGCTTGCCCTGGTACCATTCCCCTTTTCAGGGATCTATCACATGTTACACACATATATATATTATTATCAGTTGTTTTATAAATGAACGCCAGCAAGGTTTCATTAATCTCAGCTTCAGAAAATTTACTGTATCTACTTTCTTTATATAAAATTACGTTTGTCTCTACATAAATCTATGGCAACACGTGCAAACATAAATTGGTCCAGATCGCACATTTTTTAAACACCGACACTGACTATCCATGTCTGAAATATCCCTTTTCTCTTTCCTCTTCTGTCTATCAGAATGTAACATCGGTGATCTTTTCTCTGGTGTTTCAGCTGCTCTATTAGCTTCCATTTTAATTCTAACAGTCTGTAACCTCTCTGATCTTCTCTTTGGTGTTTCAGCTGCTCTATTCCCTTCCATTTTAATTTTAACAGTCTGTAACTTCTCTGATCTTTTTTCTGGTGTTTCAGCTGCTCTATTCGCTTCTATTTTCTTTTACAATTTCTAATCTCCATGGCTCTTTTCTGGTATTTCACATTTTCTGTTTTCTCACATTTTTCGTGTTTTAGTCTCTAATCTCTCTGCCTTTTTTTCTGAAGCCTCACATTGCCTGCTTTTCTTTTTTGTTTTTCGATCAGACTGTAACCTGCGTGATCGTTCCTCTGCCATTTCAGATTTTCTCTTTTCTTTCATTTTTATTGCAACAGTTTCAAACCTACATTTCTTTTTATGTTCCGTTTCATTTTCTCTTTCCTTCCGTTTTCTTTCACGCTCTCTTTTAATTCTCATTTCAACACTTTGCTTTTTTGTTCGAGGTCCAGGATTAACTTCAATGTCACCACTTCTCAAAACAATAATAATCATATACAATCCAGCAAAGACACTGAACATACATAGATTTCGGCAATATTCCAAGTAACTACAGTATTCCTGCAATATCTTTCTACACTCCATGTACAATTCCAAGTGATAATCATCAGTATACACTGATTTGATAGTTTTCATCGATACTTCTCCAAGTCCCTTCTGCCATTTTCTTGATGAGCATCCCTCTTTTATGAGATGCTCTTGCCCGCTGCATTTATTAATGACGTCCTCTTCCATCCTGCAATTTATACTGTGCATTTTTACAGAGGTTCTTTTCCTCGCTCCATGTTTTAATGAGCTTCTCCTCATTCCATTCTTTAAAGAGCTGCGCATCCTCGGCTTGCTCCAAAAATGCCTGCATCCTCATCTGCGAGTACATAAAAAAATGACAATACAACAAAACCACTGCAAAGTCATCGCATCAACACAAAACTAAACGGATGGATGCTCATTGGGTACAGTATAATACGTCAGGCCATATATGACCATATATAAATCAGTACAAAAACAAATTTCTTTCCCCCTATACTAACAACTGCCTCATCCATTATAATGTGCAGTGCAGCAAAATCTTTTTCATAATGGGCTAAGATTCTGCACTTTTGCTCATTTTGTTCAAGCTTTTAACACTACACATCTCTACTAATTGCATAGCTAGTCGATGATCCAAGCAAAACTTGATAACTTTGCAATTGTAAACAAGTATGTACGCCATCTTGCACATATTCTTTCTCTGACATGATGCATTTCCACTCTCACCCACACCCTTCCACTCCCACCCTTCCACTCGCACTCATCCTGCCACTCACTGTCACCCGCCCCCTCATCATCACACTAATTAAGGGCTGGTGGCAGGGCATGGGCGAGGGGGCCAGGAGAACATCTTTATTAAAACAACAAATTATAAAGCCCCAAAAATTATTTATTATTTCTGTAACTCTTTTAATATACAAACTCAAGTTTAAAAATCATATTCAAAAACTCTACACTCTGAGCATGTGGATAGCTAAATCAGATGACATCACTCATTAAAAAGGAAGTACATGTATCCATATCTTTGTAAGTACATGCACAATAGGTAAGGGAAACAATCTTACATACATATGTGTCAACATGAAAGATGCACATATATTTATCCATAAATAAATAAAATGTGTATGGTGGTTATTTAATAGATCTATCAGTTGGATAGTGAATTCAATGTTGCGACAGGTGGTCATTTCACGTCCTTGTGGAGATTTCCTCTAGTTTTTTTTGGTGGCTCTGTTTCATCCAGAGATTCTTGACTGCACTGTGATTCAATTTTAAGGCTCAGGGTTGGTTTTTCATTGTTTGTTACTTCAATAGTAACATCTTGACTTTGAGCATGTTCATCATTTCCTTCTTTCTGTGGGTCATTATTACTGGATGATTTAACAGGTGCGCATGTATCGAACATGGATTCATCTGTAGAGGAACTGAGATCATGCCTGCATTGTTCCAGATCTAGTTTAACTTTTTTGACCTCTTGCTGACAATTATTTAATTCATTAGTTGCCAAAAAATGTTGTCCCTTGGTAGATGCAAGTTCCTGTCTCAGTGATCTAATCTGTGCATCTTTTTTACTGTTAAGTTTTTTAACTTCACATAAAATTCTCTCTGCATTGGTTTCAATATCAGTGTTGATTGTGGACATCATCTTATTGGTATTAATATTGGATGAACATGTTGTTATGGTTATTAGTTCTGTAAACTATAGTCCAGCCTTCCTAATATTGTCAATTCTTTCTTTGATTGCCTCCATATTCATTTCTGAAATAATACATTGCTTTAGTCTTGTGTGTAAAGTATTGTATAAGAAACGTCTTTGATTTTGTGTTCTCCCTTTGTGTAAACTTTTGGTAAAACAAAATGTGTAATGTATTGCATAAATAGGACATATGTCAGGTAGATGAAGGAATAACATAATGAACTGAAGGCAGTGATATGAACAGAAAGCAGAGATATACTGAGAACACAAATTCAAAGGCGAATGAAGTGACTTCTGCCAGAGTCTTTGGAGTAGCAGGCTGGGTCATGCAGTACTTACAAGCAGAGTATGTTTTGTTAATGGCAGGATTATACTTGCAGATAGCTCTTGTTACTGATGCAAACCCAGGCAGTGAAAACGATAGAAGGGAGAATTCAGGGAGTACACAAGACACCTGGGTGCACATTATTACAATGAAACAAGATACCAGCAATACACCAATGACCCTGTTGCCCATAGCCCCCCAGGAGGGAGTAGTCATATTATTATACTGATATAATGCATGATCATTTTTAGACTGGTTATATTTATTATAACAAAAAACTATAGTATCAGCTGCCCATACCATAATATCTCCGTCATAGACGGGCGTAAAAAAAATTTACCTCTTTAAATAAGTTGTAGAAAATTGACTCTAACAAATTCACATTCACCTAGACCAAATCCATACAAAGTTGAGGCATAGTCCTGAGGCACCTTGACATTTGACCTTCGACCCATCTTGACAAAGTCAAATAGGTCAGATGCAATAATAGATATTTGCCAACAGGATATGTTTCGAAGGGATTGCAAGAAACTATGGCCAGTGTCAGGTATAGAAATATCTGAATATTTCATACTCCAACAAGTTTTGACCTTAATTAGGTCAACTTGATTTTATCAGAACATGACCAAATCTTCATGGGAATTTCACAATTGCTTTTAGGTTTAGATGCAGTAATAAAAATTACAATATCATTTATAGCTTTGGAGGTATGGCTCAATAATGAAATATTGTAGTGTTTAAAGTGCAGCGCCCCCTGATGGCCATATACAAAAATTGTTAATATACTTATATGAAATTATATACCATATTGATTCATGATTAATGATTGGAAGCTTGTGGCGGAAGAATTATAATAAAAGTATACAATAGCCCAATATATCGATAAACAGTTAAAAAGAAAAAAAAAATGTTTGCTTTTAAGAATATTTTAGTGTATCTGAACGGGCTGTTTAGTTATGAATCACAGTTCTTTCAAACTCTCCAAACTCACTATGCACTTTCCTAATATAGGCTATTGTTTCGTAGATATTTCTTGTGGGATTGCTGTCTCACTGTATCACCTTTTCACCCTGTTCCTGATCAGTTATTTTTTCTGTATGTTTTCCCAATAAAATATCTTTCTATTAGTTTTGATTTCTCGAGTAGAGTGAGGATGGATTTGCTCAGACGATGCACTTGGAACCATCAAGTTTCCCACCCTACAGTTGCAAATTGTCACGTCATTATACACACAAAGGAATGGAGTTTATTGTGCAACAACTCTGCTGGTTATATTATAATACCTCTACGACAGTCTGGCATCTAAGTCACATATCTGGAAAAGTCGATGCTGAGATCATTGGCCACTCGGAGGCAACACATGCGAGGTGGGATTTCGAAGGCGGGTGGATTTATTTATCTTACTTTCGCATTTCATCGCACCAGCCAGTCCAATGATCCTTTGCCGCATCGCCAAGAGAATACCGAAAGAGCAACCATAAACCCTAAATGTCCATCTGGATAATCCATTTGGAAGTAGCTGGTCGTCTCTAATGGCACCGTACGTGTACGTTTAGTTGGTCCCCTAACAATGACATACAGACTACCTTCCCATCAGGGGCTTCTCTTGACCGGTTTGACTTATTGTACTCGAAAATTATGAAAGAGAACTGAAGAAGTACAGTTTTTCTTCATTTTAAAGTTATTACAATTCCATTATACTTATGAATGGCTTAATATTACTGATTTTGAAAATCTACATTTGTATGATTATATGGCTTCCATTTCAGTCCGTTCCAGCGACCCTGTCCACCTGCTTATTCGCAATTATATATTTTGCTAGTTTATGGACGGCAAAACTGTTTGTCCTAGGGGCAGGTAAGAGGTAAATGCGTAATTAACAATTATGGAAATAATAGACTACATTATGTCATTTCACTGTAGATAATTTAAAACCATTGGATGTGTAACTAGTCTATTCTTTTGCGACATCTTGCCACTGATCGGTGAAATGGGCATATTAGGGAATGATGATTACGTCATAATACACATGACGTACTAAAGAGGCACCAACATTCATGGGACCAATTATCAAGACCTGCCGACTTCTGTTTACAGTGAGACTTCCCGTGTGCACGCGCTTCACTGTTACGTCACATTACATTATATCCATATCCAAGGAGGGTAAACAAAGGTCACTTATCAGGGATGCCGTGAACCACAGAAATATATGAGGCATGTCTTCCGGGCTGTAAAGTAAACAATATAAGGTACCAAATATTACGCATTTGCCTCTTTATGCAATTGGTCCAAATTTTGTTTGGCAAGTTTGTCTTATGTAGGGATAATCGCTATAATTCAGATGGACAGGGGTAGTGGAACAGGCTATAGTTAATGATGGAAAACTTAGCTATGAATCACATAGATTGGACTTTCCTTTGAACCCTCCAAACCCACTTTGCAGCCTCCCAATAAAGGCTATTGTTTCAGAGGTAATCTTGAGGTCACACCATATCACCATTTTACACTGTTTCTGGTTAGCTATTTTTCTGTATTTCAATGTTTTACCAATCAGATATCTTTCTGTTAGTTATGATTTCTCGGGCAGAGTGAGGATGGATTGGCTCAGTTGAGGTACTTTGGACCATAAAGTTTACCGCCCTACATTCCCTGAGGTACAGAACAGTTGCAAATTGTGACGTAACCAAGCACAAAAAGGAATGGGTTTTCTTGCGCAACCACTTTCTTGTTATATTATAATCTCCTTCCGACAGTCGTGCACCTGCGCTACGTATCACGAAATAGTCGATCCTGAGATCATCGTCCACCAGGAGGCGCCACATGGGAGGTGGGATTTTGATGGTGGATTGCTTTATTTCTCTTGCAGTCACATATAATCGCACCTGCAGTCGGGTGATCCTTTGCCGCAACGCCAATAGGATACAGGAAAAGCAACAATAAACCATGAGCGTCCATCCGTGGAATACAACAGGAAGTAGCTCGTCGTTTCTAATGGCATTGTACGTGTACGTTCTGTTTTTCCCCTAATAATGACATATACTGGCCACCTTCCCATCAGGGGCTACTCTAGACAGGTTTGTCTTTTTGTACTCGACAATTCTGACAGAGAACTAAAAATGTATAGTTTCTCCTCATTTGAATTAACTACAATTCCTTTATACTTATGAATGGCTGAATTCTTAATCTGCTAGTCTTAAAAATGGTCATGTTTATGATTATATGGTTTTCATTAGTTTATGGTTTAAAGCCTAGTAATAAAGCACATCTATTTGGCGTTAGTTTGAACCCTCCAAGCTCACAGAGCAGCCATCCAATAAAGGCTATAGTTTCAGAGGTATTCTTGGTGAGATTACCGTCATACTGTATCGTTCACACTCTTCCTGGACAGCTATTTTTCTGTATTGCAATTTTTTCCCCAATAAGATATCTTTATGTTAGTTTGATTTCTCGAGAAGGGTGAGGATGGATTAGATCAGATAAGGTACTTGGACCCATCACGTTTCCCGCCCTCCACTCCCTGAGGTACAGAACAGTTGCAAATTGTCACGTGATCGTGCACACAAAAGGAAAGGGCTTTCTTACGCAACCACTCTGCTAATTATACTATAATCTCTTTCCGACAGTATGGCAACTGCGACACGTACGTATCACGAAACAGTCCAAACTGAGAACATCGGCCACCAGGAGGCGCCACATGCGAGGTGGGGTTCCAATGATGGATCGGTTTTATTTATTTTACGTTTCTTATTTAACCGCACCAGCAGTAAGATGATCCTTTGCGGCACCGCCAAAGGAGTACCGGAAGAGCAGCCATAAACCATGAACATCCATCCGATGAATACAACTGGGGAATACAATCGGAAATAGCTCGTCGTTTCTAATGGCACCGTACGTGATATTCTGTTGTTCCTCTTACAGTGAAATACTGACCACCCCTCATCGTGCTGCTCATGACCGGTTTGACTTTTTGTACCCGACAATTCTAAATGAGAATTGATGATGTACAGTTTCTCCTCATTTTAAAGTTATCACATTCACTTTATACATATGAACAGATTAATCCTGAATCTACTGATCTTGAAAATGTCCATGTTTATGATTATATTGTTTTCCGTAGTTGATGGACATTATTAACCCAGATAATGGGAGAGTTATCTATGGAAAGAAAATTTTATTTACAAATTCATATGGTATTTTTTTGTCCTTTTATATTTAAGAATCTGGAGAAATAGAAAAAAAAAACATAAATAAAACATGGAACCCTTTTAGCTGCAAATGCAAACTAATCGGATTTGCCTTCGATCATTGGTGTGTTTTTATTCAGATCAGATACGTTTTTCTTTACTAGTCAATGTTTAAATGTATTGTTTTGTTATTTATGGTCATCCCACGTGATAGGTTAACTAGGACCTGGCTTTAACCAGTCTATTTACATTCTTTCTGGTGTTATTCAGGTTATACGGAATGAGTTTGTCCTCTATTCTTGTGTGCAGTTTTATTCCATTGGTAACTACCAGTCAGATTGAATCTGCATTTACACAGAAATGTGCTATCTGTCCCCTAGTAAGTCGACATGTTATTTATTTACCAGCAACTGTCCGTGATTTTGAGCCTATTTAATCACCAGTGTGAATTTCATGAAATTTCCGTTAATTATAGCTGGTTTTTCAGAACTCGTTAATATATATATATATATATATATATATATATATATATATATATATATATATATATATATATGGATATATACACAATATCTTTGATTTCTTAGAATATATCAAAATGAATTAATTCTATGGGCGCTTTTGGGGCCCACTGTAGACTAAAGCATTAAGCAGACAAATATCCCTGTCCTCGTCTAATTATAATCAAAATTACAATCCGTTATCAAAGATATGATTTACAGTTGTGAATCGTTCGCTGCAATGTCACACTAGTATGCTTAGCGTCATGACCAATGGTTCACTTGGAATTGTTTTATAACAAGACTCAATTGGTTGGATTGGCACCTACTTCTATAGTTATGCAGAATGGATTGAAATAAGTTTTTTTCAGACATTAAATTACTAATTACTAGTTTCGTACCACAGAGCGTTTGGCAGTCACTAGATGTATCCTAATAGTGTCTAGTTCGTTGTTGTAAGCTCAGGTTGCGGGGGGGGGGGGGGGGCTCAGTTTATTGTAAGTTCACTGAGTTTACATTCAACTGTAAAATTTGGTTTATCTGAACGTATTGTAACCAAGTCGTGAGGGGTGGGGGCTTGCGTATAAGTTAACTTGAAATTATTATAGCACCCCTGTGCTAAGCTGTTTATTTTCGCTTGCTTGGTGTTAGTTTGTCTGTTTATTTATGTGCGCCTGTATGACTTCACAAGGTCAATTCGTTCGTTAATAGTTGCAAGTTCAAGCTCGCATGAGATAAACATTTTTCCCAGAGGCAAACATTGCATCTATTTGTTGCCGGGGAGTAGGTTTGAATTCGTTTATTATGGAGCACGTTGCTCTCTTTAAGTCACCAGGTATTTTAACTGAGTTATTTACTAGCTGCATTTAAAAATGAGATTTTATGGTCGTTGAATCTAGTGTCCTATTTGAGCCAAGAACACAAATTCAAAGGCGAATGAAGTGACTTCTGCCAGAGTCTTTGGAGTAGCAGGCTGGGTCATGCAGTACTTACAAGCAGAGTATGTTTTGTTAATGGCAGGATTATACTTGCAGATAGCTCTTGTTACTGATGCAAACCCAGGCAGTGAAAACGATAGAAGGGAGAATTCAGGGAGTACACAAGACACCTGGGTGCACATTATTACAATGAAACAAGATACCAGCAATACACCAATGACCCTGTTGCCCATAGCCCCCCAGGTGGGAGTAGTCATATTATTATACTGATATAATGCATGATCATTTTTAGACTGGTTATATTTATTATAACAAAAAACTATAGTATCAGCTGCCCATACCATAATATCTCCGTCATAGACGGGCGTAAAAAAAATTTACCTCTTTAAATAAGTTGTAGAAAATTGACTCTAACAAATTCAAATTCACCTAGACCAAATCCATACAAAGTTGAGGCATAGTCCTGAGGCACCTTGACATTTGACCTTCGACCCATCTTGACAAAGTAAAATAGGTCAGATGCAATAATAGATATTTGCCAACAGGATATGTTTCGAAGGGATTGCAAGAAACTATGGCCAGTGTCAGGTATAGAAATATCTGAATATTTCATACTCCAACAAGTTTTGACCTTAATTAGGTCAACTTGATTTTATCAGAACATGACCAAATCTTCATGGGAATTTCACAATTGCTTTTAGGTTTAGATGCAGTAATAAAAATTACAATATCATTTATAGCTTTGGAGGTATGGCTCAATAATGAAATATTTTAGTGTTTAAAGTGCAGCGCCCCCTGATGGCCATATACCAAAAATTGTTAATATACTTATATGAAATTATATACCATATTGATTCATGATTAATGATTGGAAGCTTGTGGCGGAAGAATTATAATAAAAGTATACAATAGCCCAATATATCGATAAACAGTTAAAAAGAAAAAAAAATGTTTGCTTTTAAGAATATTTTAGTGTATCTGAACGGGCTGTTTAGTTATGAATCACAGTTCTTTCAAACTCTCCAAACTCACTATGCACTTTCCTAATATAGGCTATTGTTTCGTAGATATTTCTTGTTGGATTGCTGTCTCACTGTATCACCTTTTCACCCTGTTCCTGATCAGTTAATTTTTCTGTATGTTTTCCCAATAAAATATCTTTCTATTAGTTTTGATTTCTCGAGTAGAGTGAGGATGGATTTGCTCAGACGATGCACTTGGAACCATCAAGTTTCCCACCCTACAGTTGCAAATTGTCACGTCATTATACACACAAAGGAATGGAGTTTATTGTGCAACAACTCTGCTGGTTATATTATAATACCTCTACGACAGTCTGGCATCTAAGTCACATATCTGGAAAAGTCGATGCTGAGATCATTGGCCACTAGGAGGCAACACATGCGAGGTGGGATTTCGAAGGCGGGTGGATTTATTTATCTTACTTTCGCATTTCATCGCACCAGCCAGTCCAATGATCCTTTGCCGCATCGCCAAGAGAATACCGAAAGAGCAACCATAAACCCTAAATGTCCATCTGGATAATCCATTTGGAAGTAGCTGGTCGTCTCTAATGGCACCGTACGTGTACGTTTAGTTGGTCCCCTAACAATGACATACAGACTACCTTCCCATCAGGGGCTTCTCTTGACCGGTTTGACTTATTGTACTCGAAAATTATGAAAGAGAACTGAAGAAGTACAGTTTTTCTTCATTTTAAAGTTATTACAATTCCATTATACTTATGAATGGCTTAATATTACTGATTTTGAAAATCTACATTTGTATGATTATATGGCTTCCATTTCAGTCCGTTCCAGCGACCCTGTCCACCTGCTTATTCGCAATTATATATTTTACTAGTTTATGGAAGGCAAAACTGTTTGTCCTAGGGGCAGGTAAGAGGTAAATGCGTAATTAACAATTATGGAAATAATAAACTACATTATGTCATTTCACTGTAGATAATTTAAAACCATTGGATGTGTAACTAGTCTATTCTTTTGCGACATCTTGCCACTGATCGGTGAAATGGGCATATTAGGGAATGATGATTACGTCATAATACACATGACGTACTAAAGAGGCACCAACATTCATGGGACCAATTATCAAGACCTGCCGACTTCTGTTTACAGTGAGACTTCCCGTGTGCACGCGCTTCACTGTTACGTCACATTACATTATATCCATATCCAAGGAGGGTAAACAAAGGTCACTTATCAGGGATGCCGTGAACCACAGAAATATATGAGGCATGTCTTCCGGGCTGTAAAGTAAACAATATAAGGTACCAAATATTACGCATTTGCCTCTTTATGCAATTGGTCCAAATTTTGTTTGGCAAGTTTGTCTTATGTAGGGATAATCGCTATAATTCAGATGGACAGGGGTAGTGGAACAGGCTATAGTTAATGATGGAAAACTTAGCTATGAATCACATAGATTGGACTTTCCTTTGAACCCTCCAAAACCACTTTGCAGCCTCCCAATAAAGGCTATTGTTTCAGAGGTAATCTTGAGGTCACACCATATCACCATTTTACACTGTTTCTGGTTAGCTATTTTTCTGTATTTCAATGTTTTACCAATCAGATATCTTTCTGTTAGTTATGATTTCTCGGGCAGAGTGAGGATGGATTGGCTCAGTTGAGGTACTTTGGACCATAAAGTTTACCGCCCTACATTCCCTGAGGTACAGAACAGTTGCAAATTGTGACGTAACCAAGCACAAAAAGGAATGGGTTTTCTTGCGCAACCACTTTCTTGTTATATTATAATCTCCTTCCGACAGTCGTGCACCTGCGCTACGTATCACGAAATAGTCGATCCTGAGATCATCGTCCACCAGGAGGCGCCACATGGGAGGTGGGATTTTGATGGTGGATTGCTTTATTTCTCTTGCAGTCACATATAATCGCACCTGCAGTCGGGTGATCCTTTGCCGCAACGCCAATAGGATACAGGAAAAGCAACAATAAACCATGAGCGTCCATCCGTGGAATACAACAGGAAGTAGCTCGTCGTTTCTAATGGCATTGTACGTGTACGTTCTGTTTTTCCCCTAATAATGACATATACTGGCCACCTTCCCATCAGGGGCTACTCTAGACAGGTTTGTCTTTTTGTACTCGACAATTCTGACAGAGAACTAAAAATGTATAGTTTCTCCTCATTTGAATTAACTACAATTCCTTTATACTTATGAATGGCTGAATTCTTAATCTGCTAGTCTTAAAAATGGTCATGTTTATGATTATATGGTTTTCATTAGTTTATGGTTTAAAGCCTAGTAATAAAGCACATCTATTTGGCGTTAGTTTGAACCCTCCAAGCTCACAGAGCAGCCATCCAATAAAGGCTATAGTTTCAGAGGTATTCTTGGTGAGATTACCGTCATACTGTATCGTTCACACTCTTCCTGGACAGCTATTTTTCTGTATTGCAATTTTTTCCCCAATAAGATATCTTTATGTTAGTTTGATTTCTCGAGAAGGGTGAGGATGGATTAGCTCAGATAAGGTACTTGGACCCATCACGTTTCCCGCCCTCCACTCCCTGAGGTACAGAACAGTTGCAAATTGTCACGTGATCGTGCACACAAAAGGAAAGGGCTTTCTTACGCAACCACTCTGCTAATTATACTATAATCTCTTTCCGACAGTATGGCAACTGCGACACGTACGTATCACGAAACAGTCCAAACTGAGAACATCGGCCACCAGGAGGCGCCACATGCGAGGTGGGGTTCCAATGATGGATCGGTTTTATTTATTTTACGTTTCTTATTTAACCGCACCAGCAGTAAGATGATCCTTTGCGGCACCGCCAAAGGAGTACCGGAAGAGCAGCCATAAACCATGAACGTCCATCCGATGAATACAACTGGGGAATACAATCGGAAATAGCTCGTCGTTTCTAATGGCACCGTACGTGATATTCTGTTGTTCCCCTTACAGTGAAATACTGACCACCCCTCATCGTGCTGCTCATGACCGGTTTGACTTTTTGTACCCGACAATTCTAAATGAGAATTGATGATGTACAGTTTCTCCTCATTTTAAAGTTATCACAATCACTTTATACATATGAACAGATTAATCCTGAATCTACTGATCTTGAAAATGTCCATGTTTATGATTATATTGTTTTCCGTAGTTGATGGACATTATTAACCCAGATAATGGGAGAGTTATCTATGGAAAGAAAATTTTATTTACAAATTCATATGGTATTTTTTTGTCCTTTTATATTTAAGAATCTGGAGAAATAGAAAAAAAAAACATAAATAAAACATGGAACCCTTTTACCTGCAAAAGCAAACTAATCGGATTTGCCTTCGATCATTGGTGTGTTTTTATTCAGATCAGATACGTTTTTCTTTACTAGTCAATGTTTAAATGTATTGTTTTGTTATTTATGGTCATCCCACGTGATAGGTTAACTAGGACCTGGCTTTAACCAGTCTATTTATATTCTTTCTGGTGTTATTCAGGTTATACGGAATGAGTTTGTCCTCTATTCTTGTGTGCAGTATTATTCCATTGGTAACTACCAGTCAGATTGAATCTGCATTTACACAGAAATGTGCTATCTGTCCCCTAGTAAGTCGACATGTTATTTATTTACCAGCAACTGTCCGTGATTTTGAGCCTATTTAATCACCAGTGTGAATTTCATGAAATTTCCGTTAATTATAGCTGGTTTTTCAGAACTCGTTAATATATATATATATATATATATATATATATATATATATATATATATATATATATATATATATGGATATAGAATAGAAGGTAGTGTTACCCTCCGATGTAAAGTGCTCTATGGCCTACAAGCTAGGCCAGAGCGGTATAACTCTGAAGAAAAACAACACTGTTAATTCACAACAGACTGTTTCACGGGATGCGACCCGATCATCAGGTGAATGTGGTTAGATTCTAACCACATTCACCTGATGATCGGGTCGCATCCCGTGAAACAGTCTGTTGTGAATTAACAGTGTTGTTTTTCTTCAGAGTTATATATGGATATATACACAATATCTTTGATTTCTTAGAATATATCAAAATGAATTAATTCTATGGGCGCTTTTGGGGCCCTCTGTAGACTAAAGCATTAAGCAGACAAATATCCCTGTCCTCGTCTAATTATAATCAAAATTACAATCCGTTATCAAAGATATGATTTACAGTTGTGAATCGTTCGCTGCAATGTCACACTAGTATGCTTAGCGTCATGACCAATGGTTCACTTGGAATTGTTTTATAACAAGACTCAATTGGTTGGATTGGCACCTACTTCTATAGTTATGCAGAATGGATTGAAATAAGTTTTTTTTCAGACATTAAATTACTAATTACTAGTTTCGTACCACAGAGCGTTTGGCAGTCACTAGATGTATCCTAATAGTGTCTAGTTCGTTGTTGTAAGCTCAGGTTGCGGGGGGGGGGCTCAGTTTATTGTAAGTTCACTGAGTTTACATTCAACTGTAAAATTTGGTTTATCTGAACGTATTGTAACCAAGTCGTGAGGGGTGGGGGCTTGCGTATAAGTTAACTTGAAATTATTATAGCACCCCTGTGCTAAGCTGTTTATTTTCGCTTGCTTGGTGTTAGTTTGTCTGTTTATTTATGTGCGCCTGTATGACTTCACAAGGTCAATTCGTTCGTTAATAGTTGCAAGTTCAAGCTCGCATGAGATAAACATTTTTCCCAGAGGCAAACATTGCATCTATTTGTTGCCGGGGAGTAGGTTTGAATTCGTTTATTATGGAGCACGTTGCTCTCTTTAAGTCACCAGGTATTTTAACTGAGTTATTTACTAGCTGCATTGAAAAATGAGATTTTATGGTCGTTGAATCTAGTTTTAAAGGTGTCCTATTTGAGCCAACGTTTTTCTGGTTTGTTTTGATATCTTCGTCGGCGGGTGTCGCCTGGTATACAACTGACTCTGCGGACAGTCAGCGGGATTCCTGCAGTTTCTTCCTCCAGTTTGAAAACAAGTATTTTATTATATGCCACATCTTCTGAAGATGATGATCATCTGACATGCAATGAGTTACGACACAAATTTGTAACAAAATACCAAACAGGAAAGTTACGGCCAAGGTTCTCAACTGTTGCCATTTATTTTGAAATTATAGGCCGACAGGGATGTTTATAAATTTAACTCTTTCGTTTAAAGAAGGCCAATCCCTCATTTCTATAGAATGTACTGGGAGCCGAGAAAAGCTACAAGAATAAACAGGCCAAAAAGACCAGGAAGGCAAAGTGTACACTCGGATGAGACTGACCTGTCCAGTGATGTCAGACTATAAACCCTAACCTTCACCTTTACTTAAGTAACACGTATTGAATCTTTTCACTCACTTCTAAATATTGCAATTAGCCTCCGGGAGGACATCTTAATAATTACTTTACTCACTGCTGTGTAGGGATACAGTAAATCTTTAATTCTATATTACCTGTTATGTAAATACGAATATATAATTTTGTTCTTGAGGAATCGCGCTTTAAAAATAAAAGAGAGCTGACTGGCAGTAATATTAGATCTCGAGTGGGTCTCAAACTTTAAAGAATAGAGACCAATCTTCATGTATAACAGAAAATATTAAAGCTAAGACCGCTGATTGATATATGGTTGCCATGATGGATGTTTGATGGGTATGCAATTTTACAGCACACGTCTGTTTTGGAGACAAGTCTCTGGAATCCACAGCAATAGCTTTAAAAGGGATCAGTGAAATGTGTGCTATTGACTACTGTTAGAAATATAACCTGAAAGACAAACAGTACATACCCTAAGGCCTCAAGGCCTTAAATAATCATTGCATTTAGGATAAATATGTATTTCTTCTGCCATGTGTGCAATAAGTTTCGATTGGTGGAAGAAGGTTGACAAAGGTCGGGCCACGAAAAGTATCAATATCAATATAATAATTGTTTGTGAGGACAGCTACAGCTGTTCCTGAGAAATCTTTATATGTATTTTGAGACATAAAGAGTTTTCACTTCTGAACTGTAATATCGCCACATAGCTCGAAGGATATAAGTCATATTTTGTTCAGACTTTTGTATAATGACTTTCCTAAATGTTGGATTAAAAACACTGATACAAACAAGAAAACAAATTCATGGAGTTCAAAACTCCCGCATTAGCCTCCATCGGTAAATAAAATTTATATGTATAAAAAGAATTACCAAACATTCAAATTGATTGCCATTTGTGTTCATTTTCTATAAGAAAATAATATAAATAGGAAGAACGTAGAAGAGGTAATGGTGAGCGTTTAAGTGGGGCTGTGTGCCTGAGACAAATAGACAGTCTTTCCAAGGGGACATATTAAAAATATAAAAAATGAAGGTCATTTTACGGCAAGACGGAAAAAGGGAGACCATTGTATTCCGGCAGTCAGAAGTATAACCTTATTTTTGTGTTTTAAGTTTGTTTTCTCTGTTGGTATTTGCCCATATATCAGGGGTGAAAATATTTTCGATATTATTGGAATTGCAATTTGATACACAAGAGATTGGTGATATTAATATATATTTATATATATATATCTATATATATAGGGGGATATACCGGCGTGCATTATACCATTCTTCTGTTAACGTATAATAATGAATGACATACTCTCATGAATGACATTCCCCTTGAACAAACTGACCTCAGATTACATGGTCATTAAGTCACAGGTTGATTTCTAACATTCAAACTAATATGTGAGTCGTTTCGGCTGGGTTTTTCTTTGTCTGTAGCCCGATGATCCAAACATCTCACCGGCATGGGTCAGGTTATTCTGCTTGGTTGGATGGGTTGGACCATCCCAATCAAACATGCGGAAACCGCATAAAAAAATTCTAGGTCCTAGGCCAACAGGTGATGAAAGGTATTAGTAAATGAAGTCTTTTATTTCATTTTAATAAGTATAAATGCTATTCGGCCTTGAGAAAAGAAATCATAAAAGTATTAAAAATTAGAAAAACCGGGAAAAATGATATATATATATATATATATACATACATACATATACAATTTCCCCATTTAAAATTTGTCCTATAGGTTATGACATTTATGAACTTATTCTGGCAGCTAAAAACTTAGCATCACCTAATCTAAACATATAAACGTATAACATGTGGTCAAAAATAGTAGATGTACATGTAGGATCCTAGGCTGTGCGGAATATAGAAAATGTATATCAAGGTTTGCTGGCGGTGCATGGTTAAAAAAACAGAACAAAGCCACATAAGCAAATAGCATTGGCCCTAATGCGGGATAGTAATAACCCAAAATGATAAAGAACCTATTATTAGATAAATTCGATGTAATGGTAAAGCAGCTTACCTCTTAGACTTATTAAATTGTTATTGTGAGTCACCTTTAGTTCTCTAAAATGGCATGGAAACTAGTCCGTAACTTTTTAGTAAAGACTAACGGACAAAAGAACCAGATAAACATTCAAGGAAAATATATATAACCTCGCCACTTGACATAGGTATAGTGATAAATCTTACTTCGTTTCACATTTCTGTGAACGTTAGAGGTCTTATAAGCGAATCCAACGCCAAAGTATTGCAAGTTAAACGTTTGTCAAACTCGGTAACAATGCGGATATGTTAAGAGACTTATTAACAGAATAAGTGCGGCCGCTTTATGAAATTCATTTCGACCCCTACTGAATCAAGAATCTTTAAGAAGCTGCTGCCGTTTCAAGTCAAATTGTTGTTAGTAAATATATATTTTTTTCATAATGCGAGAAACTTTATGCATTAGGGGATGTGTAGAACTCTCTCTCTCTCTCTCTCTCTTGCTCTCTCTCTCTCTCTTTCTCTCTCTCTCTCTCTCTCTCTCTCTCTCTCTCTCTCTCTCTCTCTATATATATATATATATATATATATATATATATATATATATATATTACTGACCTTTGTGTTATAACTATGGATTTTTGTTCCACGTTTTTGAACCTTGCACAGCCTATACCGCTTTCTGTGTTTCACAGTTACGTATCGTAAATTGATGATACGGTGTGGTTGATATATATGTGTGACTCAACCATCTGCAAACCAGTCTATGTTGATGCGGGGATCGTGTACGCTAATAATCTCTATATGCGTTCGGTGGGTGAAGAGATACGGTTAATTGCTGTATTTCAATGAGTGTAAGTGGGTCCAACCACGCAAACATTTGGTTGGGTATAAGTTCCAGTTTTATAAATGAATTGCTCTCTTTATCCCTTGTGACGTAAACACCGTGTCTTCATTCACTTGTTACAAATACGCGACGTCATCAATATAAGCTTCATTACAGGCATCGTTATTTGCCCAAGCAAGTTTCCCCAAGTGCGGCAACTTCATCATTTGTAGGATTATATTCCTTAGATGAGCTCATTTCTTCTTAACCACATAAGTAAATGCCTCATTTTATAGACGGTAACTATTAGTTGTGGAAAGGATTTGGCCATAAATTGTAAACTATGTAAAAGCTTAATTGCAGCGCAAAAAGAAGGTAAAAACAAATATTTCCGCTCGGGCCATGTGTTCCCTGAGAGCATTAAGAAGTGGTCCAATGAAACAGATGCCAATACAGACTGTGGTAGACTTTGGATTACACCCTGCATTTTGTACGTATTGATGGTTGTAGTCATTTCCGTTCCCAGCAGGCCTAATATGTGTTTTGAAATAGAGAATGCCGTAGACACATTCTGAAAGAAATGTAATGAGGAAAGGCATTTTTCCAATTCCAAACTGCAGTACTGCTCTGGCCGCTCGGTGACCAAGAGCGGGGACTGTAAAAAAAAAAGGGAATTGATTCAGGATGTTGATTTTTTTTAAACTTACAAAACCAATGTGCCAGTCAAATATCAAATATCAAAATAACAATACCAAATCAATCTTGGTTTTAAAATTTCTTCAAATTCAACGTTTCATGTTCCAATTTAAAAGTTTTGTATCAGCCTTGTTCACCACTTGTGAATCATGTTATTATATCCACAAATATTTGAAAACTGCTTGTGTCGAGGGCGTTTTTCCTGCATTTTGATGTCGAATCAAACATGGACCTTTTTTTCAGACGGACTAGATGGGGAGGTGACCTTCACTTTTTTTATGATGCCAGTGAGCAAGGTAACCTTCATCCTCACATGATATTTTATACCGGTCTATGGCGAAATAATTTATCATTATGATAATTCATAGTGTCTTCATATTTTCCATAATGATCTCTCGATAATCCATCTTATATTAAGAAAAGTTAAGTGATTGTTGAGTTTCAACTTTTTTATTCAATCACCTTCTCAGGCTTCTCTATGGTATGTTAATTGATGTTAGTTGATTGTGGAAAATAAATTCAAACTTAAATATAAAAGGAATATGTTTCTTTCGGAGAAATGGGCAAATACTGTTTCGTATAAGATGAAAAATTGGATAGTTTAAACATATGTAGCCATAAAATAATTTATGACAGCCTTTATTAAAACGTCTCAAGTCATGAAAAATTGGTGTTAATGGAGGATAATATATGAAAAAAAATCATCACTGAACCCAGGCAACTTCTCTGAATGCCTAAACCTGTATTCTTCTTCACAGGTAGGTATATAAAAAAAACATTTTTCTGTCTAGGTATGTTCATGATAGCGATGAGTCAGTAACACCTCTGTTTTGCCGTATAAAACAATGCATCTATTCGTTCGCCATATCGTCACACAGATACTTCATTCCTCTATGTAGCTTTGTAAATATTCAGATATATCTGAATAAACATCAATGCATGAGGTGTCTCTTTTCCAGAACATAAAAGTCAGAGCTTTTTTGACAGGAAACTGCAAGTATTTAACACAAAAGCATCCGAATAACTTAAATATACATTTTTGTATTGAAAGGACTGCATGAATTCGTTTCCCAACATAATGGGCCTTTTGTGGATAAAGATAAAAATAAGTTAAAAATACAAAAAAGTGAACGTAAAAGTACAGAAGATAATATAATATTAGTGTACCCTAAGATTATTAGACTGATAACTTTATCAAAATGCTACAGAGTAGCAGTTTAAAGCTAAATTAAAGGTTCTAGACCATCGTTGGATATCACTTAATCCTGTAACTTACAGGAAAATAAATCAGTGACGTTGTATTACGTGGATTATCATAAAAGTGCCGTTTTGGCAGACTTTTTGGATATATTTTACACACTCACAGTAACAACTTCAAATAAAACTGGATTATACTCAACTCATCAGTAACCCCTCATCAAGGTGTTGAATTAGAAATCTGCTTCTCTTTATGCTGGTTTAATTATTGTTTTGAGAGTCATGTCACAATTTCAGTTAAGCAATCTATATTTTGTATTTGGCTGCGGACAAAGTTTCAAAGTTTTCTCTGAGCTTTTTCAAATGCTAACATGCAGACTATTTAACTTCAGAACTAAGCCCTTTTCCATTTGTTGAAACTTTACAAAATGACTATCATTGTCAAATTCAGCTGAGCACCATTACCCATGAATCACTTGTTTCTGAAACGTAGCAGATTCACCCTTTGCATGTCTAGGGATACTGGCAGATATTTTGGTTCCTTCATAGGGGCCACTCGATTTGAATACACACAAATATGTTAATTCAATTTAAGCATTTTTTTGGAGTGGGGAATTAGGAATGCAGTACTATTAATGTTTACTATTTGTGCACTTTGATATTTACAAACATATTCTTTACATTGCACAGTGTACCATATAAAATTATTATTATATGTTGATACTGAGTTACTAATAGTGGCCACTCAATTGAATATGAATGCACAATAGTATTTTGATGAATGTACATATATCTAGTAATTTAGGATTTAGAGGTGCTTAAATTACAGTTTATTCAGCCTGGTATAAAATATTTTTTTTTTATTTATTATATCATTATATCATAATACATTATGTAAATATTATACTCAATGAACTTAGAAAACGAGGCTTACTTGTAAGTTGCATGAAGTTCAATTGGGATTCTATGATAGGAGTTTGACAAGCAGTGTCTCTCACATGATCCGAATTGACTGTGATTGATGATGAGAAATCATTAGTGACAAATAAATTTAAATATAAAGAAGTATTCTTTCAGTAAAAGAGAAAATTCTTGCAAAAGAGTCAATACAAATTATACACAAGTGATTTGTTTTTCTGTCATTTCTGTATTCTACTGGATTATAAAATACATCGGTGTTATGAAATCTGATATGTGTCTTCTTTGTTTGTAAAGTATACATGCATTTCTCATCTGGAGAAAGTGAATCAACAGCTCTTCATATGACTTGTGTTAATTACTTCTGCCTGACATACGGATGCTCATCCCCTTTCTCAACAAATAATTACACAATACAATGTAAGTTTATTGTGAATCCACATCTGACATCATGGTGAAGCCATTGCTAGAGCAAAACTCTTTGCGGATTGAAAAATCAGCAGAGGCAAAGGGAGGAGGGGGGGCATAAGGCAGAGCAGAATGCAAGAGTGTAAGATTTGGCATCCTATGCATGGGTTTAGAAATAATTAAGAACACATTGTAAGTGGGCATATTTTTTAATATTTTAGCCCTGTGAACTACACACAATTTTAAAAGATAAATAATAATATTACATAGATACCTGTGACCTCACACTTTTGACTGCACTGTGTTCCCATACTGTGAGTTACCTGTGATCTCACACTGTGACATTACTTTGGACTCTTCTTCTACACAAATGTGACCCCACAGGATGACCTCTATGACACTCACAAAGTTCGCTTTCTGTCATCCAAGAACATGACCTCTATGATAAGAGACTTTGATTGATTATGCTATCACTGAGAACTCGCATATTGAGATCACTGTGATCCCAAGAAATTACCTCACTGAGAAATCATATTGTGAGATCACTGTGACCACAGATCATAACCTTAATGAAAACACAGTGATATCACTGTGGCCTCACACTGTGACCTAACTGAGAACTCATACCATGAAATCACTGTGATGTCTAAAGATGGTTACAAACTGAGCTCATTGTGATCTCTTAACATGAGAACATCTGTGAGTTCACACTGTGAGATCATTGTGACCACAGACCATGACCTCACTGAGAACTCACACTGTGAGCTCCCTGTGACCACAGACCATGACCTCACTGAGAACTCACACTATGAGATCATTGTGACCTCAGACCATGACCTCACTGAGAACTCACACTGTGAGATCACTGTGACCTCACACTGTGACCTCACTGAGAACTCACACCGTGAGATCACTGTGATGTCTGAAGGTATTTACAGATTGAGCTCCCTGTGACCTCACACCGTGAGATCATATGTGAGCTCACTGTGAGTCCACTGTGAGTTCATTTTCTTGACTGGGGTGTGAAGTCCACCTGGTGCAAGGGCCATAAAACTTGCCTGAGGTGTCATGCATAGAAGGATGTCATAACCCTGTTCGGCCTAATTAGCTAATTAGGCCTACAGCCAGAAAGGACTTCAAAAGAAACAAGCGCACACAAACAGAGATACGCCCTCACATGAACAAATATATATATAATATATATAATTTATATATATTATATATATATATATATATAGAGAGAGAGAGAGAGAGGGAGAGAGAGAGAGAGATTTCATATGTTTACACCAGGACCGGGAAAGTCCAGCGGTTCACGCAATAGCGGCTCCTGCACACACTCGGATCGACCTTCGATATATTAGTTGAAATAATAGATGAAGATTTAAAAACGTAACCGTTATCATCATGTATGATCATGAAAGTTCTAATATCACCTCATCGATATGGTAGAACTCGCGAGGGTTTGTGTCTTATTCTGGTTTATGATTGCTATAAACTTTCAAGTATACTTTCACCTGTGGAAAGATGGCTCAGGGGTTATGTAGTAGGTCAAGCGACGCGAGACGGACAATCACGCAAGTACGAATCCCCGTTCTTTTTTTTCTTTTTCTTTCATTTTACAAACTTTTATTTTTACTGAAAAAAATTACTATTTTGCTTTTTTTTACGATCAAACTGATTCTACCAATCATTATAATTCTAAAAATTGTTTTACCTTTGATTACACACAGTCATAGAGTTATTTACATGCCGTGGCGACAGCATGATACCTGGATACAATGGACCTCGTCATTGTCACCGTCAAACGAAGCCGGGAATTATACGAGACTTGCGTGTGATCAAAGTGTAACCTAATATGATCAACTCTAGGGCTCATGATATAACACTTTATTATGAATTGTCTGAAAGTCATACGTCGGGGTGCATATGGTGAATTCCAAAGTGCGGTTGGGATTGTCGGTGCACAAAAGGGCCAACATGTTCCGCAAGTGATCGTCCGAGTTTTCTTTCAGAATTTTACAATTTACATGCACTTGTTTGCGAAGGTACTCACACAAGCATATTGCTTTCTCTAAATGTATAGGATACGTGAGATATCCAAATATGCCAAACCAATAATATGCAGCCGCGTTCTGATTACCCTGCCAAACTGTGTGTCAGGCATGTGGCACGCGACCTATTGTTGTAGATTGCGCAATAGGCTGTCCTCGCGGGGCAATAAACCTGAAAGACTTCAAGCCTCGCTATCTGAGTTCACACCTAAGGTGCGATCTGTCACACCTCCGTCTCACCAGCGGGTTTGTCGAAAGTAAGTGGCTAAAATACGCCCAAATATAAAACTAGAAAGATTTTTATGCGGTCCTCGCTTTCGTTTGATTCTAAGGAATACTCATACACGGTATCAATTGTACACTACAACGGGTCATGAACTTATTTCACGGTAAAGGACGAGAGCCGTGGATATTTTCACGCTCCCAAAACTTTTCTTGCTTTCGAGTTATCAAGCGCACTGATGAATTACAAATTTTACTATTTCATGACAAGAAACCAATTTATAAATGAACTATTACTCACCTGCGCAGAGTTTATTGATAAATTTAAGAGATTTCTTACTGAAAATTGCTGATAAATTCATGACGAGTATACCCGTCATAGGCACTGGGGGAATCAGAAAATATGACGAGTATACTCGTCATAGGCAGCAAAAGTGTTAACTCGTATTATTTGTCTTTTTCCCAATAGGATCATGTAGCCAAGGTACTTGATCTTCCTCCAATGTGTCATTATGCCTGCCTCTTCACTGTCGTCGGTAATTTCGTCTACTGCGTTGTTCTTAGGTCTCATACGTAGTACATACCAGGCCACATTTACGTAGGTAATTGCCTTCAAACGTATACAGTCTTTGTGTTCATCCCCTTCAGATATGTTCTGTTTTTGGTAATAATCGGTCAGATGTAGAAGTGATCAGTAACCTGCAATTTTATATTTCCTGATATCTTTGTGAATTATTTATGACTGTACCCGTTCACCTACATCCCATTATATTTACCTTTTTTCTCCATATTTTGGTATCATCATTGTTTCCTGACCGTCCGCAACTATGCAATGATATCTGTCTGTTCAATGTCGTTATCAATTTCGACTAATGCCTTATTGATTTGACTGACGTTTTTCACACTAGAGAACCCAAGTTTGCTGCAATTGCCTTGAAATTGATTCAGATAGTTTGTCATATGGGAGGCTGAGAGCTTTTTTGTTTAAGAGTATCGTTCAAAAGCAAAGAATATCTAAAACGTGAAAACCTTGGCTCCTCATGAAGTTTTCAAATATGGTCAAAGCCACCTTCACGTAATTTAAATCGAGTTTAGGTGATCAACGATCTTGTGCCAATATGTAAGTATGTCCGTCTCTTCAGTTTTCGTTTTCAATTACTTCTATTGTGTCGTTAATTTCTTTGCATTAAGCAGTCTATGAAGACAAAATATCATCGGAGACGCTTAAAGATTTATTCATTTTGTACAACGCCATAAATAATGGGAAGCTATTTTTTTATATCTGTGAAAGGTCATAGTCACGATCATCAAAAATACTATAATAAAAAATATATCCCTCATTTCATGGTTAAGTACTACCTTATCTACATAAACTCTATCACAACCATTACCATACCAAAGCCTTTTTTGCTGTGACACAAAACCCACTCAATCTGAGGTTACCATGGTTAAACATGTTTTTCAAGTTTTAAAATTTGAATATAGTTATCCTTATTTTCGAGACATCATCATTTGTAAAGGCAGAGAAGTACAGGTTTTGGTAATATTTTATTGGTTTTGCATATGATTTTATTTCATGTCTTGCAAAATCTCATGCTTATTCCTGTCAAAAGAGATTTTAGGAAATTTCCCTTTTGAAGGCTGTAGATTCCACAATTTTGCAGTAATAGTTTTGAACTTGATATATATATATATATAATATTTTAAAGAGAATTCGATCTTCTGTTGAGCTCATTTTTCCCTGAAGCCGTGTAGTGTATGATACTGTTTTATCCATTTTAATTGTTACTGTTTTAATACTAACCTCGCCGATATGAGGATAAATATTTTTTATTGTACATATCCTTTTGAGTGAATTTTGCGTGGTTTTAAAATTGTGTGGAGGATAAGCCCGGATTACCTCCGCTCTCGCTTATTGATCAACATAACACCAGCAGGCGTGTGACAAAATCGCAGGATTAAGGTCAGTTGTGCATATGAATAACCCCTGTGGTTAGATTCGGATTTAAACATGTTTGACCTGACATTTGACCCATTCACTGGGCCGCTTGCATGTTCAATAAATGTGGAAAACACGTGACTCCTTGTTATGGAAAAGGAATGGTCCAATCCAGGAGGATTAATGACTAAAACCTAATTAAAAGTCCCAAGGTGTTAAAAAGGTAGGGGGTCCTGGTCGTATAAATTTGTCTGAAACCCTAAAATAAAATTTTGGCGGCTGAAACGACAGGGAGGGGAGAGGGCGGTGGCGGTCCGGACCCCCTTGATCCAAAATTCTTGATGTAATTAAATACATCCGCCAAGCCAAACAAAAAGTCAAAAACCGGGTTTATCAGCTAGTATTTTATATTACAAAATATCTCGAAACCAATTTTCCCTTTTCGGAAATTTATACCGGGGAATCCGCAAATTAAACACTTCAAGATATCACCATTTTGTCATATCTTCAAAGCTACAGACAATACTAGAATTTTATTGCTGCATCTATACCAAAACCAATGGGTTTATTCCTGTGGAGTTCCGGTCATAATATATTATTGCAAAGGTTAACTTTTCTAAAGTAAAATATTTTGGTGTAAAATCCGTGTCTGACTGAAGCTAACACTTACCTACAAACGCTTTGAAACTTTTAAAGTTGGTAAATCACTAATATAAAACTATGCTTATCTGGGTTTTTTTTCATAATTGGTCAAAAGTCAAGGAACTCAAGAAACTCAATTTCATACATTTTTCTAATATCCTGTTAAATATTCTTCTTCAATCCCCATATCATGTTGTGGCCTCATATCTGGATGCTGTGAGGATATGTCATTGTCTGTCTGTTTACCTATTATTGTCAATTTTGTATACAATTTTGTATCCAGTGGCAAGGGATTGAGAGTCACATGTAATTCATATTAACTAACCATGTTTCAGTGATAGAGTTAAATGCCAGGCAAAACATGCTTAAACCCGTCACTGACGACATGGGTTATTATATGCAAAATAGTCCTATTTCCGCTGGAGGTTTCTAAGTCAGGAGTGTTCTGTGTAGGCCTATTAACCCCCGTAAAAATCGCTCAAAATGAAGTGTACATTAGAAAGTATATTTTTCTTATATCGGCTAGGTCATTGCGGTAACAATATCCTATAAAATGAAGTATAGCACAGTATCATATACAGCGCAGTTTCAGAAAACATTGGGGACAAAAGTGGACCAACGTCCATTTATAAGTATTAGACAGATAGATAGATAGATAAATAGATAGATGGATAGATAGATAGATAGATACGTAACACTGTAAGTTCACTCAGACTGTTTCACGGGATGCGACCGGAATATTGTTAGAATGAAGCAAACGGCGTGATTTGAACAGGCCGAGACATTACAAGATTACGAGATTATGCTTTGTGGGTGTCGCGGAGAGCAAGTGAATGACTGACACTAATCCTACTGTTTTGGTAAAATCCAATATTGCTATCATTAGCAAAAAGCACTGAGAAAAAAATAGCCAAATGAGACTGAAAACCAATCTCAGCCATTGGCAAAATACGAGCACAAGTTATTTCCTGGTTCAAGAAATTATAGCTGAAACAAAAATCAAAGTTCATAAAGTTTAATATCATTGATTTTTTACCCCTCGATCACAGACGATCTACTTATGAAATCCCACACATTTGTGTCAAAACCATGGTCTCAGAAACAATTAGAGAAGGCATTATATCTATTTGGAAAGAATTCTTCGCTTAAACTAAATCGTTAGAAATCTGAGATAGCGTGGATAGGAGAATCTAGGAATCAACCGAAGCTAGATCTAGCTTATAAATGTGAGGATCTCAACGTAGAATACATAAGGATTTTTGGAAAAGATATATCTTAAAACAAAGAACTAAGTAATATAAGAAATTTTGATAAGATAATTGATACTATCAGGTCAAGCCTAAGAATGTGGAAGATTCGCAACTTAACATTATACGGAAAGACATCCATTTTGAAATCTCTCATATTACCAAAAGCTATGCACGTGTGTAATGTGTTAATTCCACCAAAGAATTTTATCAGTAAAGTGAAGGATAATGTGGCCGATTTTATATGGGATGGCGGCGTCCCAAAAATTAAATACAAGGTTCTTATTCAATAAAAAAAGAGAATGGGGGATTGGGGTTATCGACTTTGGCCAGTATGGTGAAGGCACGTCGGATACTCTGGATAAAAAAAATACTTTGAAAAGGAAGAACAATTATGGAAGTTGATACCCCGTTTCTATCCTACAAAAAAATGGGTTCAATGTGCCAGGTACAAACTGGATAAAGCAAGAATTAAATGAGCGGTGCCTTTATTTTATAAACTTTGTTTATCTGAATGGTGTGATCTGTACGAGAGTGACCCGTTCGATAAGGTCATTGTTCTAGAAAAATCCTTGTGGAATAACAGGTATATAAAAATTAACAGGGAATCGATATATTTTGAGGATTTTTTTAGAAAAAGGATTGAACGATATAAAAGGTTTAGTTGATATAACCGGGCAAATTTAAAGTGTTGAGTGATCTAAAAGTACCCAAGTCAAAGGTGTTCAATTGGCTTAAATTTAAACATACAATTAGAAAAGCGTGGCTACAAATACTTAGATAGTCGTCGGATATACTTACAGCTTCGGAACATACATTTATACCACTTGTAAGGTAGTAAGTAAGATAGTAAGGTGATTATAGATAAGATTAGCACCAAAGGCATATGTAGTAGAATAATATTGAAAATATTTGGAAATTCCAACTGGGAGGTGTCATATAGAGAAGTGTGTTAACGCCGACGTTAACTGGGAAAATGTATACAAAACTGTTTTCGGTACAACTATTGATACGAGGTTACAGGCTTTTCAATATAGTTTTTACACAATAAATTGCCTGTTAATGTCGTACTGAAAAGATAGAAAATCTTTGACTCGAGTAGATGTAGTTATTGTTTTCTATACAACGAAAGTATTGCCCACCTTTTTTGTGAATGCAAAGTACCGTTTTCATTATATCTACCAATTAAAAATAAATTAGGAACATTAAAGGTCGACCTGCCAAGTTGTACAAAATTGAATATACTCACAGGGATTATACATATTGGGCCGCGGAGTAGTCTGATCAATCATATTATATTGTTGTATCAATACATGGTGTTCTCATACAGAAACAAGGCAGATTTATGCCACGTGGATGGTTTTTGTGCGATGTTTAATCAATATGAGATGATCGAAAGGGTTATTGCAAAGAAAGGTTATAAATACAAGTATCGCCAACATACATGTTTCCCCAACATGTCTGGACCTAAAGCGGACAGCACCCCTAAGAAAATGATCAAACTCTTTTCCCATGTTTGGTTAAAAATAACCATTAAAATTGACCTGACCTGCACAGATTTCTTAGACGTAACATTGACCTCCAAAATGACATTTTCTGCCCTTACAGAAACCAAAAAAGGATCCGCCATATATCCACGCACAATTCATTCACCCTTCAGCAATTATCAGGCAGATACCTATGATGATCAGCAAGCGTGTATCTGACACCTGTTGCAATGAAGAGCTATTCATGAAAACCAAACCCATGTATGACAACGCTTTAGCGAAAAGCGGGTCCTCAGAAAGCTTTAAACATGTTGAACCCGCAGTGTAAAGCAAAAGAAACAGGAAAAAGAAAATGATATTGGTAAAATCCCCCCTACAGCCATCACGTAAAAACCAACATTGGCTGACAATTAATGAAACTAGTTGAAAAACACTTCCCAAAACATCACAGGTACCATGAGCCATTCAACAGGAACAATATGAAAATTAGCTATAGCTGTTTACCCAACATGACTAACATAATTTGCAAACATAATATGAAGGTCCTAAATACCAAGAAAGCTGTAAATGTACCTGTAAAACAATGTAACTGCCATAATAAGATGAATGTCCTATGAATGGTCAATGTCAGCTGAGATGGATTGTCTATAAGGCAACAGTTAGCACAGACAATGAGGAGAAATACTACATATGGTGTACCGAAGGTGATTTTAAGACCAGATACAATAACCATAAACAATCCTTTCCTTTCGTGACGGATCGATGCTTAAAACACTTAGCTGTCTAAACACATCTGGACCCTAAAAGACAAATATATCATTTACAAGCTCTCTATTTTGTCTCCGATGACAATAGGATCAGTGTCAGTCATTCTCTTACTCTCCCTGCGACGCACAAAGCATAATCTCGTAAAGTCGTAAAGTCTCGGCTTTTTTTCAAACCACGCCGTAAGCCTCATTCCAACAACATTCACCTGATGATCGGGTCGCATCCCGTGAAACGGTCTGTAGTGAATTTACATTGTTGTTTTTCTTCAGTGTTATATCGCTCTGGCCTTGTTTGAAAGCTTTAGAGCAATTTACACCGGAGGGTAACTCTACCTTTTAGATAGATAGATAGATAAATAGATAGACAGACAGACAGACAGAATGACAGAGAGACCGATAGAGAGATAGATAGATATTTGGGGGATTGATGGGATTGGACAATATTGAATAGATAGATAGATGGATAAAGGGGATTCTAGGACCCCTCCCTCAATAGATTTGGATAATCTAGAAGCAGTAGCTGCTTATTCCTAACGTCTTGGCATCAAACTAACGGTTTCTTTTAAACAGTGACAACTGTGTTGCCAATATTAACAAAAAAATAGTACCAGCAAGACTTGACGTTTACTTTTGAAAGTACTTGCCAAGCAGGGCAAGTAACTACTTGCTTTTATTTGCCCTTCATGAATTTATACTTGTCCTAAAAAGAATCAGTGATCATGACTACAAAAACAAAATAAAATTATTCACATGATTATTTTGCAACAATATACATATTCAAATGTTTGTTTGTGAATAATCTTTCTCTTTAGCATTTGCACATATAAAAACATGCAGGTAATTTAAACTAGAGGAATTATAATAGACTTTACTTCTCCTGAAAAAGAAAGTGGTTAAGTTAAGATTAGTCAAGATCCAGTAAAGCCTTTGTGTAAAGGTTTTTGTTGTAACAATTTGTCCAGTCGGGCATGTGGGATCCCACTTTTGGTTTTTATACCACCAGTTTTTCAAACTTACTTGCCTATACTAAGCGGTTTACCGTTGATGCCAAACCCTCATTAGATACAGGATTTACAAGATTTAGGAATAACAAAATTTAATGTGCAAGCTGGGCACTCTTGGAAATATCAAGAATCTTCAGTCATACCATCAGAAATATTTCACTTCTGATTATCAGTGATGTCCAATTTAACCCCCCAACATTTTATGTGATTAGATAAATAATACATTTTTATAAGGACCGGTGATAAGCATGAGCATGGAATGTAGTGTGGTCCATTTAAAGATAACGAGAAATCTAATTAACCTTTTAATCTTTTATTCTGTTACTTTACAGTATAATTCTTAAGTCAGTTGAAATACAATATTTAGTGGTCTGAGCAGGAGCCTAAATTCCCAACCTATAGTTTTGCAGTTGATAACATTGTAACATTGTTATCCATCTGTTTAACAATGGTAGAAGCAAATCTAGCTGATAAGAAAAGATATTGTATCTACAAATGTAGCTGGAATGTTTGGTTTATGTGATGAAGACTATGTCATTCATAACCATTTTCTAGTCAGTATAACCCTTGTTTGAGTTTTAGGTTAACTGAGTTATTCATCTGAGCTATAGTGATTACCCTTTGTCCATTTTCCGTCTGCCCAGCCGACTTTACAAGGGGACAAATTGTAACAGTTGGACCTAGTGCTTCTAATAGTACATCCGGAGAGGTCAAAGGCAAATCTCCTTGGTCATAATAACCCATATTTTGCGAGCTATTAACAGATCAAACCTGATTTTTCAGGCAGGGTAAAAAATGTATCCATTAGGCCTAGATTATTCTAATGTGACATTAGGAAGTGAAAAACCCTGTCATTGGAAACTTTAAATTAGGTGATGCTACCTATATTTTAAAAGGTATGGATAAAAATATGATTTTAACTTCCAGACAGACAGGCCAAATCTTAGCCCTAGAGTCTTTAAAGTAACATTCTAAATGTCCTTGGAAAGCTGAAATTATGTCACCGTCATCTATATTCTGCGGGTTATTGGGAAAAGACAAACAAATATGATTTCAGCACCGTGATTGTCAGATGGGCACATATAGTATGTGGTACGCCAATAATCTTCTAACCCAGCTTCCAAGGAATTTCTTGATAAATCTTCTTTGAAACCTGAAACAAAGTTATGGTAACCAATATTCTGTGAGCTAAGAAGAAAAACATGATTTTATCACTTTGAACGTAAGATGGGCACATAACATGACATAGACATGGTTTTGAACACCCAGACAGTCAGACAGGGCACAAAACTGAACTGTTATGCCATAATTGTGAAGGCAGTTTGTTACTCTGAATCTGGGCACTAGACCCTAGTGCAAACACTAAGTACGAGATGTGGCTATGTTTCACTCTAGGAAGAGTACCAGATGAGACTCCTAATAATTGACAGTTAAGTAAAGCAAATTTCAATGCCAGCACAAAATATAAACAAACACATGGTTCACTGTGGTAAATAACCTTTTTTAGGTGTACTTTCGGATTCTAAAAAATATATAACGTGCAATAAATAAAACGGATTGTAATTTTGGCCATGATTGGTGTGAATCTCTGTTATTGTAAGGCCACTTTAACTAAAGTTTGTGTCAGTCTTCTAGCCACCGGTGAGTTTAAGACTGTGCAAAAGTATACAGAACAAAAGTATGCAGATTATTTTGCTTTTCTTAAAACAAAAACCTTTTTCAGAAAAAAAACTGCCAAATACAATTACAATAGTAATGCCTTCCCATTTACCTTTCTTAAATAAATCATCTTGAACATGTGACTATTCTTTTATTAATAAAACCTCGCTATTAACATTTTTTTTTGGGGGGGGGTAATGGCTTAACAAATTTCTGTTTAACAAATCAATCTAAAAATATATATGTTGTTTATATATTAATATGTAACAATTTACACGTACTGCAGAGAAAAAAAGTATATCACAGATCATCAGGTTGAGCACAATTCAGCAATGCTTATTGGAACAAATGTCCCAACCAGGTACCTCATACCAGGCAACATGATAGGGAAGTTACTTCTAATTATACGGTTCACATGATCTCCACTAGGATGGAGATATGCTTATACTTGAGGTGATTTTTTTCTTATTTAATCAATTCATTAATTATCATTAAACACTAACACCCAAGTATTACAGATGTGTTGGTGGTACTGGTGTAAAAAATTGTTGGAGCCTCAGGCCCGATAATATAAAAAATATCTAACATACGACGCATTCTTGCATTTTACCAGGTTTTTGGATAAGTTTACAATGGGCTGAGCAGATACATATGCCTATTTACTGGCAGCTGGTTTTATGAAAACCTTTTCACCAGATTATGTCTAATTTCTCAAGATTTATTGAAACATTAAAAAAAATAACCCTTTAGGACACACTTTGCATTGTCCTTGTCATTTCAGACCAGCTATCCTGTTTCTTGCACAGAGGTGATTTGTGATAATGGTTGAGTGCTACCACTATATTAATCAATTAATTATCTAATAATAATAATACTGATTATAATATATATAATAAAAACTAAAATGCATATATCTCTTGGGGCCTCTAGAGGCTTCATATCTATAACATGTCTGAAAGGGCTTGATAGTAAGTGAGAGAGGGATCGTATTTACGTCATGTTTACTTCACCTAGTATTGAACACATATTTTTTTGAATCTCTCTGGCACCCATGTGCGGCTGAACATAATAATAGGACTGGAGGTTGGCTGAGGTTCCATAATAATAGTAGTGATTAAAATCGGACTATAGGGGCTTGAGTCACCATAATAATAATCATTATTATTATAATATCGAGGTCATGTCGAGGTCTCATGATGAAGTCTGTATTGAGTCGAAGGCCAAGTGGTAAAAACAGTAAGTCTGTTTGGCGTGAAGGCACTTGCGTCCTCTATATACTCATATGCATGCATCCACGTGGCCTGAGACCCTACAATAACCCAACCTTTTGACGGAGTAATTAAAATCTATACTTACCTGAGACACCATTCTAATATGCCCGCGGGCGCTCTCAAAATTATTTTTTTTTCAAAAAATTTATACCTTGAAACCGCGCCCCTCCCGCCACCCCACATCTGGCAAATTTAAAAGTGTGTTATGATCCTCTTATACTGCGGCTTGTGTACACGTGTTTACTTTCACAGGAAATTCAAGGAAAATTCAGAAAAACCAACGATCCTAAGAGATGGTTGTGTAATTTTGTGAAAAAATAAATAAAAACTAAACAAAGCCATAGTTCTTGAATTCAGCAAGTTGATATCAACGTAGTGCGAGCTTTACTACAGCTCATTCATCTCACCTGATGAGCATGGTCACCAGGTCATTGTTATCTATGACACACTTGGTCACTGACTGGCTCACTGACAACTAATATTATAAATATATTAGGTGATAAAACCTGACGGAGTTCAAAAACTGGCGGTAAGTTTTCAGGTTGGCGGGGAGAAATGAAAGCGTTACATCGCGCTACATTATATTTGCTTGGGAGAAAAATGGGATCAGAATGGCTCTCCCCTTAGTTTATTTTTAAAGTGATCGCCAAAATCCGTGTGTGTGGATGTGTGAAGGGGCGCTTATTACGCAAAATACGGTAATAAATAAAATGAAAATAATGATAATAAAAATAAAAATAATAATAATAATAATAATAATAATAATAATAATAATAATAATTTGTGGGAGAGGGGGTCTGAATTCCTATGAATTTTGTAGTGGGACTGAATCCCTTTGCTTGTAACAATAAGTCTGAGGCCTGACGCCAAATCTTTAGAGCTCCATGTAATATTTAACATGATTATGCACATATCCCTGTATCTAGTAAGAAATATTGGGATATTGGGCTGATATATCTCAAGGGGTCTGAAGAGTAGAGACATATATGGGACGGGGCCCAGGGCCTCTTTAGATCTGTGGACTAACCAATGGTATGGACTCATTGGTCCTCATGAGAATTATGAGAGGACTAATAAAATCTGTAGGGAGCTAGATAACCATGATAATAATAATAATTTTTTAGGTGTCCTGAGGCCCATATTTTAAAAATAATAATGTAATAATAATTGGATTGGTGGGGCATGATCGAGACCTCATAATAATTTATAGGACCGTAGGGGGTTCAGGTCCCATTTTGATAACAATAATAATACTAATAATAATAATAGGACTGGAGGGACCCAATGATTATAACTATAGGCATATAGGGGGCTTGAGGTCCCACGATTAGCAAAATAGGACTGAAGGGAACTTGAAAAGATCCCATAATAACAATAATAGAACCGGAGGGGCCTTAGGCTCTAGGATAATAATGGGCTAGTAGGCCTTGAAACTTCATGGTAAAATAAGTATCTAAGGGATTTGAGGCCCATGGATAATGCTAGTTTTGCTGGGGGCCTGAGGACGTGTGATACTGATAGAAGACTAACAGGGTCTAAAGCTTGATAGAGGGGACATCAGGCATTATGACTGAACAATAATCAATTTTCATGCAGTATTAGTAAATAAAGCCTAATAACTGCTTTGATATAATGTTTGCTAAACTTGAAATAGCCGTGTAATTTATATTATGTAGGCCAACATTTCCAGATGAATTTAACCCGTTTTGATGAATATATTTGTTATTGTTGTATCAAAATATAAATTAACAAGTAGAGACGATGAAAGAAGTAAGATTTGTGTAATCAATACGCCTTCCATAAAAAAAAACTGTGTTTATAACTAGACGATACAAGTGCTTGTAGTACCAGTTTATGGCATTGTATAAGCTGCAAGAATGTAAAAAGTCTAGGCAGCCAACTTTGTCTAGTGTAGCCTATCCGAGTCCTCGCAGCATTGTTTTATGCCTGGACACTTAAAATAATTATTATTATATTAATAATAATATTAATAATAATAATAATAATAATAATAATAATAATAATAATAATAATAATAATAATAAAAATAATAATATCACTGAAGGTCCTGATACCATGATAATTATGATAAACTGGAGACTTCAGCCCCCATGGTTATAATAAGATAGGAATAATAAAAGTCATATTATAAATAATAAAAATGATAATAATAGGACTGCAGGGGTAGATGTCTAATGGTAAAGTTTGTAGATTATAAAAATAGCTGTGTGTAGGGGCTGGAATATGAAGCTCAAGTATGCACACATCTCTTTTTTTCCTGAGGCCTCACATTTATAGGGCTCAAAAGCCCCATGCTTCCTTCTCTATCTGGTATTAAACATTAGACTGCATATAACTTTTGGGGCCTGGAGAGGGAATACTCATCTGATGTTGATTTCAGGAATCTTTTAAGTTCCGCACCAATTAATGGATGGATTGGTCTCCGGGTGCCTGAAGGCCCAATAATTTTTTTTAAATAGGTCTATTCGTTAATTTAAAAAAAATCACATATATGTGCCTTATTTCCTATATAACTGCTATTAAGGCAATCAGGCAGAGGGGGTCACCGGTACCACCCGGGGTGGCAATTTTTAATGTTATCATGAGCAGGCTAATATTATGTGGTTTTGGTTTTTTGTATGATAGAAGTGTCAAGTGAGTAACTAGAAGGTACCACAAGCACGTAAACAAGGGTACTTTATCGCGAATAATAGCATTCTTAAATGCCTAGATTATAAAGTGCTGGTCCATATATATATATATATTGCAAAAAGTTTCAATATTTTAATCAAGGATGGTCTTTTCAACCGAAATAGATAATTACATTAGGATAACCTCTACTTTAACTATTTTAAATATTAACATAAATTATTTTACATGGATTGTACAAATAGTTGTTTTAACTAATCACGGCACTCTCCATGGTTCAGATTTCTGCGTTCGGTAGCCTGTATAGGTGGAGGAAACCAGGGAACCCGGAGAAGATCGCTGGCCATGGACTCATACAACCCACTCTCAGCACGCCGGGGATCGAACCCGGGTCGCCAGCGGAGAGAGCCAAGCGTTTTTCCCCACGACTGCCCAGGCCCTATTATTTCAGCATTCAGCCATGTTCATTCGAGTCCATGTTTTTGCTCTCTCCCATTATTTTAGGCATTCGTATTATTATTGTGTGTTAAAATGGAATCTTTCTGTGAATGTTTCGTGTGAATAGAAGTCACTTATCATATTTTATGTCACTTATATATAACTGAGAATCATGATTAACGGGGGATTACAGAACGCACAAAACCGTTGAGAAGGGGGAAGAAAATGTGATGGAGGTTGTGAGAGTTGGTGTAAGGATGATATTCTTTTTGTGAGTTTGGATGAGGAGCATGATGGGCCTCAATATTTTCCTGTGGAGCGGAAGCGAAGCCCTGACGGCACATTTCAATGCGTCCTTGCCATCCACGTTTTACATAGTTCTTTACAGAATTTATTGCTAATACACAAATGATCGGGTAATGTTTTGCATTTAACTTTAATAGCTGTTATGGTCTCTGGAATCTAAATGATTTGAAGAAGGGTCTGACTTGAACCACCTAATCTTAATATTATCTGCAAAACCAAACGCTCCCAATTAATTCCGAAAAAAAATATATTTTAGCTTAGTACATCCGGTTCTATTGCCTGCTCCTTTGATGTATTCAAGCAGCACATCTTGAAATATACCGATCTGTCGGTCCATTTTATCATACCTACCCTGACCGATATCCTTTTATCCGTAAAATTCGTTGAAATAATAAAAATAGACTTAAAAACAGTATAAATAGAGAATGTATTTTGTTGACAATAAAAGTACTAAAAGGTTCAGTTTTAATTATTAAATTTTGCGTATATACAGGGTTGGCGGGTAAGACACTGAAATCTTGGCGACTTGGTCATCGTGAAACTTGGAAAAAAAAATATTTTCAATTGTTATTCAAGATTTAATTATTACGTTGACGTTAAAGGCTTTTTCCTTTTTTAATATGTTGGTGTAACCATGGCATTTATCTGAGCACAAAGCACTATATTACCTTTAACCAATATGTCGTGGCGAAGATCTTGTCAAGATATTTATATAATGCAGAGCAATAAAGATCACAATGTCCATAACATTGATATTAAAGCGTCCCTACGCAATTTAACCGATTGTATCGCATTTTATGATACTACTCAATAAAGACACATAGCAAGGAAGTGGCCGACAATCGTACAGTTGATCATTAGAAGGCAGCAATAGTCATCGATGAGATCTCTTATCGGTGAATTTCAATATTATTATTCTGTTAAGCTATTCAATGCTATACACACACACACACACACACACACATATATATACAATATATATATATATATATATATATATATATATACATATATATATATATAGATATATATACATATATATATATACACATATGTATATATATAACCATTTATTTGGCCGTAGCAAAACTCTCGCGACAAGGGGTGCAGGGTCGGCAGATCAGGTGAGTCATCGACACTTGATGATTTTATATCAAATGATAAGGGCACAAAATTACAACCTCTTTTTGTCTTTTATAAACTTATGGTCTTTATGTAGCTAACTGAACCTAACTAATTCTACCCAAAAGAAACATTTCCATGGCTTATGCGGGAGGTTTGCAATATCAAGAAAGTTGATCCTGAGTTATATGCAATGCCTAACATCATCTTTATTGAGTTAATATTGGTTTTGTCTCGTTTGTATGTTTTTTCTATTTTAAATGTAACTACTTTATTAAGTATAATGAGTTTTCAGATTCACTCAATCTGTTTGACTTACCATTCCTGGTCGGTCTCACATTAGAACAAATATTATAAATATATATTTATGATATTACTCATTGACCAGAAGAAGTCACATATTAATTTTAATTAATTTAATTAATTAGGAATAACGTTTGTATATTCCGTAGGTAGAGGATATAGTATTGAACAATAGATGAACCTTTACGTTCTGCCACTGCCGGATGAGACTTTCACAAACAAGGTACATTTGAGGAAATATAGCTTATTCAGCATGTATTCTGATATTTCGTTGGACACACTAGTATAATCTCGAGGTCCTGCATTGCCAAAGCTCTTGTCTCTTTTCAAAGGACGTCCCATAGAATGAAAACATAAACATGAATTAATAAATATATATCTACAGTTTCGTTGGACGTGAGGAATATTATAGTGTTTTAAAGTACAACAAATTTGATTAATCAGTACTGCCGATTTAACCAAATGAATCCTGAGCAGTTACAAGTACAGGTAAATATGCATATTATTTGATATTAAACTATAATGCTATGAAGGTTAAAATTACATTTCTCAAATGTTTTGCTGATAAAAAAAATGGTGTACAAAGGTCTCCTTTTCGTCAAGATGATGGGAATTTTTCTTATACCTTTTGTCTCTTGGAAACAAAGGATGCTCTTCGGTTAAACACCTTATTGTCACGCGGGTCCTTTAGGTAAATATTCCCGCGTTCCATGAACCTAGTTTGTCACATGCAAAATTGTGTAAACACATCACACAATAGCAGGAGTTCCAGAAAAAAACAATAATATTGCACGCTTTTGGGATTTGGTATTAGCATTAGGAATAGCTGTAAAAAAACTGCATTTCTTGCCAGTGATACAAAGACCGGAGTTGTATTGGTAAAGAGTCAGCCAGACATTCTGGGTTGTATTGTAAGGGTAGCCATCCTCTCTGGGCTGTATTGTAATGGTAAGGAGTCAGCCCAGATCTTCTGTGAGGCTTGTATTTTAATCAGGAGGAATCAGTCAAACGCTTTGTATTGTAATGGTGAGAAGTCAGCCTGACTTTCTGGGTTTTATTGCAAGGGATAGAAGTCAAAGAGAAATCTGGGTTTGATTTTTATGGTGAGGATTCAGGCAGACCATCTAGTTGGTATTGTAATCCTGAGGAGTCAACCAGACTTTCCGGGCCGTATTGTAATGCTGAGGAGTCGGCCAAACTTTCTGGGTTGTATTGTTAGGGTGGAGAGTTAGCCAGTCCTTTTGGGTTGTATTTTCATGGTGAGGTGTCAGCCAGACTTCCTCGATTGTACTATAATGGTGAGGAGTCAGTCAGACTTTCTGGGTTGTATTGTAATCGTGCGGATTCAGCCAGACTTTCTTCGGTGTATTGTAATGGTGATGTTTTAGTCAAAAGTACCGTATTGGTATCTGGCACTAAAGTAGACCAGTTTAATTTTAGCCGAGTGGTTTATTTTCCTTTATGAATATTATGTAAATAAAATAAATAAACTAATAATTGTTATCGTAAGGTGTTATTCAGACTATCTGGGTTGTATTATAATGGTGAGGTTTCATCCAGACTTTATGGGTTGTATTGTTAAGGTGAGGAGTCAGACAGGCTGTGGGTTATACTGTAATAGTGAGGGGTCAGCCAGACTTTCTGCGTTGCATCGTAATGGTGAGGAGTCTGCCAGATTTTTGGCTTGTATTGTAATGGTGAGAAGTCAGTCAATCTCTCTGGGTTTTATTTCCATGGTGTGGAGTCAGCCAGGCTTTCTGGGCTGCATCGTAATGTTTATGAGTCAGCCAGACTGTTCGGGTTATATTGTAAGGATGTGGAGACAAGCAGACGTCTGGCTTGTATTTTCACCGTGAGGGGTCAGCCTGACCTTCTAGTTTGCAGTGTAAGGGTAAGGAATGAACCAGACTTTTTCGGTTGTATTGTAATGGTGAGAAGTCAGCCATAATTTCTAGGTTGTATTTTCATGGTGAGGTGACATACAGATTTTTTTGGTTGTATTGTATTGGTGAGGAGTCAACATGACCTTCTGGGTTTAATTGAAATGAGTAATGATATTGCATGGTTAATTATCCTGTATAGATATGATATAAATAAAATAGGATAAATATAAAATATTTATTATGTTGAGGAGTCAGCAAGATATTCTGGGTTGTATTTTATTCAACTTGACATGACCAAGGATCCTGAAAACATAAGTTTCCATGCACTGTTAATATATACAGCCTGACAGTATATTTAATATATTCATCTGGACAACATTGCTTATCATTAAATATATAAACATTTGATTTGTTCAAGTGTTATTGTTTTTCGAACAAATACAAATAAATTGCTCAAACATATCAGCCACAAGTTACAATATATACCTGGTGTTAGGTATTATAATACATACTTGATAATATGACACTACTGGTTGCCTTAATGTAATAAGTGAGGAAATCATCGGGTTAATAATGTCATTACCTCATAATAAAATTAGGTAGGATATAAAGCATTGATGAGTTCACAATATGAAAAACATAATTCATAAATACATGTAATTTATTTTTTTTTTATATTTCAGACATTCAAAGAGACAGCAAATGGGAGAGGAGCCCATCCTTGCCATGCTTTCTAAAATAAACGCAAAACTTTTCATTTTTTTATTTTACCTGCACTTTCCTTTGTTATGTTAACTTTCTATATATCTCTTCGAGATCTACCTCTTCAGATTTTTTCCGGGAATTTAATACCACATAGATTAACCAGACTTGCAGGGATGTTCTTTTATAGTGATCTCACAAACACATCCGATGAAGAAAGACGACTAAAGAAAGTTATGTTCTGGACCGTTTGATTACTCTAAGGGCAAAACAAAACTGGTTGCATGAAGTACGACATCATTTGAACAAATTATGTATATATAAAGGAGTAACAAAAATTGTTGAGAATATTTAGGTTCCTGTTAATGGGTATGATAACAAAAGTGTGGCTCTAATCACCTAAACTAGACTGATAAAATTTCTGGATTGTAGGTTTAACATGTTCGAACCTAGACCCTTCAACGGGAACCCGTACGGTTTTACAACTAGGCCATATCATTCTAAAATCCAATAATTAAAAACTATTAAATCTTTTCTCCTAGGGATGTACGTCACAACGGAAAGATATCACAGTGATAGGCACCATACAGCATCTTGCAAAATTTAATTTATATTGTATCACAATTGGAGAGGATATAATAAAATCTTCAGTGAAGGCACTTAATAAAGAGGTTTTTTACTGGACGTAAGCATGTGTATGAACAAACAAATTAATGCTACATGTAGCAGTGCTCTCACAGTCCTATCAATATCAAGCAGATTAGGAAGTACATAGAGTTGATACAACGAAGACTGGACTTGATTATTACAATGCATTGTACACTCATTAACCGAATTGTAAATTAAAACAAGTCAAACACTCTTCAGGAAACTTGATATGCAATTTCGTATCTACTCAGCTGGTTTATCGAATTAAACACTTATTCAAACACCTCTAGTTATGAAATCAACACCGGTCACTCAGTTGGTGACAACTTTCTCCAAACAATTTAAGGGTGTTAAGTCATTGATTAATTAATTAAAGGCAATGGGTACTTGATCCAAAGCCTGGGCTCAAGCGAACTTAAGTGGCTGGCAAATGAACGTGGTAAATAAGTGGTGAGGAAATCGGGACTTTGTCATTGGGGTGTAGTTGGCAGATGAACAAGGGGCAAATAAAAAAGGCTAGATATCTTGCCTGTGCTTAATATGCTGCACTGGTTACCAGTCATATATAATGTAAATATAATACTACATAGTAATTCTTACCTTCAAAGCTTTGCATAGGTTAAATTATTTTGTGTGATCACTCTCGATACCATTGGTGTTCAGACACCAACAATCAAATTACATTGAGAGTAAAACAAAAAGAAGCAAAAAAAAACTGTTGGTGGTAAATCATTTCTACATGTAACTCTTGTTTTGTTTAAACTCATCAGTGCATTTGACACTTACTGATATGTAAGTCAGGTCCACATGTTTTAGACGCTAATAATTGTAGGTCCATCATATCAGCTTTCTGACATTAGTGTTCCTCGAAACGAGAAAGTTTCCGTGTCTTCAAACAAGCAGTCTGAATTAATAGTATCTCTTAGTGAGATTTCTAGTGACTCATTAGCGAGTAATGCAAATGCTACACGTTTCAGTTACATACATAGACTGTCTGGAAAAAAAGATGAAAATGCAAAATGCAGTTTCAGAGATTAAAAAAAACTATTTTTCCAGTCCTGTTGTGTATAGCAATCTGAAGAACGTCCTACATGTTGTTATACAGATTACAGATACAGTTTACTATTCAGAAATTAGACTACCGATCATCTCGCTGAAAGTGAGCCTTGGAAAACGGTACATCAAATAGTCATGCCAATGACTTATCGCTCGGATATTTTGAACCTTGCTCATGATCAACCAATGTCGGGGCATTTAGGCATTAGAAAAACAAAAACAACGCATTCTGAAAAATGTTCTTTGGCCACGTATGAACAGGGAGGTACTTCTACATTGGTGTCATACTTGCAAAATAGATTTAATGCGGAACTAGAATATCAGTGAAGCACCCTTTCACTATTCCTGTTTTAGGAGAAGTCTTTCCCGAATTCTGACTCGATAAAGGAAAGAATACTTATTAACTAGGCGCATGAACACGTGGTTACCAGAAGCTGTAACACGCAGAATTATTTTGGCATTAACTCTAGTAAAAGCCTTAAAAATGTTCAACATTGTCGGATTAAGAAAAAATACAGACATACCAAGGAAGTATTTTCACTTCAAAAATGTACCAACAGATATTGAAGCAACTGCATATTTCAGCATTGTACTTCTTCAGCTTATTATCCCTTACGTTAGGAGGCATGAGAACTCTTGCATGAAGCCATAAAAATGATGTCCAGACCATATTGTTTTGAGATATAAATATATTAGGATAAGAGACTCTCTTTAGTTTTCTATACTTCTCGTAATGTAGGGCAATACTATTTGCCCATGTTGACTTTGTATTTTGGCATATTGTCAGAGGTTATACATTCTGTAAAGGAATTGTTTACATGTTAAAGAAGTACTATGAGAAAGGAATATCAAAAGAACAACCGGAATAAGATAAGCAAGTAAATTTGACCACTATGGATATTAATTTTTAAGAAAGTGAAGTAGTTGTAAATCATCAGGAAATGATTTAGTTTTATATTGAAAAGAAAGTATATACAAAAATATTTTATTCAGAAATAATCAGGGATATCTCTGGGAAACATGCCATTTATCGGATTTAAAATACTGTTAGATAAAGAGATATTGAATCAATATCCGTTATCAATTCGTGATATACCAGGAAGACCCAATGCTACGGGCTCTCTGTGGATCAGGGGTAGAGCGCAGGACTCAAACTCGGGAGATCGTGAGTTCAAATCTAAGCCGAAGCGGTGAAACTTTTCACGGTCGGCCCCAGCCCAGGGTGAGAGCTCTGCAGGCTTAATGGGGAGACTGTGCCCGTCATTCATGTTTCACTCACAAATGAGTGCGCGTTTCGGGGGTCCCTCGGTGTTATGACTCAGTTATGGGGATGACACATACTAAGGACCCGCAGGAGTTGTATGCCGAACCTGGTTGACACCAGGAAGAATTGGAAATAAGCCCCTGTCACGTAATCCGAAACCGGAATGGAACTCCATATACTTAGTAAGGCAAAGCATTAAAAAATTGAGGCAGTTACCCCTACCAAAAAGAAATACCCAATTCTTTTAAACAAGATATATATGTAGTTGAGGACAGACCTCCCAAACAACATTCTAACAGAGTAGACCCTAACCAGTTACACGTATTTCATGAAGAAATGTGTCATGTTAAAAACAAGATTATTATCCCTACAAAAGCGATTAGAGCAGTCCATGTTAAGTAATTCCAACACATGAAAATTATTATCGGTTTGCAACAGATTACAGACAATAATGTTAAATCAAAATCAGATTCTTTACCACTTCCACGAGTGGCTGAGTTATTTGATTAAGTAGAAAGTGTCGAATTTGTAATCAAGTATGACCATTTAAAGGTTTACAGGCAATTTCCTTAACAGACAGGACCAAAAGAATTTGCCTTCTTTGAACTCTCATGAAGGGCTGGCCTTATCAACTTAGTAAAGAGTGACTTTTCACTATTCAATATTTGGGATATATGGTTGGCAAGGGAAAAGTAAAACCACTGAATGCATAATTCCAAGCAATAATATGCTAACGAGTTCTAAAAGCGATATCTAGCAATGGCTGGATACCATCAGAAGTTTTGTAGAAACTGTTTTGGAGACTATCACTCCACTAATAATTCTGTACACGGAAACATGTTTCATTCAACTGGAATTATGTAAGCCTTTGACAAAGGACAATGCAAATGTACGGAGTTCTATCTTGATATCTCCTTCACTTAACATAAAATTACGTCTTTTCATTTTGATTTTTTGACAATCGTACAACAGATGAAAAACAAGAATCAATGTCTTGATCACCGAGGTCGGCTACTTCAAAGTAATACATATTGATAAAGCATAAAAAAGGAAAAGAAAAGGTAGTGTCGGACATATTTGTCGGATATATTTATCTTTGTGTTTTATTTTAGTAGGTGTGTGACGAGGGTACCCCAAGCACGATGGGTGTCCCTGTTAATATCTTCAAGTTGAGCCGTCAGAACTGCCAGTCGCCTGTGTTGTAGGAGAAATCACCTGTATTTCAACGGAGTTTACTTGGATTCAGACTCAGGGAACCGGGATGACTGAGCGCTTGGCCTGGAAATATTTTTTTCTGTGTATTGTTTCCCGGGTCTTTTGAATTAAAATAAATAATTGTGGCTAGTAAACTTGCATGCTCAGTCTACAAAAACACCATTGTCTTTACAGGGCTGCGGTTTAGCGGGCCGACCTTTGAAGTTTATAAAAGAATGAGTAATTTAAAACTAAATTGGATTGTAATTGAGTCAGCCAAGGCGTAAGACGTATTTTTGCTGTTCGGTATGAAATAAGTATTAGTACATGGGCCTGATCGGATATTGGTACCAACCAGGGTGACAAAACTTAAGTAGTTATTTTTTCAAAGGTGTGTGTCTGTAGATGATATATTTGTATGATAACTAATCCAGGGTGGTAGCTTAGTGATAGTTATCCGCTGCTTAACGTTGTGTCACTGTATGAAAATTTACACCTAAAGCTGCATTGAATTATCGCCATTATTTAGTTAATAACTTCATGTATATTAACGATATCATCACAAATTTGGTCTAAACATATAGCTGTGACCCAGGCCATTTTTGGTGTGTCAAATGTTTTTTGCGTTTATCATCAATGGCAGATACATATATTTACCCCAACCCCTACCCCTTAAAACTGTCGAAAGGTCTGTATTTCTGTTTTTGTCAGCACCTAATATGGAATGCTTGTTTCATATACCGAGCACAATGAAAGACTAATATTGGCGATGCCATTCCGTATGAGATACCGGCTGTCAAAGGTATTTGCGCAAGGTGACTAGCATAATTGGGGTATCGACGTTCAATATATGGTTTCAAATAAGAACTGTGTTACACATATTTTATTTTTTAAATATATAAACATTTTATATATTCCACAATCTTAATATGCGGTGAATCTCTTATTAAAGAGTTAATTAAACACCATCCTTATTGTTCCTGATATTTACCTGCAAAGGAAATCTTAAACAGCAGTCGTTAATACAATTCTCACACTGGCATACAGTTAACAAGGCATACACTGGCAAACAAATAAAATCGTCAACAGGTATTTGCGTAAGGTGACTAGCATAATTGGGGTACCGACGTTCAATATACGGTTTCAAATAAGAACTTTGTTACACATATTTTATTTTTTTAATATATAAACATTTTATATATTCCACAATCTTAATATGCGGTGAATCTCTTATTAAAGAGTTATTTAAAAACTATCCTTATTGTTCCTTTTCTTTACCTGCAAAGGACACAATTCTGACACTGACATACAGTTTACTGGCATACACTGGCAAACAAATAAAATCGTCAAAAAATCCGTGTGGGATCCAGATCAAGGCATACAGGCATAATGCTTACATGTAAACAAGATATTTACTCTCAATATATTTTCCCCCTTTAAGTAGCATTGATTTAATTTTCTCAGCATGTAAACGTAAAAAGTTTAGGATTTTAAAACTCATTTAAAAATGCAAAAAAATAATCCAAAAAGGTTTGAACAAAATCTAATCAGCTCTGGAGACCTGTAAGGTGCACCTGCTTGTATAATTATCAATAGATCACAGTAAATCTCTTTGAGAAATAGTGTCACATAAGAAAGGTAAAGAATTTGAATTAATAAATTCATAAAAATAAAAAAAATCATTACGTGTGACAAAACAAAAAAAAAACTCTTGAAACCCGTATTAATCACCTGCTACTATACTAAGAACTAGATTTCATTAAAAAAACTGTTTGAGAAATAGTCTCACATATGAAATGTACAAATTTTGTAAAAACAAATTCATAAAAAAATGTTTTGTAAATCATTTAAGTGTGACCATAACCTAATCAGAGACCCATGAGACGCACCTGCTTCGACAATTAGCAGTAGATCTGAGTAAACCTGTACCATTGTTTACGGACGGGACCTCTGTAGATGTACAAGTAAACTTAAATTTTGTGAGAAATTAAATATGTTTATGTATTCCTGTAATTATGCTTTTAACCTCTTAAACGCTGCTCAACTGTAAAGTTAGGTCTTCTCTTTGTGCAGATAGGAACTGGAATTCAGAACTCAGAACTGTTTATTTGACGAGAAATAAATTTACATAACGCAAATGTATGATATACATATGTAATATTCAAACGAAATTTACTGTGCCAAAAATTGTTCGTCAGGAGACCACTAGTAAGGAAGGATCACTTAAGCTGGCGCAGTGGCCACCTATATCATGGCGGAGAATCTGTTCATACTTCAGTGTAAAACAGCTAATATTAATGCACATATAAAAAAAATGCAAAGCCATATGGATCTCATCTGCTGATTATAACGAATGATATGTTTACATTCTTTAGCTTTGTGAAAATGAACCATAAACTAAGAAAAAAAGAGAATACATATTATATAAAACGAAAGAATAAGAATATTATCATAATGTGATACTTCCACATTATCATACTATGGAGTATCGAGTAGAAGACTGAGAAGCCTATGGCACTTAATAAATTCTGTGATAAAAAATTATAATGCATAATATGAAAATTATATAATCAAGTGCGAGTACCCACGTAACAGTTAGGTATGTGACATCCAGTTTGATAGTTTTTTATATATTGTTGTTTAATATACGATGAGAAACCTTGGAGGCTATGAGTGTATACCTTTTCAACAATGATTGCTTTGGTATCGTTTACGATTTTAGGAGTTAGACAATTTTTTTGCAAATTTTGCCCTTGTTTTGGCGGTGCTCAAAATATATTTCCTACGTATTTAATACGGGCGCACTTCATTTCTTGGCATTGATTCAAAATTGTGGAAAAATAAAGGTAACTGTTAATTTACATATTTAAAATAAAACTTTAAGACATTTAGAGTAAATATATCTTCTACTCGCAAAGTTTCGAGTGCCTAAAAAGTGGTTCTGGGTGAGCATTATATTTACTGCTTGTCACCGTACGCACTGCCCTTTTTTTAGCTTAAAAATTATTGTTGCCTTTAAACCCCCATGCAAATATACCGTAATTCTGGTGAGGTAAAATCAAACTATTGTATAAAGTCCTGAGTATATATACGGGTAAGTAATGTTTAAGCTTAGTTAGAATACCAATACATTTAGAAATTTTTAAGGCGATTTTGTTTAAATATTGATCCCAACTTAAATGTTAAAGGAAATTGAGTTCGTCCACTCTTCCTAATAGCAAAGCGTTAAATTCTAATTTTGTTACATTTTCATAAACCTTTTTTTCTTTTGCTGTGAAAAATAATTTACTTAGTTTTAATGATATTCCAAGATTTATTTACAAGTTTATTTACACATAACCACTGATAAATGTTTTCTAATTCCTCATTAATTTTATGCGTGTCTTGCGATTTAAAATTGTGGCGGGGATCACAAGATTTGTATCATCAGCATAAATAATGAATCGAAAGAAAGAAGATGACTTGTTGATATCATTAATGTATATAATTAATAATAGGGGACCTAAGACTGATCCTTGTGGCACACCTGTTGATAGAGAGCGTGATTTTGATTTTATTGAGCCAATTTCAACATAATGTTTACGTTTACTCAGATAACTTTCGAACAATGGCAACGAAGTGTCACGTAAGCCATAATATTTACGTTTCCGAATTAAAATATTATGATCTAGTGTGTCAAAATCGTTTGACAGATCGAGAAATAAGGCTAGAGGTGAAAAACACCTGATCTATGCTGCTGGTAATAATATCTATGACCTCAAGTACTGCATATTCTGTAGAATAATTTTTTTCGAAAGCCATATTGACTAGAATTCAGCAAGTAATGTTCAACAAAAAAAATGTATAAATGATCATAGACGATTTTCTCAAGTACATTTGACATTGAAGGTAGGATTGAAATCGGACGATAATTTTCTGGTAAATGTGTATCATTTTTTTTAGGTAGAGGGGTAATTTTTGCAATTTTCAAATTGTCAGGGATAATGCCAGTGCGTAAGGACTGAGTAATAATAATTTTAATGGATCATTTATGAGAGGTTCAAGTCTTTTCAACAACTTGGTGGACAACCCGTCATATCCACAACTTGATTTTGTGGGAAGACTCTGTATTGTTTCTTTAATTGTCTTGTTTGTAACAGCCTTTAACACAAAGCCATTGTTCCACGTTGTTCAAGATAATCTGTAAAATGTACGTTTAATGTTTCAGGTATACTATCTGCCATCTTACAACCTATTTCCCCAAGATACTTGGTAAAATGATTTGTAATTGAATATTTCTTGGTCACACGCTGTCGATTAATATTGAATGAGAATGATAAGATTGATAAGAATGCCAGCAGAGTACAAAGACTTATCAGATATGCTGGCAAATGTGCTGTCAATCAGAGTAGCACCGAAAGTGCTAAAGCAGGTGGGAAATGTGACAGTAGGCCTTAAATTGTGTGCGAGAAAAGTTTCCAGAAACTGACCATAACTCTCCTTTTCTCTAATTTTCAAAAGATCGATATTGAAATCGCCAGTTGAAATAATATTAGACTTGCTACGATTAAGTTCCTGAAATAACAGATCAATTTCATCTATAAAAGCACGCACGGTTGTATTGCTGTTGTTTTCTTTCGGAGGGCGATAGATGTTGGCCAACAAGATACGTTTTTCGCTATTGCTTTTATTTTCAACGTTAATTATCAACCCTTCCCAAAGTTCAGATTCATTTAAACAATACAAATATTAAACGAATGTTTCTGATGCAATAATTCATAAGACCGCTATGCTGCGAAGCCGATTTGCCTTGTGATATAGAGTTGCAGTTTACTAGTTGCAACAAACATATATCGAATTATCGTCTAGCAAAGTCATATTGCATCAATTTGATAGCCATATTGTTTGCATGATTCGACAAGAATATGAAGCTTATCGAACTCAGAATTCAGACTTTGGCAATTTAATGATAGAACCGAAAATGAAATATTCTGACTACTACATAAAATATCATTTGAGTGGTTATGAGTATAGTAAGATGAGCGGTCTATATTTTCAATTTTTACACCATCTGAATCCGTCTCTAAAGTGATGAGATTTAGGAAACCATTTTTGACCAAGCCTCCACAATTCCTTGGCATAAATTCATTAAGTGACAGTTCCATACGTTGTGCGGAAAAAAAACAAGTAAATATATGAAGATGAAAATAACTGGGTTGCTTCTATACGTCATGTTCACCAAAGTGAAACATTGAACTGTTCAGAAAAAAATGTGCAATCGTTAATACAAAATGTGCAACTGAAATATTGAAAGAAGCTATAACAATAAGTGAGTTGTTTGTCCGATATAATTAATTGTACAAGAAAAATAATACGAATCTGATGCATGACGTGTGCTTCATTATAAAGATTGTTTTCCAGAATTTTTTTAATTAAATATTCCTTCAGCTTAAGGTAAGTTTAAATAAAATAGCATAAGAAATATAACATGAGCTACAAGCACAATAATCAAACTATCGGCACGTTCCAAGCCATGACCGATTGAGACAAATGCATATGTGAGCCGACGTTTTAGTCATCACAGTTCGGGAACTCTATATAATAGTACCGGTATCTGTGTCGATGTCTGAATATAAGGTCATCACGGAGAGTGAAACGAACGGCTAGGTACGACACTGGTACAGGTGTTTGGATCAATGTTTCCCTTTCAGAGATCAAGATATTTTGAGATAATAGTGCCTTTGTCGATAGCTGAATGCCTGGAACTCCTGGCCTTTCACGGCGAGCGAAACGTATGGCCAGGTAGGGTGATATCTCACCAGCAATTTTTTTTGAGTACCGGGGGGAGTTCCTTTCTTTGTCGGAGGATATCTGATTTTAGTGGCCTCAAGACAGGTGGTATATATGGAGACAAGGATACGTTTAAGTCAGAAGTTTTCATATTTTTGGCTTTACTTAACCATTCATTGCGATTGTTTAATTCAACGAAACGCACGGTGATGCTCGCATCTTTCTTTTGCGATGGGCGATGGCATGCGGCCATGGAATGTGAATCCACCCCTGTCAATTGCAGTTTATCCTTGGCAAGGGCCCTAACCTTTGCCCTTGTATCAGATTCATGTTCACCCGCTTCACCCTCAGTCCTTTAATAATCAACGACCAATACCTACGATGCATACCAATACCAAGCATCCTGATACACATCCTCTCTGTGAGGTTACATATTTTTTTTTTCCAAAAATCTGGTACAGATTTCTCTTGGATATCTTTAACTTGGTTACCTTGGAAGGATAAATAATGTTTATGCTCATCCAAACGTTTCTCATGGCTGTCGACGATTGTTTTCATGTTTGCAATATCCGACACCTTTTGCTCTAACATTTCGAGTCGTGGAGCAATTTCATCACGTATAGCGTCCTTAACTGCCTGGTGTATGGCGGGTAGGAACTGCTCGAGAGCACCCATTATTGCACACGGTATTAATTCCAAGAAGTTCTAATATGCCAGCACGTTACGCAGACGTATTAACCCTCCGCCACCTTGACCTTGACCTTGGAGGTTGAATACAAGCCATCAAGTCCTACCTAGAGGATCATGGGAAAGTTCTCATCTCGTCAATAGACGTGTTGGCATGGTCTCCATCCATGACTTTGACAGATTATTCAGAAAACGATGCACTGATATGAGTGAGCTTGGTTAGTTTCCTTCATCGACACCAGGTGGTGCTATGCTGCATTCATGTGTACCCTTTTGGTCCTGCTACTGGATCTTGGATAGTGCTTTTATGTACCGGAAACTGGCTGCGCCACCTATTTATCTTTCTTGTTGTCAAAAACTTATGGACGGATTTCTCTTGTACTAGGCAAATGAATAGTAGGGCCCTGCGCGGGCCAACAAATTGAACCGGCACCCGCCCCGCATCAGGCCCTGCTTCTCACAATCAAAGAAAAAAAAATGATCCCGCCCCGCCTTGCAATTACTAAGATTCCACAAGCCCGCATCCTCCCCGCAAAATTTCCATTCGGCCGCACTCGCCCCCCCCCCGCATTTTTTTTCAAGTTTTAAGCCCGCATTCCAGCCCACAAATGTTTAATGAGCCCAAAATAATCATAACAAGAATAGTTTACAGCACAAATATCAGCCATGCTTATTATTAATATAATTGAAGTTTGATGATTGAAATGAAAACCTAATTTCGATACGTTTTAGCAATAATTTAAGCCAAAATCATAAATATTTTAAAAGACATGTTTGAATGCTTACAAATGGATTTATATATACATATATATTACAATACCATTAATGTTTAATACCTTTCATACTTTACAACCCTTTGGTTTATTTATGTCAATTTTGTTTAAATGTATATAAAAAAGGTAAAAAAGTAAATTTCCAAAAGATGTACCCAAAGGTACCCTTAGGAATAACCACAAGTCAACAAACTACTGAGATGTATTTGCTGGTTAAACGCTTTTCAGTCATAATCTGCTAATTAGCTGTAAAGGAGACAAATGAGACGGTCAAGGGAGGAAAGTGAAAATCTGACGGATGAGGCGTAGAGGTTCAGGATGTTCATTGAGATAAGCATGACCAGAATTGTGTTTCTTATAAAGCAGTTTTCATCCCGTTTTGCTGTGTCCAGACAGACATTTGACCAGCCAGTGGTCAATGTCAGTGACACTTAGACAGCAAATGGAGTTACAAACAGATAAGGAGTCCACCTTATAGGCTTTGTGCACTTGTAGGTCAATTGAGTCACCTTTACAGCCAGCTGTAGCCACACAGTGTATAATACAAGATCAAAGTAATCATCCCCTTGGTTTACTCCCAGCCATATTATATGTGAGACATATATTATGTAATATGTTAGACCCGACACAAGTACAGGGTTACAGTCCGTATACAACATCAGGCAAGGTACCTTGTACGAAGTTATGACCAGCTCCCACTGCAAGGACATTTGACTTAATTAATGTCTAATAATCGTCACAAATCGTAAACTTGACATTTTTGTGAAAAACCGAGGCCTTATAGTTGTTTGTTATATGCATCATGTCACTAAAACACTTTCCTGGCGTTATTTTGTATCAATTAGAAAAATTAGCATTTTAACTCAGATGTCAACCCCATGTTGGTTGTAAACAGGACCACTATCAGCTCGGCAAGAACAAACAGGGTATTCAACTGCTTATTAGTTAATTATTTACTGGCGGTGTAAGGCACATCTTTGTTTGACAGGCGTGCGGAGGCCGGGAACGCCCACAATCAACATCGGGTTTCGAATATTTCTTTTTACTTAATACAACTATATTTTTAAGTTTAGAAATAGTTTTAAAGTATTAAGATATACGTCAAGAAAAAAGTTTAACAACAAAAAATATCTTATTTTATGCTAAATATGCTAAATATTTGGTAATCTATAGGTTTCCTCATTCTGGGATGCTATGGGTTTACTAGCAGGTGTTGGTCGTTATATCGTGTCTACAGTGTTCAAGTATGATTGTGAGGGGGGGTTGCATTGGCAGTTCGAATGTTCACTCATATTGATTAGAGTTATCGTTGCTAATTAGTCCCTTCAAACCTGACGCGTGTCCCTGCGCGGTGGTCCATGACCTAATTACCGATGACTAGCCATCATTATAGATACGGCAGTGGATTGTACACTTAGAAAAATCGGTGTGTGATTTGAAAGGGGAATTGGACCAACAACAGCAGTATTCTAGAGTGAATTCAGCTAGAATACATAATATGTGGGTGGAGGAGAAAGAAGAAAACACAGAGGAAATGGTGGTCAGCATGGCGAAAGAACTGATGGGGGTAACGATCAGTGGCGACGACATTGAATGCAGTCATCGAGTTGGACGACAACAGGGATCGGGTAAGCCCAGACCAACTTAGTGAAATTCCTTTCACATAAAACAAAGGACTTAGTTATGAAAGCTAAATCCAAACTGAAAATGGCAGGTAACAAAGCCAGGGGACTCTATGTGAACGAGGATCTGACTCGTACCCGACTAGGCATGTTTCAGTCAGCCCTACGGCTAAAACGCGAAAATCGGATCAACGACTGTTGGACCAGGGACGGGGTGTTGTTCATCAGAGACATGACCGCAAAGACAATGCGTTTTGTGAACCCCAAAGATCTCCAACATTTGTCCGAAGAGCTGACGCAAATCCACCTCAATCGTATACTGAAACTGTTAAAAACACCCCACAGATGGCTTCCACTCCAGAGTCTGAAAAGTAATTTCAGGACATATCTTTGGTGGGAGTCCATCGGTTTACATTTACTACATATATATGACCATGAATATATCGTAGATGTTATAAATTAGGGGTTAAACATGTTATCACACTGTAACCTGTCGATGCGGCTTGCTCTCTCACTGAGCATTTGTGCCAAGAGACCAGCATTGCCACCGCACGGCGGGAACGAATGTTGGTTGGACGTCCAATCATCCTTATTATTACTTATGAATATAAGCATATCATTTGACTTGATTAGGTATATTATTTATTCACTTGAATATTCTAAGTTTTATAACATTAACTTTTACACAAAAAAAAAAAGAAATACGAATAACACTACACTGTGACATTTTCATCAAATTTACATTCAACAGTATAACCATTTTATTTGTGGTAATATAAAGCGGGGCTGAGTCATCCCTCAATTATAAGATTTTTTGGTCTAATTCACCAAAGCACTAGTGAAAATCTATTCTATTGAGCGCCAATATGTATACAGCAGCACCTTTTCAAAACGTTAGATATCATTTTCTGAAAGGGCTAAAACAATTATGCAAACGAACTAAATAAAATCCAAGCTTGTTAATGACAGAGGTTGATTTTTTTTTTAGTTTTGACTCTGAATGTAAGAGGATTACGTGAGTACAAGAGAAGAATCAAAATCTTTAAATGGCTATTTGATCATGGCGGAAGAAACAGTATAATATTTCTGCAAGAAGTTCACAGTTTAAAACAAGATGAGAGAACATGGTGTAAAGACTGATAGTGTTTAAGTTTTTTTTTTCTCACGGTACACATCAGTCAAAAGGAGTTTTAACATTAGTGGGCAATGATAAAGCGATATCAGATATTAGAATTGAAACAGATATTGATGGAAGAACTATATTCATGCAAGCATTAGTTCAAGATACCCCCTTTGTATTTATTAACACATATGCTCCGAATACAGAAAAAGAACAAATAAAATATTTTCAAAACTTAGCTTCCAAAATCACACGTTGTTTATAGAAACAGGGAACTGGATAATTTGGGGTGGTGATTTTAATTTCTGTTTTTCATTTATTGATACAGATGGTGGTAACTATCGTCCGAAATTCAAATCTATCGACGCAGTTTCAGCCATTATGGAAACACATGATCTAATAGATATATGGAGAATAAGGAAACCCTCTACCCGAGACTTTGCCTGGCGGAATATGAATTCATTCGTGCAGCGAAGAATAGATTTTTAGTATCCAGTGAATTGAATAGCCAAATAAACGAAGTTAATATTATAAATGCTTTTGCAACGGATCACGCAGCTGTGATATGTAATATTAAATATGTTCATAATGCTAAACACGGTCCCTCACATTGGAAACTTAACATATTCTTTCTAGACAACACAAATTATCAGTCAATATTAAGAGAGAAAATAAAATAATGAAAAGAAGACTTTAAAAACAAAATCAATGAAAAACTGTGGTGGGAATATATAAAATATAAAATCAAAGAATTCTCAATTTATTTTTCTAAACATAGAAGGAAAACAGAAAAACAAAGGATGAAAGATCTAGAGAAAAAGGTCGAAAAGGCAAAAAATTATATTTCGATCATTAATAAAGAAAGTACTGAAGAATTTGATAAAGCTCGTGAGGAATTGGAAAAATATTATGAAAAAATACGGAAGGTGCAATTATTAGATCTAGAGTAATCTGGTATGAAGAAGGAGAACGCAACACAAAATATTTTTTTTAAAATCTGGAACAAAGGAATAAAAAGAAATTAACTTTAAGAACATTGTTGGTTAAAGGACAAGAAATTATAGACCATAAGTCAATAATGAAAGAAATAAATTTATATTTCGAAGGTGAATACAAAAGCGGTAGTTGTGTTATTAGCATAGAGTGTTTAAATTTTTTATCAAAATTGAACATTCCCCACATGTCGGAAGATGAAGCTGCCATCTGTGAGGGAAATATAACAAAGGAAGAGATTTTAAATGCACTGAAACAAATGAAAAAACAAATCCCCCGGAAATGATGGTTTACCAAAAGAATTTTACATAAAATTTTTCGACCTGATTGGGGAAGATCTAGTCAGATGTTTCAGTATATGCTTTGATGAAGGAAGACTTACAACTAGTCAAAGACAAGCTGTAGTTATTTTAATAGAAAAGCCTGGGAAAGACAATAGATTGTTATCTTCATGGAGACCAATTAGTTTGCTGAATGTTGATTATAAAATTATCAGTAAAATATTAGCTAACCGTTTAAAAGCTGTCTTGCCGGACCTGATTCATGATAACCAAACAGCATTCGTCCATGGAAGGAATATTTGTGACACCAATCGTTTAATTTGTGATACATTAGACTATTGTATTAGAAAGAACAAACCACATTTAATGTTCGCTGTAGATTTCGCAGCCGCTTTCGATTCAATATGTCATGATTATATGTTTATTGTGTTGAAAAAAATCGGTTTTGGTGCGTCCTTTATCAAATGGGTCAAACTCCTCCACAATGATATAGAAAGCTGTATTATGAATAACGGATACACGACAGGATATAAAAAGGTAGCCAGGGGCACAAGGCAGGGAGACCCATTGGCCCGATATCTAATTGTAATGGCTGTCGAAATACTAGCAATAATGGTCCGGGAGTCCGTTTCAATTAGAGGAATAAATACCGGTGGTAAAGAAATTAAACAATGTATTTTTGAAGACGATACAACCTATTTCCTTAGAGATATAGACTCAATGGTTACGTTACGCTCAGTACTCGAGACGTTTAGTAATATTTCAGATATCAAATTAAATCATAACAAATGTGAGGCTGCATGGATACGCAACAAGGGTTATAATAAAAATGAATTAACTGAATTAAAATGGGTAGACCTGAATGAAGACGCACTCAAAATATTAGGAATCTATCATACTTTTTATAGGCGTCTGTCAAATGCACTGAACATCCATAGAAACTTTGGGAAGATGCAAACAATAATTAATCTGTGGAAGCAAAGGTCTTTGACTATATATAGACGGAATACAATAATAAAAGCATTGGGTGTTTCAAAAATTATATATGTTACAAATGTACTGGATCCGACAAAAGAATTCATAAAAATAGTAAAAGACTGTATGGTGGATGTCATATGGAATGGGAGAAAACCAAAAATTAATTATAGGACTTTGATTAATACTTATGAAAACGGAGGTATAAAATTGTTTTTTTTAAACGAATGTAGAATCACAAAGAGTTGTGTGGATCGTGAAGTTAATCTGTGGGAATAATGGCAAACACACAATCATTCCTGACATGTATTTGAAAAAGATTGGTGAAATAAAGAATATATCTGGAAACTTTGACCCGGGAATCCAAGATATTGAACTTCCAGACTTTTATAAAAGTTGCCTTGAACTATGGATTCCATTGACATCAGGGTAACCTCAAAATGAAGACACAATTTGTACCAAACAGTTGTGGAATATTAGATTTATTACAGTGGGAGGTAAAACAATTTTTATCGATATTTTGACATTTTAGGGATGAAATACGTATATCATTTGCATAACGATAAAGGAGATAAAAGGCATTTAAGAGATATTATAGCTATTAACACTTATGATTATAAAAACCATTTGATGCATTGGCCAGTATTGCAAAATGCAATCCCAAAAAGGTGGACAATGCATATCAGTAAAACCAGAATCTCTGGCTCTCTTATACAAGTTTACTTAATTTCCTTTAACACATTCAATGCTAAGCCCATGTTCACCCCCAGTGCCAAGGCCATACACAGAGACCCAAGCAGCCCCGAGAGGTGCAGTGGTACCAAAACTAGGTGCTAATTACCTGATAAGAAGGAGTGACTTCGGATAACACAGGGGCAATAAAACTCGGGGAGGTGTGAAGTTGGGCACTGAGCCAAATGACCGCGATAGTAGTCAAGGCATGGCTCTGATGGACTGGTCTCATAGCGTCTGCGTTGACACCAGCATAAAGCTAACAACTGATTCAAATAAAGATCTATATTTGTAAATGATGAACTAAATGAAGATGTGTATTTTGGCGCGAATGCTGATTTGGGAAGAGTCAAATGACTGAGAGGCACTGACAAATATAAACCTATGTCTAACCAAAATAAATTTTATACCGGTACTGTATTTTCGGGCACGCGCGATTTATACATTTATGCAATATTGTATTATAAACACAAAGTTTGTCAACAGATCCAGAATGGCGCATTAGTTAGAACAGGTGGTACGTACGTACGTGTGACACTGCTGACAGCGTGAGTTCGAACCTGCGCGATATTTTTTTTTTACAAACAAGTACTTTTAGTGCTCAAACATTCATTTTTACACTTTCATAACGAACACAACGATTGTACCAATCAATATAATTATTAAAAAATATAATTTAACTTTACACATGTAATTTTCAAACATTGTCATATACTGTTTATATATACCGACATGCTTGAGCCTTGACGCGCAGTTGACCTCGTCATTGCAACAGTCACACAGATAATTTCAGTTTTGCAATTTACGAACACTTGTTTTTGAAGTTACTAATATATATATCTATATATAAGTAAATAAGGAACAAGAAATAAGCCGAAAGAACCATTTCCAGCCGCGTTCTGATTACACTGCCGAACTGTGTGTCAATCATGTGGCACGCGCCCTTTGTTGTTGATTGCGCAATACCGGGGCAATAAACCTGAACGACCTCACGCCTCGCTATCTGAGTTCACACCTAAGGTGGGTACTTGGTAAAACCTGGACTCGAACTCGGACCCGGACTCGGACTCAACAGTAATAATCGCCGGACCCCGAATCAACATCTTATATATATTGTACAGATCGTTGTTCCATAACAGTTATATGTGTGTTAGATGTTTTACTATTTAGTCTTTTAGAATACAATACTAATGTTTTCTCATATTATCTGTAGCATCTACAACGCATGTTTAATATAACCGGACTCCAACTCGGACTCCGAAAAATGAGTGAAGATGGCATGGGTGTAATGAAAATAATAACTTCTGAAAACATTTTCTTTATATTCGGACTCGGACTCCACAGGCATAACAACATTTTCTCTCCATAATATATTTATCTTATTCATTTATAATTTATTTTTTTATTGACCAAAAGGCTTATAAGAATTCAACATTCATTTTATTAATTCAATTTAAGACTATAATTAAATTTTGTGAATTATGATTATTTCATAAAATGATAAATGGAGCTTTTTCTTCACAATTTGGAGTTTTTTTTTACATGAAGTTAAACTTGTAAAGGTTTTTTTAGAAAAACTGCATTTATATTCCCATATCCTTTTAAAAAAATGCAAATGTATTGAAACATTGTTACATGCAAAGGTTACCTTAAACCATTGTGGAAAATATGACAACCAACTTTTATGCTTCCTTTTATGAGCACTTACTAATAACTATACAACAAAATAAACATATGCACAAAGACCAAACTGAGTGTAAACATTCTGCATCTAGTACTTTCAAGAAAACTTTATATAAAACCAGCACCTTGTAGATATTTAATCATGATGAAAATAGCACAAATGAATGACTGAATCGAATTAATCATTAAGCTACGATTTATTTAAACTGTGCACATCACCCAGTATGACATAAGGGGTTATTGATAAAACCCTTATTTTTAAAAATTCTTCCTTAAACATACAGGAATACTTGGTTTTCACATTTCAGTTCCAAATGTGAAATATATGTAGAGCTGCTACACCATATTTGCACGTATGATTTAAGCTATAACACTATTCAATAATAATTAACCATATATATCGACATATATAAACATAAAAATAAATAATAATTTAAACAAATCTGAATACCATTAATACAATACTTTCTCAATAAATTTAAATTTAGAATATTTTAAAGGATGTTTCTTATACAAAAGCTTTTATTTTTTATTTTATTTATTCTCTCTTTAAATTTTATTTCAATATATATAACAATATAAATCAGTTATCCTTAGCTGTGAGGCACCAGAATACTTATACATATGATCATGCATGGATTTACAAAGACACAACATGATTTGGGGTCCGGCTATTATTACTTGGAGTCCGAGTCCGGGGTCCGAGTCCGAGTCCGGGTTTTACCAAGTCCCCCTAAGGTGCGATCTATTACATCCTGCCAACCGGGTTTGTCATAAATAAGTGGCCAAAACATGTTCTAATATAAAAATAGCTACATATTTTTATGATCCTCCTTTTCGTTTGATTCAAAGTAGTATTCTTACAAGGAATCAAGTTCAAACTCAAGCGCGTCGTAAAGTTATTTCACGGCAATGGACCGGAGCCGTGGGTTTTTTTCACAATCTACACATCTTTCCTGCTTTCGAATGATGCAGCGCACTGTTGAATAACGAATAATTCATTTTCATACTGGGAGAATAATTTATAAATGTACTATTACTCATCTGCAAAGAATTTTTTTAAAAATGTACGAGAATTCCTGCTGAAAATGGATTATAAATAAATGACGTGTATAGACGTGATTGGCACTGGGGGAATCATAATAAACGACGGGTATACACGTCATTTGCAGCGAATGTGTTAAAGAGTGTATGGGACTTGCAAAAAATATCATTTAACCATATTTATAATCAACTCATTACGAATAAATCATCGGAACCAATGCCAAAAAAGAAAATAACTAGTAGATATGAACATTTTAATTGGAAACGAGCAACTGCCTATGTTTACTCCACAACAATGGATATGTATCGTAGATAATTTCAATACAGGATTCTTAATAATGTACTTGGTGTTAATGAAAAACTTTATGTGTGGGAAGTATCTGATACACACAGATGTTCGTATTGTTTTATTGAAAAAGAATCCGTCGTGCACTTTTTTTGCGAATGTCATACTTCCATCACGTTTTATATGCAGATCAAAACTTGGTTCGGATACAGGAACATCACTATGCCATCTCTTGGTCCATGTGATTTATATGGGTGCTGAAAGTGAAGAAAACGTTGATCTTATTAACACGTTGCTCCTAATATATAAAAACGTGGTTTATGAAACCAGTGAGAGTCCAACTTCTCTGTGCATTGCGATGCACATTATGCATGTTAAAAATACAGAACAAATGGAAAGAAAGGTAGCAAAAATAGAAACAAAAGTGCAATTCATGAGCAAAAGTGGAAACCACTTTTCGAGGTACTATGATTTCTTTTTTTTTTACATGTACTCACATTACGATTGTAATTATAAATTTTTACAATATGTTATGACATAGGAAATCAGAACATAGAAAATAATACATCTGTTAATAATAATTAATACCTCTATAATGCTAGTCCTTAAGTTTGATATTTGTAAATATCACATTTAAATTTGAATTTATTTGTCATTACCGGAGTGACAATGAAATTATTTATTCTGAAATCGCCTGCTTGTATATAAATAAATTATTCTTTAAAAATAAAATTGGTGTATGTGATGAAATGAAATATATTTGAAACGATGAAAACCGATTTCATAATCTGAGACACCTAGAAGAAGAAGATAAAAAAAGATGACCAGCCACTCGAAGCAAGAAGGTCCGCCTACTTCTGTTTGACAGTTCTTTAGATGTCATTTCATGTTTAAATTTCGTCTTTTTCACCATGACTAACTATTTAATTCCAATTTTGTTTATCGAAACCAATTGAGATCGGAATGTATGATGAAAATATACGACTGTCACTTATCTGGTTCCCGTTGAAAACAAGATTTCTCTTCCCAAACAGTTTCTCAAAACAACAATTCAACAGACTGCATGGTCTTCGGCGCGATATTTTTCAAAAACCACGTTTTTTTCATATCTGTTTTAGTTTAGCAATTTTACACCATCCAAAAATAATATGCATTGTTTGTATCACTTTTCTATTGAAAATTCAATAATAAGAAGAAAATAAACACACAATAAAAATAAAAAAAACCTGGGGATATTTGTATGTACTTCCATATGATACTATTTTTACATACATACTGTTAGCAAAATGTGAGAAAAAAGTTAAAAGATATAAAATAAATGATCTAAAGTTTTAAATCTGCAAAGAAAAACCTAAGTTCACATTTATCTCATCTAACAGAGGATATTCTAAGGATACCAAATATGTATATATCATTGTGGCTAAATTCATTTTAATATGAATTCTTAAGCTATTAAACCAAGGTTGTTTGACGATCATATGACCTTAAATCTAGATCATCTATTTTGTATAACTTATTGACTATAAACCTAGAAAAGGAAACATTTGCATAGTCTTGTTACAACTGTTGGTCAATGTACCGGGTTCACAGGAATAATTTTTTATTCATATTTATCTTTTCATTTTACTATTGTTACACTTCCTTAAATCATTTTATACCAACATATCACTATTAATATTAAAATATCTCAATAAGTGATGAATGGGTTGGTCAAAATATCAAATTGACCAAAGATCTGGAATACTGTAGTCTTCTGCGGATGTTAGGTGGCGCCAACTGTCCTTTTCTTGTTTTCGCGTCGTTCAATACCCCATCATTGCCACTTGATAATACTTTGAGCTTTATGTGTCAAATACTTATGGACAGATTGGGCTGAAAGTTTGCATTTCTATTGATCTTAGATATAGATTCTTAGATAGAATTTGGAGTTCTGAAAAGAAATCGCGAAACCAAAGCTGAGAAAAATCAGCTGACAGTAATTTTCTGGACGACATGGTACTTCATTAATTTATTATAATTAGCAGGGAGTAGAAACATTCTGGAGCATTATGTATATGCTAATGTAATTTAACCATATACAACCATCAAATATTCCATAACTATGGTGCGTATAACATTTTACTTCCGGATGGCAGCACCTGTGAGGTGTATCTTTAGACCCTGATTACTATTGTGCATGAGGTGGAAATCATCGGAGATTCTACAGCACAGCACGAACCAGATGTTCGCAGGACAGTTATATAAACCAAAAACACCATGAGTATTGTCCACAGGAAATTTAACAATTTTCTGAAGGAGTACAGAAAAGAGATATCCAAGGAATTTGCCGGTGTGCATTCACACCACCCAAGAGAGGATAATAGCAGTAAACATGAAAAACTTTTTCTGTGGGCTTCATTTCCTGGTGGGTCTAGCAGCAACAACAGAATCGGCTCTGAAGGTATGGGACAAATTTTGGGTTTTGGTGATCTACACCAAGGCTGGAAAGGTGACCGTCTGTAAAGCTATGAGGATTGAGAATGTCAGAAGAGCACAAGCATGACAACAAGCATTTGACAATTATTCATGCTTATTTGCAGGTTGAGCAGTTTATTGCTGGAGGCAGAGCTCTTGGTTTTGTCGACAGAGCCTTTATGGATGGTCATTGAGAAGCCAGGTTACATAAGCAGAATAATTGTGGGGACCAAACGGTTGGTTTCGTGCAAACAGAAGTGGATAGAAGATCAAACTCCCTAGCTAACATTGCCAGATTTTCTTAATGAACACAAGCCAGACCAGGTGGCAGATTCATAGAAAACGGTTCATCCATGAACTAACGCCGTGACCAGACAGATACTTCAGTTGAATGTTTCCAAGGGCAGAGCTAGATGTCAGCAGATCTAGCTGTTGTGAAGCAAGACGTTTCTCCAAGCTATTTGAAGAGACCCTCAGAGTAAAGAAGGCCAACAAGGCCCGTCAGCCTGATTTTGCGCCCCACAGGATCCTTGTTCGGTATCCTACAGAAATAAAGTATGTATAAGACTGGACCGGAATTCAGGCCGGCGTTAATGGAACCTGTGAAGGAAACTATTGAGACCCAGAATCATGATATCCTTGCCTGAGCAACGTCGTATGATAAGGAAATTTCCCAAGGAAGGAAGGTTTAGCCCCAGGAGAGAGAAGACCATAAAAGGCCAGCCAGTGTCACTTAGTAGTATCTCTCTGTGATGCTGGCAAACGTTGACGCATTGGAGGAGCACTCAGCCAAGTTGTACTCCGTTATTCAGCAGTGTGGTGTCCCAGAAGATCAGATCGAGAACCGCCGCCAAGTCTTACAGTCCTTAACCAGATGGTGTGCTAAACCGGACTGCTGGATATCGCCTGTCTGTTAGTAAGCTGAAGAAAAACTACTGTGAATGATCGAAGCTGCACAGACGGAACATGTGTATGCAAGACGAGAAAGTTGATTAGGGTGGATGGCTTGGTGTCAGCTCTTGCTGATGCTGATGCTCATACAAGTAGAGAAGACAAGGTTATTTTGAGTGACGGAGGAGGGAAAGCAGCTCATGTCTGGTAGGAAGTCCCCCATTCCATAGATCACCATGTTTGCTTCTGATCTGATTTGATCTGATATGATGATGGCAGGGGTTCATAGATTGGGTAGTCAGTATGGAGTTTAATACAGCTGGGAGTTCCAGAAGTTATGTCCATAGGATACGATATGATTGTGATCCAGGGCGGTGGTATAGTTTTCCATTGATGAATGATCTGAGGAAAGGAGAGCTGAAGTACTGAAACTTTAAACTCAGCACTTGGTGGGGAAGTCAGTTGACATACCGTTTGAAGATGAAGCGGGCAATACGTATTGGTGCTCAGGTAAAGCGATCAAAGCAGTCAACAAGACAGAGACAACTCACAGTTTGAAGTAGAATACGAAGGTCAGGTTTTTGAATGGTAGCCCTGTTTGAAGAATTTGCAATTAGGGATTTCAGAGTTATAATAATTTGATTTTTTTCAGGTCACTGTTGATGCTATTTATTTACTTTTCTATTTCAACCTTAGATAAGACAATGGCTTTAGGTGACATCCAATAAGATACACACTGGGCCTTAATAGAGATTCATTAAACTAGGCTTGGTCAGTTAACATGGGAGCAGTGCTTGGTCAGTTTACACATATTAAACATGCGTTTGCTAACCTTGTTCAAGCAAAATGTCATTTCCAAGATCTGTATTAATTTCTTTCAGATTAGAGTATACCATCATATTAGTTTTATTAACACGTTTACTTGGATTGTAAAATGAAATTTCTTGCATCTACTTAAAACACACTCCCTAAGTCTATATCCTTCATCATACATTTCAAATATTCCAAATATAAGAATCTATCCATTACGCTTTATTTTAGTATTTAATTTCATTATTAATTTCATACATGTTTGTAGATAGAGATCATTCTCAAATATATTCCACAAAGTTTGCAACATGCGTTTGTTGTTAAGTAAATCGTGTTCGCGCAAAACGTCAAATCAAAGATCTGTAATAGTTGCTTTCAGATTTGAGGATACTATCAAATCAATCCTGTTAACACGTTTACGTGGATGTAAAACGATATTTATTATTTCGAAATAAATTTATTTTTCCAAACAACTCTTTAATGACATTTAAAATATATCTTATCTTATTCTATAATCGAGAAATAACTTATTATTTTGTATCACACACACACAAGTAACACTATGAATTGTTACTGGTTATTTTTATTATGTGACAGGGGCGTAACTCCTGTTGTGGCACTTGTGTCTGGCCGCGTATTACATTCTCTGTTTAATCCGTACTGGCTGAACTCTCGTTGTCATGCTGGCCTTGGGCTTTCTCGCCTGGTCGTGAGTCACGTGTACACCATGGTGAGTAGTAACACAAAGCGATGTTTTTCTAGATGATTCCTGTGAAGCGCGCTTACCGTGTATAATGTATTATTCTTCGAATGTTCTAGAGGTGGAAAATTCTCGGCTTGGGGTGAAGATTATATAAAGGGACTGTGTTTTAGAGCCGGAAACAGGGATCAGAGAAGATTTCCAGCGGACGCAGAAGCGTGTGTCAGTTTCTTGGACCTTATCCTACGTGTGCGCCAAATATAGATTTTCTTCAGAGTTTCTCCTGGATCTTTTGCATTTGAACTTCAGTTTACTTTCTGGATTGTTAGAAGAGCTTTACACTGGACTGTCATTATCCGAAAGTATACATTTAAGGAACTTATCGTTGTGACGGTGTGTACCCAGGTACTGTGCACATCGTTTATTTTTTCCTGTGTGATTGTATTAATTTGTTGTTATACCGCTGTTTTACTGTGTAATTGTATTGATTTAGTGTATTGTAATGTTAGGGTTGTTTTAAGAATAAATTATAGTTCTTTGATAACAAGAAAACACTGACTTCTTTATTCATTCCCCTAGACATTTCACGCTGCCTAGTGTTACACTCTGATTTTTTATCTCCGTTACAGAATTTGTGTTCATCACGCATACGTGATATGTTTTTTTTTTAGGTTCCGTAACATAAAATTGGGGGCTCGTCCGGGACGCTTAATAGTTTTCAAATTTATAATGCCTTGACCTGGACACATTGTTTTATCATACATTGTTTACAAGATTACATATTGTTTACAGTACATTGTTTACAGGATTTATCTCAGTGGTTTTTTGTTATTGTTTTGACATCTTAACATGGTAGATTTCAAACCTGAGACATTTGTTAACGATCCCGACCCTGATCAACTTGAACAGTTGACAAAGGAACAGTTGTTGCGTTTGGGACAACACTTATGGCTAAGTGTAAAAAAAACTTTGAAAAAACCTGATATCATTGCTTAAATCATGCAAGATCTAATTAGCAAAGGTTTAATTGAAGAGACTGAAGTTGAAACATAAAAAAAAACGACAGCCTTGCTATGCAATTAGAATGAAAAAAAAAGTTAGAAATGAAACATTAGCTAGCATTAAAATAGAAAGAAAAAGAAAAAGAAATTGAGTTAAAACGACTGAAATAAGAAAGACTTAAACTTGAACATAGTCTAAGTGCTGCCTCAACTCACAGTTTTGATGTTACTAAACACATTAGACTTGTTCCACCTTTTCAAGACAAAGAGGTTGATAAATATTTCTTACACTTTGAGAAGGTAGCTGAAAATTTAAAATGGCTTAAGGAAAATTAGACTATGCTGTTACAAAGTGTATTGACTTGCAAAGCCAGAGAAATTTATACAGAGCTTTCAGTAGAAGCTGCTGCTGACTATGACCTGGTAAAGCGGTTAATCCTAAAAGGTTATGAGTTAGTTCAAGAGGCTTACCGCCAGCAATTCAGAAATTGGGAAAAGAGCAAAGAACAGACCTACGTCGAATTTGCTAGGACAAAAGGAGCAGTTGTTTGATCGTTGGTGTAGTTCTTTAAAATGTAATGAAAGATTATGACAATTTGCGCCAGTTGATATTGCTTGAGGAATTTAAGCGCTGCATTAACGCAGATGTTTTAACTTTTCTCGATGAGAAAAGTCCTCAAACAATTGACATTGCTGCTCAGTTAGCTGTTAATTATTCATTAACACACAAAATATCCTTTACTAGCAAATCAAACCAGTCATTCACAAAGAAGAATCTAAATCAGTATGGTCAAAGAAGTTTAAAGCGCAACCACCCAGTACTAGTAGTCCTGATAGATCAGCAAAGTCCATTGCTACATCTCAGTCCACGTCCACTGTGTCTAAGTCCAACAAAGACCAGTCATTTTCAAAGAAAATCTGAAATTACTGCAAGAAGGAAGGTCATCTAATATCTGACTGCTGGAAACTTGCGAATAACCAAATAGCAAACCTGGGTTTGTTTCAAAATCTATGCATAGCATAGTACAAGGCTTTTATTATGTTAATAAGGGGTACAACTCCTTTAATTATTGACTCCAATAAAGAGTTTGATGCCACGGAGGCCCAAGTGCCGTCTGAAACCAAAGAAGAATTCGTAGCTCGCGAGATAAAAACGTCAGTTGACTCCTGCGATGAGTATCCTTTAAATTATGCTAATTCCTTTTGTGACTCTTGCGAGAGTATTTCAAATAAGGCCAGGTCCTCTTATGACAAACAGAAGTTTGTTTCTGCAAGAGGAAAATTTCTCTGTGGACATACATGAAGAGTTTGATGATTAAAAGGATGGAGATTCCTTAAATGACTCTGAGAAAGAGTTTATGACTGACACTGTCAATGTCAGTTCTTTGTTTGATGAAGCTGAGGTAGTGGATTCCTCTCCTGACTCTGAAATGGAGTTATTTGAGCCATTCATACATGATTGTTATGTATTACTTTCAAGTGATTTTTCAGATTCTACCCCTATTAGAATTTTGAGGGACACTGGTTCAGGCCAAACTCTCATGTTAGCAAACACTTTGCCATTTTCTAATAGGTCCTTTACCGGTGCTCATGCACTTGGTAATGGTGTGTTTTAAGACAGGCACACTTCAATTCCGCTTCACAGTATCCATTTAAAGTCTGATTTGATTTCTGGGAATATTACTGTGAGCATGAGAATTTCTTTACCCTTTATGGGAATTCAGTTGCTACTAGGCAATGATGTTGCAGGTGATAGAGTGCAGCGTGTACCAATAGTGACAGAAAAGCTGTCACTTGATCAGGACACTGATCCAGAGAGTCAGGAAATTCATGGTTTGTAGCCTTCATGTGCTGTAACTAGATCTATGGCTAAGAAAAACACACATGAAGATAATGGTCCAGATAATAACACTCTGGGAGTCACTAGTGACTGGTCTAATTACTCGCCCGTCCAGGATGAAGCATTCCCAAGGTCAGAACTTATTGCGGAACTGCATAAGGACCCTGGTAGTTCATGTTTGTTTTTCAGGGCAGTTTCTTAAGATGAGCTGTCACAGAACTCAGTTTGTTTCTATGTTAAAAATTGAGTGCTTATGCGTAAATGGGGACCACCTGATGTATGCGCTGGTGGGCCATCAAGCATCAAATGGTAATGCCCAAAAGCATTCGCCGTGAATTTCTAAGCATGGCACATGAGGCTCCTTTGTCTGGCCATTTAGGTATAAATAAAACCTATCAGAATGTTAGTAACCACTTGTATTAGCCTAACCTCAGGAGAGATGTTGTACAATATTGTAAATAATGCCATACATGCCAGATGGTAGGTAAGCCCATTCAGAATCCCTCTAAGGCCCCACTTAGCCCTATTCCTGCTTTCGAGGAACCATTCAGTAGGATTATTGTTGGTTGTGTTGGACCACTGCCCAAAACAAAATCGGGACATGAATACTTGCTGACAATTATGTGCGCATCTACCAGGTTCCCTGAGGCAATACCATTGCGCAAAATAATAATAAAACAGCAACATTTTTATGTCCATGACGTACTGTCAAATTGCTTCAGGAAATATCTTGGTAATCACAAATGCTTATTGCACTTTATAAACATCAGTCTCCTCAACTGAGCATCTGTGAGGCAGCAGCGGTCAGGCCGGAAAAGCTACACTAAACAATCTCTTCCCTGGGGAGTCTGTTCGTTTGTAGGTAAACAACTGCTATGCGATGCGATATCTCCCAAATGTTTTACTCAGATCAACTTATATTTGTAGTAGCAGGTACATCTTATGGGTCTCTAGAGCTTTGATTGGTTTTTGTATCACATGAATGATTTTTTTTATTGTTTTATGATTTTTTTAAATTCTAAATTTAAACATTTCATATTCGACGCGATATCTTGCAAAGTTTTACTCAGCTCTGCTTCTAATTGTAGTAGCAGATGCATCTTATGGGTCTCCAGAGCTGATTAGATTTTGGTTACACATGAATGATCATTTTTAATTTTTTTATGATTTTTTTTAATATAAAATGTTAGCATGCGATGTCTCTATGGGTTTTAAACGGACCCTATTTCTAACTTTGGTAGCAGATGCATTTATACGTCTCAAGAGCTGATTAGGTGTTGATCACACTTGCTTCTGTTTTTCGATTTTTTAATGAATTCCTATTTTTTGGCAATTTTCATGAATTTTAAAATTCTTTAAATTTTACATGCAACAAAAGATTTAAAAAATGATCACTCAAGTGAATGTCTCTTTAAGATGGCGGGCATATCTAGAAGGTCTCCATATCTGGACAGGTTAAGGTCACAGGTAGATGGATAGCAGGATTTATTAATGAATTGTTATACTTAATATCAAACATGTATATGCAATGCAGCACATAAAAAGTGTTTCCATTTCTATTTAAAAAGGGAGGAATATTTTAATATTATCCTCACATGATTAGGTGTAGGTGCATTCTTAGTTAAATTTGTGATTTGTTTTTCTACGAAGGGGATCTTTATTGTTTTCGGTCAATTCTTTGAGGGTGTTCACAACATAGCTGAAGATTGGTCTAACAGATTCTAATGAAATGTGACATATAGGTTTGTAGTATCCACATCTAGAAATCTTATTTATCTCTGCTGAAGACCCCTGTATTAGTACTTGTGGGCAATCCTACTTAGAGAAACCTCAATCCCCCCCCCCCTCAAAATTTAACCTTTTTTATGCAACGCAAAATCTAGAGAGTTTTTACTCTGATCGACTTCTAATCATACATCTGATTAGGTTTTGCTCACACTTGATTTTTTTTATTTAAACTTTACATTACATATGCAACGCGATATCTCAAAACCTTTTTTCATATCCAATGATGCAATAACTGTTTCTTATTGTTCTCCTGACCTGATTAGGATTCTGTCACACCTCAATGATTTTTTTACAAGTTTGACTTTTATATTTAATATGTCATGCAATATATCGAAAGGTGTTTTTGGGATCCACTTCCAATCAATAACGCATGTGAATCTGACGAGTCTCCTCTCCTGATTCGATTTGTATGCATCTCGGTTAACTTTGTTAAACTTCTCACGCTATTGAATTAGCAAAATTACACATTTCTCACATTCCAATTTGGCGGGTGATTCGGTCCTCAGTGACCTACATTTCTCTAGTTATTTAGGAACCTAGAAAAGTCAATCATATCATAAACAGGACACAAAGCATACCCGCTGGTCCAAAATATTCAAACGAAACATGTTAACAAAAGCTGATAGGTATCCTGTGAAAACTGAAATGTAGGTTTCTATGACAAATATGAGTTATGCAGCAATAAAACTTGAAATAAATCCCTCATTCTGTTCACAGGGCAAAAATTATAATCAATAGACCAATGAACTTGCGAATCTTCACAAGCAAACTAGATCAGATAGATCTTCTGTGAAACAGGGAAGTAGGACACCGTGATATATATCTTTACAGCTGTGGAGCAGAAACCTCACAGCCTATTTTTCAATATTCACGGTGCAAAATCGAAATCGTGAAACCGAAAAATGTTATACTTCACAGTCTGACAGGTCTTCATAGTTTCTCTGTGAACACTAAAAGTAGGTTAATATGATCTTTTTTCTTCGAGTTATGCAGCAAAAATATCAGGATATATCTGTCAGTCTGTAACAAGGTCGTACACAAATTGTAACTCGGTGACCCAGGTACTTCACATACTAACTGGTCAAGACAGGTTTTTTTGTGGAAATAGAGGTAGTTCACTGTGACATATTTTAGATATCATGATGGGTGTTATAAGGGCACAAAGTCTAACAAAAAAAGGAGGTACAACGTTCCAATTCTAACTCATACAGACTTGTCCTCGGTGAAAAGTAAAACGTTGGTCACTTTGACCTATACTCTTAGAGTTATTGAACCTTCAAAATTCAAATGCTGACTGGGCACGGTAGGTCTCTGTATTAAACGCTTCATAATTCTCTCTATATTCGTTGCACTATGAGGCAAATCCCTCAAAAACTGAGTAAAATTGCATACAAAATGCTGAATCACTCGGGAATGGATGAAATGGATTGTCACCAGAATACTGTGGCCTATAGTTATTTTATTGAATATTTAAGTAAGGGGTATAACCAGATAACTTGTATCATGTTCAGATGGTAGTGTAACACTTTTAGTTTTCATGCAGTTAATGACAAGCCGTATAGTTCTGTGAGATGACGTCCAGGACGTGTGACATCTGCAGGCGTATATAAGCCATGGATATGAAGGACGCTAAACAAACGCCTGGGTCAGCCCGCCAGTTTGGTGTTCCCACAGCAATATTCCCTGAAATCAAATCTGACTTTAAATGGATACTGTGAAGCGGAACTGAAGTGTGCCTGTCTGAAAACCACCATTAACAAGTGCATGTGTACCAGTAAAGGACCTTTCAGAAAATGACAAAGTGTTTGCTTACATGAGAGTCTGTCCTGAACCAGTGTCCCTCAAATTTCTAATAGGGGTAGAATCCGAAAAATTACTTGAAAGTGGTACAAAACCATCATGTATGAATGGCTCAAACAACTCCATTTCAGAGTCAGGAATGGAATCTACTATCTCAACCTCATCAAACAAAGTACTGACATTGACAGTGTCAGTCATAAACTCTGTTTTAGAGTCATCTAAGGAATCTACATCCTTTTAACTGTTAACAGGGTACAAATCGTAATCACTTGATCTAGAATCTTCATACTTGACATCTGGAGAGGTCCATGAAAAGTCTTTATTGATGTCTGAAATTAGATCTCTGTTTCCCATATTCTCTGACCTATGGGGCTCGTAAGTACCCCAGAAATAATTAAAAATGTGATACAAAAACTGTGTTGGTTTCTGCAGAACTCCTCTGAGACCCTTGGACCGATCTTTCACTAACCCGGCATAGTTGTTCCCTCACCCATGCAGTTGTGCATAACAAAGACTGGTGGCATCACCTGCAATCCTTTCTGTACAGTTTGGATCTGCGTATGTTTTAGATAACAGCCGATATCTCGGGGATGGCTCAATGTATTGAGCTAAACATTTGCATGTCCATAGGTCTTGAATATCCCCATCTTATAATTGCGACTGGTGGCGCCACCTACAATACTTTTTGCGCTGCACCCATCTGTTCATCTAAGTGGTTCATCAATTTATCGGATTGAAATTGTGCATGTTCATAGATCCTCAACACCTCCATCTCGTAAACAAGACTGGTGACGCCATCTGCAATAATTTTCACGTGGCGTCCATCCATTTATTTGTTTTTGGTAAAAAAAATGCTCATATCTCAAGAGTGGTTCAAGGTATTGGTCTGAAATTTGGCATGTCTATCCATTTTGGAAAGTTTTTCTTGTAAACCAGACATTTGGCGCCACCTACCTTCCCGTTTTTGTAGAATAAATTAATGCCCTTTTCTAAGGAGTGATTTGTCGTATTGGCCTGAAATTGTGCATATCCATAGATCATGGACTACTCCATTTTGTACTCAAGACTGGTGGTGCCATCTGCAATCATTTTCCGGTGGTGTCCATCCTTACGTGTGCTTTGGGTGCAAATTGCTCATATATTTGGAATGGTTCAAGGTATTGGTCTGAAATTTGGCATGTCAGTCCATCTTGGAGAGTTTTCTCATAAACCAAACAGGTGGCGCCAGGTGTTATTGTTGATTAAATTAATGCACTTTTCTCAGAGTTTTAGTGGACTATATTCAGGAATGGTGTGACATACCACTCAATCAATCCCTCAGGTCACCTGTACCACTCTGACTTTGGCGGATACACATTGTCGCTTAGCAAATGTTTTCTAGTTAAAAAAGGGATACAAAAACTCCAGTTTCTGAATAACTAATGCTCTGATGACCATGATACTTAGCATGCATATTGATCATGGAGTGTTTCATCTGTTCCTGTACACTGATGGTGCCACCAGTATTTTCTTTTTTAATTTTAGGCATTTTGTATCTATTTATGAAACCTCAAATAAAGTGGTCATCTGTTAACATGGCACAACCGATATCTCGGGGATGGGTCAATGTATTGAGCTAAACATTTGCATGTTCATAGGTCTTGAATATCCCCATCTTATAATTGCGACTGGTGGCGCCACCTACAATACTTTTTGCGCTGCACCCATCTGTTCATCTGAGTGGTTCATCAATTTATCGGATTGAAATTGTGCATGTTCATAGATCCTCAACACCTCCATCTCGTAAACAAGACTGGTGACGCCATCTGCAATAATTTTCACGTGGCGTCCATCCATTTATTTGCTTTTGGTAAAAAAATGCTCATATCTCAAGAGTGGTTCAAGGTATTGGTCTGAAATTTGGCATGTCTATCCATTTTGGAAAGTTTTTCTTGTAAACCAGACATTTGGCGCCAGCTACCTTCCCGTTTTTGTAGAATAAATTAATGCCCTTTTCTAAGGAGTGATTTGTCGTATTGGCCTGAAATTGTGCATATCCATAGATCATGGACTACTCCATTTTGTACTCAAGACTGGTGGTGCCATCTGCAATCATTTTCCGGTGGTGTCCATCCTTACGTGTGCTTTGGGTGCAAATTGCTCATATATTTGGAATGGTTCAAGGTATTGGTCTGAAATTTGGCATGTCAGTCCATCTTGGAGAGTTTTCTCATAAACCAAACAGGTGGCGCCAGGTGTTTTTGTTGATTAAATTAATGCACTTTTCTCAGAGTTTTAGTGGACTATATTCAGGAGTGGTGTGACATACCACTCAATCCATCCCTCAGGTCACCTGTACCACTCTGACTTTGTCGGATACACATTGTCGCTTAGCAAATGTTTTCTAGTTAAAACTGTGATACAAAAACTCCAGTTTCTGAATAACTAATGCTCTGATGACCATGATACTTAGCATGCATATTGATCATGGAGTGTTTCATCTGTTCCTGTACACTGGTGGTGCCACCAGTATTTTCTTTTTTAATTTTAGGCATTTTGTATCTATTTATGAAACCTCAAATAAAGTGGTCATCTGTTAACATGGCACAACCGTAACTGCTGAACCTAGAATCTTCTTACTTGATATCCAGGGAGACTAATGAAAAATATACTCGGAAATTAGGTCTCTGTTACCAAAATTCTTCGAGCTATAGTATAGGGATCGTAAATACCCCCAAGAACAATAAAAAAAACTGATACAAACAAAAGCTCCAGTATCTGAATAACCAATGTCTTGATAGCCATGATTCTTTATATATATTGATCATGGAATGTTTCATCAGTTCCTGCAGACTGGTGGCACTACCTGTATTTTTTTCAAATTTTTACGCATTTTTTTTCCTATTTATAAGACCTTCAAATGAAGTTTTCATCTTTCCAAAAGCTCACTGAAACCCATTTCTAAAGACTCTTCACAAAATTGATGATTTGTTCGAACTCTGGCAGTCATTTTGGTCATTGTTAAACGTTCCTTGAATTCAGCTGAGCGCCATGGCCCATGGGCCACTAATTAATCATACACTGTGATTACTGCGTCATATAATTTTTTTATCTTCATCACTTAAAACTTTTAAAGATTTTATTTTTTTTAAGATATTCCTGTATCTCTACCACACAGGGATCGTTTGACGCATATAAGTTTTTGTAATGTTTGTTTATTACTTATCCTAGGATCATTTCATCATCTTTTATCAAATTGTCAGTTTCTCTGATGTTATAAATAGTATATAGACTTTTTTTAATTCTTGGTCTTGGATAAGTGTTTCCTGCCCTTTTTCAATTTGTTCAATAATTTTTAGCGCTGTTGCGTACTTGAAATCCTTCTGTTACATTATCAAATATGTCATGTTTTTTTTATATCAAGTAAATATTTTTCTCCTTTTTATTTGTCTATATCTAGATTTACAAAATGTATACTTATATGTTTTGGAACTTGTTTTAAAACGTTTGTCTTGTCTGTCATAGTTAATATACTATTTTTCTTTTGTTTTCGATTATAATTATTAATAAAATTAAATCTTGCAACCGATCGCTCATATTAAGGAAACCCTCGGAGAAACATATATTACAACCGACAAACGGGTTGCTGGACTGATCTGACATTATACTTCATATTATTCCATTGGCAATTCCCCGTAAAACAAAATACATTCCTCGAAATTGATTGGGGGCGATTAGGGATATTACTCACATAAATTCCCCCAACCTTACACACAATCCATGCCGTCCACATACTTCTAAGAAATCTTCTCTGACCATGATATTATACATTTCTTGATTTTCTGGCTTTCATTTTAACGATCAATATACTGTTTATTTCTCAAATGTCCAGGCACAAGTGATGAACAATGTCATGGAAACAGTTTACCAAGAAAGGCACCATAGCCTTGTGCCTTTTGCCGCAGCTTTTATTCTGATCATGCCGTGCTAGAGCCCTCAACCGTGGCTACAACCCTCAAAAATAAGAAAGCAAGCAACAAAAACAGAAATCCCCAAGATTATCAAAAGTACGTATTTTACCTTAGTTTTTCAAACGTCTTAATGGCATTTCAACATTTCCACACCGTTAACACCATTGATATTGCGTTATGAATAGTCAGATGTCATCTATTAAAATCACTCATTTGTCTTTGATATCTTAAAATGGTATTTACATTTTATCAAAAGAATGTCATAACATTAAAAACACCTGAAAATGTAAACTTAAATTATTGGTAAAGTTCTACCTAATTATATATTGTCTCATGACCACCACAATGGAACAAATATGACTCCTGGAGATTTTTACACCTATTTGTTTCAGGTGACAATTAAGGTATAAACGTGTCTACTATTCAAAACTATTTTTCGGCGTGGACAAAACAACATATGTAAGAGTTATATCATGTGTATAAGAACAATGCTTTAGAAAGTTTAATAAATACACTTGCGTATATATATATATATATATATATATATATATATATATATATAAATATTGAAAACCGCATATTCTAATCATAGTAAATTCAACATTGAAAGTCGGTGTGACTTATGGAAAATATGGTCTGACACATTAATTATTTGACATAGAATTACGTCTTTATTTCAGAATGCGAGTTAAAAAAGAAAGGCAAATGCTACGGTAACGGTTGTGAAGACCACCGACTCTTTGACCTTTTTTTTTCAAACCCCATAATATGTAAGGGAACGTACGTAGAAATCGGAGCATATGACGGCTTAGGGCTGACAGATACTAAGTTCTTTGAAGATTCTTTAGGTTGGAGTGGTGTTTTGATCGAGGGAAACTTCACGGTTGTTAAGGAAAACTCGTCCTAAATCAATAACAAGAGAAATGGCGGTATGTAAAGAAGGCAGGACTAAAGTCAACTTCACACGCTCCGGCTGTGGGAGGCATTCTGGATCATATGTCTCAAGCTCATCTTAGGCAGTGGAGTATTAAGAGGAACATCTTGGTGGAGGTACCTTGTATGACGATGGGAAAAATACTTCAGGAGGCATGTGTCAAACACAATGACTTATTCAGTCTTGATGTTGAAGGTGGAGAAATGGTGGTCCTGGAACCTATGGACTGGACCATACCCGTGAAATACTTCATTGTGGAAAGACAAGACCAGCATCTTGGATTATTTCAATAAGAAAATTTCTAGAGAATAAAGGGTTCCGTCCAGTTCCTCGAAGAAGAGGCGAAGGTTGTTCGTGGAACACTGTTTTCGAGAATGTGAAACTGGCCCAAAAAGCCTAAGGTGTGTCACTTTAGATTGCTCATGTTATGTGACGAACAGCAGACAAACCTTTTATAAATAATAGGATAATTGTGAAATACACCAAGGACAACAAGGGGATCTACATCGAACGTGCTATATTACATACTGAACTACTATGGCGTGTAGTGCTTGGCAAAACCACGCAGTTATTATATATACTATGAACACTACACGTGGCTTTACAAACCAGGTAGCGGAAAGTGAGGAGTTAACATTTGTGTTACAGTTCTTTGGAGCTAGCTGAGGAACACGTAAAGGATTTCCTTTACGTAACTGTACGTACATACAACAGCGCCAAGACTCAAAAGCCTCACATACCAAAGGTGCACGCTGATTATTCAGACACATCATAAAACAGCTCATGAAAACTCTAAAAACTAATTATGTGACATGGCAGCGCCCTGCCGCCCTTTGAACATACCGGTACAAAGTTATATACCAAAAGTTATGTGATACAGTTACTCCACCGGGCAGCTCAATAAAGACACACGTACACACCGTTGCCACCAATGCTTCGAGGCTCGTCCATGCCGAGCTGTCCACAAATATCTCGTGTACGTGATCGCAGAAGTAATGGCACGAAACGTTGGTCCACGATATCGCGAGGTGGTTTCATAACTACGGATCCTTGTCCATAACTCTATCTGAATGTCAAACTTGTTTGCGTAGTCTTTGCGAGAAAGTATCTTCTTACGGGAAACCTTTCGCTATTTTCTTTTGTACAGTTTCAATACACCTGTTTTGTTCTTGGTGTACATAGACTTTTGCATAAATAGTAAATCAATGTTTTATTTTAAGATGGCCGATAACATGTTTACTGCCCTTTTGTATGAACCCTGTTTCACATATATCTGTGTTTACATTTAACCTATGCCGATCATATTTGTTTGTCTTTTGTATGTGTATATGTTTTGTCGTTTGCTTTATATGATGCTGGAATATCACTATTGCCGATATTTTTACGTCCTTTCCATCAGAAACATCAGAAACCCGCAACACAATATGGATCAGCGAAACTGCGTCACATTATGGTGTTTTGTTCTATTGGGGGGGGGGGGATTATATTTTCGCTGTCACGTGCCGACACTCTCATGTATATATATGGTGGCCACACGTCGAGTCAGATCATTTTCAACGGGACGCTGGTGAGTAGCAAACGTGTAGATAAAGGTCCCAGCCTTTCCATTTACTGTACGTACAACATACCAGGAAGGGACAGAATATGAAACCGCTGCTGCCGATGTTGCATCTGTTCACACTCTTTGTCTGCTTATATCTAGTTGAGGGCCGCCGCACCGTCACGTTCTATGAATAGGGCTTTTTATGGCTCGGAGGAAAGAGCATGCTCCGACCGTTACCTGTATCTGATAAAGCCGTACGACAATGAAAATCAGGTGTTCCACGATGGTGACACGATCACTGTGGGGTGCCGTTTGGGGTGCAAGGAAGACCCTTGCCCTTGTTTGAAATATCATCTGACGAGTTGCCTAACGGGATCTAGGCCGTATATTGCGGCTGTGGCTGTTTTGCATGTTCGAGGCTGAGCAGCGGCGTCCTCTAATAAAAGTGAAAGACTTGGCCGCTCCAACCAAACCCTTGCGCCCGATGCAGGGCACGAAAAAAGTCAAAACGAATTAGGTGACATGGAATCGTCCCGCCGCTCCCTGAAGATACCGATAAAAAGTGATCTACACAAAGGTCCCTGCAAAAGTCAATCAACGGGGCAGCTCTGTTAACGATCCAACTTATAGATAGGTTCCTCAGATAAAACGATACGTTCATATCGTTGACACCAATTCTGCGACCCTCGTCCATGCAGAGCCGGCTACAACATATTTGGTGTCCGTGTACGCAGAGGTTAACGGCACCATTCGCTGGTCCTGTATATCGCAACCTGGTTTCTTCAAAGCTCCAGACCCTTGTCAATAAATCTGGCGGAATGTCAGAGTCGTTTGCAGTATATTCCGTGCAAGGATGTTATACATGGACTTTACGTGGTTTGCTTTTGAATACCTTCACCACACGTGCTTATGTTCTTGCTGTAGTTAGCGTTTTGCCTATCTTGTTCATACAGGAATGTGTTTGATGATTACTAGCAACATGTCCGGTGGCGTTTTAGTATGCGCCCGTTCAAATGTTTGTTTTTCACATTGAAGATGTGCTGATCATATGTGCTTGTCTTCATGTTTTTCTTTCGGTCATGGTAACTGTTTGTATGTGTACGTGTATGTGTACCTGTCGTCTGCTTAATATGATACTGGAATATCACCGTCGCCTGTTTGGTTACATTACGTAGGACAGAACGCCCAACACGCCCCAAACCCTTTACCCATACCCTCCCCCAACGTACATATGCAGTTATTTAATGACTGGAAGCAAAGCCTATATTTGAGTGTTTGACGACATAACAAACTAGTGCCGTCGAGTAACAGGTATCTTATATATACATGGGGTCGTAACAACTATTTCATATTGCCGGGAATGAATAGTAACTGGCATGATATATATCAGTGCTGCGCGTGGACGATACGTCCCTGTGGACGAACAGGAGCCACAGACGTTAATCATAGCCGGGTCAGATTTTACAATGCTGCCGATGAACGTTTAGACAAAAATCACCATGATGCATTAACGCAGCCAGCACGTTTACTTGTTTATCACATCTGACTGCCTGGTCAGTCGGGCAAAATTCTATACCGGACATAGAGCGCGTGAATCTGCGGTGGAGGAACAGAACTGTGGACAAAACGTCCGCTACAATATTCCTGTGGGCGAACCGGACATGTGGACAAAGGGGTGTTTGGACTAAAAGGCGAACACGAAACGATCTGGGGACTAAATCACCTGTTCCCCGTTTGACCGATATTTAGTTACATAACTTTATATAAAAGAAGATTTCTTTAAAGTATAAATAATTAATGAGATACGAAAACAAATTATATTTCACCAAATAAATAATTTTATATGGTTTAAAATAATATATACTTAATAGGGGTTGGCATGAAAATTGAACAACTTATTGGCATTTTATTGAGACAAAAGAACCCTCGTTTAACGGAATTTGAGACTTTTCAAGTTCTTTTAAACTTTGAATTAAGCTCACTAAAGCTCACTCATATACTCAAAAGATGAGAAAGCCGTTTGTAACATAAACAATGAAGAAAGATAAAAATGAAATTTCAATTCTCTGGAGAGTCATTAGACACTCATGGAAAAAACTCCATCTGGTCCATATAAAACACTAATGCACAGAGTCCCAACTAATCCTGTTTGCACACTACACAGAAAGTATGATTTGCACCAAGGCCGCTGGTCACATGACAAGGACAAGTGACTTAGGGATGTAAACTCGAGTCCTGGTGGTTTTATACACAGTACATACGGTACCTAAGAGCTTCCTTCAGTTAAACAAATCACTGGCTCGACACAGACTCTACCTCGGAGGTACTCGCTTCTCAGAATCACCGGCAGCTAGGCTCACAGCCCGCACTGTGGCAAGATTCAAACAATGTCTTTCACTGTAGAATCACCCTGAGTATATCATGTAATCTGTACCCGAATATGCCACATTAAAATTTTCGGTACCATTCACTATGATCAGCGTATCAATTGTCCTGGTCTGTATGCTAGGCTCCACCATGGCAGATACCCATCGGCTGTTTAAAAGTCCTGTGAACATAACACCAAAACCGTGTGTGGGAATACGTTGGCTGCCCGCACTCTAACATACAATAAGCCGGGAAATCGTCCTTCAGCTGATCAGTTCACAGACACCCTCGGACCCTCCTCTCGTATGACAAATTGCAATACTACACCGTTTAGCGCGCTGACCTAAGAGATTGTGTCTTTACTCTCGCGTCCTGACCACACTTTGCATATCTCCTTACAGTATTATTGAAACCTGTCGTTGAACGATGAATGTTAAAATGGAATAAAAGTGAATAACAATTCCTAGTAAAACAGGATTTGCCGATTTTAATTTGAATATTAACATAAAGCGTATAACAATTTCAAATAATATCGCATCCCCAGTGCAATTAAACTTTAACTCACTTTCATTACCAACAGGAATTATTTATTCTTTCGAAAAGAGTTTCTTCAAATCTCTTATATACAGAAAATCAACTTATTATTTATTCATTATAAGCCAGATACATTAAAGAGGGCGGAAGCCTTAAATTTGCACCTATTTAAATCCAATTTATCCATCCTTGAACATCGTAAACAGGTATTGCCCACCCGTTATATGATCATGGATACTCCAGTAATTAAGGTCAAATGTGAAAAACAAGGCAAATGGGCGCAGCCCAGCATTGCTGACGTAACGGGAACCCTCCTGTAGCAGCACAGTGATTGGCTTCAAGGGCTGTAACCTCCAGCACCGAGGCTGGTCTTCTGACCAGCTGCTTGCGCAGCAGTGGTATCTGTGCGGAGGTTAGGGTGAAGGTCAATACCGAGAGAGCAGCATGGCCAGTCAGCAAACAACATACGACTTCAGCGAAATTCAGCCGTATTAGTTTGAGCCAGAGGTGCAACAGTTCGAACAAGTACTGTCACGTGATGAAGGAACATCGTCGAAAGGGGACGACAACACTCGGGGAGATTATCAAGCCATAGGCACCTGGTGTCAGTGTCGCGACTGTGTGCCGATACCGGCCAGTCGGGAATGCGTTTGCTGAAAGGAGTTGGGAGAAACGGTGCCCGCGCGTTTGACGACGGCCGAAGTTGATTGCGTCATCCTACATCCCGAATTCGGGGTACCCTCCTTGTCAGAAGCAGGGCCACTGATATGTTATTTTAGACACCTGACATGAAAAGGTGGAAGGAGACGGGTACCTGATTCATTTACGAACAGGTAAGACCTAAAGTACTTGCTAGTATTTGAAATTAATGTTATAGGCCTAATTTTGAAGTCGTTAGTAGTGTAAAGTTATAAACGTCAGTATTGATACTTTATACGTCTCCAACTTTCTAATTTAAAAAAAAAATACAAAACCTTCAGTTTCTGAATAAATAATGCATTGATCGCCATGATTATTTCCATAATTTTAATCATGCAGTGTTTCATCAGTTCCTAGAGACTGGTGGCACCATCTGTATTTTTCTAATTTTTACGAATTTTTTCTCTATTTATGAGACGTTCAAATGAAGTAGCATGGACGATATAAGGGAAAAATCGTAACCGTTAGACCTCAACACATTTTTTTGTACATCCTGGGAGGTCCTATGAAATCTAATCGGAAACTTAAAATTAGGTCTTTATGAACTTTTTTATGCGAGCTATTGCCCGAAAACATGATTCGGAGAGTCAGACAGTGCACAAATTGTATCTATTTTGCCTATAACCTTTTATTGCTACATTCAGGGAGGTCCTGGATAAATGTCTTTGAAAACTTGAAACCAGGTCACTGTGACCTCCTATGTTTGAACTATAGGGAAAACATGATTTATGCACCTTGAAGGTCGGATGGGCTTAATTTATATCCATTAGGCCTAGAATCTTCTAATGTAATATCCATTGACGTTATGGACAAATTTTCTTGGATACCTGAAATTAGGTCATCATGACCTATATTCTCCAAGAAACTTGCGGGGAACATGATTTTGACTAACCTGACAGACAGACAAGAGACAAATTGTAACTGTTAGGCCTAAAATCTGTAAACACAAGATCCAAGGAGGTTCTGGCCAAATCTTTCCAACATGAAATTAGGTCATGGTGATCTATGTGCAGCAAGCACCTATGCTTTGAGCACCTAGACAGTCAGGCATGCCACCAAACTTCACTGTTGGACCTAGAACCTTCTAATATGACATCCAGGGGGGGGGGGGTCCTTGGGAAGTCTCTTTTGAAATCTGAAATTACGTCACTGTGACCTATATTCTCTAAGCTATGAACAGAAAACCTTATTATGAACACCCAGAAAGTAAGACATATCACAAATCCTAACTGTTGGCTCTAGAAATGTCTTTATAAATGTCTATATTAGGGTCTCCAAAAATAAGGTCACTGTGGCCCAGAGAGAGAAAGGGAGAGAGAGGGGAGAGAGAAAGAAAGAGAAAGAAAAGGAGAGAGAGAGAGAGAGAGAGAGAGAGAAAGAGAGAAAGGGAGAGAGAGTGAGCTGTGTAAAACAACATGATTTAAGTACCCTACAAGTGAGATTGACACAAGTCATAGCAAATTGACGTAGAAACTTCTAACGTAGCATCTTTGAAGTTTCAAGAAATATCTATTTTCTAAGGACTATGGGAAAAACATGATTTTGAACACTCTGGAACTCATTCTTCTAATTGTTCAAGGTTCCTTAACAAATATTTTTACCAGATCATATATAAATTATTATTACATGCATCACCCGTATACATGTCCAACTCAGCTCAGTGTCATGGCCTTTGGTTTGCTTGTAAATTTTTCCTTTACTTTTAGCAGCTTGTCATCCTTTCGTTGAGTTACTGGATCACAAGGGTCGAATTATAACTTTTAAATCTTGATTTTTTCATAACGCAATAACATTTATCAGAATGTTTATGTTAAAGGTCTGTGCTTACTTTAGATTTATCATGAAACAAATGTAATCGATATTATGACTAAATCATTCTACAAGGAAACTTAGAAGTCTTTCTTACATTGATGTGTATGTGCTTATACTGTCGTGTGAGATGCCATTTGGATATTTATTCAATAGAACAAGAGTTAACTTTATATTGTATTTGACGTAACAAGCGCCCCTTAAGTAATAAGCGCCCCCCTCCCCCACGCACACACTCACAAACACGGTTTTTGGAGGAGATTACATCAAGAAAACGAAGGGATGAACCATCCAAATTCCTCTATTTCGTCGAATAAATACAATATTAATATAAATGATTCATATTAGAAACCTAAGCGAGAAAATCTTGGGATTCCTAGGTTGTCTTGTAGGAACTGGATATCCGTTCCTAGGCCTCACCATTTCGCATTTTATTCTTTAGAGGAAGTGAAGTCAGAAGCTAGTGATGCCAATTACGAATAGGCAAATATCTTGTTACTTATTTTTCTGTATCTAGATTAAAGGCTATTGTAAAGTGATCAACGATAAATTTTTAAACTGTGACGAAATGGAGGTGTATGTGTTGTGAAGGGGTCTGCCAATCGTCATGGACGCCATGGTAGGTGAAAGTTGAAGTTTTAAGACGAAAACCTCGGGCTTTTTTTTGTTAGGCACTAGAAACCAATTCGCTCTAAAGAAAGAATCATCTTAACACATTCGCTGCCAATGACGTGTATACACGTCGTTAATTATGATTCCCCCTGTGCCAAGCACGTGTATACACGTCATATATTTTTAATCCATTTTCAGCAGGAATTCTCACAAATTTTTCAATAAAAAGAAAGTTTGGTCTGCTAATTTTGATTAACATTTCGATCAGGTAAAGAAGTAATTAACTCCTAATTCATGGAACAGTTCTTCATGCCAAAGGGCATAACTTTATACTGGCACAGTCCTTGCTGCGTCACAAATGTGGACACTTCTTTCACTCGTACTGTCAGCGGAACTTGCAATAATCCTTTAGGAAATCAATCGGGAGCTACCGACTCTATCAATACAATCATTAATCCTCGGAATTGGGAACGGGTCAGTCTTGGTGACAGAGTTCCGTTTTTCGATAATCTGTGCACATACGGTAATATCCTTCAGGTTTTGGCACAAGTATACATGGTGAACTCCAGTTACAGTTACTAGGTTCAATAAAATCATTGTCCTGCAAATATTGAACCTCATCTTGTAGATACTTTTGCTTTCTGGATTCAGTCTATAAGGATGCTGCTTGACTGCGCTTTCCTCGCAAACGTCGAAGTCATGACACAATAAGTTAGTTCGCGTTGGAAGATCTTTAAACAATGTCCATAATTCTGCAGCAGGTTCTTGAAGTCCTGTTGTTGCAATGCGGTGAGGTGTGACAGTTTGGCATCCAGTTTGGCATTTGGATTTTTTAGTGATACTGTTCCACACTGAATTTCTACATCACACTTAGAATCAGTATCTACTTTAACTAGGTCAGGGTCAGTTTTTACAGATTTAACAGCAGTAAAATTATGTACAATATCTGATGTGCTATTTCCGTCAAAATATTGTTTCAACATGTTTACATGGCAGAGTTGTCAACAATGTAAGGACCAAAAATACTTAGCTTGCAGAGGTCTTCCATGGATTGGTTGCAAGGCAAGGACCTTTCACCAGGATCAAACGTCCTTCTTACAGTGTGCTTGTTATTTTACTTGGTGCAAATTTTAGATTAGACTTTGCAATCTCACAAGCAGTGTGTAGTTAAGTGCGAACGTCTCAGACATCCTTCAATAAACTGAGAAAATCAGGATTTTTACACCAGAGTTTTTCTTTAAGCTGTTTTAATGGACTGCGAACTGAGTGTCCAAAAACTAGTTCAAAGGGGCTGAAACCCATGGACTCGTTAAATGATTCTCTGACAGCAAACAGCAATAGCTGGATTCCTTCATCCAAACCTTTCTGTGTGTCATAACATTAGGTCCTAATCATGTTTTTAATATCTGGTGAAAACGCTCGAGGGCACCCTTACTTTCAGGATGGTAATGCGAGGGGCTGTACTGTTTTATACCTAGCTCAAGCATAACTTGCTGGAATAAGCCAGACATAAAATCAGACCTTTGGTCAGACTTGAAGGATTTTGGTAATCACAAAGTTGTAAAAAAGCTTGGTCAGGGCTTCAGCAATACTTTAGGCATTAATTTTGCGGAATGGTATTGCCTCAGGAAACCTGGTAAATGAACACATAATTGTCAGCACGTATTCATGGCAAGATTTTGTTTTGGACAGTGGTTCAACACAATAAACAATAATTCTACTAAATGGCTCCTTTTAAGAACGAGTTGTGTTTTATTCAAGCGCACAGCCATACATTCGACGCAAAGGTTTCCGACTTGTGTATCTGAAAGAAAAACCCTTTTTTGGTGTTTGACGCCTGGCAAAATGTACAGTGTGGCGCAACGGACAGAATATGAGACAACAGTGGACGCGGCCCAGGTTGACAGGCGCGGTTAATAAACTACTGAAAGTACTAGTCTTCCATCCATGAAAATCTGAACACATCAGAACAACGTAAACTGCGTGAAGACAAACCAGCGGAATTCGATATCCTTCCAGATCAGAACCGAGATGCATTCATTGTTATCACCCATGTGATATAAATATATATACATGTGTGTGTGTACAATGTCAGCCAATCTGAAGCACTGCTGCACCTAGCATTTCCCTAACTGTTGATATATGAGAAAACGAGCATTTGTGATACACAAAAGTTCATTTGTATGTTATAAATTTTGCATTTAATTAAACGCATCTTGTCTTGTTGGTTTAACAAAGTAACAAAAATGTTAATATTTGCAATAAATCCCAAATGTTAGGCCTTAAAATCATTTTCTAAAGAGAAGCTCCCTGTTCGCATGTAATGGAATATTCTGTGAATCACAGTTCTTGCTATCATTCGCTGCCTTTAAAGGTAATATAATAAAAACACATTGATAACTTCGTAAACGTGTAACACAACCTGGATGAACAAATTATTCCTGTAAAACTTAACCTAAAATATCCTAGAATATACTAATTAATCAATGAATTACTTAAATATCAATTAACTAATAAATCAGCGAGTAACACAACTCAGATAGGCAAAAGATTCCTGTACCTAAACCTAAAAAATATACTAAAATATACTAATTGCTGCATCCCTGATGAACAAGGCAACTTAACCAATAAATAAGTCGAGAAGACACGTGCTTTACGTGAACATTTCAATGCTAATGTGATAATGTGAATATTATGATTTATTGTATGGAAGATATTCCATAAAACATTCAGTGTTTTACGCTTGTTGAATTTATCATTTGCTGAAAAGTCATTCGCTTCGGGTGGGAAAGGGGTCTGGAGATAAGAAGGGTGGTACAGAAAAGGCTATGGTAAACACCAATTATAGTATTAACACCTTCAGGTAGTGTTATATAGGCAGCCGGTGTCTCACGAGACCGCGACAGTGTTTCAGGACAGCAGAGGACACCCCTGATAGACTGATTTTGCTATTTATATATGATACATCATAGTAGAACTATGCAAGTTGGTTTCTCCAGACAGGCAAACTTGTTCAAGACAGCATGAGGGCCATTTCGGTCCTCCGACATTTGAGACTCTATGCTTAGTGTACTGGAAAATAAGTTCAGGCCAGTTTACACGAATGCAATTTTTTCTTACAACTGGCGCGTGCCGCCTTCGCTTGCGTCAAAATCGCACCGTGTGAAGGTGTTTCACACCGAATGCTTCTGATCGAATTTATGTCTGAATGAGAATTTGCTGTACGAAAGAAAAAAAATAAAACAATATATTTTCTTATTGTTGCATACTCATCAAATCTGAACGATCATGTCCGTACGAAAAAAATTGAACATGTTCCATTTTTGTCATTCACATCGGACAAGAATGGTTTCTTTTCACCTTCTACACAAAAGAGCTGGAACATTTATGACCATTCTTGTGTAAGACATCAAGCCTATACCTGCACCCCCTCTTATTTTTATTTGGAATGACCCATTAATAGGCAATCTCAATGTAAAGTAAGCTGGCCCTGATGGGCGGGTGCAAAGACAGAACTCTTCTGCTTTTCCTTGAATGATGCAGACGTGGGCCACTGGTAAGTACGAGGTTTAGCCATTTAGGCGTGTTAAGAATAATCGACATAAGGCGAAGTTAAGTAGCCTCCCGGGACCCTTCTACCACCCTGTTTAGCACGTTTAACTACAAATCTGGCAGTTTAAAGTATGGACAGAGCTTTCGGCAATTTTGGTACCTTAAATCTTAAATTTATGTATTGTTTCTATTATCTGTTGGAAAATCCTACATTGGCGAGCGTTTGCCAGCTTGTAAATCTAAAATATTTACGAGCAGTGATTCTTACCTGCCCTGTTTGGCAATATTTGTTGTATTTATTTCTTTATTTCAAAAATGAACTGCCAAACATAAAGTAGTAGGGTTGATAAATTAAGAAGAGTTAAAGGCCCAGTTCCAGTATAAAAGGAGAAGTGGAGCCACAGCCGAGCCAGTATACAACCTGTCAGCGCAGTGCTCACACAAACCTGGCGTCAGGAGCTTTAATGCAAATTACTGACCTGTTTGTCCCCAAAAATGTCTGTGAGAAACATCTCTTGGAAAGATATCATTTTATTCCTTCATTTAGCACAAAGGATTAATTTTAAGTGAAAATTCCTAAGTTTTGTACACAGCAGCCAACACAAATTTGAATTTACCGGTCCTAGCTTTGGGGTATCCAGTATCACAACAGAGGCACACATGTGACAGCTTGGAAACCCCCTTTCCCCTGCTTACTGCACATACCACATGCCAGACACTAAGACAGGCCTTGCTCTGACCCAGCCATCATCTTATCACAACAGAAGCCCAGCTGCTGATAAGGCTGGCTACTACAGTTTATATAACAGTCATGATGGCATGATAATGCAGACAGTGTAGTACTTGATGAATTAATGTGTTACTATGTAAAACATATGTCTTTGATATTTGCAGTTTTATTATTCAGTATTAGATCCATTTGTGCCCCATGTCCGTACTCGTATACACTGGAGCATGAAGCACTGTGATGGTTCAGCTGACAAACTGAGGGCAAACATGCGAAGCCTTGTAGAACATTATAAGGGGAAGCATGCTAACTGCTTTCCATCTACTAGATGCAAGGAAGAAGGTGCCCTTTATGAAACAAAATGTTTGATTACAGATAAAAAAAGCAGAGCAGATGCTAATGAAAGCTATCACAGGCCTCAGGGTGTACAAGAATGCTGAAGACTTTATATTGTGCCAGAACACCCATTATGTTGAGTCCTTTAACAATACGTGCTTTATTTACCATGTTAAAATATTAAGGATCTCATTTGGCCATGACGAGTATCAACGCCGCAGCAACATGTCAGTACAGAGAAAGTACATCAGTGTCTAACAGAATGTATGTTAAAAACCCACGAAGACAACAGGGACAGAAAATTTTCAAAGAAAAACAACTTGCATTCTTTGACACAATTTGGGAACATGTGATAAGGTAAACACACTTATATGGACAGTTATATGCATAAACAATGAAGTTTTACACTTGGAATATATCTATAAAAAATGTTAAAAAATGTCCACACATTAAATCCACATGGTACAGGTACATGATTATTTTTACTTTTTTTTTTAAACAGCTTGCAAACAAAGCAAATAATATCCCCTTCATTAGCTTTCTATCCCTGGTCCTCAGTTTTACACTGATACACAGAGGTGACATTGATATACCCCATGCAGCCAGGCTGGGAAATTCCCTAAGCTGCCCCAAGGCACACTGGATCATTAATCACATGGTCAGTCTCAACCAGCTTCACTTGGGATGGGATCACTCCGGTTGGGTCCCACCGGAATTGGGCCTTTAAGATGAAGAAGACTACCCCATCATGAAGTTCCAGATTCCTGATAATACTGCGGTATGTGAATTTTGTGTTCGTGTTAAGTGTCATAGAGTAAAATATACTATAGTACGCATCAGAAAGGGACCTAAAAGGCTGGTTGAATAGATTTGATGTAGATATCATGAGCAATTGGCCTCTGTGACCATTTAAAGTGAATTGCCATAGAATAGGTACGCCAAGCCCCTGTCCACCAAAATGAAGATTTAAATTAATAACTGAGACATGCCTGTACCTGATAGGATCGCTTATTATGACAATAACCATAATTAGCAATGAGGCTGGAAATATTGATTTGAAAATGGCCCTGAGCAGCTTGAAATATAGAATTACTGTAAATTGCACGGGAAATGGCCCTGCGTGGCTAGAAATAGAGAACTGATGAGTTCAATGGCATGCAAAATGACCTCAACGCTCGAACGGTTCAAACATGTGTCGACATAAGGTGAACCTGCATAGTAGTAGTCTGCTATGGTAGTTTTAAAACATCCCAATAGCGCTCAAACGAGGACTTGCTGTATAACTAAAGAAATACGAAAAACTGGTGCCTTCGGGGCACCAGTGTGTTGAGAAAGACACGGTTGTGGTGTTAAATGATCGACCCGGAGGTAGGCCTGTGATTTTGAAATTCAGCAAGACATGCCTCTTGAAACAAAGCTAGTTTGTGTCGGACCAACGAGGTTTCTCAGCTTCTTGAAAATATCTAATGCAAAAATGGTTACTGACTCCAGACTCTTTGATCAATTTACCAGAATTCTATCAGCTTTCTAAGAAGGAACTCTGATATTCATTCCGCTTCCATTCATACAATTTATGAAGGAAATCAGCTTAGCATCATTAACAAATTAACCCGTAAAACAAGTACATAAATTTGAAATTTTTCGACTCATTAACTACATTTTGAATGTCATTATAATTAGTCCTATTTAGTTGTGTAATTGCAAAGTTGCTTTGCTTCCCGAGCATTTGCAGGCAATCGACAAGTAGTAGAGTTCTGCTATTGTGTACCCCTATTCAAGCAAGCAAGTTGAGGTTGTTATGGCCATTTTTTTTAAGTTAAAACAATAAAAAATAACGATTATTTAGGTTTCAATGTCCTTTGTCTTTTACCAATATTCACGAAAAATACGAAGCCCCATATGTAAAAGACACATGCTATCTGAATAGTTTTCAAGGCAACTGCTGCAAAAGTGCGGCATTTAGGGTGATACACGTCAGCCTTTGCAACTGCTGCAAAACAGTGGCCTGTAGTGTGATAAACGTCAGTCAAAACAACAAGGAATTAGAAAAATTGACAACGACAGTGAACTGACTGGTACTATGCCTAGTGGCGGAAGGTCAGAAAACGAAGGCCATACCATGATATAAGAAATATATAATGAGATATAAGTGAGTAGGTTCTGGTTATCTTTTCATAAAGATATAAAGATATAGCAACATGGAGATTATTGGTCACCTTGACCTGTAACGGATATTTACCTAAAACAAAAAAAAATATCGTGTGAGAATGACAACTATTTACTATAAACTTTTTTTGACCATTGGTGGAACATGGTGGCTCAGAATGTACTAGAGGTGAGAGAAAACAACAAGACAGCGGACGAAATTACCGACGGCAGTGAACACAGAGGCACGTTGACATATAGTCGCAAGTTAGAAACCTACGTTTCAAGCTGCTTTCTGATAAACAGACAAATAAAATGAATAATAGGTGAGTCAGCTTTGTTCTTTTTTTGACAAATATACAGGAATATATATATTTGGGGTGATTGATCACCTAGACTTTTGACTGGTAATCAGCAAAGAACTTTCATGTCGATGTGATATTTACTTTCTCTATAACTTTCAAGGCAATTGCTTCTGAATTTGTTGAATCTAGTACATTCAGTATCAGTCAAAACAGCAACACAGTGGGTGAAAATGACAACGACTGATTGGCAGACAGACATACTGACAAATAGCTTAATGGTATGGCGGATAAAGGACAAAAAGGAGCTATATTAGGTGTATACGATAATAAAATGAGTTATCAAGTTTTTAATAAGTAATAAATTGATTTTTGAGATCCTTGACCTTTGACCAATCTTGCAAAAGCATAAAAAAGGTATTAGTTGATATAAGAGATGTACTAACAGTCAAAGTTTCAAAGCGATTGCATAAAACTGTCGGCTTTATTCACACAGTCGTATTTCCATAAATAAACTTCAACCTAGTTTATACGATAATAGGTTACATTGTCAATCACAGATCTTGGCCAGGTCAACTCAGGATTATATCCCTTTGCCTTAGTTTAGGCACTGCCATGAAAACGCTAATATTGTCTTATGTTTTGGAGATATGACAGAATAGTGATGTACTGGAGAGTTTAATGTGCAGAGCCCTCACGACACCACCTCAACAGAAGGAATTCACAACAACAACTCAACAGACGGACAAACTGACACGTTGGCACATTAGGTATAAAACGTGACCACACCGCAATAAGGGCAACATAAAGGCGCAAAAAGTGAGGTTGAGGTGAATGTTTCCTTAAAAAAATAAATCTTGAGTAAATCAGAATTCTGAGTTTTTTATATCCTTTGCCTTTCTCCAATATTTACGGAAAATGCTAAGCAACAAAATATAAATGACATATACTATCTGAATGAAAGCCAGGAAATCAGCAACGCAGAAGAAGAACTTGACAACAGCAGCTCAACACACAGACTGACATATTGGAACAGGAACAAGAAAACTTTACCATCCCATAAAAGGCCAAGGTAAAGCCAAAAAAATGAGGTTGATGTGGTTGTAGCCTTTTTTAAACAAGTTAAGAGGAAATATCGATTTTAGGGTTTCAATATCTTTCGCCTTTGACCAATCCTAAGGAAAAATAAGAAGCCCCATATGTAAATGACACATACTTATTGAGTGAATTACAAGGCAACAGCTGAAATGTGTGGCCTGTAGTGTTATAAACGTCAGCCAAAACGAAAAGACATTAGTAAAAATTGACATCAACAGTGAACAGACAGGTATTATGCCTAGAGGCGGAAGGTCAGAAAACGAAGGCCATACCATGATATGAGGTAAATATAATGAGATATAGGTTAGTAGGTTCTGGTTATCTTTTTCACAAAGATATAACACATAAAGCAATGCGGAGGTCATTGATCACCTTGACCTGTAACGGATATTTACCTAACACAAAAAGATATCGTGTGAGAATTACACCTATTAATTATAATATTTTAGACATTTGGTCGGAAATGGTGGCTTAGAATGTACCAGAGGTGAGAGAACCCAACAAAACAGCGAAGAAATTACCGACGGCAGTGAACACACAGGCACGTTGACATCCAGATGGAAATTAGAAACCTAGGTTACATGCTGCTAAATGATAAACAGACAAATAAAATGAATAATAGGTGAGTCGGCTTTGTTTTTTCTTTTACAAATATATAAGGATATATATATTTCGGGTGATTGATCACCTAGACTTTTGACCGATAATTACCAAAATGAACGTTCATGTCGGAATGAAATTTACTGACTCTATAACTTTCAAGGCAATTGCTGCTGAACTTGTTGACTCTTGTCCGTTAATTATCAGTCAAAACATCAACACAGTCGATGAAAATGACAACAACTGATTGGAAGACACACATACTGACAAATAGCTCAATGGTATGATGGATAAAAGACAGAAAAGGAGCTACATTTTAGGTGAATACGATAAAAAATGTTTTGCCAAGTTTTGAGAAAATAATAAATTGATTTTTGAGGTCCTTGACGTTCGACAAATCTTGTAAAAGCAAAGAAAGTATGATTGATATTAGAGATGTACCAACAGCCAAAGTTTTAAAGCTATTGTATAAAAGTGGTGGCTTCATTTATACAGATATATCTGCATGAATACACTTCAGCCTGGATTATGCTATTATCGGTAAAATTGTCAATCACAGATCTTGGCCAGGTCAACTCAGGAATAAACCCCTTTGCTTTAGTTTAGGTGCAGCGATGAAAACTGCAATATTATTGTTAGATTTAGAGATGTGACAGAATGTTTATGTATTGTACAGTTTAATGTGTGGAGCCCTCAGATTAACACCTCAAAGTAGGAATTCAAAATATCTGGTTAACAGACAAATAAACTGAATAATAGGTGAGTCGGCCTTTTTTTGACAAATATAGAAGACAATATGTTTATTTGTTGATTGATCACCTTCACCTTTGACTGATTATCTCCAAAAAGAACTTTCATGATGGAATGTTATTTACTGACTCTATTACTTTCAAGGCAATTGCTGCTGAATCTGTTGACTCTAGTCCGTTAAGTATAAATCAAAACAGCAACACAGTCGATGAAAATGACAACAACTGATTGGCAGACACACACACTGACAAATAGCTTAATGGTATGGCGAATAAAAGACAGAAAAGTAGCAACATTTTAGGTAAATACGACAACAAATGTTTTACCAAGTTTTTAGAAAATAATAAATTGAATTGTGAGGTCCTTGACGTTCGACAAATCTTGTAAAAGCAAAGAAAGTATTGATTGATATTAGAGATGTACCAACAGCCAAAGTTTTAAAGCTATTGTATAAAAGTGGTGGTTTCATTTATACAGATATATCTGCATGAATACACTTCAACCTGGATTATGCGATTATCGGTAAAATTGTCAATCACAGATCTTGGCCAGGTCAACTCAAGAATAAACCCCTTTGCCTTAGTTTAGGTGCAGCAATAAAAACTGCAATATTATTGTTAGATTTAGAGATATGACAGAATGTTTATGTATTGTACAGTTTAATGTGTGGAGCCCTCAGATTAACACCTCAAAGTAGGAATTCACAATATCTGGTTAACAGACAAATAAACTGAATAATAGGTGAGTCGGCCTTTTTTTGACAAATATAGAAGACAATATATTAATTTGTTGATTGATCACCTTCACCTTTGACTGATTATCTCCAAAAAGAACTTTCATGTTGGAATGTTATTTACTGACTCTTTTACTTTCAAGACAATGCTACTGAATGTGTTGTCTCTAGTCCGTTAAGTATCAGTCAAAACAGCAACACAGTCGATGAAAATGTCAACAACTGATTGGCAGACACACATACTGACAAATAGCTTAATGGTATGGCGAATAAAAGACAGAAAAGGAGCAACATTTTAGGTAAATACGACAAAAAATGTTTTACCAAGTTTTTAGAAAATAATAAATTGAACTGTGAGGTCCTTGACGTTCGACAAATCTTGTAAAAGCAAAGAAAGTATTCAGTGATATTAGTGATGTACCAACAGCCAAAGTTTTAAAGCTATTGTATAAAAGTGGTGGCTTTATTTATACAGATATATCTGCATGAATACACTTCAGCCTGGATTATGCGATTCTCGGTAAAATGTAAATCACAGATCTTGGCCAGGTCAACTCAGGAATAAACCCCTTTGCCTTAGTTTAGGTGCAGCAATAAAAACTGCAATATTATTGTTAGATTTAGAGATATGACAGAATGTTTATGTATTGTACAGTTTAATGTGTGGAGCCCTCAGATTAACACCTTAAAGTAGGAATTCACAATATCTGGTTAACAGAAAATAAACTGAATAATAGGTGAGTCGGCCTTTTTTGACAAATATAGAAGACAATATATTAATTTGTTGATTGATCACCTTCACCTTTGACTAATTATCTCCAAAAAGAACTTTCATGTTGGAATGTTATTTACTGACTCTATTATTTTCAAGGCAATTGCTGCTGAATGTGTTGACTCTAGTCCGTTAAGTATCAGTCAAAACATCAACACAGTCGATGAAAATGACAACAACTGATTGGCAGACACACACACTGATAAATAGCTTAATGGTATGGCGAATAAAAGACAGAAAAGGAGCAACATTTTAGGTAAATACGACAAAAAATGTTTTACCAAGTTTTTAGAAAATAATAAATTATATTGTGAGGTCCTTGACGTTCGACCAATCTTGTAAAAGAAAAGAAAGTCTTGATTTATATTAGAGATGTACCAACAGTCAAAGTTTTAAAGCGATTGTATAAAAGTGGTGGCTTCATTTATACAGATTTATCTGCATGAATAAACTTCAACCCAGATTACACGATTATCGGTAAAATTGTCAATCACAGATCTTGGCCAGGTCAACTCAGGAATAAACCCCTTAGCCTTAGTTTAGGTGCAGCAATGAAAACTGTAATATTATCTTTAGATATAGAGATATGACAGAATATTGATTTATTGTACAGTTTAATGTGTAAAGCCCTCAGGAAAACACCTCAACAGAAGGAATTTACAATATCTGGTTAACAGACAAGTAAACTGAATAATAGGTGAGTCGGCATTTTTTTTGACAAATATAGAAGAAAATATATATATTGTTTGATTGATCACCTTCACCTTTGACTAATTATCTCTAAAAAGAACTTTCTTGTCGGAATAATATTCACTGACTCTATAAATTTCAAGGCAATAGCTGCAAAATTTGTTGACTCAAGTCCGTTAAATATCAGTCAAAACCCCAACACAGTCGATGAAAATGACCACAAGTGATTGACAGACAGCGTAGTGAGAAATAGCTCAATGGTATGGCGGATTAAAAGACAAATAAATTTTGCTACAGTTTAGGTGAATACGATAAAAAATGTTTGATCAAATTTTGAGTAAATAATAAATTGCTTTTTGAGATCATTGACCTTCGACCAATCTTGCAAAAGAAAAAAAAAGTCTTAGTTGATATAAGAGATTTACCAACAGTCAAAGTTTCAAAGCGATTGTATAAAACTGTCGGCTTCATTTACTCAGCCATATCTCCATAAATAAACTTCAACCTAGTTTATACGATAATAGGTAACATTGTCAATCACAGATTTTGGCCAGGTCAACTCAAGATTAAACCGCTTTGCCTTAGTTTAGATGAAACAATAAAAACTGCAATATTGTCTTTAAGTTTGGAGATATGACAGAATGGTGATGCATTGGAGGGCTTAATGTGCAGAACCATCACAACAACAACCAAAGAGACGGACAAACTGACATTTTGGCACATTAACAAGAAAACGTGACCACACCACAATAAGGGCAACATAAAGGCACATAAAATGAGGTTGAGGTGAATGTTTCCTTAAGAAAAACACTTGAGAAAATCAGGATTCTGAGGTTTTCGATATCCTCTGCCTTTCTCTAATATTTACGAAAAATGATAGGTAACAAAATATAAATGACATACTGTCTGAATGAAAGCCAAGAACTCAACAACGCAGAAGAAGAACTTGACAACAGCAGCTCAACTCACATACTGACATATTGGAACAGGAACAAGGAAACTTTACTATCCCATAAAAGGCCAAGGTATAGGCGAATAAAATGAGGTTGATTTGCTTGTAGCCTTTTTTCATACAAGTTAAGAGGAAATATCGATTTTAGGGTTTCAATCTTTCGCCTTTGACCAAGCCTAAGGAAAAATAAGAAGCCCCATATGTAAATGACACATACTTATTGAGTGAATTACAAGGCAACAGCTGAAATGTGTGGCCTGTAGTGTTATAAACGTCAGCCAAAACGAAAAGACATTAGTAAAAATTGACATCAACAGTGAACAGACAGGTATTATGCCTAGAGGCGGAAGGTCAGAAAACGAAGGCCATACCATGATATGAGGTAAATATAATGAGATATAGGTTAGTAGGTTCTGGTTATCTTTTTCACAAAGATATAACACATAAAGCAATGCGGAGGTCATTGATCACCTTGACCTGTAACGGATATTTACCTAACACAAAAAGATATCGTGTGAGAATTACACCTATTAATTATAATATTTTAGACATTTGGTCGGAAATGGTGGCTTAGAATGTACCAGAGGTGAGAGAACCCAACAAAACAGCGAAGAAATTACCGACGGCAGTGAACACACAGGCACGTTGACATCCAGATGGAAATTAGAAACCTAGGTTACATGCTGCTAAATGATAAACAGACAAATAAAATGAATAATAGGTGAGTCGGCTTTGTTTTTTTTTTACAAATATATAAGGATATATATATTTCGGGTGATTGATCACCTAGACTTTTGACCGATAATTACCAAAATGAACGTTCATGTCGGAATGAAATTTACTGACTCTATAACTTTCAAGGCAATTGCTGCTGAACTTGTTGACTCTTGTCCGTTAATTATCAGTCAAAACATCAACACAGTCGATGAAAATGACAACAACTGATTGGAAGACACACATACTGACAAATAGCTCAATGGTATGATGGATAAAAGACAGAAAAGGAGCTACATTTTAGGTGAATACGATAAAAAATGTTTTGCCAAGTTTTGAGAAAATAATAAATTGATTTTTGAGGTCCTTGACGTTCGACAAATCTTGTAAAAGCAAAGAAAGTATGATTGATATTAGAGATGTACCAACAGCCAAAGTTTTAAAGCTATTGTATAAAAGTGGTGGCTTCATTTATACAGATATATCTGCATGTATACACTTCAGCCTGGATTATGCCATTATCGGTAAAATTGTCAATCACAGATCTTGGCCAGGTCAACTCAGGAATAAACCCCTTTGCTTTAGTTTAGGTGCAGCGATGAAAACTGCAATATTATTGTTAGATTTAGAGATGTGACAGAATGTTTATGTATTGTACAGTTTAATGTGTGGAGCCCTCAGATTAACACCTCAAAGTAGGAATTCAAAATATCTGGTTAACAGACAAATAAACTGAATAATAGGTGAGTCGGCCTTTTTTTGACAAATATAGAAGACAATATGTTTATTTGTTGATTGATCACCTTCACCTTTGACTGATTATCTCCAAAAAGAACTTTCATGATGGAATGTTATTTACTGACTCTATTACTTTCAAGGCAATTGCTGCTGAATCTGTTGACTCTAGTCCGTTAAGTATAAATCAAAACAGCAACACAGTCGATGAAAATGACAACAACTGATTGGCAGACACACACACTGACAAATAGCTTAATGGTATGGCGAATAAAAGACAGAAAAGGAGCAACATTTTAGGTAAATACGACAACAAATGTTTTACCAAGTTTTTAGAAAATAATAAATTGAATTGTGAGGTCCTTGACGTTCGACAAATCTTGTAAAAGCAAAGAAAGTATTGATTGATATTAGAGATGTACCAACAGCCAAAGTTTTAAAGCTATTGTATAAAAGTGGCGGTTTCATTTATACAGATATATCTGCATGAATACACTTCAACCTGGATTATGCGATTATCGGTAAAATTGTCAATCACAGATCTTGGCCAGGTCAACTCAAGAATAAACCCCTTTGCCTTAGTTTAGGTGCAGCAATAAAAACTGCAATATTATTGTTAGATTTAGAGATATGACAGAATGTTTATGTATTGTACAGTTTAATGTGTGGAGCCCTCAGATTAACACCTCAAAGTAGGAATTCACAATATCTGGTTAACAGACAAATAAACTGAATAATAGGTGAGTCGGCCTTTTTTTGACAAATATAGAAGACAATATATTAATTTGTTGATTGATCACCTTCACCTTTGACTGATTATCTCCAAAAAGAACTTTCATGTTGGAATGTTATTTACTGACTCTTTTACTTTCAAGACAATGCTACTGAATGTGTTGTCTCTAGTCCGTTAAGTATCAGTCAAAACAGCAACACAGTCGATGAAAATGTCAACAACTGATTGGCAGACACACATACTGACAAATAGCTTAATGGTATGGCGAATAAAAGACAGAAAAGGAGCAACATTTTAGGTAAATACGACAAAAAATGTTTTACCAAGTTTTTAGAAAATAATAAATTGAACTGTGAGGTCCTTGACGTTCGACAAATCTTGTAAAAGCAAAGAAAGTATTCAGTGATATTAGTGATGTACCAACAGCCAAAGTTTTAAAGCTATTGTATAAAAGTGGTGGCTTTATTTATACAGATATATCTGCATGAATACACTTCAGCCTGGATTATGCGATTCTCGGTAAAATGTAAATCACAGATCTTGGCCAGGTCAACTCAGGAATAAACCCCTTTGCCTTAGTTTAGGTGCAGCAATAAAAACTGCAATATTATTGTTAGATTTAGAGATATGACAGAATGTTTATGTATTGTACAGTTTAATGTGTGGAGCCCTCAGATTAACACCTTAAAGTAGGAATTCACAATATCTGGTTAACAGAAAATAAACTGAATAATAGGTGAGTCGGCCTTTTTTGACAAATATAGAAGACAATATATTAATTTGTTGATTGATCACCTTCACCTTTGACTAATTATCTCCAAAAAGAACTTTCATGTTGGAATGTTATTTACTGACTCTATTATTTTCAAGGCAATTGCTGCTGAATGTGTTGACTCTAGTCCGTTAAGTATCAGTCAAAACATCAACACAGTCGATGAAAATGACAACAACTGATTGGCAGACACACACACTGATAAATAGCTTAATGGTATGGCGAATAAAAGACAGAAAAGGAGCAACATTTTAGGTAAATACGACAAAAAATGTTTTACCAAGTTTTTAGAAAATAATAAATTATATTGTGAGGTCCTTGACGTTCGACCAATCTTGTAAAAGAAAAGAAAGTCTTGATTTATATTAGAGATGTACCAACAGTCAAAGTTTTAAAGCGATTGTATAAAAGTGGTGGCTTCATTTATACAGATTTATCTGCATGAATAAACTTCAACCCAGATTACACGATTATCGGTAAAATTGTCAATCACAGATCTTGGCCAGGTCAACTCAGGAATAAACCCCTTAGCCTTAGTTTAGGTGCAGCAATGAAAACTGTAATATTATCTTTAGATATAGAGATATGACAGAATATTGATTTATTGTACAGTTTAATGTGTAAAGCCCTCAGGAAAACACCTCAACAGAAGGAATTTACAATATCTGGTTAACAGACAAGTAAACTGAATAATAGGTGAGTCGGCATTTTTTTTGACAAATATAGAAGAAAATATATATATTGTTTGATTGATCACCTTCACCTTTGACTAATTATCTCTAAAAAGAACTTTCTTGTCGGAATAATATTCACTGACTCTATAAATTTCAAGGCAATAGCTGCAAAATTTGTTGACTCAAGTCCGTTAAATATCAGTCAAAACCCCAACACAGTCGATGAAAATGACCACAAGTGATTGACAGACAGCGTAGTGAGAAATAGCTCAATGGTATGGCGGATTAAAAGACAAATAAATTTTGCTACAGTTTAGGTGAATACGATAAAAAATGTTTGATCAAATTTTGAGTAAATAATAAATTGCTTTTTGAGATCATTGACCTTCGACCAATCTTGCAAAAGAAAAAAAAAGTCTTAGTTGATATAAGAGATTTACCAACAGTCAAAGTTTCAAAGCGATTGTATAAAACTGTCGGCTTCATTTACTCAGCCATATCTCCATAAATAAACTTCAACCTAGTTTATACGATAATAGGTAACATTGTCAATCACAGATTTTGGCCAGGTCAACTCAAGATTAAACCGCTTTGCCTTAGTTTAGATGAAACAATAAAAACTGCAATATTGTCTTTAAGTTTGGAGATATGACAGAATGGTGATGCATTGGAGGGCTTAATGTGCAGAACCATCACAACAACAACCAAAGAGACGGACAAACTGACATTTTGGCACATTAACAAGAAAACGTGACCACACCACAATAAGGGCAACATAAAGGCACATAAAATGAGGTTGAGGTGAATGTTTCCTTAAAAAAAACACTTGAGAAAATCAGGATTCTGAGGTTTTCGATATCCTCTGCCTTTCTCTAATATTTACGAAAAATGATAGGTAACAAAATATAAATGACATACTGTCTGAATGAAAGCCAAGAACTCAACAACGCAGAAGAAGAACTTGACAACAGCAGCTCAACTCACATACTGACATATTGGAACAGGAACAAGGAAACTTTACTATCCCATAAAAGGCCAAGGTATAGGCGAATAAAATGAGGTTGATTTGCTTGTAGCCTTTTTTCATACAAGTTAAGAGGAAATATCGATTTTAGGGTTTCAATCTTTCGCCTTTGACCAAGCCTAAGGAAAAATAAGAAGCCCCATATGTAAATGACACATACTTATTGAGTGAATTACAAGGCAACAGCTGAAATGTGTGGCCTGTAGTGTTATAAACGTCAGCCAAAACGAAAAGACATTAGTAAAAATTGACATCAACAGTGAACAGACAGGTATTATGCCTAGAGGCGGAAGGTCAGAAAACGAAGGCCATACCATGATATGAGGTAAATATAATGAGATATAGGTTAGTAGGTTCTGGTTATCTTTTTCACAAAGATATAACACATAAAGCAATGCGGAGGTCATTGATCACCTTGACCTGTAACGGATATTTACCTAACACAAAAAGATATCGTGTGAGAATTACACCTATTAATTATAATATTTTAGACATTTGGTCGGAAATGGTGGCTTAGAATGTACCAGAGGTGAGAGAACCCAACAAAACAGCGAAGAAATTACCGACGGCAGTGAACACACAGGCACGTTGACATCCAGATGGAAATTAGAAACCTAGGTTACATGCTGCTAAATGATAAACAGACAAATAAAATGAATAATAGGTGAGTCGGCTTTGTTTTTTTTTACAAATATATAAGGATATATATATTTCGGGTGATTGATCACCTAGACTTTTGACCGATAATTACCAAAATGAACGTTCATGTCGGAATGAAATTTACTGACTCTATAACTTTCAAGGCAATTGCTGCTGAACTTGTTGACTCTTGTCCGTTAATTATCAGTCAAAACATCAACACAGTCGATGAAAATGACAACAACTGATTGGAAGACACACATACTGACAAATAGCTCAATGGTATGATGGATAAAAGACAGAAAAGGAGCTACATTTTAGGTGAATACGATAAAAAATGTTTTGCCAAGTTTTGAGAAAATAATAAATTGATTTTTGAGGTCCTTGACGTTCGACAAATCTTGTAAAAGCAAAGAAAGTATGATTGATATTAGAGATGTACCAACAGCCAAAGTTTTAAAGCTATTGTATAAAAGTGGTGGCTTCATTTATACAGATATATCTGCATGTATACACTTCAGCCTGGATTATGCCATTATCGGTAAAATTGTCAATCACAGATCTTGGCCAGGTCAACTCAGGAATAAACCCCTTTGCTTTAGTTTAGGTGCAGCGATGAAAACTGCAATATTATTGTTAGATTTAGAGATGTGACAGAATGTTTATGTATTGTACAGTTTAATGTGTGGAGCCCTCAGATTAACACCTCAAAGTAGGAATTCAAAATATCTGGTTAACAGACAAATAAACTGAATAATAGGTGAGTCGGCCTTTTTTTGACAAATATAGAAGACAATATGTTTATTTGTTGATTGATCACCTTCACCTTTGACTGATTATCTCCAAAAAGAACTTTCATGATGGAATGTTATTTACTGACTCTATTACTTTCAAGGCAATTGCTGCTGAATCTGTTGACTCTAGTCCGTTAAGTATAAATCAAAACAGCAACACAGTCGATGAAAATGACAACAACTGATTGGCAGACACACACACTGACAAATAGCTTAATGGTATGGCGAATAAAAGACAGAAAAGGAGCAACATTTTAGGTAAATACGACAACAAATGTTTTACCAAGTTTTTAGAAAATAATAAATTGAATTGTGAGGTCCTTGACGTTCGACAAATCTTGTAAAAGCAAAGAAAGTATTGATTGATATTAGAGATGTACCAACAGCCAAAGTTTTAAAGCTATTGTATAAAAGTGGTGGTTTCATTTATACAGATATATCTGCATGAATACACTTCAACCTGGATTATGCGATTATCGGTAAAATTGTCAATCACAGATCTTGGCCAGGTCAACTCAAGAATAAACCCCTTTGCCTTAGTTTAGGTGCAGCAATAAAAACTGCAATATTATTGTTAGATTTAGAGATATGACAGAATGTTTATGTATTGTACAGTTTAATGTGTGGAGCCCTCAGATTAACACCTCAAAGTAGGAATTCACAATATCTGGTTAACAGACAAATAAACTGAATAATAGGTGAGTCGGCCTTTTTTTGACAAATATAGAAGACAATATATTAATTTGTTGATTGATCACCTTCACCTTTGACTGATTATCTCCAAAAAGAACTTTCATGTTGGAATGTTATTTACTGACTCTTTTACTTTCAAGACAATGCTACTGAATGTGTTGTCTCTAGTCCGTTAAGTATCAGTCAAAACAGCAACACAGTCGATGAAAATGTCAACAACTGATTGGCAGACACACATACTGACAAATAGCTTAATGGTATGGCGAATAAAAGACAGAAAAGGAGCAACATTTTAGGTAAATACGACAAAAAATGTTTTACCAAGTTTTTAGAAAATAATAAATTGAACTGTGAGGTCCTTGACGTTCGACAAATCTTGTAAAAGCAAAGAAAGTATTCAGTGATATTAGTGATGTACCAACAGCCAAAGTTTTAAAGCTATTGTATAAAAGTGGTGGCTTTATTTATACAGATATATCTGCATGAATACACTTCAACCTGGATTATGCGATTCTCGGTAAAATGTAAATCACAGATCTTGGCCAGGTCAACTCCGGAATAAACCCCTTTGCCTTAGTTTAGGTGCAGCAATAAAAACTGCAATATTATTGTTAGATTTAGAGATATGACAGAATGTTTATGTATTGTACAGTTTAATGTGTGGAGCCCTCAGATTAACACCTCAAAGTAGGAATTCACAATATCTGGTTAACAGAAAATAAACTGAATAATAGGTGAGTCGGCCTTTTTTGACAAATATAGAAGACAATATATTAATTTGTTGATTGATCACCTTCACCTTTGACTAATTATCTCCAAAAAGAACTTTCATGTTGGAATGTTATTTACTGACTCTATTATTTTCAAGGCAATTGCTGCTGAATGTGTTGACTCTAGTCCGTTAAGTATCAGTCAAAACATCAACACAGTCGATGAAAATGACAACAACTGATTGGCAGACACACACACTGATAAATAGCTTAATGGTATGGCGAATAAAAGACAGAAAAGGAGCAACATTTTAGGTAAATACGACAAAAAATGTTTTACCAAGTTTTTAGAAAATAATAAATTATATTGTGAGGTCCTTGACGTTCGACCAATCTTGTAAAAGAAAAGAAAGTCTTGATTTATATTAGAGATGTACCAACAGTCAAAGTTTTAAAGCGATTGTATAAAAGTGGTGGCTTCATTTATACAGATTTATCTGCATGAATAAACTTCAACCCAGATTACACGATTATCGGTAAAATTGTCAATCACAGATCTTGGCCAGGTCAACTCAGGAATAAACCCCTTAGCCTTAGTTTAGGTGCAGCAATGAAAACTGTAATATTATCTTTAGATATAGAGATATGACAGAATATTGATTTATTGTACAGTTTAATGTGTAAAGCCCTCAGGAAAACACCTCAACAGAAGGAATTTACAATATCTGGTTAACAGACAAGTAAACTGAATAATAGGTGAGTCGGCATTTTTTTTGACAAATATAGAAGAAAATATATATATTGTTTGATTGATCACCTTCACCTTTGACTAATTATCTCTAAAAAGAACTTTCTTGTCGGAATAATATTCACTGACTCTATAAATTTCAAGGCAATAGCTGCAAAATTTGTTGACTCAAGTCCGTTAAATATCAGTCAAAACCCCAACACAGTCGATGAAAATGACCACAAGTGATTGACAGACAGCGTAGTGAGAAATAGCTCAATGGTATGGCGGATTAAAAGACAAATAAATTTTGCTACAGTTTAGGTGAATACGATAAAAAATGTTTTATCAAATTTTGAGTAAATAATAAATTGCTTTTTGAGATCATTGACCTTCGACCAATCTTGCAAAAGAAAAAAAAAGTCTTAGTTGATATAAGAGATTTACCAACAGTCAAAGTTTCAAAGCGATTGTATAAAACTGTCGGCTTCATTTACTCAGCCATATCTCCATAAATAAACTTCAACCTAGTTTATACGATAATAGGTAACATTGTCAATCACAGATTTTGGCCAGGTCAACTCAAGATTAAACCGCTTTGCCTTAGTTTAGATGAAACAATAAAAACTGCAATATTGTCTTTAAGTTTGGAGATATGACAGAATGGTGATGCATTGGAGGGCTTAATGTGCAGAACCATCACAACAACAACCAAAGAGACGGACAAACTGACATTTTGGCACATTAACAAGAAAACGTGACCACACCACAATAAGGGCAACATAAAGGCACATAAAATGAGGTTGAGGTGAATGTTTCCTTAAAAAAAAACACTTGAGAAAATCAGGATTCTGAGGTTTTCGATATCCTCTGCCTTTCTCTAATATTTACGAAAAATGATAAGTAACAAAATATAAATGACATACTGTCTGAATGAAAGCCAAGAACTCAACAACGCAGAAGAAGAACTTGACAACAGCAGCTCAACTCACATACTGACATATTGGAACAGGAACAAGGAAACTTTACTATCCCATAAAAGGCCAAGGTATAGGCGAATAAAATGAGGTTGATTTGCTTGTAGCCTTTTTTTCATACAAGTTAAGAGGAAATATCGATTTTAGGGTTTCAATCTTTCGCCTTTGACCAAGCCTAAGGAAAAATATGAAGCCCCATATGTAATTGACACATACTAACTGAAGTAATTTCAAGGCAACAGCTGCAAATGTGTGGCATGTAGTGTGCCAAACGTCAGCCAAAACGACAAGGCATTAGTAAAAATTGACATCAACTGTGAACAGACAGGTATTATGACTAGTGGCGGAAGGTCACAAAACGAAATCCATACCATAATATGAGGTAAATATAATGAGATAAAGGTGAGTAGGTTCTTGTTATCTGTTTACAAAGATATCACGCTATAGCAATATGGAGGTCATTGATCACCTTAACCTGTAACGGATATTTACCTAGTACAAAAAGATATCGTGTGAGAATGACACCTATTAACTATAAACTTTTTTTTGACAATTGGACGGAAATGGTGGCTAAGAATATGTTAGAGTTGAAAGAACACAACAACATAGCGGCCGAAATTACCGACGGCAGTGATCACACAGGCACGTGTAATTCATAACACTATGACTTTTTCATTATCAATTTACCGTCACACTCTAATCCACGTTAACCATTACTAAACATTCCCTGAGTAATAAAACGAATATAACATATGTATCGGGTACCCCAAATACTAATGGAATTTTCAATTAACTGGAAACAAAACTTCTCGCGGTAACATATTCACATAACAATGATATTGATATGCGTTTACTAAAGTACATAAAATTAAAATGCTTTACCAAACTGCGATGGCTGTATTTTTCTTGCAGTGACCCTTGTGCTCTCTCTTAATGTGGGACACAAAGCTTTTGAATCAGGGGAAATAGGGAAAGAACTATCTCGATTAGTGCTGAATGACAGCTACATAGTTCTTGACTCTGACTTAAGCTAGTAGATGGAGCTCTATATTTCCTAGGTGTCATTCGTTTTTCTGGATCGGTTGTTTTGGTTTTGTTGAGGAGTTAATGGGAGATACTTTCAGTTCACATACGTTGACCCTTTTACAAGTTATAAAACCCCCTACCGGTCTGACTAACATCTCTTTCAACCATTGCATCTACCATTTTATAGACTTCACTTCAATATTTAGCGTTTTGAATTTTTATTGGGTCCCTGGAAACCTTTTTCCCCTGTAATACACACTCTGTCCAAAATAAAGTTAAAATAATCGGCTAATTTGCCTGCATAAAGGTTTAGTTTTTCTACACCTTGAGCAAGATTTTCCCTAAACATGTGGTTCACATATTATAACCTCCTCTGCTGACTAGCTACCCACTAAGGTAAACTGTTTGATGGAGAATCGTTGCCTAGAGCAAGAAGACTGTCAATGAAGTTTTGGCCTCTTCCATACAGGAAGTAGAACGGCGAAATACATGTGCTTGTGCTTGGTGTATTATTATAAGTATAAACCATCTCTGCGAGGTATTCAGGCCAACACCGGTTTCTTTGAACAGGTAATGTTCTTAGCGGATCATATTATTAAATCGTCCACAATATCTGTTCCACTGTGGGTGATATGTGGTTGTTTTATTTTCATTGGACTATTTAGGGGACGGTTGTTCTGTTGGTGCAGCAAAAATAAAGAACCATTTTGTACTTAGATTCTTCAAACTGTATTAGCAGGTTTATCTCTTGTAGGTACAACAACTATCCAATTATCGAATGTGTGGGCATGATGACAAATAAATTTTTCATACCATTTGTAGCCTTTTTTTTTCAAAAAGTGAAAGCCTTTTACAAAAACTTGCAGTGGAGAAGTTGGCTCAATTGGACTGAATAAGGTCTTTACTTTGCCTTCTACACCAAATAAATCTGATTTACACTGGGCTTTATAGGTTCTGATTATCTTGTCCATTCCTGACCAGGTCTTCATCAGAACAAGGGCTCTATCAACAAATTGGTCACCTTGTTTGTCTTGTCATGACAGAAGTACCTCCGATTTGAGCTGATATTTCATAGTACTTGTTTGCAAATGCCAAAATGAGGGTACTTTCTAACCTAATGGTGAACGCAATTTTGTTCATCAAAAGGACTTTAGCCTTCTAGCTGGCTTTACGGTATGGTGTTGATTAGTTGGGTACATCTCCCTATTACTTGAACTTCTTTGACGTTTAGCATGTCATTCAGATGAAAGTGTAGTGAGTTTGTGGTAAACATTTGACAAGTTTATCCCTATACAGGCTTACAACTATTTATATCCTACCAAACGCTGTTTTGTTATAATATAGATAATGATGTACCTGTTGCGTATTGACTAAAGGCATCATATCCACTTACTCTATTCATAGCAGAATGTGCTTTCTGTAAGTGTACATCCGTTGGTCTTGTTATTTCTACAAAGACTATTTGTAACACGAAATCTGAGCTCAGTTATGATGCATTTTGGAAAAACCACCTATTCATTTCAGGCTGTGGATGTACACTCTTATATAGCTGATATATAGGCGTTGGATCTTCCATGATTATTTAATAATGGATTGTTTTGGTTAAACCAAGTTGCTCTCCGTCCTAATATAGAAGGTTTTCCCATACTGCTGGAGATACTAATTTTTTTTTATTCTGTCTAATACTGTCGGAAATAGGGGTGCACGGAATAACTCTTGTCAAGAACGCTATCTTGAGTCATTCTACATCATCCATATCCGAATGATGTGTTTCACATGTTATCACAATCATGATATAAGCGTTGTTATATGTGCATAAACATTTTCAATATAGCCCAAACAAACCAAGATTTAAGATTATTGTAACTTATCTAAGACTCTTCAGCATGTTTTCTTACAACGTTGAGTGGTTTGGTGAGTGTGGCCTATATTTGACATATGACTTTAAGCTATATTTCATCTGGTTTATTTCCGTGTTTTTAAATCCAGACACCTTAAAGATTTTCTGTATTTTATTTTTTACTCTTTCTGTATTACTGTTATTGTAGAAAATCATTTTTCTTATTTGTTCACTACCTGGCGCCACAGTTGAATATATGCATAATAGACTGTAGAAAAATATATTGCTGAATGAAATTTACTTTCTAATATATTTTGGAATAAAACGTTATTATTTTACTATGAATGTATGATAAACGTGTCTACACAAATATAAAAACTGAACTGTTTAGGCCCAATTTTGGGGGATTTGCTCTATAAAAACAAGCTCAAATTCCAGTTATCTACGTTAAAGATGTCAGCCGCTGTACGCGAAAGAAAGAAAATTTGGACTACACATTGAACTTTCTTTACAGACTTCCCTTTCTGTTTATAACAGGTTCCTTTTGTTTGGGTTAGCAGTGAATATGGAACTTCCTTGAAGTGGACTAAATATATGGCTTTAAATTTATGCTACTTCTGGCGTTTATTGTGGTCTGCTTGTGTATGTGGCGGATATGCATTGAGAGAATCTAAAACGTATAAAAGGAATTCGATCCACTTTGTCCTCACCATTGCGTGGAGGTTACCACTAAAAAAGACCTGACAGCCTTCGGCAAAGACCGTATTGCCTGTGTGGTTGCCTCTGGTGAAGGATTAAGGATTATTGTGCATACGAATATCGGCTATTCTCAGTGACATATTTAAACATGTTAGACCAGAAATATGACCCACGCTTCAAACATTGGTCTGAAGCCATTTAAAAGATTGCGGCGGCTGAAAAGGGGATATAGACTCCTAGACTCCCCTGGGTCCTCCTCTGCTACTAACGAGGTATGCATATTTCCGTTTCTTTCTTTATTTCATTAACCAATATATGAATATCGTGTCAAGAGCACAGTACCACAAAATAAATGGAAAGATACATATCCTATTGAGACATCATTCACTGAAAAACATTAAACCGGTAACCTGGTTTATCACCTAGTATATGCATAATAAGTGATCAGCCGGTACGGCACACCCTGCTGCAAAAGCGTTAGCAAATTCTACGGTCCAGTAACTTGAATATATATATATATAATATATATATATATAAATATAAAGATGTATGAATAGCCATGCTGGTTCATTGTTTTATATATGGAAAGGGTATACACAGAAAAGTGGTTCACTGCCATTGGGATTCGAACCCACGATCTTCCGATTTCCAGTGCGGCTGCCGCACAGTGGATTAAGGCTTTTTGCTTTTTGGAAAACAATTTGTTTTAAATATTTTATCCTAGGTGCATTATGATATTATGACGTCGGCATGACATAAATATCCTCACCCGGAACCACAGAACTTTAAATATTCAAACTAAATATTAAACTGACCTTAAAACAGATTTATTGTCCATTACGTTTCTAGGTCCTCAATGCACTACAGGAGATAGGGCATTTGACCATTATAGCCTTATATTATACCAACGATATATTTTTTGATGTGCTATATGACGAATCCTAGCGGATCGCACACAAAAGGGGCATATTTGGTTTGCTTCTGATTTCATTTCACAGATCAATGGTCCTTCTTTGAATAAGTTAGATTCCAAAGAACATAACAGCTATTAAAGGTGTGATTCCAATATTTTTGGTTTTGGATATAATTTCAAATTACTTTATGACATGTTGGTGACACAGATTAACGGAAATACATTATTATTGAACCAGCATCCGTTTCAAACGTAATCGTTTAGCCACACCCTGGCCTGCACCTCGAAAGAACAAAATCAACGCGCCGTATCTGACAACTTACACTTCTCTTTCAGTCACAACCGCATAACAATCTCCCTTTCTGCCCTTTTCAGTTCTTTTTTTAAACAATTAAACTGGATTGGAGGGCCATGTTGCAAAATGAATGTACATGACGAAAGGCCACCCACGGGAAACCCGACTTAGGCAAGCCCGAGATTTCAGTCTGTTGCAATAACGTTGTTTTTGCATAGACTTGCATTAGCCCGAAAATGACGCATTTGAAACCAATCGATCGGTGGACGTCAATTGCGCGTATCACCAAAGATCTTATTATAAATGATTATTATTATATTCGTTTAACTGCTTTATAAACATCATCTTACAACAAAAATGACCAGTAAATGTGGCCACATCTTGTTTTGTAATGAGGCAGAAAGATAGTAACACACATATTTTGACAATGCATGTGAGTGACGTGACATATCATATAGCCATGGACACGGATAAAATAGTCCATACATAAAAATAAGCGAGGGAACGAACATATTTTTTATGTATGGGCTATTTTAGGCATTGTTTACTAAAATTATGAAACTGTCACTGTTTCTTAAATGTTCTCACATTTGGTTGTCAAGGACGCTACAGACTTATATCACAATATCGGCCTTCGTCTGTGCTGAGGACTCATTTATTTCATCTTCTTTAGTAGTAGTCTGCATATAATTGCAACTTTTTTTTATCCATGGTTATTAAATATTGATATATACCACACACGCAAGGTCCTTAGCGTGGAATTGTTGAAGTGAGCAATCAGGGGCCTGTCCATTATAAAAATGCTATAACTGTAGCGGTAAATATTGATAGGCATGTTCCGTCCCCCAAAACACAATATTTCTGGACCACGATGTTCCATCAGTCCACAGATAACGATGCCTGTTTTCTGGGCTTAAGCCACCTTGGAGCTTACTTTAGGCTTAAGCCCATACAGGTACAATGTCCCGTAAACTGGAACAAAAGGCCCATCGGTATGGCTCATATGAATTTTAGGCAGCTAAAAATGATACACATTTCGCCGTTATCAAACTGAGGTTCGAGCATAAGTTCATAACAGAATAAACATGCACTTTATTGGTATTATACGACACAGTACGAGCTAAATGAACAAACAATATTGGACTAAGCTAAACCGTTAAAAGTAAGATGAATCCTGTACGTTATATCTAACTGCTGATTAAAGTAAAACGGTAAGGTATTTGGGATCGGTGGATATGAGACTAAGACTAATATAGTGATCATGGAATCTCAATCAAGACTGATACCAATATATATGAGATCCAGAACGTATCCAAGCCGCTGACACTTATCGGCCTAAGGAAAAATGTCCATGATCAGATCAGAATACAGGCTGTGTGAGCTATACCTTGTATGTGGTAATATAAGCTGACCTTGGTACTATGGTAGCATTATGCTGAACAAGAGAGTAATGAGATGGGATTTAGTGCTGCAAGAGTTAAGATTTGAGATACAGACTGTTTCTGGTAAACTAAACCATGGACCATACTTTTTAAGCAGATTTATCTTTGTTAAGACAGTGTATATAGATATGTTTATATAATCGTTTCACATAACCTGTAATGGATCAGTATTTTATAATGTTTTCAAATAACCTGTAATGGATCAATATTGTATAATGTCTTCACATACCTTGTAATGGTTCGATATTGCGTATCGAGAAAATACTGTGTATTTTCTTTAAAAGGGGGAGTAATGTCAACAGAGAGCTGTTACTTAGCTATTGTGTTACATATTATAGAAGGGATAATAGCCAGGTGATTGTTTTGATGATTTAATATACATTAATATGGAGTTTAATGTTTAGATGATAGCGTGAGATAGTTAGTTAGTGGACACACGTGTCTCATTAGATGTTAATTTCAGAGCAGTTAAGTTATTAGAGAGCACACGTGTCTCGTCTGATGTTTGCCATGACGATTGGACTCTGTGTATTTATGTGATTATATTCATTACTGGTGTAAAGAATGTCAGTATTTTTTAATATATTATTGTTTGGTTAACACTGGCTTTTTCCTTTTTAAAGTGTACATATGTATGAGTTCAGTCAGTTTGTATTATCTTACATGAACCTGGACGTTCACATTTTGCCTGGTGTAACATTAAGAATAATTTATTTTTTCCATCTTGTGCAAATGATAATCCGGCCGATGAAATCACTGATTTTTTTCATGAGGTCACTTGGACAAAGGGTGACGTCACACAGTTAGACAATTCTTATACACCAATGTGATCTACTAAATTTAATAATTATATATAGTCATATCAATTAATGTACTGCGAGGTACTGTGAAGTCTTACGCCTTGGTAGCATTAAGGCATATCCAAATTACAAATCTCTTGGTAATCCCTGATATCTTTGGTTTGACTACAAGCCTGTTAACAGCAGGTAGATACTTACTGACAAATAAACAAACTAATTATATACTGTATTTGAACTGCCCTTACAATAAGATTTAAATTGAGTAAATCCTATTTACTCACGTTTTAACGATCAATATATGGTATATGCAAAATCAGTGTCATTCAACGCGATACGATCGATTACTTATTTACGATTTTAAAGGACACTGTAATCTAAAGGCTTCTGCAACCTAGTTTATTTACCATAGTAACATAGTAAGTTAGGTCACATCTGCAAAATACTGGCAAAAGGGAGGGACTAAAAGCAGTGATATTGCATGGGTACATACAAACAAACACCTTCCTTTGCGTAGATAATGAAAGCACTGAGGTCTGTAAATCAAATACGGCTGGTTTGACATCCTTATATTAATTTCACTGACCCGTCTAAATACAAATTTTTGTCAATGTCCCATTCTTTATATATATGTTCATCGAAATACATAGAAATCATATGAATTGCTTGGGAGAATACACACAAACATTGTTGATCAGGCAAAACTCGTCCTAGATGCTATCCGTTTTAAGGACAGTTTTCTGTCTGCGGCGTCGAAGTTGAACGGGTACCAGTTTGACCCTTTTCAATAAATAATGGGTTTGAGGGAACGCGGAGGCTTTTCATCGCGTTTGGTACACGCTATAACGTGATCAGACCATTTTGTAATATTATGACCAATATATAACCAGCAAAATATTGAACCAGCATTCCGTTCTGCACAAAGTAACCCTGCGGATGAGTACGGGACTCCCCGAAACTTGGACTACTCTCTCAGAACACCCCCGCCCTTGGGGGTTTCCCCGAACCGCATGTATTCGTTTACTTTAATTATCTAGCGCACGATAAACCGCAAAATAATGTGAAAACCGAAGTAAACAACTTTCTGACCAGAAAATGTTCATTAAAATACATTATAAGTACATTATCCTCTTTAAGGTGTTAAAGTAGTAGTATTTCTATTCATTTTAACAACAGATGTTATATTTATAATAAGCATCTGCATATATACGATTTTGTAACAATATTGACAAGAAAACTACTTGTTATTCTACCTATGGCGTCCAGGTGACAATGAAACTTTTTTTTCTGAACAACACCCCGTGGCATCCACAGGCCGAAGGTAAATAGATAAAACACAATCTCCTATTTTAAAAAATGGATAAATTTACACACCACTTTCATTATTGATTCAATGACAATACAGGTTAAAAATGCAATATGAAATTGTATGCTTGTTATCCCTAAGATTGACAGAATTATTTCAAATAATATATATATATATATATATATATATATATATAAATACACATATATATATATATATATATGTCTACTCTATTGTAGGTGCTCGGGTTCATTTGGCAAGACCGGCAAAACGTGATACTTGAATTTGTGTTCTTTTTTAATAGATATTTCACTTCAACTTCATTATATTCTTTATGGCATCGGAAAAAAATTAACTATATAAATTCCAGGTGATGATAGACATTGTTTGGCATCATAGTCATCATGGTGCTAAGCCGTGGAAGTTAAAAGATCTAAATGACCATAAGTGACTCTTTCAATATATATATAATAACTTTTAATATAACTTATGGCCGGTTAGATAATGAAAGGCCAGATGTAACAAGCGATGCAGATACTCTATTTTACCTGCCTTTATTATTAGATTGAAAGTTAAAAATTCTGGTAACAAACCTGATCTACAGACACGGCACACTTCGCTGCGAAGTCCACCGCACAATAAATGGTAAAATATCATTTTATCAATATGTATATCGTTAAATTACATTACAGAACATTAATATTGGAATTCACCGAAAAGAGATCTCGACGATAACTATAGCCAACTAATGATTTACTATAAGATTGTCAAACGCTTTGTCGCTTTGCGTCTTATTTAAGTGGTATCCTAAACCGCGATACGATCGGTTACTCTGTAAAGGGAAGCTTTGTTATCAATGTTATGGATATTTTGATCTTCAGTGTTTTGCACCTGTGTATAAGTATCTCGATTCGATCTCCGCTTCAACATATTGACAAAATTTCTCGTTTCTGCAGAGATATGGTCACACACACTCATATTGAAAACAGTAAAGGATTTGTAGCCAATATAAGAATTACATCACCAAAGTTCCGTGATGACGACGTCGACTTGAAAGTTTCAGCCTCAAAGTCTAACCTTTAAATATTTAAAACTCGGAAGCATATTTTTTCCAACTAGTTTGACATAATATTGTGATATAATACGCATATTATTGCGATACCATCACAGCACATGGCCTTACAATATCCATCTTTTGTTATGGTTCTGTGTGTTAGTTAACATAGTCCCAATGTGTCTGTTCTCAGTGTGTCTGTTCCTGGCTTCCCTCATATGTAATTGTGGTGGCAAAAAGTATGCAAAATGTAGAAAATGACCATCATAATCTGTTTGAGTTATTTAATGTATATACTGGGCCATTATTTCTGAATCCTAACATTGATTCCCTATAATCAGTCAAGGAAAATAACTTTTTTGAAACCTTAAAATGCACAGGAACGCTTGTCTGTAATGTATGATAATCACACGACCGGCTTTGTCCGTCATGGCGGGGTGTCCGCCCGACAATTGTCAAGCCTGTTTTGACTTAATGTGCCAGATGTGCCCGATTATTATTTACAAGTTTTACTGATGTGCAGAAGTCATAAATGTGTTTGTGTGCTGGGTTATAGACTAGGTGATAGTGAAACTTTGTTGTTTGTCTTTTGTTTTTGTTTCGTTTAATTGGTCCTGTATTGAAAAATTTGTTGTTTTTGTAATACCTTTGTTAAAACGGGCCTCTAGTCGTGCCAATCTACGTGTTAACTGTCCCGTTGCTCTGTACATCTGCTTGGTAGACAATGGCCGTACTCGGCATTTTCCATTGAGAGGGCAATCAGATTTTGCATGGCTGTTGCATAGCGTGGATTCTTTTTGTTGGTTTTAAGATTTTATTGCATCGCGGATTCTGATTATTGATTTCACGTTCTTCATGGAAAATAGCTGATTTTCAGATTTCTGTTGTTGAATATTTTTTGAATGTGTGATTATTTAGAAAAAGTGTTTATACAAGTTTCTGATAGATTTTGCCGACGTTTGACTTTACGATAGCATTGTATGGTGGGGTTAAACCAAATAATATTTCTGTCTCAGTTTTTTTCCGGTAGCGTCTTCGGGGGCGTTTGTTAATTGCCGCAGATATGTTTCGAATAACAACCGTAGGTATTCTAATTTATTTTTATAAACATGGGAGGGTAGTTTGGCTTTCTGTACGGGCTGAGTTTTCAAGTTTGAGGTCCAGGGAAACATCTAGGCTCTTGACTGCAACCAGGTATGTCTCTGCATCGAGTAGCGAGTGTTGAAAATTTTAGTGATTTTTTTTTCTGATCATGTACGCTTCTGGACCTGATAGTGATTTCGGTACCGGAAGCCTGCCGTAAAGACCATGACCAGAGTTAAGGCGACAACAGGAATTAAGGGGACATTTAAATTATATATGTAGATATTGTAAATCTTTGCCTTTTTCTCACATGGAAAATGGAAAAATTGTATAGGCAAACATATGAAAATAACTTTTCTTTTTTTTCGTTTAAAAAAGAAATTATAAAGCTATTTATAGGAGAAATGTCGCCTTATTTCTGTTGTCCTATGACCTTGGACAATAAAGACGCTGTCGCCATCAGTTTACAAAATCTATTTAAGAATTAGGGCGACATCGTCATATAACTTTATGTAATAATATATATATCTCCCTAATTTTGGAGAAAATAATGTATAACCTATTTTACCTAGCAAATAAAAGCAGTCGCATTACAAACAAAATGAATGTCGTTATTTCATAACAAATGTTCTTATTTTATCTCTGGCTTTTTAGATCTCCTTGCATTCATGTCGCACCGTAATTCTTTTTTTATAGCCGGAATCAACATTTTGCTAATTCGGACAGACGATAAAGCTTAAGACCGTATTTAGGAATTTAATTAAGGATAAGCAGGTGTTATAATGATATCGCGCCGAATTTCCCACATTAACTTTTGTTTCCTGATAGCTGGATATGCAAAACACATTGGGTACGAGTAGTCGCTTGTTAAATTAATAGACATGCACAGTGATGTCGCCTTTATTCTTAAATAGAAATATATTGAGGAGCCCTTCAAAATAACAATGACATTCTTAAAGATCATGATGTTATCAATCTTTACAGGAAGTACAAGATGTCGCCTCACTTCCAAGGCAAACTCATGATATCACCAAACTTATTATACAACAGGATTGTTAAAATATCGATCAAAGCTTTGGTCCCCTTAATCTTTTATAATATATACTACAATTAACCCATGACATTGCCATTATTTCAAGATAGTGATGCTATCCTTTTTTACAAGAAATATCATGGTGAGGCCACATTTCTAATACACATTATTGGCTGTTTTTTATCCATCCACCCTGATATCGCCTTAATTCTTACATATTAGAATGACCTCTTGACAAGAATGACAGCATGACATCGCTACACTTACTATGCATGAATCACTTATATATCGCTTCAGGCTGGTGTCGCCTTAATTCTTATATATAAAAATTAACCCTGACACGGCCATTATCCAAGATCTCGGCGATATTAATCTATAAAGGAAACAACATGTTATCCCCACACTTCCTATACATATGAATTGTTGAATCTCGTCAACGCTGGTGACTCCTTTATTCTTATATATTAAAAACAACCCTTGCGACATCGGCAAACGCATTATACCGGTACTGCGGAAGTCTCTCTTCACGCAAGTGTCCCCATAATTCTTATATAATAAAAGTAATCCTGGCAACAGTATAGCATCGCCACCCATGTAATATACCCTCTGAACTCTTCAAACATCTGCAGTATACTGTATAATCTCAGTTTTAATTTACTTGTCTGACCTAAGGCCAAGACCTGCTACAATGGCTTATGAATAAGTATACCTAATGAATCAACAGATGGACCCAGTTACATCTTGGGTGTCACCTAAAGCTAATACCTTGCGTCCAGTTTCCACTTAACCGTTACAGCGTAAGAATAACATTTATTTTCAGGTATATGTTTCGACTGTACCTGCGCTCAATAAAAATAATTAACGACTTAAGAAAATATACGATTTCAGGCGACAATACACTGGAATGTTCATGGAATTTTACAAAATGCTAATGACGCTGGAGGAAGTTTAAAATTAAATAATGAATATGGTTAAAATACGTTAAATTTGGAAAGTGGAACGCACCTGCCAGATTTTACCGGGTATCGTTATTCATCTTTATCTATAAAATCATATGCCATGGTAATCACAAATGACAGTAGTGTGTATTACCTCAATGTTATCATATCAAACCCCTTAATATAAAGCTGCGGTATTCTGTTTCTTTAATGGTCTTTAGAATGCCTGTCTAGTAATAAACCTAGTTCATATATATATATATATACCTAGCTCGTTTTTAAACTTCATTGACTTCTTTTCTTTCAAGCTCTTTTCTCCCCAATGGATAAACTTATGAATAATTTCAGCCAATGAATATCTGTTTACAAGTTAACTCAGAAACAATTTTAAGGACAGATATTATCCTTTTCCGTACGATTAATAAAACAAATTATCATAAACGCGGCTTAACGGCATCAGTGCTAAGTAGCGTATTTTATATTTTTGATTGGCCAGATAAAATATGCTTTATAAGTGAATACAGAACTAAAAATAAATTTATTGTGTTTATAGTCTTAGTTTTTTTCCATCCACATTAGGCTCAGGTATGATATTCATATTAAGTAGTTTAGTCCATTGTTGAAGGGAATGGGATTATGACATATGCTGAGATCTAAACATTAGTGAATGGTTGTATAGTTGCATCATCAGAGTTCTAATATTTTACCACAGATAATTTTATTAAGGTTCTATTCAGTCTTATCCATTTTATGACAACAGAAGACGAGATTTTAATTCATTATTTAATTAAAAATGGAATAAAATAGATATATGCGCATTAAGAGTTTTGCATCTCAGAGAGTTGTGTATTAGGACCAAGAGATCGTCATAAACTCCGTCAGGATTCTTGTTTTACTGCCACAATACCAACGAATAATTCTAGTACTAATAGTTCTACTACTAATTTATTTTATAAAGCGTAAAATCCATGCTATGCATGCTTTAAGACGCTGATACATATAACAAAGATAATTTAATAATTATTTAGTATAAGCAATAATACTACATCAGACAATCCAATGGATTCTGAATTTAAAAAATCTAAGATAGTTAAAATGGCCAGGTTCCATTTAGTGTAAATGACTAGAGTAGTAGAACTCAGCAAATAGGTGATTTTTTTAATTTGATTTTAATTTCTATAAAGTAAGAACAGATTCTCAATGTGTTGCGTAGACAGTTCAAGGGTCCAAGACCAGCACAGCTGATTGCCCTGTTGTGTATTAATGACGATTTTGTAAATGGCATATATAATAAATTGTGGTCATTTAAGCGTAATCCTCTGACTGAAATATGATGACTGAGAAGTTCTTGTAGATACATTGGAGCCATGTTGCTCATTGCTTTAAACAAAAGAACGAGTATCTTATATTTTACTCTTTGCTGTATCGGCAACCAACGGGGAAAGAAGAGCATTGGTGAAATATGTTTATGTTTTGCATTGCCGGTAAGAATTCTTGCTGTTAGTAGTATGTTCTGTACTCCATTGACGCGTGTCAATCCATTTTGACGCCAATATTTCTGGCTGAAGCTAATATACTCTGGTAACCAACTTAATAAGAAGCATGAGAGACTGACTTGCTGTTTATTTGTTTGGAGGAAATTATAAAAAAGCGCGGTTTTGTCATTATTCATTTTCAGACTAAATTGCCGCATCCATGCATGTACAGCTTCCACACAGGTTTCCCTGTAAGTGATGGTGTTGTTTTATCCATCGGCCTTAAAGGTGATCCATTAATGAGAATCATCTGCGTAAAGGTGATATTTAATGGCAAGGCCACGTATTAGATTGCCAAAGGATGATGTACAAATAGTGAAGAGCGCCTGTCGAGCACTGATCCCTGAGGTACACCACAATCCAATCTTATGGCTTAGGATTTTTCTCCACTAACTATGATCTTTTGCTGACGATTTACAAGATATGAAGTAAACCACTGAAAAACAGTGCATCTTATACCAAGAAACTGAAGAGTCTTTAATAGGAAAGAATAATCAAAGGTGTCAAATGCAACTGATAAATCCAATAGCACCAGCAACACAGCTTCCTTGTTAATACAACAGGTTTTTCCAAGAAATTTTAGACAAAGCTTAATTTGAAACAGGGTGAAAGTTCCTTAGTATGTCTGAATCTAGGTTTGGCTTTTTCAAGGGACAGTTTTTAAGCTACACAGTGAGCAATCAACCGCTGGAGTGTCACCAAAAAAATGCAATTTGAGTCAATTTCAATGTAACCACTGATGTTTGTTATATGCTCTCCAAAAAGTCACTAAATATTCAATTTAGCTATGCCGGAGTTTTGCCTTTTGGTAGAGGTTACTGTCATACCTACCAAGCAGGATGTCGAATACTTTTTGTATCAACCATGGAATCGGAAATAGCGGATTTGTAGTGTGTGATTTTGGCCTGATTTATATAAGCAGTGACCTCAGCTCTACGTTCCATGAACATAGGTGTGTGGATGTGAGGCCAATTTAACGCCACAGCCTTTCTGCCTGTCTACTACGTTGTTTTTCCTCGCAAATAACATTGTTATACTGATTCGCATCCGGTCCCATAGTTATCATACGGGTTTTGGTTGGTGCTAATTTATCCAGGTTACCAGCCAGTTCTGTATTGAAGAGTTCAATTAGCTCTACTACTGATAATACTGACAATGAAAATATAGATAGAGAATCTTTGATGGGAGCTGAAGGACAGTCCATGTTAATATTTTGATATTCCAGTACAAAATTATATGCCTAGAAAGCTTGGGCTTTTCAATTGATAGTTATACAAACACAGAAAATGGTCTGGGAATCCGTTGTGAGCCGAATGTGCGGACAGTATCAGAGAGTCAACAGACTATGTAACGACAAGGTCCAAGGTATGGCCATTAGAGTGCATACTATTTAAGAGAAATATATTATAACTAAATAACGGGCTAGAATAATTTCGATAAAAATAATATGGTTATTTAGACCACCTCCAAAACATATTGGGTTTTATCGTGTCTATTATCCTGACCCAAATTTAAAAAGATATCTGTGAAGAACTTGAAAGACATCGTACCTCTGACCACCTTTATAAAAATTACGTGATTTTGTTATCGTAATTTGACTAGGTACTTTTGATGTTCGATTAATAAACACTTGCTATTTTGCCTTCCTCACAGTTGGCTAGGTGTTCCGTTTGTCAAAGTGACATGTAATTACATGACTTGTATCGATATATAAAATGATTTCAACGACTAAAGTCAACCCTTGTGGAAGTCGCAAAACGTTTTCCAAAGCAAAATGTATTTATGCGATACTCCGGTTACTGTAAGAACCGAAGGGTTGTACGTTTCAAGGTTATACACAAATTAAAAGCTAATATATTATGACCCTCTATTATGTAGCAGACTGGTAGTTGATAGGAAGAAAAATTCTGTATTAGGTATGAGTGTTAAGTCTTGCCTATGATACACAGGGAACTACCATACAGCGTGTGTTCATATGCTTGCCTCTTCAAGTCCAGTCATCCGTATAGGTTTTTTTTTTCTTGCAGCTGCATTCATACACTGTGAAGGTGAAGGTAAAACAAATGATAAACGGAGTTTCTGCATCGGTGTGTGTAGACGCATGTGTCATCGTACATGTATAACAATTAGGAAAGTAACTTATGACCCATGAGGAAATTAATTATATAGATCTCCATCACTGCAGGGTTCTACACATGACAATCGGCTGTTTAATGGGAGATTTTATGGGCAGGCCGCATTGCGATGTTTTTGTGTGGTCATTGCTCTCCAACCCCTGGCTCTCTCTCTCTTCTTGTCCCTGCATCCGGGGGGGGGGGGGGGGGGGGGGAGTATCCTTGTCAGAGAAATAATAAAAAATAAGTTTCAGGTCCCACGATTAATGCCGGAAGAATATGGGCCTTACTTTAATTTCAGCTGCTATATGTATAGCACTGTGTCCATTGCCATTGAAAAAAAGATGATACTGACAGAATCCGTTGGTGGTGGGGGGGGGGGGCAGCGTGTTTAGAGCCTAGCTCGATTTTGTTTCATTTTCTGTAACCACCTATGGCTTTCAGTGAATCAGCCATCATCAAATTACGTGCCACCATTAGGATTCGTTGCTCTAAACTTTAACAATAATTAAACTGCATGCAATATGTACATACTATAAGGCATAGGTGAATACACATACGGAGAGGAGGACAGACCTGCACTCTTGAATATACAGAAGATGGCGCTGGAAATCAGCAAACCTGCTGTCTTCACTATAGACGCAAAACCCGGAGTGTCGCCAGATGGGATTTCAAGCCATTTTCTAAGTGTGTGCTTGAGAGGAAAAGGTTAACTAATTGCCTTGTGGTGACTTGGGGAATTCATTCTTCCAATCTGTTAATCAAGCGTAACCAATTGGTCAATTTAACGTGATTTATGTTGTGATCGCCACGTATTAAGTGTCCGCCATATTGTCCCACAACTTTGTTTGACAATGCGCATGTGCAGGGTAACTGTATCTGTTTTATGCGGCTTTTGTTCCACGAAGAATGGTTTTCAGAAGTGCATGGGGAACGTGCAATGGTAACGAGAGATACCCAGAAAGGTATTGGATGGTCCAGGTTTATTTTATTCCCGGAGATTAAACTGGCGAAAGGTATCCGGTGGATCAAGGCCTGTTGGAGGCCGCACAGTCAACGGCCAGCTCACCGTCACCGGGATTTACAAGCACATATGAAGAACGGTGTCATTAGCTATCATAATTTTTCCTCGTGTTCTTATTATGACATATTCTTATTTGTTTAGTTACTGACAGCTGATTAATTTCCACATATAGCCAATATTCCAGTGTAAGTTTGAACCAGGAGAGGGGTAGTCACCAGAAAAGTAATCCGTATCCGAGCGTTATTCGCAGACAGCGGTTAATGTCTCGGGATAATCCGATTAATAAGATCCCCCCGCCCCCGTAAAAAAAGAGTGATGTCAAACAACCGTAGCTAAAGTTTTCCCCAGTGGCCCACTATGTAGAACACACGCTTGCAAGAGTGTTGCCTGTTGTTTTAAACCCAGTTTGGCTCTGCACATATTACTATTACAGAGCAACAACTGCATCTGACTCTTGTTTAATTGTAGCATTTCATCTCTTTGTTTAGCCTTCCCATTTTGAATTTGCAAGGCACTGAACTTGGAAAAATTTTACTCTTTATGTGGAAACGGTAATGTATAATATTGGACTATATAATTTTTTACTAATGAACGTCAACATTATTTTTTAATCCAACTTTGTTTTCTGATTAATAAAGTGTATTTTCTGATAAATATTCCATGTATTATAAAAAATATAAAATTAGTGTGAGTAAAATTGAATGTGGAATGTTAATGTTGGTGAAATTATTTATTTGCTTCTTTACAGTTAATGTTCTAGTAAATCAGAAAATAAAAAACAACATGAACTTAAATCCCTATAGCAATATACATCATTCAGTATCTCGTTCACACAAGTGGGAAGACTAGATATGTTTTATTCTCTGGTTTATTCAGTGTCTTAGAACTAAGATTAAAAAATCATAGTCAATAAAAAAAGTCAACACCAAGTAAACTTTGTTGCATGATTGTACCCATGACAAAACACGTGAATTGATGGTTACAAAATGATTATTGTGATTAATAAACCAGCATAAAATCAATTTATTCATGTTGCCAACAGCAAATCATGTCACTGGTTCATTATTGGTTTGAACGTGTGAGGCATTCTCATTCAAATTGATTTTCCAATAGGAATAAAGGAGCACTGAACGTTTGAATGTCAACAATTGTGTATTAATACTGATAATAGAAAATACATACCTTAACACAACACTAAGGTTCACTAATGATGAAACTTAATGTTTTATCAGAAACCACACAGGTTTGCTTGTTATAGCATTCATAATTGTTTTGCAGAGGGTTGTAATAAATTTGATTTATAAGAAAGGCATTAAATGGGCAAGATGTTGTCCAAGTTTGATTATGTTGTATTTTTTAATTTCAGCATTTCATCAGAGGCAATGGTCCTACATATAAGCATCCTTATCCAGTACCAGCAGATTGTCCTTGTTGCAAAGCAGTTAATTCGCAGTTAGTCCACCTAGGAAATAGTGATACAATTGTTTCTATTGAAGTATATGTTTTCCATGTAACAATGTAATTGAGCAGTTTTTGGAAATATATGGCTGGAATCCATTTCGCTTACAAGTTATACACTGTTTTAACTGTGTATTAAATTTATATATAGAATATCAGATTTCATTCCAATTCACTTCAAAAGTTTGTTTTAAACTTCAAATCTTAATGCTTAGAAAAATGTAAGGTCAAGGTCAATGAGTCATCATTATTTGTATGAAAAACAGTATGAATTTTCTGAACATGTGCAATCAGATTATAAGATATCCCGTGTTTTGATACATACAACTCAGTAAGAGAAATGTCACAGCATTTCAAATCTGCTCACCATGCTCAATGTCGCACACACCAGGAGTGACTTGCCAGCCGTAGACATAGTGCGTTTCCTAACTTTACATTTAAATTCAAATGTGCTTATATGGACAGTGCCGAATCTAGAATTTGCAGACAGGGTTTATGGGCAGTTAGACGTGTACCACAAGGTTTCTAGTGGGGAAATGCTTTGTTGGAATATGCCCAAGTCCTCATAGTACTAGAAGAATTACATATTGATAAATGTAGGTCTATATGAATCGAGACAATTATGAGACTGTTGGCTCAACTTTCTTGTCATATTAGTAGACCTTTCAGTATCAGTTCATCACTGTAGTTAACCCTTTCTCCATATGGTTTTCCGCTGTATATAGTTTAGTTATGAAAATATAAAGTTGATTGTCATTATGTTTCTTCATTGTCTTACAGAGAGACTGCTTCATTTGCCAGTATCACTGCATTTATACAACAGAGATTTGTCAAAACAAATGGGACAAGTTTTGAACTCTCCACAACTTAAAGGTCAGCATCCTGTCCATAATTCTGCACCACAGGCTTCATTGATTGTCATATTACTGGAACGATTAGGAAATTTTATTAACACGAAAGGAAAGTTAGAAGCTGTGACTCTGTAATGTCGAATAAACATGAATATGAAAAAGTAGATACTTTTAGGATTTATCGAAGTTAAGAAGGTGCGCCAATGGCCCACCTGATCAATATTTACGGCATTTCACCCCTAAATTTATCAACGAAGGACGGTTAGAAACTCGCCTGCTTAGAATTTCGAATGTTCACATGTCTTGTCAAGCAGTTCTCAACGACGTTAGACAGTTTTGCATTATCAGATCGATCATTTCATTATAATGCCTTAGACTACTTTACTACGATTAGTCAGACGATTGTTTCTCTCAAAGCAACTTAGGTCAGGTCTTCCACAATGATCTCCGGCCGCAAATTTTCTAGGCTGACAAGTAACATCGTTTCACGGCTATACGCCTACGCATAAATGACAGGAAAATGTCACATTAAGTTTCAGTTACCGATTGTTTTAGTTTTATTGGAAACAGAAATTTAGATGTTTATTGTATTCCTTTCATTCTTGTCAAACTATAATTTAATATTACCAGACTACGGTTACAGACTTTAACAAACTGACGTCTTACCACGGCAAATTACGCTGGTATGCTTGACTTTCTTGTCTCTCTGCGGTGCGTCTATCTGTGCGTCTGAATTCACATATTAACCCACATATCTTTGGACTCATTTTACTGATAGGGCTGAAATGTTTGGCTTATGAATCTTTGGTAGGTTTATATCATACAAAAAAGCTGGTGGCGCCACCTGCTACCATTTTTGCAGAGGATCAATCTGTTTGTCTGCCTTGGGATAAAATTACTCATACCCTGGCAGTGGTTTAACTTATCCACCTTTTTTGTTGCAGGTGGCGCCACTTACATTCATCTTCACGCTGCAGACATATAGGCCTGAAATTATACAAGAGTACAGATGTTACATAGCTCTACAGCTATACAAATTTGGTTACCTTAATAACAACCATTTTTACATGGTGTCAATCTGTTCATCTGCCTAGGGTAAACATCACTTATATAAAAGCAGTTGTATGACTTATGATCCTTAAATTTTTTGCATACGGATACATCTTGGATAGCTTTCTCTTTCACTTACAATCATGTTTAAGTGGCAGACATCCATGCTAAGATGCAACACATCTCAATCTATTTCCCCTTGCCACATCTATGCCTCACTTCACCCATCCCATTCTGATTTTCTTTTTTTTTACTGAGTAAGTCAAACTCGGTATCCTCAATCCACCCTATACTAGAATGCCAGATTTTTTTTATCTTTGTTAGACAGACCATTACGTGTCATTTTGCATACCACGACACAAAGCAGTAATTTATTAAAGGGACCTGTTCACATACCAGTTTTTGTTTAACAAATGAAAATTCCTTTCTGCCTTAATACACAATGGTACCTGAAAATATTTCAATCTGAGACCGTTTGTTTACACCTGTACACAAGTGGCAAAAATAATCGATTAGGTGAGATAAATTCACATATTTCTGCAAATGGTTATGTACCTATAATTAGAATTTCCACTCATATGTATATAAATATATAAATATATATATATATATATATATATATATATATATATTTGTACCCCCGGATAAAAAGCGATAGAGTGAGCTATTTTGGTTTTCCAGAAGACCTTGAGAAAGATCGGACACGTTAAATTCATGGATATACAGGGAGTATAATAAATGTATCATTTACCATAAACGTGTCATTTTGGTTCCATTAAATCCTGCGCCTTTTCCAGCATCCTTTGAATGTTAAAATGCTGTTTCTTCAATATAACCCAGATGGCAGCCACCAGGAGTGTCGCTAGCGCCATCTTGAAAAGGGGGAAAGAACCACTAATGTCGCCCGCTTTGTAACCTTTAATCTTCCTGGTTTCGAAAGGACATCGTACCCTGTCCATGGTTCCTAGAATAGTTGTTTCCGCATTTGACCACTTGCCAGGACCGTTGAGTCTGTACTGAACGGGAGTACACGGTCCGAAAAAGATGGCGCGCCATAACCGATGATTCAGAAAGAACAGTCTCCCTGTCGAGAATATAAAACACAGGCCATGTCAGTTAATATTAAAAAAGTCCTCCAGGGACTGTTCACAATCCCGGCAATATTGGGCCGGGAGACAAGGACGTGAAAGATGGTTGGGTAAAGACATCCCCAGCGCCTGGTCACGGTGAGGATGTGTGAAATGACTGATGTGGTTCTCATATGACGATGCTCTTAAAGTTTGCAAAGGAAATACAGACACTAAAGACAGATAAACTCATGACAGCAAAGTATATAGTTAATTTCGAAGCTCATATGGGGACTGTTACATACAATAAAAATAGTTTTTTTTATCACGCCTCTCAGATTTAAGGTTTCATCGAGAATTCATATCCTGTAGTTAAGGAATTATAATCTTTTAGGGTCTTTCGAGTTTTCGAAAGTTTGCCTTTGAAGATTTGGCATGGTTTAAATGTGCGAACTTCCATTCGTTCGACCAATATCCTAATAAATTGCAAAATATCGGAAAAAGTATTGAATATTTACATCAATATTTTCTTTTAACTAAAAAGTGTGTACTTAATTTCATCCCAAAGTTTTACTTTATTTATTATTAAAATTATAATGTATCCTTAAAACTTACTTACAGATGTTAGGTTTGCAGCCGACCAGCTTTGCCAATTCATCCATGTACGGTATTTGGTCCACCTGAATGGTATGACGGGTAGACCATACGTAAAGCCCTGCCATGGCAACTTGTTTCTCTCTTATGTCTCCTAACATCACATCGTGGTTCGGCAGCTTCACCAGCCCCCGAAAGATGTTTAATAGAAATGATTTTTTTACTTTTTATGCAATATTTGGATTATAACATATAAAACCGTTTGCACTTTTCCTTCCATATATGTCTTTCGTTTCTAGAAATGTTATGTTTTACATTGTTTTCCAATATTCATGTTTTAATTTTCCCCACATTTTCACGCCGTAAGGATGTACCTGGAAAATATGTAGAAGATTGTCTGTGCTACGTACCAGGAAGCCACAGCGAATTGGAAATCGCCATCTGAATTCAAATATAAATTAGGCCCTGACTTGAGGCCGCATGAATGCCAGCTACTTGACGATGAGGTGGCATGTGTGATATATATGACCTTAATTCTGTCGTCTAGCTATCACATTATAAAAAAACAAAATGCACTAACAGGTGATTAATTAATATGTAATTAACGAGCGGCCTGATGACCACATTGACCAAAGAGCAAAGAATCTTGGTATCCAGAAGTCATGGAAAAACTCTTATGGATAACTGGGAGAAAATGAGTGAAAAATTACCTTGAATACACGAGCCGCAAGACGACTCTGTAGTTCAGCTATTGGCATCACAGACCCAAGTGGCGGAATGCAGCCAATGACAGCCAGGGTGTTTTTCTCCAAATCAGGGGGAAACATGTATTTATAAAGTTCAACCTGGTTTTCCTTTACATTAATAATAGATTAATCAATGAAGGGAAATCCTAACACGTAGCCGGTGCAGGTTATGACAGCGTCGACATCGTCCACGAAAGTCCCGTCGACAAACTTTACACCGTTAGTGGTGAGTCTTTAATGTCAGGTTTAGCGATGACAGCTCCGCGAAGTATCAGTCCAGGGATGAAGTCACTGACTGTTGGATGGGCTTGGAAGGGTCCATGTTCAGGCTGCAGGCCGTATAAAGCATGGTCAAACCGTTTACTCATGTTAGTAATCCTTGCCTTTGCTGCAAATAAAGGGAAATATTGCTGAATAAGGCCCGTCATTCTGCCGTAGAGCACGTCTCCGGGAAGTCCTCCTGACCCGCTCCGAGAGATAATCCAGGCGCCCCTGCTTATACTCAAATAAACCTGAAGACAGACAGGATCTTCATTCTGTAAATCTTTGTCTGGCTGTGGACGTTAATGAAAATACCGCTCATTTAGTATAAAAATTGTGTACTCTTTCATTCTTGTAGGGGTCCGCCGCTCAACGGGCATTGTTTGCTGAGAAAACGGGAGGGTGCAATATATGCAACCTATACTCAGCAATACAGAGAGCGGACCATTCACCACCTCCTGGCATCTCTTATTTAAAATCCCAAAATAATTAGTTCTTATAATTCAACATTTTGTTTTTCATAAATTTAATTTAAATTGTCACATTTAAAAGGAATAATGTACTAAGGCTGACATTCATAATATTTTTCATGAGGCAATATAGGCATACAATACCGAAGATTTTCTGAACATGTGATGCATAGTAAAGTAAATACGATGGTAACAGGACATGGTAAAATATATCATCTTGTCTCCCCACCGTAAAATAAATGCAGGTAACGTGAGGTTCTTTGTCCCTCAGTCTTAACAGGTTGCAGGGGCCACGTCACCGTTCCCCTAAAAAAAAACTACGCTCAACGGGCACGTACATGTGGCTACTGCATACAAAGGTGCTTATAAGAGGATGAATATTAAGAGCACTAGTTTCATTACTTAATGTCTGACAACTGATTTGAAACATCACTTGCATGGGGTACTAACTTGTTTAGCAATAGGCGCTATCTCCGCGGCAGCGTCCATGGCAGAATTCCCTGCACCGACAACAACCACACGTTTACCATTGAAATCAGTTCCTGTCTTCAAGTCATGACTGTGCAGTATGACTCCTTTGAACAAATCCTGGTTGTCAAATCTCACGTTTTTAGTGTTTGCATGGTGACCTGTACAAACCAAAACGAAGTCGAACCTTTCTTGTGTTTCCGTCATGGTTTTTGTATCTCTGACTGTCACGTCCCATTGTCCGGTCCGGCCGAAATCAGTGGATCTCCTCACCATCACGATTTCATGGCCAAACCTGAAAAGAGAAAATCGGGAAAAAACTTAAAAAGTTATCTTGGGTGTTGTCCCTTTCCTGTTTAGATTTATTTTAGATTTCGGACACATACGGCATTTTATATTTACGTTAAAGGAACCATCTTGCACATCGTTTGTTGTATCTGTTCCAAATGTTCAACATTTCCTACAAAGATGACATGCATTACGATAAAGGCAATATTTACTTCTGAAAAGAATACGCTATATATGTTACATGAGAGAATCTAACCAGATGAAGGGGTCCTACGTGTCACTTTAGAGTGCGCTTTACTGAACCTGCAAACAGTAAAGGGATTAAATGGAAACTGTACCCCATTGGGTAGTTATGGTCTGTAGAATTTCGTATTGGCTGTTAAAGGACCAGTTTGTTTTAACACGTTTAAGAATTATTCACGTTATAAGAGACGTGACGTGAGTTGACACACGAATTTCAAGTTATGTATATGCTGGACTTACGTCACTGTTAGCTTCGTTGACCCGTTGATATGAATATATTGTAGTTATATGACAACCTGTGTTACAATACAATATCAAACTTTACAAACTATAAAAGTGTTTGTTTAACTCATAACACCCTGTGCTTTGTGATTGGTATCTACGATGGGTGGTATTACTGGGATGGAGATCATTCCTCTTCTATAAGACGAGATGATATATTGACACTATAACGGGTTATAGATGCATGGGAGTATACATAATGATATATAGATGGGTAGATAGGAATATTAAATTTACATATGAAGGAGAAAAATACAACATTTCGTACTCATCTGATGTACTTATAAAGCCCAAAATGTTGGCAGTAGCTGGTTAAATACTCCATGAGTTTTGTGTTGTGGCAGAAGTTGGGGAACTCCTTCGGCATGGGGTAATCGCTATAGCACGTCATCTCTTTACTGGTGTTTATAACTGTTGTTTCCATGACAGTGGACTGGCCTTCGTGAATGTCATCTATGAAGTTCCACATTCCACCGATAGATATTGTTCTCTCAAAACATACAGGTTGGAGGCCTTCATCGAGACAGCATTTGATGGCTGGAAGACCACTGGCTCCAGCACCGATAACAGCTACACGTCGAGCCTTGCTTACGGAAAATGATTTGTTGTAAATGTAATAACCTTGGCAAATAGGTTAAATAATACGCGAGCTCAGCAAAAAAAACTTTGATCGGCCGTTGTTTGAAATTAAACATTTAACATTGTCAGAACACGAATCTTCTTACAAAGTAGTCGTTCTCGAAATATCCTTGTATGCTTTAATTAACAACACCCGTTTATAGTTTACTTTTTAATGCAAAACTATATATATATATATATATATATATATATATATATATATATATAAATATATATATATATATATATATATATATATATATATATATATAGACGAGGCCTTATATAATGTCGGGTAATAAAAGTAAATGAAAACTCCATACGTTTTGTAAATTAATGTGGCGGGATACTCGACTCAGTGAACTTGCACCTCATTAAAGCCTGCACATCATGAAAGCCTGAAATTAAATAAGGAGAGATACGACTGTTAACATTTAGACTTTAATATATATACACATACATATATATGCTTAACATATTTGCCCTGAGTCACTGGGAGATCTGTGACTGCGCAAAAGTATCATGCATACGAATGAAAGTGAAATATTTATCACCAAAAATTAACTCAGTACATATCTTTTCAAATGAACACAACATCCTGTAACAAAAACAATGATATCTCTTCTATACAACACCTTGTCGAAAAAAGTGTAATCTGATCTACCAGATCTATTGTAATAAGTTCAGCAGAAGAGCGATATCTTAATAAACATTCGATGAATCGGTGTTGTATGTATGCCTATTAGACGGCCAGTTTATCATCTATCTGATTTATATGTAAAACAATTAAAAAGCGAAAAGAGATTTTATATTGAGTTCTAATTGAAAATACAAATCAGAATGGCTTTGTTTTCACAGGGGCGAAACAGACATATGTCTCACCATGGGCCGTCACAAAGTATGATGGCGGTAAAAATATGCACTGTCTCAAAACATATGGTGTTTGTGAAGATGACATCTTGAGATCAGGGGGAAGGTCACAAGTTTTCGATTTCTCTGAGAATGTGAAAGAAATAACATTTGCGAAATAAGAAGAAACGATTTAAAGTACTTAAAGTTATTGGATTCAAAATGATTCAAGCCTTTGGCAGAATTAACTTTGAAGATAATGGTCGATTTCACCGGTGTCCGATCTCGTCAGAGAACATGGAGGATACAAAAGGTGTATAATATTTTAGGAAGAAACTAATCATCGTCTAATTTGGCAGATATGACTTTGAGGATCAAGATCAAGGTCACCAGTAATAATAATGATTAAACCATATAAAATAAATATAGCACCAATTGTCCGACCAGTCGGACTCCTAGCGCTATTCAAACACACACACACAATCACACACACACACACACACACACACCTACAAAGCACAATTTCAGTTTAAACGTACCAGTACTCGAACTCTTCCGAGAAGTCAGTGGAAACAACCTCTGTGTAAATCAATCTCGTCAAATAAACTGGTTGATACAAGTTATTACATTTCGGCAAATGTGACCTTGAAGATCAAGGTCAAGATCACCGGTTTTGTAACACCTAGATTTTGGTAGAAACAATTCGTGTTAAAATTTTTAGGAAAAAAAATATGCGGTCCTATAAAAGTTATTGCGTTTACAAGATATCCTACAGGCGATGGCACTAAAACACAGAGGAGACATAATTTTGGGATACAAATGTGCCCTTGATCAGGAAATTGGAAGGATAACATAATGTCCTTGATGTAGGTGTAATATACTATGTCATCCAAATTTCTCTTTGTTAGTCCTAATATTAAACATTCCATGAAATATCACTTTTTTTCTTTGATACAGGAACACTTAGTAAGGAGAACCCAGATTTCCTCAGCTAGAGCATTCGGGCGCCATATTTCTATTATTTATATTGCCAGAGTAAATGATTCTTGTCACGTAATCTATTTAATGATTCTGTCGACCCGAAAAGCAATCATCCTGTTGTTTATTTTTGCAGTAAGCAGGCAAGGCGACAATGCAGACAAGAAAAACAATTTGACAGTGTGTTAATTTTCTTTTCTTTTCTACTTTAGAAGATGACAGGGAATAAAGGGGAACCTTCAATTATAGACGGCTTTAGATCACGGGCACTTTTAACCACAGGCAGTTAATGTTACTCCTCTATGGTAATATCAATATCAGGTTATCGAAACCTCTCTATTTCGGGCAGCTATGAGAGACTGAAGAAAAAACAATGACCCATGTGTAAGGACATGTGTTCGACCTGACGTTCATGACTGTTAGTCACATGTTTGAAGTACATGTTTGCCATTTTCCAGAAATACAAGAATATATGTCTTATTACAGCACCTAACTTGCTGTTGCAAGGCACAAAGAAATAGAACAAATATAGTGACAGGCCTCATTTTCGAGGGGTAAAATAACCAATGAACATTGCAGCATTTAAAGATAAAAGCTTTATCAGGTAACATTTATGTAATGAAATGAGAATGACTAGCTAAGATCACAGTGTATTTGTGGGTTGATAAATATTTATTTGGAACAAAAGAAAAATGGTACATGAAAGAAAGGCTCTGGGTATTATAACACCGAAGATCGGATATTAACACATTTGTGATTTGTTCATCCTTCACTACAATACATCATATGATCAATAAAGCTATATTAAAAATAGAGGAAAATATGTTTTCCATTCTTCCTCAATTGTAATAATCAAGAATAGCAATAGCTGTTACAGATATGTGACAAAGGTGACGGGAAAATTGTTTCTCTTTCATCTAATAATATCTTGCAGTCCCGAGATCCAAGCTACTTTAATCCGGCACCGTGTGTACCTGTCTTTGGACAAACTCATATTCAACCTCCTTTTTTTGGGCTGTCCATATGTTTACTCCTACCTGTAATTTTTTAAAGGTGTATCTTGGTGAATATATTAAAACATCCCAAGCTACAAAAATTCGGTCGACCCTTAAATGACTGCATGGATAACATTTAAAGTCGACAGTCGCAGAGACATTCGTGTTTCACGTTCACCAATACATCCTTATTTCTTGCTATTGGGCGATCTATTTTAGGAATTCTTGCGCTCCGTCGAGCACTGCCTTCTTGTTGTAGTCTTGTTTCCTTGTTATGAGACTGATGCCTTCCACCAGTGCTGCCACGAGCGCCATTGTGAGCCTGAGAAAATAAAATCATCTGTTTTATGACCTGTCACCAGCCTGGTTTGGAAAAGACACCTGATTCTGCCCAGCGTCCGAAAAATATTAGCTTCTGCTTTCGACCACTTCCTTGGACCTTTGAGTCTGTACTCGGCTTGGATATTTGGTCCGATAAAACAAGAGACATGTCACATCAGTGCGAACTAAAACGTGGTCCTTTTGACATAAGTGTGTCGCATAAACAAACATGTCATTATACTCACCTACAATTGCCCTCCCATACAACTATCGTTTAATACGTTTACGATCAAAGTAGATAGTTCAAATGTAGTTTTATCTGATTCTATAAATTTTGTCATCTTTTTAGTATATGTAACAACAAAATTTCCTTATTTAGAATTGACATATTAACTCTCGTTAATGCTTTAAATCTATTCATGGCTCACGAGAACGTTCGTGTAGGTCAGTAGACGAAACAAAAATGAAAGATGGGCGGCCCAGAAGAGCTCATGCTCATGAAGAAGACGTTTTAGACAACCCATGTGTCTGCCATATTCCCTCAGTGAAAGCAACAAGAGATGTTCCCCAGACAGCAACATTTATTTGTGATAAAGCTGATTTAGGAATTGATTGTCCTAAACAATTTAGCAATGGAAGGTGGATCGTACCTCCATTAATGTTGATGAAGGTAAACATATATGATTTCCTTATTTTTTTTATTTATGATTTCTGTATCATCTATTTTAAAAAGTTGTACATGTCTCCTTACCACTTACAGAGTAAAGGTTTACATCCGACCAGATTTGTCAGTACGTCCATGTACGGCAATAACCCACTTGAATTGTGTGGCGTGTGGAATTGACGTAACGCGCATCCAAAGCAACCCGATGTATCCATGTGCTCTCATAGACTTTAAAAGAAAAGAACAGTTGTCTCTGTGCATGAATCTTGTCTGAATATAAGTTAATGACAATACCTGATGGCTTGAAGGCCACTGGTCCCAATACCGATAATAGCAACGCGTCCGGCCATTCATACGGGGCAAATGTATAGTTTTCAAAGAAAATATCTTAGACTTTAATCAGGTTAAATAATTGGAGACTTTCGGTTTTATCGTGTACTGCAAAAACAAATATATATAAAGGCACTCTTACACGATATCGGGCAATAATAGTATAACAAAAAATGAATTCATGTCAATTTGACAAATTATCGTGACTTGCATATTCATATCATTAAAACTGCATCTTATTAAGGCTTGTACTTATGTCATGAGGGATACAACAATCTGCATTACCTTTTAAAAAAGCCAGAGACGTGTGGCTGTGCATATATGAGAAGATCACTAGTGAAGGGGAAATATTTATTAGCAGAGATTACCTCAAAAAATTTATAAAAATGGAGACTAAAAATAAATGACTTCTCCATTGAATATAATTTTATTAGTTTATATAGAATGTAGAATATGATCTATCAAATATATTTTTATAAATACAGCGTAAATCTGAAGATTAATTAAAAGTCTGTGTACCAGTGATGAGACCAATTAAATATTCTCCATTATACTAAAATGAAGTTCAAAAGAGAAATGACATGCACAATAGACATGTAGTCTTACCAATTCTGATCTAAAATAAAAATGTTGAGATTTTCACTTGAATGTCCGTTATTCGAGTATTGGAAGGCTATTATACTTAATCATAATATATAATGTTATATATGGTGCCATTTTAAGAATATAACATAAATAATTTTACCATTTGAAAAATTAACATCCGAGACATACTAAATTATACCGTTCTCATTAATTTGAAAAAAACAAGGACTGATTGGAGACCTGAACGCATTCATCATTGTTGTTGTGCTCATACCTTGTTGACGTTAATTTTGAGTACAATTTTTGTGTTCTGTTGGTTCTATTGCGGTTTTACTTTAAACTTTAGGGGGTTTCTAGCTTTGAGGTCCAAGCTTCGTGCAAATTGACTTAAACTTGTCAGATTTCCCCATACCATCATATTGTGGGCTTTCCATATGGTTTATTTTTCTTCGGTCGTTCAAAAAACTGTCATTTGTCCAACTGGCACGCATGGAATCCAAATACCTTTTTGATTCCTTTTTTGGTGGGAAATAACGTGGTTTGAATGTTGTTCACACGCGCTTATTATACAAGCCTGATGTTAGTAGCAAGCATTAAGGGGGAAGCATGCAGTAAGGACTATCCCCCTGTTATTTCTTTAAGGTTAAAACACGTGCTTTTTCGCTACTGGGTGACATATTAAATTAATTTCTGCGCTCATGGGAGTACTACTTGCATGTTGTAATCATGTTTCCTCATTATGAGCCACGATTGAATTGGTGTACATGGACCAAAAAGATGGCGCGCCAAATCAATTATCTGAACGAAGTATCTCCCTGTCGAGAAAATTAGAGACATCTCATATATACGAGAATAAAAGTTAGGCCCTTTGAGATAAAAAAAATTCTTACCCTCAACATATATTGACCTCCAATATAGCTTTAATCGACTGATTATACGTTTCGCACTGGGAAATGTCAAATTAATTTAGATCTTCTTTCTTATCCGTAACGACAAAGATTGGCTCGTGGAAGCACTAGCCTGATACCAGTTAATGCTCACATGAACGTAAATAATAGGTCAGCAGACTAAAACCGAGAGATTGGCGTTAATGCACGTGCAGTGAGTGAGATGTGTAAGGACTGATGTGTTTAAGTAATTATTCTTGCTTCCTGCCACTTACAGAAGTTAAGCTTACATCCAACCAGTTCATCCAAGTAGTCCACATAATCTACATGTATTGTGTGACTTGTTGACTTGACGTAACGCGCTTCAATGGCATCTTGTTTGTCTTATAAATTTTCTAACATCACGTTCTAGCTACACAGTTTCAACTTCCCCTGAAACAGCATGACATTAAAATGATTCCATTATTTGCTTTTTTATTGATTTCTTCATATTTGCACCAAATAAAAACTCATTCGACATATTACTTGCTTTGAATACATATTTAGTTTCCGTTCTTGGAATAAATAAGCAGTTACATTTTCTACCGTACTCTATTCAGCATAGAGCGATTCTATGAACGGATGAAGAGGGTTGGTAGTGACACAGAACACAAATATTGAGCAAATGGTTATCATATTTCATGCATTAAGATTAAAAAAAAAATTTTCCAGCAGCAACTTACTCAGTAATTAGTGTATGGCTGTGAGATGGCATTTAGAGGTTTCAAGTGCACATGAAGTATGGAGAGCTTATTTGATTAAGCATGTACATGACCTATTTAATTTATAAAATAACCCACCATTTCTAAATTCATTCGGTATAGGTGTTAGAATATATACACACTAGAATAACTTATGTTTAATAAATAACATGCTTGATACCAGTTTTACCGAAGTGAAAATTAGCGTATCCAAATGCTTTTAAATTTCGCCGTTAGAAATTTTGGGAATTTGTTCCGTATACTTGACAGATAATAAGATTAAAATTACCTTGAATAAACGAGCCCCAAGACGAGCCTGGAGTTCAGTTATTGGCATTAAGAACCCGAGCAGCTGGATACAGCCTATTACAGCCATGGTGGTCTTCCCCAACTTTGGAGGAAACATAAATTTGTGAAGTTCGACTTGGTTTTCATTTAATGACTGATGCATCAGTGAAGGGAAATCAAAACGTGTATCCAGTACAGGTGATGATAGTGTCAATGTTGTCCACAAAAGTCCCTTCGACGAACTGTACACCATCTGGAGTGAATCGTTTAATATCAGGTTAAATGATAACAGCTCCGCGAAGTAACAGCCCTGGGATGAAGTCACTAATTAAAGGATGGGCTTGGCGGGGTCCATGTTCAGGCAGTAAGCCATACAGAGCATGTTCAAACCGTTTTTTTTTCAAATCTTTAATTGCTGCCTTTTTAACAAAAGAAGGAAAACATCGGTCCATGAGGTCCTTTATCCTGGAATTATAAGTTATGTCTTCAGGAAGTCCTCCTTGCCCGACCCGGTCCATGTGCCTCTCCTTGTGCTCAGATAAATCTAATAGAAAAAAAGGTAACCTATGTTCTTAAATTTTGTCTTAAATTAAGTTGACTATAATATTAATATTCATGCCATACTTGAAGGTACATGTATATTAATCCATCAAATGTACGGTTCCGATGCTCAGCCTTTACAATCATGATCTTACTATTTGTTTAATGCCGATATACATGTACAAGCAAATATATTTAACTTGGTCTTCAATTATTCTATGGTACTGAAATAAAAATCTCGCTGAATAGGTCCCTAATCAATTAATGTACACACACACACAAATATATATATATATATATATATATATATATATATAAACAAGTTAATGGAAAAGCCGAGGATAGCTGAAGGGTAATTCCTTGTTCCTCAGTAGGGGCTATCTCAGAATCGGCGTCCATAGCAGAGTTACCCATCCCGACTACAATCACAAGGTACCAGTGAATTCAGTTCCTCTCTTCAAGTCACGAGTGTGCAATATTACTTCTTTGAACATTTCCTGGTCGTAAAATCTTACGTTTTTCGTATCTGCATGGTGACCTCTACAACCAAGACAAAGTCGAACTTCTCTTCTGTTACTTTCTTGGTTGTTGTATCTCTGACTGTTAGAACCCATCATCCGGTCAGATTGAAACCAGGGGCTTTCTTCACCAATACGACCTCATGCCTATATCGAGGCACGTTTGATGATTTTAATGTAAGAAAAGCCGTATAATAATCAGAAAATAAAATGTACTGTACTCGGCTTCATATTTGATGTTAAGAATACAAATGTACAAATAAAGCTTTGATTAAACCATTGTGGTCTGAAGGAAATTCTGTAAGGGTAACATTAACAATATATATGACGATAAAAAAAACTTGTTTTCTGACGAAAACGAAGAATAAAGAAGAAGTTGCCTTGTAGCTGTAAATAATCTCCGCTAAAATTATGTACGTAAAGAGCACTCTCAGCTATAAATGATATATCTAAGTATAAAGGTAAAGTCGCCGTATATTACTGGATAAACATAAAATAATTGAAGACGCCTGCACATTTACTTTTTAACACTTGCTGGGTATTTTGTTGTCATGGGTACGACACTGTCACAGAGTACATTATGACGCTAAAAATGTGATTTTCATTATATACTAAGTTAAACTGAGACGTGTGAATGGGCATAAAGGACTATGCATATTCATCATTCGAGTCAGGGTGAAATGTTTATTACTTGAGACTAACTAATTATGATATAAGATAATTTATTAAGACCCTATAACGATGTTATAGAGGTGATTGTTGTGGAGTTGTCGACATGATCAAAGGCAATAAATTCGAGCAAGCGACAGTGATAAAACATGATACCTAATATGATAATTATATGATATGCCTAGATATATCAGGATATAAAGTTTAACTTGTTATATGCACGACGTATTAGTCTGGGGAGTGTTTTTTTCATAGCGACTGGAGCCACGGACTGCAATTCTCAAACATCCACTAGATGGTGACATGTGAGATATATCGAAGGGACATATTATACCTTCCCTTCACACTAGTTGTTCACTTTTTGTTTATACAAACGTTTCCAGGCAAACTCATCTAAGTATAGGGGCTGAACTGTTTATCAACTTGTTATTGTTCTGTGTGATAGTAAACAGTAAACGTGTCTGCATTTACAATTACATGGCCGCCTGACAGGAGGTCCGATTTTACGAATGCTTGACAGATCAGAAACAAAGAAACTTCTCTTTTAAAATAGTGTCTTCTCCTTGAAAGAAAGTGGTACCTGCTAAAATATTGCACTTACGTTGTCCCGAATTAAGTGCTGGGGAGTTGCGATAACTACACACAGTCAGCCGTAACTCTTAGCTTCCTGACAAAAGGAAACAAGACAGTTAATTTGAAAAAAAAGTTATTAACGAAAGACCTACAAAGTTATCATCCCATATAGAATTACCACAGAACCCGTCTGCTATTTCTAAATGGGGAGATCGGACTCTACATCCACTTGGCTGTCTATAACTGCGTGCAAAAATTTCCCCGTAGCCATATTGATCTGAATTCGGCAAAGCGGGATCACCCAACGTACTTTCATAGTTTATACTGTCCACTTGACGATATTACAACCTGTGATACAGCCATCACTGGTCCTCGCCAACTTACCACGCACACACCGCCTTAAACTTCTCTCTGAATATATCGAGCCCTTTTCATTAGCATCAGTCCACCACTTGCTCCTCTACAAAACAACGTTCTCTCCAAGTCGTCCTTAAGCAAAATCGCTGCACGTATCTCCAAATCATGAAAACAATCACATAGTTCCAGAGTATTAGTGCGCGTATGGCCCCTGGGGCTGTGTAGGAGCCGTTCACGGTAATAAAAGTCCATCCTCAAAGAATGACGAAGCAATGTCCAAAACCAGGCCTTGTGACAGCTCAGTTAATAATTGCAGCCCTAACGAGATTTGGCATGTGACACTTTTATAGTCGACCGCGACGTGACGTCGCACCGTTTGCAAAAGAACAAGTTCCAGTTAAGGGGTTTTTTTCACTGAATAATTACAATACGGGTTCTCCTTTGTTTTCATTGTATGTCTGTTGTCCTTTTCTGGTGTTACGCTTCACCGGTATCCTCACGATCGGTGACCTGTGGGGTCCTCGCCGCAATCTACGTAGCTATGGTACCACATAACAATGGAATAACAACAAAGCCCCTAAAAAGTTCTTTTTTAATCCTTTCATCAGGACAGGGCCTGCCTTGTTTCGGGGTGTCTGGAGAGCGAACCAAATAGACGATTGTTAAAAAACAAAAACTTTTTTGTCCTTGACGTGCAGTCAAAGGGAATGCTATTTGCGTCCTGGGTGTGCTCCATTTTTCGTAACGATGCTTTGGTGTAATCATAGTTTAACTTTCCCTTTCGAAAATGGCAATACCCATAACACAGTTTTGGAGAATGAGGACTCAAACAAATGTTATAATATTAGATTAAATATCTCTATTGCAATTTCTATTAATCTGTATAATGACTTTGTAGAAAAATTATGCGTATATCAAATTAAGTCTTACGTTAATATAAAATAAAAAAAGTAAATTTAAACAAATTCTCCTATTGTATCTAGTAATGAGCCGGCTAAATTTTATTAAGGATATTTTCTTATTTTTTAGTATTATCAATATGTACACCCACGAACTCGTGTACTGGCAGTAGCCAAAATATTGAAAGTTTTGGTCTTACAGAAGTTGTATAGTTGAAATATTCATTTAGCCGAATAAGTTAGAGATTAGAATATGATTACGTGTTTTTGAGGAAAATACAAGACTCAAATGAATATACCCTCTTGTTGGTAACAAGAGTACAATTAAACAAAAAAAATGCAAGATACGAGCGGTAAACATTTTTAACACAAGGAAATACAAGATTCCGGGATGGCAGAAAAAAATTTTTGCGGGTAATCGAAGTAAAGCATTCTGTTTGAGTAAAAATAATCAGCACAATCCTAGATACTGGAAATAAGCATCCGTGATAAGACAAACAAACGTCTCGTTAGGAAAAAAAAAACTTGCCGTTTAAGAGAAACTATATCACCCATAAGAGAGAAACACTTCCAAGTTTTGAAAACAAATAAAGATCAAATATATAATAATATCCGTATATTAAAGACAGGAGAAACAGAAACACACATCCAAGGAAGGAGTAATAAAGATTCAGATAACAGAAACATCTTTTTTCTCGTTAGGGTAATGAAGAACCCGATCAGAAAAATCGACTTTCCGATTTAGATATATAAGGAATCACGATAAGAAATAAAGATCCAATTTAAAAAATAAATTAGAGTTTCTAGGTCAGATAAGAGAGATAAACTGTTCGAGAAGGAAACAAAGAACACGGATAACTGAACAAGTGGTCGAGGGGTGCCAAACCGAGGTGGTCGTTAGGGATGGTTTTACTATACAATTTTCTCCCTTGGAAATTTTATTACTTTTGTGAATTTTCCACCGGATTTTGAAATTTGCACATTATTTACTAATTGGTATTTAAGTAGTTGCATATATGCACATGCACAGTTTGATGTTGGTAACGATTTGAGAGCCCATGTTGTGAAAAGCAGATTGGATCTCAAATATATCTTATCAATCATGCTAAAATATACTTGTATAACAAAATCAGCATTTTTCCTGTTTATTAATGGTACAAAATAAATAACATTCTGTTAAATCCAGGAGGATATTGCGTAGGTAGAAAAGAATGGTTACGTCAACCAAGCCCTTGAAATATGGAACGAGAAGCAAAATGACACCCGGTTATGATTGTCCTAAAGTAGCAGTGTCTCATGAGAAAAAAAAACCGGCAGGACAAAGTCAATTCATGGAGCATTCTGTTTTATAACAACTGGAAAAATATTAGATTGTCCCAAGAAAGGCCGCTGCTATATTTTGCGGATCATGTCCGCTGTATTGGTGCTTATTGGGGTTTCTTCCTCATCCGGTCAAAGTAAGACTTAATCCTGAAAATATCTTTAAAAATGAAATGAACTCTGTGTTGTGCGCATGCGCCGTTTCAAGAACTGATGCAAAAACTCTTTGTTATCTTTCTGCCAGCTTGCAAATTCCAAGTATTTTGGTTGACCGGTATATTTTCACAGAAAAAAGAAAATAATCACGCAGTCGGTTCATTTTCGTGGTCGATTTTTTTGTTTTTAATGTGGCCTAAGAAAATAGTCAATGAAAATCTGTTAATGAAAACTCAAATCAACTTGGCTTTGTAAATATGTACACTTTGTTAATACACATGTCAACATGTATCGAATGGTTGGTGTGTTGATCTTTCACGGAACATTATCAAACCTGGATAAGAGAATCTCCCATATCATTATTTCGGAAATTGTTTTTGATGTCATAAAGTATGAATACTCGCAAGGTTTGATATATCTCAAGTTATCAGTTTAATTCAGTTCTGAGTGAAATATTAATATGATTAGATTCTTTTAATATAAATATATAAGGCTTATCATCAAGTGCTTGTCTGCTGTTTTGTTTTAACCACGGACAAAATTATCTTTTTATCATATTTCATGTTTGTCAATTACCATGATCCAAATACTATGATACTGTATATATGTACGATGATTTTTAATAAATCTGAGATCATATTATTTGGTCCAGCAAGTTTGCCATTATTCAGATATAACAAACCGGCTTTCTATTAATCTTGCTCCCGTCGTACTTCAAACTATCCATAACGTTTCTCAGTGAATCAGTTACATAATTTATGACGGAGGCAACAATGGATGAAATTTCTTTATTTATACTGACAAAGCCTACCGAGTTGATGAGACAACACAAGCTACGCCATCTGTCCCTGCTCAGCGGAACTAAGGAATACTGAGGGATTACTTGATTCGTAATCATTCGTAGCCGTCATTATATAAGCCCCTATCACACCACGATTTGTTTACGATTTAGATACGATTTAGGAAATTGTGGTGGTCGGGATCAAGGTCTTGGCGGAGTCGTTGTGAATCGCGGAGGTCGGGATAGTTGATGGTAGGTTATGGGAGGACCATGTTTATAATTGTCGTGGAGAGCGACGATTTTTTTTAAATCGTAGATCATTCGATAATCGATCGTCATTAACCTGAAGGCAGTCTTTGGGCCAATCAGTATCAATCATGGTTTATCCTCGGCAGTCGCAGGCCATTTTTGTTATTTTCGCAGGACGTCGTAATGGTTTTGCTACGATATTGCTTCGATATCTCATGGTTTGTCCCAATCTGTCATAAAAACCCGGCATCGTGATAAATCGCGATTTACCGATTTAACCGTCATTAATCGCAGACATTCGTAGCCGTGACAACCCGATTGAGTAGGCATTAAAATTAGGCCGTTTAACCATACTCTAGTTGTGATACAAGTCACATCGAGGAATGCATCAAAGTGGTCTTCCAACATTTTGCATTCATATCGTTGTTAACAATCCATTATCTTAACATTAGGCTAGTAATAGGAATTAGAACAAAAGAATACATGTAAACTCACAACCATAATATAAACTATGGTTATGAGTAATTCCCTGTATCGCGTGCAAGTTGAATGTGTCCAGTTACCCGTTCGAGCAACACTTGTATTAAAGAAGTCAGAAATTCAACAAACATGCGGGGGGGGGGTGAAGGGGGGTATTTTACATGCAGGGCTAAAACTTTTTTTTTTCGCTTTTGTTAGGCGTTCTTGGAAAGAATGCGAACTAAGCAAACGATTGGTTTGGTTTCTGTCAAGTGACAGCGTACATGTAAGCCATGAGGCGTTGTCAGAAATGACGAAAATATTTTACATCGTCATGGCACCTTAAGGTGAGTTCCTGGAAGAAGGTTGTAACGGCGCTCTGACAGCCAGCTGGTCGTATACTCAGAAAAGTCTGCCTTAGTCGTCACCGATCGTAGAGTCGGCGTGCCGGCATCATGGCGCAATCGTAGCAGGTGCATTTTTCGAGTTTAATCTGACGACCTTCCATGATTTCTGCCGCTGTGTTTAGTTGGGAAAGTTCTTGGTCCAGATCGTTAATATGTGAATTTACCTCAGCAACGCAACCCTTTTAGTCCTTTGATTGTAAAAACACACATTCTTATGATCATTTTGTGCTTTAGATTCACTGCCTGTTTATACATTCTCTGAACCGATGTATACCATCGAACATTATTGACCTTTTTCGTCACATTGTCGCAATCTGCTGTATCCGACTGAAACTAAATGATCTTGGCCGTTATATTAACAAAGACATATCGTGTTCGTTTTATAGCAAATTAAAAAAAAATCATTTTTAAAGGCGAAGTTCGGGTTACGGCCAATTGAAAACTGAAATATCACCAACAGCTGAAGTAAAATCCTCACTTGTGTAATGGCGTAACAATGATAAGTACGGAATATCTGTTCTCACATCGTGTATCTCTGTACAAATGTCTCTAGTAGAAGTGGTAAACGTGAACGAGAGAAACATGTTGTACCTTTAAAAGTCTTATAAGGAAAGTGATATAGATTTGTATGATGAGAAACACTCTGAAGGGTATTACCTGTAAAACCAGATACCTGTATGAAATTTGAGGGAATAAATGACCTGCCTCGAACCTGACCGAGAGTTGGTTGCTATATAACTAGACTTATAGGCCCTGAAGAAATGAAGTTCCTATGTTTAATTCTTTTTATAAAACTAAGACTAAAATTTCAATATTTAGCAATTCAGAGACATGTGGGTATAGGTGCAGCAGCCTGATGGAGCAGTAAGAAAGCATTAAACGCCAATAAACACCATCCAGAACTAAAAATAGGTTTAGGTGACCTATCGTGGATTCTGACAAAAATTTTATTGATATACATCTGCCCTGAAGAATTGAAGTACCTATATTTAAATTTGTAGACGAGCACCCACGCCCCCTGTGTCCCCACCTTGAAATATTCTGCTACAATTTGCCAAGAGGAATACGGAGAAAGTCACAATGCAACGACGACCACAAAGATTTAATACTTATCATTATAATTATTAATGTTATTATTATTATTGTTACTACTAATAATATTACTAGGGATGTGCCCATGATTACAACATTTTAATATAAATTGTTACGTCTGTCAGAAAGTGTTAATCTTATATGTTTTTATTTATGAAAAATTGATCTTATTATCTTATTTTATGTTTGTTAATCAATTACCATAATCCCAATGACTTTTATATAATTATATGTACGATTTTTTTTTTAAATAAAATTTTTATCATGGAAATTCATTTGCCATTTTTCACAAATAACTTAGTATAACTATCTTTATGCCCGGCTCACGTCTTAGTCGTAACTGCCCATAACATTGTTTAGTAAATTAGTTATGGAATTTATGGCGGCAACAATAACTGAGATGTTTTTATTTATACTGGAACATGGCATCAAGATGACAAGACAACAAAATCTGCCAGGGTATATTTACAGGAAATTTTAAAACTGCACAAACATGTAATAAACGTCAGTACACAATGAGGCCTGTATCCGTAGCGGACCCGGAGGGGGGGGGGATGGTCCAGGGGGTCCGACAATCTTTTCTTAGGGCGTTAAACCAATTTTCCCCGCCTGGACCTCCCTCTTTCTGAATCAGAGGTCTCTTTATATGTTTCCTTGTTAGTTTTCCTTGGCTGGACCCTTCCCTTTAAAAAATCCTAGGTCCGCTCTTGTATATATATGGTCAACCTTAAAGGCAGTTATCATAGTCATTTTAAGTTTGAACCATTACCAAATTATATAGCTTATTCATTTATTTAATATGGACGTTAATATATCATGTGTAATCAGTCGAGACAAGGTCAAGCAGAACCGAGCCGAGCGATGCTTACCTGCGGCCGCCGACATTTTAAGCAAAAGTGATCCGACTTTGCACAGCTTAAAAAACAATGTGATTCTGAAAAAAAGATGAAACCAACAGATGGGCCTAAGTACCTATATTAGCAATCTTAATATTAGCGATAGCCCAGTAGTAAGAACTGAATGAAGGCCTATTGTAGTCTACAGTCGATCCCGCTTATTCACATATAGAATCTCTGTAACAGAATAATAACCTTTACAACAATAGTAGGGATGTGATGTTATGTGGGCGCAAAGTAAGACTGAGTTTGCTATTGGGCCACAGACGATGTGAGTTTGTATGTTTATAAGCTGCAAAAATCAGGGTGTACATGTAACGCTATACTACGTTTGTTTTACATTAAGGCGTCTGTTTTACCAAAAAATAAGTACGCGTAACCCCAAGGTAACGTTTTGTGTACACACTGCAATTTCATGGATCACAAGGCAGTGGTAAAAATACAGAATAAATATTCTTAATTTTCTGAACAGAACGACGACGGGTCGAAAGAAATAAAACTGGGGGGTTTCTCAAACGCTGTTCATACGTGTACTCAGCGTTATATCGCGCATATATAAGGTTATATGTATACACGTAAGCGGAGGGGATGTCAGACGTAACGCGATAGGTACACCAAGCTTGACTGCCGGGGACGTGTTATCATTTGATAGGCTTGGCTGAAACCATCTACTCAGCTGCTCAATATCTTGCTGGTGATTGAAGTGACTTTTACATTATTGTTTATCTTTTATTTCTTTTTCTGGTTGCTGAAAGCATTCTAAATGTGTTTGTTCGGGTATAAAGTGCAGATCGGCAAAATAACCAAGACTCATAATTTCGACATATAATCAAAACCTAGCTTTATACATCGTGGATAAAATGAATAAAACTTAGATAAGTATATATAATATATAATCAATTACACTTAAAATATAGACGTAAATAACCAACTTTTAAAAATTTTATTTTTACTTTGCAACATCGCCTTATTGACGCAAATTCTGACAACCCATTTTAAGCGGCCGAATATTTGCCAAGCTAAGTCGAGACACGAAAGTGGGCTTCCGACAAAAGTCAGCCAAGTTTTGTCAAAGCCAGCCACAATGTGTCGCTGACACGGCTCCGGGCTCTTGAACATTATTGATCTTTTGTTGGAGATGATGGACACTAAGTGTTCTTATACCTTATATGAACAAATAAAGATCGTATTTTTTTTTAACCCAAATGCAAAAGCAGTTTAAAATCAGTAATCTGTGAAATCAAAGTTTCTTCCGGGTTGTCAGGTTCTGATTCAATTAAAAAACCGCAATTCTGGTTCATCGTTACACGCAATGCACATGCTCCTAAGAAAGGTGAATGACAAACAGATTGGCAGGGTTTTTTTACATCCATTTATAATAATACAATGTACGCAATGCGAATTTGTGAGCACATTTTGTTTTATTGTATGTAAAACTGCATACCAGTCCGTTTGGGATTCACCTTTCTAAAAATCATGCGCATTGCGCGTAACAGTCATAGCTAGCCTTATTACAATAAGCACTAATTAACCATCGAATTGTCTTAAAGTATATCATATTAGATACAAACATTAACAGTTAAAAGCTGATCTAAAACAATTTAATATGCATAACGTACAAGTGAAGTTGCTGGGGAGCATATAAGCTTGCTAAAGCCCCACCCATATATATAGACTTTAATTACGCATGTAAATTGTATGGTATTTAAGCATGCAAATCCCGCAGGTAAAATGTATATAATAATACCATGAGAATGTTGTATTTAGTTTGTGTCTTATATTTAGTATACGCGTGAACAGTTTTTATTGGGTTGTTTCCATGTGACCGTCAGCTTATAAGTGTATATGCGTGAAAATCGCCATAGGAGCGATTTCCACGCATAGGATAGAGAATTCGGGGCAAAATGACGTCACTTCACCATCTTTTTATGGAAGACCAGCTGGATCCAATGTTTCAAATATATAGGTCTGCCAGTTAACGGGTTTTCGAATGTATGTATATACGCGGACATGTAAACAGCTTAATAAATATACTGCACGCCAATTGGCAAATAAACTGTCTATATGAATCACGAAAATTAATTAATTATACCGTCAAGTCCAGCTTACCAACTTCAAAGAGGAAAAGTTTTCATATATCTCCTGTTCAATCTTGATAGCTGTTGCTCTATTCTGTTAAGACTACTACAAACTGTTGGTGTTCGTTCTCATGTGATGTTATTGAATCTGCCTCTTCTTTCTAATGCGCATTAGCATCTAAGTGTACTTATTATATACGTCTGTGCTCTAAGCTTGCTCCCCCAGTGTTTTAACATAAACATAAGCTTATTTTTAATTGTTGCTAATTCGTCTAAAATCAAGAGGTCCTAAATGCTTCAACAGAAGATTAGAATACCTAAATTTAGAAAGGCATTAAACAAACGGGGATATACGCACCCAAGTACGAACATTCTGTGCCAAAACTGAAATTAAACATGTGTTCAGAAATATGATAAGTAATTCCTAAACTCGTCTGAACCAATTGTGCACGACATCTGATGGGGACTGTACTAACTAGTGTATTCTAGTAAATTTGTAAATTGTTAGGTGTGTTAAAAAGTGGTGGACTGACACTAGTTACCTTGTTATGCAAATCGACACGACTTATCCGAATCAAAAAGAGTATCCATTTACTGTGCGATCTTTCTACGACAAATATTTAATTATATCAAGGAGTTTACAGGGATGGAGTAACGACTGTCAGAAGCCCTACCAGGTCGCGAGTGTCAGTCGTGCGCTAATTGCAATTAAGACATGATAAGCCCATTAACTTTATTGTGCGCCTATGGTCCCGCGGTGTCAGGCGCAGCGTAGCACGGCCTTTGATAAAGCGAGTCAGCTAGATGTTACTTCTGCGGTTCAATGTAGCTCGCTGAAGCGGAGAGCGATATATCCAGTAACTGAGCAGTAAATCACTGGAATAATATTAACCGGAATTATGAATGCGCAAATGGTTTGTTTTGTCAAGAATAATGCGCAACAAATATATCTAGAGAGGTCTCGTGTTGAGGAATCACTTGATCGATTTTTGGACAGATGTGGTCACTCAACATCAACTTCTGCCCTTATTCATGACGGACGACTGTTAAGTGTAAACCTTACTTTCCCTTAATAACTTCGGAATAATAAAACAAATCCATCAGTTCCCACATTTCTGACATATATTAATAATTAGCCATGTATTATAGTATTCCGTCGATAAAAAAAAAATGACGCTTATGATCGGATGACTTCCATTTTGATGGATAACAGTGAGCCATCGCCCGCTCTGTCACTGATGGCTTTGTTCTCGTATTATCGCCCATATTTACCGCAGCCAAGCTATAGCTCAGGCGTAGCAACGACAGCTTCACACACGTTTCCCACACATATGAACAAATGGTGTTCGAACTAATGATTTTTTAAAAAATTATATTTAATACTACCGGAGATAAAATTGGGGAGAAACTTACTTATCCTTGTGTAAGATCTGACATGCCGCCCACCTCTTAAATTGTAATTCAATATCATGTTTTCAACTAAAACATACAGAGACAGCAGAAATATTATTATATCTTACTGACTAATTTAAAGTCATACCATAGTTGTAAATATATAGAACTAAGAATACTGTTGTTATGTATATGAAGTGAACTAAGAATACTGTTATGTATATGAAGTGCATTTTATTTAATATATATATACACGAAAGGTGAACATAGTAAACTGTAGTATATTTGTACAAGATTCACAAGCCGCCCGGTCACCCTTGGCTCTCTCTCATTGTTACGCAATCTTGAAGATTATTATATACGAATCTATCCTTTTCTATTGTCATGTTAGAATCAGTATATCTTACGCCTATTTAATTTTTATATTATTACAAGTATTTAGATTTTAGTCATTTTGTAATTTGTTGTTACATCTCTCACCAAGGAGTGTATATTTTATAATATTACCAATTAGTCTTGATTTGGTTTCGACGGCCGATATCGTGACCCTTGCCATATGGGATGATGCAATTAACCTGCTAGCCGAGTCACCGGTGTCAATACTTTGATAATTATACCGGGTCGAAGTACCGGCCGCACCTGGCTAGGATTAAGATAAAATATATGAAGTAGATTCTTCTGTGTACATGTTTGTTTAGCTGACAGGCATTAGATGCCGGAGTTATTAGAACAAGCTGATAGTGATCGGGCTTTGTAACAGGTAGTTCATACTTTTAAACAAAGGCATAGCCCCGCGGCCGGCGCCCGTCTTTCTATTGGTCTGGCCTCCCCAGCCTGGTCTCTTCTGAGGCGGGGCACCGGGAGCGTCGGTCAATGGCGAGCCGGGTTGAATGATTGACGGGGACAAGGGCCGGTAGGTAGGGTGACAGGCAGAAAATGTGATATTGTATTTTTGGAGAAAGATGAATAAACACGTCTCTTCAGTAAACCTGGCTTGAGTCATCTTACCCCCAGTTAAAACCTTACACTGACGACGCGTGCCAGTTACTTCTGATTGTCAGATATTACATGCAGTACCTACACGTCATGGATGCCCAGCAGTTCAGTCATTTAACAGAAGGACTCATACAATTTGAAAAGGCCAGGGAAGAACGAGAACTTTCAAGAATCCGTCGCGAGACGCACCGCCACCAGCTAAACAGGTTAGTGGAACGCACGTCGATATGCTCAGGTTCCACACCAACGGCATTTCGTACCTGGACAAAAGAGGTTGAAAGAGCTCTACATTACACCAACTTTAATGCCGATATCTTAACAATAGCTCTGCGAACATGCACGGGGGCCTTAGCAGACGAATTGGAAAGATATCTTACACAGAGGGCGCAAGCAGGGGATCCCCAAGGAAACCGCCTAGACACGCCGTGGGCAGAGGTGAAATCACATCTGCAATCAGCTTTCCTACCCGCTGACGAGGCTTCCTATTTAAGAGATAGGATAAAAAACATGAAACTGAACAGTAATGAGACATTAGCTGGATTTATCAGACGCTTTCGGGAAGCCGCCTTAGCTGCTTACCCAAGACACGCAACAAATGAGGACCAGACCCGACTTCTCCTGAAAGCCTACGCCAGGGGTCTCCGCTCAACTCACCTAGCACGCCGACTGGTAGCCGAAGGTCGACCAACCACCGTAGAAATGGCATTCGAATTAACATCATCGTACGAGGCCGGTGAAATCGCATATGCCCGACTTGGACGCGAGGAGGAACCCATGGACGTGTCCGCAGTAACCAACACACCGGCGGCGGTAAGTAATGAGTTACTACTCGATCGCCTGACTTCCCTTGAGCACTCGTTAGCCCATTTACAGTTAAACCCCCCCCCCCCCCCCCCCCCCACAAACAGTCGCTGCCATTTCCCAGTCTCAGTCACGCCCCAACAATCATACAAATAACCACCGTCCATCCCAAGCCTGGACTCCCGATGGTAAACCAATCTGTTTTGCTTGCAACAAGCTGGGCCATCTAGCTCGTGAGTGCAGGGCCCGACTAGCTCGGACCCATACACACCAGTCTAGGCAACATAGAAACAGAAACCCTCATCAACATCGAACACCCCTACATGGGTCTACTAAGGAAAACCATAGATATAATACATCGCAAGTTGCAGCAGTTAACTCGTCTCTCCCGGCATCCAGTGCACAGCCCCTTCCTGATCATCAACGTAGCCTAGCTCCAAACAATCCTTTCTTTGATTTAAACTCATAGAGGCCGCAGACGCGCCTCCGGTACGCCCCCATGTCCGACTCAAGTTTGATACAGTTTCTGTATTGGCACTGGTCGACACGGGCGCGTCCCGGACGCTTTGGGGCATGATCGATTTCTATATATTGCACAGAGTAACCACCGCCCACCCATTTAAGAGAAAACCACCCTGCAACTTCAGTCGGTAACGGGCCAGCCACTCCATGTTTTCGGAGTCACACAACTTCAAGTAAAGGGGGCAGGAAATATCACCGTGTATGTGATTAAAGATATGGCGCATGATTGTGTACTTGGCATAGATTCTCTTCAGAAAGGAAAAGCCTTTCTCTCAATCTCGACAGGGGCCCTCACGTGGTTTAGCAAAAAGTGGCCCTTATTAGGACCTCACTATCCCGGAGTAGCAGGACTAGCTGACACTATAATTCCTTCGCATATCCTTTCAATCAACGAAATCTTAGTTGAATATGATGTATTCGCGGATCCTAACAGTCCTTTAAGTCTATGTAACTTGAGCCCCATCCGCATATATACGGAAGGAGGGCCCATTGCTCAACGTCCCTACCGTACGCCTCTAACCAAACGCCACACTACCTCGAGAGAAATTGACTCCATGTTAGAGCAGGGAATAATACGCCCGTCTCAGTCCGCATGGGCGTCACCTGTTACACTTGTACCAAAATCTGACGGCACGACACGATTCTGTGTCGATTACCGGCGCCACAATGCCATTACAAAGAAGGATAGATATCCTTTACCGAACATTCAAGACATTTTCGACCCAATTGGCTACAGAGCGGTTTTCTCAACTTTGGACATTAAAAGCGGATACCACCAAGTCCCCGTGCACCCTGATGATATAGAAAAAAACCGCTTTTGTTTGTCACAGGGGTCTTTTTGAATTCGTCCGATGCCCGTTCGGATTATCTACGGGACCGAGCCATTTCCAGAGAATTATGGAATTCCTGTTCCATGATTTATTGGGAAAATGCATTTTAGTGTACATTGACGACATTGTCATTTACAGTAGGTCCGAACAGGAACACGCGCAACACCTCAAATTGGTATTCGACGGACTTAGGCAGGCAAATTTAAAACTCAAGGCCTCCAAATGTCATTTCGGGTTAAAAGACATAAAACTCTTAGGATACCACGTAAACAAAAATGGTATCTCAGCAGATCCAGAAAAAAACATCTGCAATTCGTGACATGCCAGTACCGAAAACTGTCAGGCAGGTGCGATCGTTTCTTGGCATGACAGGCTATTATCGCCAATGCATGCCCCGTTATGCCGAAATATCAGAACCTTTAGTAGCTCTCACACGGAAACACGCTCGTTTCCGATGGACACCGGAGTGTGAATCTGCTTTTAACAAGCTTAAAGACCTTCTGACGTCGAATCAAGTTATGAGCCACCCCCGCCCCGAGTAACCATACCGTTTATACACTGACAGCAGCGCGTTTGCAGTGGGTGGAATTCTATGTCAAATACATGAAGACGGCACCGAACGCGTGGTGCAGTACGTGTCCCATCAACTCTCGTCCAGCCAACGCCGTTGGCCCACCATCGAACGCAAAGCATATAGCGTGATTTACTGTATTACGAAGCTCAGACCGTATCTGTACGGCGCCAATTTCACCGTGTTTACGGATCATAAACCCTTAACTTGCCTCTTCACAAAACAAATGGCTAACACTAAGATACAACGCTGGGCCTTACTCTTTGCAGAATATGTTGCTCGTATTCAGTATCGTCGTGGAAGGAACAATATTCGCGCCGATTTCTTATCGCGCATTCCACCTACAGAAACAATTGCTGTGATCGACTCAGACGTCGAATGGATCGCTCCGAATGCATACCCTGATGACCTTAACGCGGAACAAATACCAGTACTCATGGACGGCCTAAATCTAGATTTCTTTAGCCAGTGGCAACAATCACAGTTCCTCGAGCAGTTTAAAGGAGCCAATGATGAGGATTCCGATTATGTTACTATTAACGGCGTTCTCTATAGCACGGCAACACCGCGTCTAAACTGACCAGAGTACCCTCGGCTGGTCTTACCATTTGAATACCAAGAAAAAGTAACGCTTAGGGCCCATAGAGAAGTTGGCCATATGTCCACCCAAAAAACGCTGGCCCGCATTTGCCAAGCCTATGTGTGGCCAGGTATGCGTCGGTTCGTTCGTGCAGTCTTAAAGAAATGTGCCACGTGTCAGGCTCACAGCCGACATCAAGATCATGCGCCTATGGGTGAAATGCCTCTGGCAGCGTCCCCCATGTAAGTCGTTGGTATGGACCTCATAGGTCCACTCCCGCGGTCCACTCAGGGCAATGCGTACATGCTTACAATCATATGTCATTGTACTGGGTGGGCAGAAGCCTACCCTATACCGTGCAAAACTAATGCTGTAATTTGGGATACATTCGCTGACAAGTTTCTCCCAAGACACTCCGTCCCAGAAGTAGTCATAACAGATAACGGTTGTGAATTCATTGCACACGATTGGGAGGAATATTTACGGGTATTAGGGGTGGAACACCGGCGGACAACACCAATCAGACCCCAAAGTAATGGAAAAATAGAGCGTTTCCTCCGCACATTCAAGGAAGCCTTGGCAAAAGCCGTAAATAACAAACCTGAAACATGGGAAGATCACGTGGGTGACGTTTTATTTGCATATCGCATTAGTGTAAGCTCAGTCACAAACTACTCTCCATTCTTTTTAATGTACGGAAGACAACCTAGAGCCCCCTTGACTAGGCTTCTCCAAAGCACCGCCTCTTGGCAACCGTTTGGAAATAGATTAGATGACCTTGCCCAAGCGCTAACGGACGCACGAGATCGTACAACGGATTCACGCCATTACAATCGGGACCGTCTCGCGAAACGTGCACAGGCAAGCGACATCAGGATGGGTGACCACGTGGTTATAAAAGTGCCTGAACCACGCACCTTCACATCACGCTGGGACCCCGAGTGGTTAGTTTCACGTGTCTCTGGTTCTACCTGCCATTTACGCTGCCAAACGACTGGACAAACAAAAAAACTCCACCGAGAGAGCGTACGGCTAATCGACCCTAATATCAGATGGGATGAAGTTAACCCCAGGCCCCGCCGCAGGCGTCCTCAGTTAAACCCTGATGCGACACCCCTTGCACCTTCAAGTCATCATCTTCCACAATCATCGCCCAATCACTTAAATAATCTAGAATTAAACAACAATGCTGCCCATTCAGCTGAACTCATGACCCCCGCCACACCTGATCCCCGCACTCTTAACTCCACAGGTCCTTATAGTACACGCCACTCAATGCCAGCTGCTGAGTCACAAGCGTTATCCTTGATTAACCAACCACGTTCAATCAAACAACCCCCGGTCCAATCAGATCCCGATGACACCGATAATGAACTCACAGACTCCGTGCCCTGCAGGGATAAAACAGTTCATACCCCCTTCCCTTATAGTCATTCTAGAGGCCCGAGGCTACGGCCACAAAAGAGAGTTCGGTATGATGTATTGGCAGGTTTATTGGATAGTGGCGACGAGTGCTCTGATTAGTTATGGTGACCCGGTTGTAGCTCAACCAGAAATACCGCCTGACGGTATAGCTGAGATCCCGCAAGGAATAACCTTGACAAAGGTACAGAATGTGTATCTCTGGACAACCACATGGACAGTTCTAGTGATTCTACACCCTCCGAATTTAGATAGTTCATTAGTACAAGCCACACAGAAAGTAAGCGCTCTAATCCCAACACTGCAAAACAACACGCCGAAGTCGATACACCGAAATTGGGTTCGCCGACTAAACTGGACCCAGCAGCTGCTCAACGGACCTCGCCGAATCAACTCCAGACGTAAGCAGGCACCTTTTAATTTTATAGGCACGATTTCACACATGCTGTTTGGAACAGTGACCGAACAAGAACTTCAAAATTATAAACATCAGGTGCAGATCCTCCAAAAAACATCCATCCAGACTATTCATCGGGTTAACCAACTACTCACGGTAACTAAAACTCAGCAAACAGCCATCATACATAACCGTAATCGAATTAACAGTTTACAAGTCGCTCTATACAACATAACTTCGAGTACCACTTCGGTGATACACCAAGAACAGAAGCGTATACGTTCCTTATGGTACCTCTATTTGATAGAACATTCGCTAATCACTTTAGAACGGGCCGCGGCAGCATACCATCGCCAGGTAGCGCGCTACCTTCGACAAAGACAATCTTTAGGATTAACACGCCTGACGGAAGAGATCCTCCCTCCTGCAGAGCTACATACGCTTATCAAAAACGCACAGGCCTCTGGCCATGTCACTCTGCCGCCACGCTGGTATTACTCGTGTGTCACCTTGGAACCTCTATGGACAGCAGCCGCATCGTTAGTCCTCCGTGCACGACTTCCATTGCGAGGACAGGAGTCCTACCTGCGCTACTCTATTCGATCATGGCCGATCCCATCTTCACAGCTATTTTTTACAAAGGTCCTAGTCGCAAATGAAGTTGCCATGAGTACAACGGACGGCACCATATTCGAACCATCCTGGTGTGTGGGTGATCAGCCGCCAATATGCCGCACCGGTCCCAGGTTTTCGCGACTACATTACCGCTGTGAGAGGGCTCTCATCACCCAGGACGCTGCCCACGAAAAATTTTGTCATTTTAAGACCATTAAACTTAACGGCACGACCGTGTGGGAGCCCATCCCGGGTGAATTTGTTAGGTCAACTCCAGGGGTCACTTCGTTGTCACACTGCACGGGCGCACCAGAACATAAAACATCTATTAGTCCAGGGGTCTACAGGTTCACACTACGAGCGAACTGCCAGTTCCGAACACCATCATGGAATATAAAAGGTATGAACCAATACGCAAGTAACATTTAGATAAACTCAATACCAGTGGGCATTAATCTGTCCGATGTATTTCGTTTAGTGCCCGATTTTCATTGGACGGCCCTAGCTCGTGCGCCGTCCTGGACACCCCTCGACGAGCTGCAACCTAGTACCCTCCGTGCCCTGCGTGATCTCGCAACAGCACCAGCAAATACATGGACTTGGACGTCGGGCTTAAATATCTCAGCAACGGCCGTCATCCTTATCGTTCTCACTGTGCTACTTGGAATTTGGTACTGCCGTGCTCGTCGAAACAGCAACGGACAACCTCCAGAACTTCCCCCGTGGAACACTCTGCTAAGACGACCTGAGCGGACAGCCCAAACAGAAACCGAACAGACTGTACATAATAATGATAATCATGGGCCAGAATCATAATAAGGAAGCATCTCCGAGGGCCAAGACCACAATAATGTCTCCCAGGAGTGTGAGGCGCCCGGGCGTTCACAGGCTCCCAAGTAAATTAGTTCAGAAATATGAATGTCATATAGGATATATTGATAAATTGTATTTCTAAATCCTTTGATAATAAGTAACTAATAATAATTATATAACCAATTTTTTGCGACCATGTCAGATCTTACCTCATATCAAAGACACGAATCGTTGGTCCCAACAATAATACACCATTTTTTTTAATCGAATCCCCCCCCCCCCAAAAAAAAACCTTATTATATGAATCATTCGCATTTTTTGTTGTTGTAGTAAAGCATTCCCATTTCAAATATTATCGGCATAGAACAGCCATGTCGCACTCGAAAAACACAAACTAGATACGCATATATTTGAATATGTATGCTTGTATTTATATGTGTTTATATATATATATATATATATATATATATATATATATGTGTAAATATATTAACGTCGAGGGCCTCTGTATTTATATACAAATAGGTACATTGAAAAAAATCATTCTAATTTTTTTTTCCAAGGGGGATGTGCGAGTGTAAGATCTGACATTCCGCCCACCTCTTAAATTGTAATTCAATATCATGTTTTCAACTAAAACATACAGAGACAGCAGAAGTATTATTATATCTTACTGACTAATTTAAAATCATACCATAGTTGTAAATATATAGAACTAAGAATACTGTTGTTATGTATATGAAGTGAACTAAGAATACTGTTATGTATATGAAGTGCATTTTATAGTTACATGTTTATATAATATATATATACACGAAAGGTGAACATAGTAAACTGTAGTATATTTGTATAAGAACCTCAAGCCGCCTGGTCACCCTTGGCTCTCTCTCATTGTTACGCAATCTTGAAGATTATTATATACGAATCTATCCTTTTCTATTGTCATGTTAGAATCAGTATATCTTACGCCTATTAAATTTTTATATTATTACAAGTATTTAGATTTTAGTCATTTTGTAATTTGTTGTTACATCTCTCACCAAGGAGTGTATATTTTATAATATTACCAATTAGTCTTGACTTGGTTTCCAAGGCCGATATCGTGACCCTTGCCATATGGGGTTATGCAATTAACCTGCTGGCCGAGTCACCGGTGTCATTACTTTGATAATTATACCGGGTCGAAGTACCGGCCGCACCTGGCTAGGATTAAGATAAAATATATGAAGTAGATTCTTCTGTGTACATGTTTGTTTAGCTGACAGGCATTAGATGCCGGAGTTATTAGAACAAGCTGATAGTGATCGGGCTTTGTAACAGGTAGTTCATACTTTTAAACAAAGGCATAGCCCCGCGGCCGGCGCCCGTCTTTCTATTGGTCTGGCCTCCCCAGCCTGGTCTCTTCTGAGGCGGGGCACCGGGAGCGTCGGTCAATGGCGGGCCGGGTTGAATGATTGACGGGGACAAGGGCCGGTAGGTAGGGTGACCGGCAGAAAATGTGATGATTGTATTTTTGGAGAAAGATGAATAAACACGTCTCTTCAGTAAACCTGGCTTGAGTCATCTTACCCCCAGTTAAAAACCTTACACTTGTCACAATAATTCCGAAGTCACTCTCGGGCTGTATCAATTAGCACCGGGCTTATCAGCGGCATCTCTTTGTGCCTTAGAGCAGCGAGTTTTATGACCCCCGTCAGCAACATCCGACAAGGCCAGACTCTCACTTGATACTCCATCCCTGTAAACTCCTTGATTATATAAAATATTTAGAATGTATAGCCACATTCTTTCTCGCTAAGTCTAAATATGGATGAAAGTCTATGAATTTGCCTTTGCAGAAGCTACGAAAGACAGCGAACCGTGAAGTTCAAAACCGTAAGCTGCACAGTCAAGTTTCTGTTGTTATACGCGTGTGACGTCATAGCTGCTCTTGTCATCCGGATACTCTAGAGCCTCGTTTACAAAACTGTTAGCCTCGATATGGTTGATGTCCTTCTTCTTTTCATCTTCTCCAGGTCCCGGGTCCTACAGTTATATATGTGCAGTATGTAAACATGTACGGATGGGTCCGGTCTGTGGCATGTTGGTGGAAATAAAGTACTTTCTTATAAACCGACACCTCAAATTATGACTAAATATTTATTACGAACTCTCCAACTCAGTATTTTATCGAGTCTGAATCTCCATTACTGAATAGCCTTAGATAAAGGTTTTAAATTATTAAGTAGAAGGTAAAATTAAATATTTTCGTCAAAATGCCCATTAAAATTAATCTGGAAAGAGACGCCCCATTTCATAAATCAAATCTCCGCTACCGAGAAGGTAACCGGATATTTTCGAAAATTTCACCAGAACTTACAATTTCATTCAATCATTCGAAACATTCTAATTATCTTCATTTTAGTGGGCATGGAACCATAACAATTTCAGACACAATTGATTTAGGACTTGTATACATGGTATCGGAGTATATGTCTGCTTTTTCATCAGTAGTTATTACTGTAAACAACAGAGGTCGTTATATCTGCCCAAAGTTTTACACACCCGCTCTGGGCATGTAAAGCCGCTAATACGTGACTCAGTAGGCATCTGTAGTGGAAACAGAGGACATTATTTGACTGACATATATCTCGATGAACTCGAGGGGCAAAATGCACCACGCCAAGTACTCTACCGAAATTTCAACCTCCACCAGAAGTCACAACCGCTACGCCAATATCAGTGAAATTAGTGCAATGGTGGTGAACTCTGGTTGAGTTTGCCCATATTTTTTTGTGTTTCATGCGTCATAACGTCCAGTAGCCATGACAAACACGACTCATTTAGGACCCCCTACTGAGTCGAGACACAAGCCAAATTTAGAACCGCCGTGCAGGTCCACGCCACGCTTTATAACCGTATCTCCGCATACAGTCAGCAGGCAGACCGCAGGCAAAAATCTCCCATACATGCAGAACAATATACGAATATATTGGGTTATAACGGAATATTTCATACACATGGTAGGTGTTGTTGGAGAGATAAGAAACTTATTAAAAGGTCTGGTTGGTTTATTTGAAGTGAAAAGATACTTGTAAGCAATGAGGCGTTGACAAAAATGACGAAAATATTTGCATCCTCATGGGGCCTTATAATGCGATCCCCAGAGTTAGATGTCCAGGCACTTTGGCAAGCCAATGATCTGGCCATAATGTAAGAGGGCCGATCTGGCGCTAAACGTCCAGCGTCCTGTTAAAACAGATATATAGTCCGCTGAAATGTCTACCCTATCATAATCTATTCAAATATTAACCGAATAATGCTCCGTCCTCAACTCTTCCCTATTTTGGTCACTGTGACCTACTTATTTACCTCATCGCGGATATCATGGTCCATGTTGCATTGCAACATCCGGCGGATGTTCTTGGGTAGACAGCAGCAGAAAATCTCGAACACAGGACAGATGAGCCGAGGGTCAACATCGGTAGGGTTGTTGGCCCCTGATTAAAGACTGCAATAATGAATATTCATGATCTGATCTGCCTAGAGGTACCTGAAGCAGTTCGAACACGATATTATAAATGTTCAAATAAATAACACAAATCCTGAAAATACTGAATAATCAAGAGGGTTGTGAAATATAAATGTTGCTTTTTGTCATGAAGTTGACCTTACATTGTTTCATCTTAAGTGCTTCATCGATCTAAGCCCAGCACTTTTTGTGATAATATTTAAGTGTCGCAGAGAAAATTATCATTATTTTGAATGCAAATCTACAATAATTTACGGTGTTTGGGATATTTGTAATTACGTATATATATATATAAATATATATATATATACTTGTGTGTGTATTGGTGTGTGCATTTGCATTTTAAATGCAGAGCCTAAAACAATTGTTTCAAATGCAAATGTTGTTCTGACATGCTATATAATAATAATTATAATAATAATAATAAAACTTTTAACCATAAACGCCACCTACCGCTCATAAAACTAACAGCAAGTCCGACGAAGTTGACGACGCCAACACCGAGAGCGCTGTACCACAGATAGGATATCTCGTAAAATTGTAAGATGCCTGACCTGAAATATGTAATAGTGTAATAAGTTCCGAAATCTTAGATGTCGAAAGTCCATTGATATTCCGGGTTGCTATCAGAATGACCGGAGGACGATTATTCACACATCATTTTCAGGGATTAGGCTGTTTATTATCTATGTAAAGCGCATTGTGAAGATATGAACTGCTTGTAGTATAAAGGATTTTGTTTGATTCCCTATAGTGTGGGTATGTTTCATTAAATAAAAATTTGTCTAGTTATCAGGGATCAGTATCACAGATCGATAAAATGGATTTTTTTAATGTAGGTGTGCAAGTACTGATTGGTGTTATAAAGAAAGGTTCTTCTAGAAAAGGAAATGGTTCTAATTTATCTATGGAGCGTTTGTCCCAAAAATTCCATGCGCATCGCAAACCAGAAGGATTGACACATGAATAAAAGCTGAATTCAGATCCGCGAAAGCATAGTCATAGTCTTGGTAGTAAGAATATGGTACACATAAGAATCTGTGCGTGTTAATCCCTACACTCGTTGGTCTGATTGAAGAATGGAGAATTAATTCACACAAATTTTCGGCTTTAGTCAATGACACCAGTAAGCCATATCAGGACACACGTGGTTAAGTGTTCATATGTGTGTTATGAACAACTGTAAAATCTTACTTTTCAGGACGCTCTGTAGGTGTGGATGTCGTTAAATCTAACGCCATGGTGGTCATTGTACTCATGGAGGTCATGTTGCCGAAAAACGACGCATTGCTTGCTGGGAAGGTGTCGTTGGGACATCCTATGGTTCTCACGATAGGCCGGTACACGTAGGGTTTGTGGACGTTCGCTCCGATCCCTACCCAGAAAGTAAAGAGCAGTCCGCAGATCAGGCCAACCATGGCGCCCTGGGTTGAATAAAGAAAAAAAAAGGTGAAATTAATAGTGGCCAAATGATAAAGAAGCCTTTTAGAAATTTATTCCTGTATCCATATTTGGGAATATTTTTTTATGGGGGCACACACTTTGGTCCTCCGAAATGCAAAACCAGTGATTTCAATTTTTTTTTCTGCCATTTTCTGTTGGCACTAGATCTCCAATATGGCTGATTTTAAAGAGATTTAATGTGAGCCCAATATTAGTCCTACGTCACAGATTTACACTGGTTATTTATTTTTGACATTGACCTTATTCACAAGACTGTACACTACATAACAAATACCCCATTATCGCTCAATTGTGGGAGCGGCTTCCAGATATCGCTTGGCGATTATGGTTTCCCTTGTTTGGGAAATTATGAAGGGATGGTTTTGCTAGGAAACTTTGTATTTGGCCAAAGGAGCTAATAACGTGATATAATACACATATGATGCAAATGGACATGTAACTATACTGTGTAACATACCATATTACTATTTAATCAGCGCTCCGACTATATCCCGCGATGGTAAATAAGTTTAGTTAAAGGTGCAACTTACTTTGCCGTTTGCGCATGGATAAATGATCCCAAGTGTAAATAAACCGAGGATCGGACCTCCGATCATTATATAAATCAACATTATAAATAATGTGGTAATCAGGTTTAATTTCTTCAATTTTCATGGTACCTCGTTAAAAATATCATGGCATGTCGAGTTAAGGCCACATTTGTGGGCACTTCCAAGGGCAAGTGGTCGGTTATTTTAAAGGTATAGGTCATGGAGTCAAATCAAGACCCATAAGGGTCAATGGCAACGATGTACATGATCGAATCCTCAACTTTCGTGTCCGAGTTCAGGTCACTCAAGCCCGAATCCTTGAGGTTCAGTGAAAGTCCACCTTCTTCCAGTCCAAGCACGAGTTCGAGTTCAATACAAATCTTTTTTTCAAAGAAATTTTAAATGAGACTTTCATGTGTTATTGTATATATGATAGTTTACATTTAGCTCCCGATGCCGAATCAAACTTGGTACTACGGTCTTTTTAGGCCCGAAATTCTAATGGTAGTAGGCGCATGTATAAAAGTATTATAGTATATATTGTTATTGGTGCATGCAGTACCCCAGATCATGACAATAATTGAGATTATAGAAATGAGCATGTTAATTACCTCCAATGGCATCAGATATTGCCACGTAAGTACAACCACGGGCTCTATGAATGCCATTTACATATTATGGTATTATAAATAATCCTCACCTGTAGAACGTCACCGAGCTGCTCAGCGACAAATGTCAGAATGAGACAGATAACGCCATACACAGCCGCTGAAATGAAAAATAATTTCATACAATGTTTCATATATTTCAGATAAAACTGAAAACTGGCATTTAGTGAGGACACAAACCAATTTAATTTTTTGTGGAGGCAAACACCTCCATTTTTAATGCTGACCTATCTTAAAGGGCGGTAGCACTCGCTTCCTTTTATGTCATTTTTATCATAATGTCCCCAGGCCCGGTGTCTACCGCACCTGTGGGTACTGGTAAGCACAAAGACGCAGGACCCACAAAGACCATATACTGTGGTTGGCTTCATATTTGCGAGGCTGAAATTTCGCGATTTCTCCATTTTGAACATTTTGCGAGGGTTTCATTTTCGCGATATCACCAGAACCTATATAAAATCATTGTTAAAGCCATACCTGTTTGTATTATAAAATGAGAATAAGTCATGAGTTTGTGATATTCTACTCATATAACGATGGGCCCATACACAACACAGGATGTTTAGTTCAAATTTTAAGGGAACGTTTTCCCTATTCCTGCATGAATGTAATTTATTATAAAATTTCTCACTGTTCTAACCTATTCACATTCAAGTATTGTTACACTCAACGAAAAGGACATACTTAATTGGGCCAATATTTCCCGAGGGTTTCATTTTCGCGATTATTCCCCATTCGCGAATATCGCGAAATTAAAACCCTTGCGAACAAAAAGGCAACCACAGTATATGTTTGATGACACATCTTACTACATATAATGGGCGGATATACGATTTTACAAAACGGAGCTGAACACCCTGGCACATTTAACAAATGTGTCGGAGGTGTTAGTAGATTTTATACATAACTTTCGCATGCCTATGTTCGGATGGGGGGGGGGGGACGATGCGAGTTGCAAAATCCGGGGTCGCTTTTCGTGATATAACGTATATTATTATATAACTCTTATATTATAGTAATAAATATATAGTAATAGACTGTAATGTTGGCCCCACACACCGAGCACTCTGGATACGTTCGTAGCCTTCTCCTCTGACAAGTCTTTGAAGCACAAACTCTTAATAAGGCCCTGCAGGGTCACGGCGGCCAACGACTTCAGACCGGAAGAGAGGGTACTGCAAGCAAGGTACATGTATGTATGATTTAGTTAGGAATCCCAGAATTATATTCTTATAATATTTGTATGTTATACAAACACTATTCGTAAAAATAGGTATTTTTTTCGTTTAAAAATTCAAACATTTTGAGCACGTAGATTTTAACGGTCAGTAATGGTACTGGTTTCCTCCACCAGGTGTAGACACGGGTGGAATTTCTTTGATGGTAGACAAATAAACATTCAGGCAAAATCTGGGTAATATTAAAGAATTTCTCAGTTGATTTTATTGAAATTCACCCGTAAACTATAACGGTAACTTTAAAACAAACAAACCGACAGACAGACATACAAAAATGCATATTAACAGAAGCATAATCAATAATGACTTAAAATATTACATCCGGCCACCACAGCAGGTGTGACTATCGTTATACTACCTTATCAATATAGTTTTAAACGCTGTTACCTGAGGGCGCCACTGAAGAGGCAGGCAGTGAACAGGCCGGGAAGGCCGGGTACACGTAGTCGGTGCATCACGTAAAACGGCAACAGCTGGATCAGTGATGAATATTCAAATGATTATGTATTGTCCTATTTAACGCTCAGCTGACTAGGAAGATATTCACGAGAGGAATTTTATCATCTGAATGCCAAATGTTGTGGTGTTATCCCCATACAACTGTAGCAACTGAAATTCTTCAAATCAACATGAAGAAAAAGTTTCATGATAAAATGTACAGCCATTCCCATGAAATCTACCCCCCTTTTCTTTGTTTGCAGTCAGCTGAGCTTAAATTGACCATGCACATTTTTGAAGGACTTCCCTGGATGTTAAGACTGAAAATTTTAGGTCCTACAGAAAAGTTTTGTACCATGTCTGTTTGTCTGGGTGCTAAAATGTGTTTGGTCAGTAATATAGGTCACCATGACCTGATTTTCAGGTTTCCTTGTAGAATTACCCAAATCCTGCCTGAATGTCATGTTAGAAGATTCTAGGCCTAGCGGATACAATTTATGCCCTGTCTGACTGACTGGGTGCTCAGATCATGTTTTCGCAAAATATTGGTCACCATGACCTGATTTCAGGTGTTCTTGTAGAATAACCCAGGACCTGCCTGAATGTCATGTTAGAAGATCCTAGGCCTAGCGGATACAATTTGTGCCCTATCTGACTGACTGGGTGCCCAAATCATGATTTCAGGAAGTATTTCACAAAATATAGGTCACCATGACATAATTTCGGGTTTCAAAGGAGATTTCCCTGGGACCTCCCTGGATGTACAGTTAAAAGTTTCTAGGTCTAACGGTTATGATTTGTGCGCTGTTAACGGACGGACAGCTTCATCTGAAGGTCTCAAAACAGAGAAAAAAGTGTAAAAATTAGAAAAAAAATACAGGTGGCGCAACCAGTCTGCAGGGACTGATGAAGTATCCATGGTTAATATGCATGCAAAGAATCATGGTGATCAATGCATAAGTTATTAATATACTTTAGCTTTTGTATCAATTTTTAATTATTCTGGGGGGTACTTACGAGCCCCATAGCTCAGAGGATATGGGTAACAGAGACCTAATTTCAGGTTTCCAAGGAGATTTTTTTTTTATCTCCTTGGGTCTCAAGTTATAGAATATTCCAGGATGAGCAGTTATGATTTCTGCCCTGTTAACGGACTGACAGACAGACAGACGGACAGACAGCTAGACGAACGACGGACAAAGATTGATTGCTATAGCTCAGATGACTTTCAGTCAGCTGAGCTAAAACCTATATGATATTTGCTAAGTTGATTTACCTAATTACATGTAGTGTTTTTTTCATCAAGGGGACACTGAGATAGATTTAGCTTCTATGAGTCAAACATTTACTTATACTGTGCCGAAGTGGACTCACAGTCTTACAAAAGTACGACTCTGCTGGTTAGAGTTTGTTGGTTTGGAATCAAAGGCCAACAATACAATGGTGATTCTACATACACAGACTGCGTAGATATACATATAGTGGAGAGGTAATGTAGTGCGTTCAAATACGTTTCATGGTTAAGAATTGCTTCAAGCCAAATCACATGAACATGGGTGTTTTGATGGTAAATATTTCACGGAATAAGTAATAGTATCCGCTTGTGAATTATAAGCATAATGTGTTTCCTTAAGGGGTAACTATTTTTTTTAAGTTAAAGTGTGACAGTTAAAAAAAATGCCTAACTGGAAGAGGTTAATTTTGAGTAGAGACGACCTTTGACGGAAGGATGATATCCACTGTCTATTAATACCAGACCCCGATGTTTTTTTTTATTTAAAAAAAGTGTTATATCATTTTAGTCATTTAAAGGACATATACGACAAGCATTCTGACATATGGATGCTAACACTCCAATAAATGTTATCCACAACAGTACAGCGCCATCTGAAAAACACTAAGAGTTCGGGTCACTGAATCCACATATAGAATCCTATTTGTTTAAATGTAAGGTTCACGTCGACGCTGATTCTCTAGCAGGTTCTTTTTTTGAGCGGCTCCTGTGGCTTAGCGATAGAACACAGGATTCAAAGCCGGGATAATCTCAGCCCCCCCCCCCCCCCCCTTACAGGCTCTGCAAGCTAAATGAGAAGTCCGTGCCCAGCGAGTTTCACTCACTAACGAAACTGCCTTTCGGGGATTCCTGGGAGATATGACCCAGCAATGGGGCCGATTACACACCCAGGACCCGCAGGTACAGAAGTCACCGGGCCTGGTTAACACCATGATATGAAATGAAAGGAAGCGTGTATTATAACCCTGCCACAGAGTCCGAAACCGAAATGGAATTCTGCAGATGTTCATATACATAGTTGAATTAGCATAAAAAATGGAGGCGGTTACCTCCAACAAAATTATATTTAAAAAAGGGTTCTTGGGTATATTTAACAGAATACGGATTGCTGGCTCACGAGACCGGTACACAGCAGACGACGGAAATGTGCAGTGCGCCTGCTCGTGGAAAAAGTCTGACGCCCTTAAAACACACCTCAGCTTCAATCAATATACGCAATATTATAAAACAAAACTTGAATGGCAAAGAATTTCTACATATAGTTCTAGCTTTTGTCGTTTTAATATCATGTAAAGATCAGCGATTATGTTGAGTATATAAGAGTACAGTTGAAAAAAAAACACATTATAAAGTGATGCTCGTAATACTGGGCATAAAATCCACGGTTTACCTGATCGGCAGCAATTACATCATTGTTGCTCTTGGGGTCGCACAGGTGGTACTGGGCGTATATGACCGTGCCAGCCAGACCAAAGACCGTCAGCCAGGCCGTCAGACCGGGGAAGTTCAGCCAAAGAGCTCTGTAAATAATACCATCAGGGTCTATGAAAGACAAACGTTCCGTCTAGTCATTAGTCCAACATTTCATTGTCCCAAGAGACCATTGGGTCTTTTTTTTAGGTCATACATATCCTATAATAATATTTTCTGTTCGACTGACATGCTTTTAAATAGTGTGATACTTAAAAAAACGAATTAAGTGTTTTCCTTTTTTTGTTGGACCAATGTGCTTTGGGACTAATAAACTGTTTAACAATTGAGCTGTCGGACCACTGGACTGTCGGACTAATGAACTGTTGGACCAATGTGGACGAGTGGGCCGCCTTACCAAAGAACTGTTGGACGAGTGGGCTGTCTTACTAAAGAACTGTTGGACGAGTGGGCTGTCTTTCTAAAGAACTGTTGGACAAGTGGGCTGTCTTACTAAAGAACTGTTAGACGAGTGGGCTGTCTTACTAAAGAACTGTTGGACGAGTGGGCTGTCTTACTAAAGAACTGTTGGACGAGTGGGCTGTCTTACTAAAGAACTGTTGGATGAATCGGCTGTCGGGCTAATGAACTAATGGACCAATGGGCTGTACTAGTAAAGGCTCTATAGATCATGCTTCTAATGCAAATAAAGTAGATGGGAGTTAGCCTAATATAAAAATAAGTAGCTCCAAATATAGAACAAAAATATCTCGTACTAAAAGCGTTCTATGTTTATTTATGTTAAAGAGACAATACAGATTTTCACATGGTACAGCAACGTCCCTGAAGTTAAGTCGAGACTCTCATATATATGATCAACATAACATGTTATGCGAGACAACATGATCATAAAGCCATTGTGTTACAAAATCATCGGGTCTTATCTTAATGATACTTCACCTACGTCTGTTGAATATAGACAACATAAGTAACATCCATTTTTTTCAAATTTTTCCATTTCAAATTAATTTACTCACATTCTCTAATACAAACTGCTTTTACTTGAACACAGTATAACTTCACTCCGGGACGAAAGTGATACGTATGACGTCATAATAAACTATATTGTGTTACATCATTATAATGAGTCAATATTACTTACAGCTGACCGTCCCTTAGTCTAGGTGTACACAGAGCCCTCTGGACCTCGGCTTGGTTGACGCCGTACACGGCCAGCCACGTGAAACAACCCCCGAATACAAGTGCCCACACGATGTGACGTTTACGAGGACTCGGGTCAAAGCTGTCAGAAAGTAAAGGGTACAGAATCTGTTGCATAAATATATCAAATGTTAAGTGCAATGTCTTACAGTTAATGCAGTTTAAATAAATATACGTAAATATATGTAAATAATATGCAAGTCTGATAAATCGGGACACCGCCTCCCCCACTTCGCGAACACGACCGCTTGCCATAATACATATATATATATATATATATATATATATATATATATATATATATTTGTATGTATATATATATATGTATATACATTTACATATAAATATATTTATATAAATATATGTGTGTGTGTATAATTTTTGTGGTTGTGTATGATATTTTTAACTTGATATTTAACAATGATCATAAAATTATGATACAATAACTGTAATAAACCCTGTACAACGTTTTTATAGGAAAATATTTGACCTGTTAGAAAACAATCTGTTTTATATTTGAACACTTACTCAAAGAAGCCAACTCTATCGCCTTCGTAGTTAATCCGCCATATGTTAGCGAACCCTCCCGTATCTATGCTCCCTTGAATCAGTACAGATATGAGACCTGCGAACATCATACAGATCTGAAAGACGTCCGTCCACATCACAGCCTTCATCCCGCCCTGTCAATCAACAATCAACGGATACTATTTATAAAATATCATACTGATTTCTAACACTAACCCTCAATTGTCTTATAAATACTATGCTTGTAAAGAAATGGTCAGATTTTTAGTCAGCAATCTATCTAATCAGTCGTTATTTATTCATTGATTAAACAATGGAAAATATTTCGAGTTAAGTATATGTAAACTAATGCGGGACCATTATGGAAAATAAAATTTATATGTCATGACATCTTCAAACGTCACATACCAGAGCTGTACCAGGAAGACGCCATCAAGGTCTATAAGGCATAAATTACGCAAAAGAGTCGCAAATTAAATACAGTATATCTGTATATCTACTTCAGGCCAAAGTACACTTATAAAGAATATACTTGAAATAATTATCGCCAAAACAAATGCGGACATAGGTTTTAGGAGGGCTACAAACGGATGTACGGTCTTGCGATATTTCATTGACGACCTAAGATGACGGACTAAAACTACATCCACTGGACGATTCGTAGTGATGACGTCACAGTGGTATTTGTACGTCATATGTTTGTTACGTCACACATACGTCCCTCCTACATCACATGGATAAACAGAACTAATGCCATCATTTTGGCACCACTTCTAGACAGGTCAACACCGTCCCGGCGACGCAATGTATTAAATTTTTTTATATTGCTTAATTAAATCATCATAAATTACGTCATTTGATAAAAGCTGATGTGTAGTGGCAAAAAAATATATATTTGAAAGAAATATTGCCTACCATTAGATGGACAGGGGTGTTGGAACAGAGTGTATAGTCCGTTTAAACACCGACTGTCCACCTTTTTTTAGATAATTTTCTTAAAAATTTAAATTTTTACTATTTTCTTAGAAAACAACATATGGAAGTGACAATGTAATATGACAAGTAAAAATTTAAAATAAATCAACAGTTTGTGTTCCACAACTTTTTGGTCTCTTCACAACAATCTGGATGATATGATGGTTCCCTTCATGAGGATAGTCCCACCTGTACCCGGTTCCGCATGTTTTTTTTTTTTTTTTTTGGAATAATTGTTCATACAAGAAAAGCAGTGCAAACTTTTCTTGTCCAAAGGTTGCAGGAGCTACTCCGCCGACTACCTGCATAAAAATTAATGCCTTACCTTGTCTTGATTTTGTGTAAAACAAATAATCAAAAAATAAGGCAAAACAAGCTACAGCGTTTACAACTTATTCCATGCCTGAGAACTGATAATAAACAAGCAAGTCAGACTTATGACGTCAGTCACTTGAACGTGACGCGCGACCGATCATTGTGACGTCATTGTGACGTCACTGTTGTCTACAGAAAACACAGCCATAGACATGGAAAGTGTACCATGCAGGAATGTTCTGTCCAGCAGTGCCGGGAAGACGCCATCCACGGTATTTCAGCATAAAGAACAAAAAAAGTCGCAAAGTAAATACGATTTACATGATATATAACTACTTTACACACAATCGGCGGAATATATGTTATCTACTTCGGGCCAAAGGGCTTTTTTATAGAATATTCTATAGTCCGTTCCACCATCCGTGACACTATAGTCCGTTCCACCAACCGTGAAACACTGTTTTTTCGCGATCATTTTTAAAAGAATTGAGACAGAACGAAGATTTTTGGTACAGAGTTAAATGAGAACGGACTATAGGTTTTTTTGGGTTTTCTTCTCATCCTGAATTTCTAATGTGTGTTCATAGCGATAAGGCGAATGTTGAGAAAACGACCTTATTTGGTATGAAGTTGGCGGAAATTGGTGAAAAACAACTAACATTACGACGCCGTGTTGTGGTTTTTTCTTTATGTGGGAACTGCATGGCCAACTCAGCGCTGTATGTGAAAAATTTGCCGTCATAATGGAATGACGTAACCGTGACGTCACGGTCGTCGCGTGAAATTTCCTGAATACACGTTTTGAAGAGGCCAGCAGGTGGCACCGTGGTCAGCAGCCAAAGTTAAGCTCTTCTATTAATAATACTGTATATGGTCGATTTTTTAATTTATATTGTACGGTACACAGAGCCCCTCAGTGGCTATGCACGAAGCTTCATTCATGTAACTGGTGGTATATGCGTGCAAAAATCGCTTTGTGAGGCCCGTCAGCGTTAAATTCTGGAGTGCAAGTGTTCTAGCCACAGCCGGTGCGAATCTATTCACATTTGTCAAAAAAAAAAGCGAAATTTAATTCTCGTATAAATTGCGATACACCTTTAACAAAAAGTTGCAAAACGTTTACAAAATTCCATGCAAATCCACGTATCAAGGACCCCGAGACACCGGCACTGGCATCTTGCCATCCCTATTTAAAATGAACTGGTCGGAATATTCGTCTAACTTTTGACCGCTTTGTGCGTACTTGCCTTGCTATATGGGCGATCTCATTTCAAGGTTGGGATGACCCCAGACACTTTACATTATTTTAGATACTAAAGATTTGTCCTAGTCGGGACACGCAGGTTAGGACTAAATTCAGGCAGAAATAAAACCGTATGTACAAAATTATCATTTTACACAAATTGGTTTGTTGGGATAATCATTGGATATGTGTCCCATAAAAAAGGGTAGTGCATGGTAATGAATATATATCATGTTTCTGGGATAGCCAACAAATTCAGATTAGGCCTAAACACAAAATTTAAATCCATTTCCAAGGAAAATCGTACACAAATCAACACAAGGCAGGCTTGGAACCATGTTAATCAACTACTCTGTTTGCGACAGCTATTATTTTAACTTTGTCAGAAAATGTAATGTACATATTCAAATGGCAGTGTGAACACACAGTTCACTGAAAAAAAATGACCGAGCTTGCAATTGACACAAATGTAGTGCGTGACCTCCGCTCAGAGAGCCACCAGTGATACATTGTAAAAGGTTATCGCTGGTGCTGCATGCCTGGTACACGTGCCTCGGGGCAATATATCTAAGGCACACAGGCACGGTGTACAAGTTTTTGGCGTTTTATTATTACTATTATTATTGCACCGCTTATGACGATTCATAGGATAATACCCTTTTATCTATATCTAAGAAGGGGGGGGGGGGGGGAGGAGGGGAGAACACTTTATCTAGAAATCGCGTTGTTTTCTGGTGAATAGGCCTACGACACTTTTTATCCGAGATATCATAATAATTTTATTGTTAATTTAAAAGAATTAAGGCTTCACTTTGTATTCTCAAATTTAAAAAGGATCTCCTTTGACTCTGAAACAATGTAGAGTCGTACAGCACGGGCTATTATATACATGTAACTAATGACAGTGATGTACTGCTGCATTTTATTATTGTTTGACCACTCCACATCGCCAAACAGCAGGAACCTCCAACCTGCAAAATGGAACACCGCTTATGACGTCACGCGCGTGCGAGACAGAATCAAATCAGTTGACATGGCACAAAATGTCGCAAACGCCTGCAGAGTTTCTCCTGGATTTAGTTTTTTGTTCATTACAGGCTATGTATCTCGGGTATGTAGCATTTTTTCCTGTCAGAAAATAAGGTCGCGTTCTATTTTAACTCCTTACCAAAAATCTTTGTTCTGTTTTGATTCTGATTCAAAATATCGGGAAAAAACCTAGTGTCACGGTTGGTGGAACGGACTATATATAATAATTATCGCGAAAAATCATGCCATATTTATTTAAGCTGCATATACATTTTTGAATGCTTACCTGACATCATAAAATAACCAGCTATCCATTGAGGCTGGTTTATATGTAACCAATTACATTGAAATCCATAAGTGGGTCTGCTATGATGTTAAATGTAGACTGATTTCTCATATTTTCAAATAATTCTGTTTCTTAAATAAGTTGTAAGGTGGTTATTTATTTATCAATGTTGAAAATGGTGTCCTTTAATGCTTTACACAACACTTTAATTAATTCTCCTGAAATGTATCTTATAATTTTTTTTCAGAACAAAAAGCAGATGGACTCGAGTCTAAGTCGAGTCCTAGAGACTCGATTTAAAGTCCGCCTTCTTCGCGGCCATGTAATCAGGGACCCAAATACATATATTATTAAAATGCAAATGAAATGGAAATTTTAGATTATCATGTACATTTAAGTTAGTTTATACATGAATTTATTATAATAGCTAATATACATTTGAAATTCCCGGTGCTGGTCAAAGCTTGGTAAATAAAGTGTTAATTTTGTGATATTCTGTTACGTCGAGTACATTACCTGTTCGAGTACAAGATCTGAAGTCCAAGCCTGAGTCCCTAAAAAGGTGGACTCGAGTCTTACATAACTTGGGGATAGTAGACTGAAATATGGTACTTACTGCAAGTACCGATGGCACAAAGCGCAATTGGATGCTGGGAGTTTTAACAAGGCAATAAATACCTTCCTTTCACAATATTAAAAAAATGATCAAGTTAAAAAAAATTGAGAGATATTAGTCATCATCTCACAACATTTCATTCTCACTTAGAGCGTTGAAAGTCTTTGTTCCCAAACCTAAACAACCTCAGTTGACCGTTGCTGATTGTAAACACTCCGAAAATATGACAAATTGACACAAAAATAGCTACTCATGCAATATCATATCTGATTTGTCAGATCATCGGAAAAGGTCCAGAAAGTAAACAAATAACTTCCTCGTCAATTCAACAGTCTTCTTCCATTAAATCATAAACAAGTTTTTTCAGAAATTCATCTGCGCGAAAAGAAACTTGTTCAGCCGTTGAATATGTAAATTAACTTTAACTACAACATTTTCCAGTTTACATGTGGTTAAATAAAGAATAATATATATATATATATATATATATATATATATATATATATATATATATATATATATAAATTTCCAGCACTTAATGTATTTTTCCGAATTGCACAAGAGTAACATGTATGCCTGTATATAATTAAACGAACCTTTTCTTAACGATATTTATTTATTTGATTATATAATATGAGAATATAAGTAACTGTTAAACCTTTATTATTTAATTACTGAACTTTTGATTTTAAATAATTAGATCCTGTTTTGTTTTGTAAAATTGATTAAATTTTAGTATCTCTCCATATTCCTATATAAATTATCCTATGCTGGTTTTGCTGCAATGGAGAAGGGCATGCCTGAGGAATAAAAACCATGCATGCTACCAACATTATAAAGTTTACCACCTCTCTGAACCTCAAGATGTGCTATGCAATGGATTAAAACATAGCATCACATCGAAATAAACAAATACAACCGAGAAGATGGGTTACTTATGTCTCAAGTTTGGTTCTCTCCAGAATCTTGACGTTAATAGTATTTTTATCGGATATATTAATAAGGATTAGGAAACAGGACACAGCCCTACATACATTCCTCATACATACATTAAGCACTGAATTGTCAGGTTGGATACTTAGTAATACTGTGCAATAATCATGAATAATTCCTTTGCAGACAATTTAAAAATTACACTAAAAATCTTTATTTATTAACTACAAGAAAGAAGATTAAGCGGAAGTATGTACTATAAAATAAATTTATGTGAAATATATATGAAGAAAAAATGTACAAGTATAGATTTAATTATAAATCAATATTTTACATATGCCAAGGCCTTCACATTGGGTTGCTTTGAAAATATATGTATTCAAGAGTTCGTTTAATTATCTTATAATTTTTACTTGAAACACCCCAATAACGATCATTGAGCTCTCAAAATATAAAATTACAGAATTAAAGAAGCTGAAAAAAATAAGATCTTCAGTATCATTATGCTTCCTGTAAATGATAGACACAGTATAATAAAAATGTGTAGGTAACTGGATGATATAGGTGCTTGTAATATTATTTAAACATGTTATTGTACTGCTAGTTTATAGCACTCTTGGCTGCGCAAGGTCTAGAATCATCCCATCAGTTTAAATCATAGTAATAGAAATAGTAATAGAAGATAAAATGTGGTAATAGTAATAGTAATATCAGAAATTTAAATTAATAGTAATAGAACAATTGTAATAGACCCCATGTCTGTTAGGTCCAACGGTTTCAAAACGTGCCCTGTTAACGGCCTGCCGGCTGGACGACGGACACAGGACTATGACTATATCTCAGATGACTTATAGTCAGCTGATCTAATAATGTTAAGAGCTCAAACCAATCTCTAACCCAGGTGCTGCACTTGCATGAGGTAAATAGTCCTAAAACACAAAAGTAATAGCAAAAGTAATTGCAATAACTTTTAAAAGTAATTGTATTTGTTATCGATTATTTTTCTGAAAACACAAAAGTAATTGTAATTGCAATCGATTACTTTAAACAGTAATTGTATTTGTAATCGGTTACTTTAAAAGTATTTGGACTGATGTCTGATGCCTACCTTAAGCGTGCATTTCATCTGTGGAGCCATAACAGCCACGCGAAATACAGATACCACAAAAGCTGCATAAAGTAACCTCCTCAACAATATATATGATTTTACATGTTGCCTTGTAGTCCGATTCAAGTGCATGATAAGAAAATGTAGCCTGTCGCGTTTGATAATTATCTAATGCATGCCACATTAACTGCAATATTATAGAAAATATGAATTATTCTGTTTATGAATAAAGCACTTGTAATATGTATACTATGATTTTACATGTTGCATTGTCAGTCCGATTCGAGAACATGAAAAGATAATGTAGCCTGTCGTGTTTCATAATTATCTAATGCAGGCCACATTTACTGTGATATCATAGAAAATACGAATTATACTGTATATGAATGTAGAACTTGTTTAATATGTATACTATGATTTTACTATCTGTACTATCAGCACAACTACATTTGTCATGTAACAACGCTTATATCGTAGATAAGGCCTCTTTGGATGCTACACACATTCCTTCAAATACAGTGGAACCCCACAATTTCAACCACCTCGTAGACTGACCATAGTGGTCGCACGGTAGGATTCCACTGTATAATCAACTGTGTACCAGTAATGAAGAACTAGGGTCCGGACTCGAGTCCACTTTTTAGAGGCTCTGACTGGACATGGACTGTCGCTTATAGAAAGCGAGGTGATTTTTGAAGTATGAACCTGTTGTCTTATGAAACCACCAGGACAAACTACACTCGATATTTTTATCACAAACTCTTTAAATGTTAAATGGACGCAGGTTATATAAATAACTTGTTTGAATAAAACGGATACTTTGTAACATCGTCAAATGAATAGGCAATCTAGTCAGTTTAATTTTTCAAGCCGAGTCAAGCCGGGCTCTAATTGTGATAGTTCTTAAACCTTCACCTCTGACACTATATGTAACCCAGGTACCATAATGTCTGTCTGTATTTAAAACAGAAAGATTCCAAGATTTTACTGACAAATTTAAGCGAGTGTCCAGGAGATTTTACAAGGCTGCTCATCTATAAATATACATGTCCATCGCACTAGGTCGAACAATCAGATTCTTGTTGACAAAGGGACGATTCTGACGACGGTATCGCAGATTCAGTCCGACGAATTATATAGAGCTCATTTAGTGTTATAAGTGCTAAGGCGCTGAACAATTAAATTATGCCATTAATAAAATATAAATGTAATAACCTAATACCCGATATGTAAGACCATTTAAGATATAGCCATCCTGTACTTGAAAGGCATTCTAAAGTACGAGTATAAAGACTTTACTAAACTAAATATATAAAAATTACATTAAAAACAATTAAATTTAGCAGATTTTAAATTCTCTTTTAAATATATATATTGTTACATGTATCTGTTTTATAGTGTTACGTGTATCTGTTTTGTAATGCGCAATGTTTGGCGTAGGCATTGTGTTTCATGTTAATCAAGCCCTCGGCGGTGCTATGGTACCGTACTGGTTGAACCCTCGCAGATACAAGCGACACAGCGCTCGTGCTTGTCTGGAATTTTCTGGTCTGTTCATGAGCTATGGGCGAGTGTGTATTGTTGTGTTCTTTGGGATGTTCGTGAAATTTCTTGGCCTTGGGTAAAAAAGTTATAATTAGAGGCTGTGTTTAGAGACGACAGAGAGAGAAAAAAATCAAGCGGACACGGAAGATTGTTAGTTTTAGGATCTTTCCGATTATTGCAGAACTTATAGATATTCTTCGGACTTTGTACTAGTTTTTATACAGTCTTCAGTCTGCCTTTGGGACTGTTACCAGAACTTTACTTTTGGATAACAACAGATTGTTTTCGGAATTGAATCGGACTATTCTCTGAGAAGATTTGCATGAACCATTCATCTGGAATATTTATGTTAACGTACTGTTGTAGAGCTGTGACAGTGGTGGAATCCAGAAATCAAAGCCTAGGATCTGGACACTTTGGTTCTGTACATTTTATTTGTTATACTGTGTAATTGTATTAATTTAGTATATTGTAATGTAAGGATTCTTTTAAAAAATTATTATAATTATTTTTTAGCAAAAAAACACTAACTTCTTTATTCATTCCCCTAGACATTTCACGCTGCCTAGTGTCATAAAATCTGATTTTTTTTCTCCGTAACAAAGTTTATGCTCGTCACGACTACGCAGTCTGTTATTAGGTTCCGTGACATACAAATTGTTGTCTTATCCGAGAAGCTTAATAGTTTTGACAATTAACAAGGCCATGACATTGTTGACAAGATTTATCTCAGTGGATTTTTGTTATTGTTTTAACATCTTGACAAGGCAGACTTTGAACCTGAGACATTTTTTGAAGTTTCAGACCCTGATCAACTCGAACATTTGAATAAAGGTCAGTTGTTGCGTTTTGGGACAACACTTAGGGCTAGGTGTGAAAAAGGCTTTGAAAAAGCCTGGTATCATTGCTCAAATTATGCAATATCAAGTTAACAAAGGTTTAATTGAAGAGAGTGAAGTGGAAACATAAAAAAATAAAGAACATGGGAAGAACATGAAAGGTTAAAAAAAGAAAGACAAGAGAAGGAAATAGAAGGAGAAATACTTGAAAAAGAAAAATAGATTGAGTAAAAACGACTGGAGTTAGAAAGACTTAAACTAGAACATAGTTTACGTGCTGCCCCAACTCACAGTTCTGATGTTACTAAACGCAATAGACTTGTCCCACCTTTTTCAAGAAAAAGAGGTTGATATATATTTCTTACAAGATCTGAAAATTTAAAATGGCCTAAGGAAAATTGGACTTTGCTATTACAAAGTGTATTGACTTACAAGGCCAGAGAAATTTATACAGAGCTTTCAGTAGAAGCCGCTGCGGAATATGACCAGGTTAAACGGTTATTCCTAAAAGGTTATGAGTTGGAACGTGCTAAACAAAGCAGCGGTTTGAACGAAGGATATCTTGAATGATTGCATGGTATAAACTCTGCGTGAGCAGTGTGTGCCCCACAGAGTTTGCTCTCTGAGTGGAGAACACTCTCTCTCATACCAAAGAAGTAGTTTCAGTTATTAGTACCCCATAAATAATGAAGATTTTGTTTCCGCATAACTTCAGCATCATACTACAACACTTATCATTAAATACACCGAGTTTGGGAGTTCATGAATACAAAAAAGATCACCTAATGAAATTCGTAGCGAAGGGGATTGAGGTTACTGTTGTTACTTGAACTTAAACATCAAGATTAAGGTCACCGGTTTTTGAGCTCATTTGACAACTTACCATCTGACATCTTTCATTTTGATTTTCAGATAAATGCATCTACGACTTGAAAAATATAATGTGTTTTTTTTTACCGAGTATGGAAATGTTCAATTTCAGAGCCACTCTCATAGTGAAGGTCATAAGTTCATTCCATAACCATATTGATGCATGTGCATAATATAAAAGAAATTTGTCCTTTAATTTTTGCCTTACAAAGCAAACGGGTGTCGTTGTGTAATTATTCCGAGCAATTTACCTGTCATGGTATTAGATTGGCCTTAAAAAATGTTGGTGGTTGGGAGCGGGTACCCCCCCCCCCCCCCCTTCCCCTCCTGGATCCGCGCCATCACTTACTGGCAGATGATTTTGAAAGATAGAATATCATTAAAATAGCAATATTTGACGGGTAACTATAATTATTTATAATTTCAATCGTTTACCTTTCGATTTGCCTTCTGTGACAAGACCTTTTATTCAAGAAGGTTTTATTTTCGTGATAAGTTCCCTCGCAAATTTGAAACTCTCGTGAACAGTATATGATGTGAAAAGTAATAAAGTGGAGCCTGTCTGAAAGACCTGTCTAATAACACCACCTGTCTGTTAAGACTAACCTTGAGAACCGAAAACATCCACATTAATTAGGTCATCCAAACATGTGAGGCTATCTCTAAAGGCTTTTTTTTATATGTATTATCACTTTTCTTGTTTAAACACATCATTGGTGCCCCGGGACTTCATGCGTATGAAGATCTGTTAGTAGTTGCAAACACTAGCTTACCCTTACCGTTCATTATGAACACTTGAAGACCAGTTTAGTGTAATCCAAAATACGACAGGATTTTCCTTAATATAAAAAAGACTTACTAAAATATCTGAATATTAAAAGATATCTCAACCACACACCTGTAACAAGTGCATATTTTGATGCACAAGCCATCAGAATAACATAATTGACAATAATTTGTAAATAGATAAGCAATATTTAAGACAAAAGCTTAGGCCTATACCCAGCCTTACTTACCATATATATGATTATTAGTCAGTTTCTGTTGTGTATAAAGGAACAACCAAAATTTTGTGATGTTGACTCTATGAGTCTAGGAAAATATAAAAATATTACTAAAGATCCTGAAGTCTTGATTCAGTGTAACAAACTGCCGTCTACCTTGAAACACAATCACAGTTGCCGAGAGATGACGCTGCATTAGCCCCTTCATAAAATAATTTAAAATATCTCTCCATTTATAGAGAAATAAAGAAAATAACCTCCCTAAAAACATAGATTGATTCATTATCGACAGTTCAAAACCAAAAACGTGCACACTTCATGACAAATGTCAGTTATGCTTTTACAAAGATGTGAGCGCTATACGTAGCAGGCGGTTGAGCTAGCTTTTATCTGATATGTTTGTGAGCAGTGATTGGGACCAGTCATGCGTTTATTGCGTGGGACTAACGTCAGTATTCCTTCCGCTCCCCATTCAGTTGATTGATAACAAATGTTCCTATTTCCACGTCCAATATTATTTTAAAGGACCGCCTGATGTTGGCCCTTCTTGGGGCTAAGAAGTACACTGAAACCAAATAAGTCCAGTAGTCATGTGACTTGGAATTCAAAGATGGCGTTCATAATCGCTGCCGATGTGATATTCACTTAAGGTTGTATGGACGTATTTCCAAGCCCTAAATATTATCATATAATGGTGCACTGGAAAAGTTTTTTTCTATCGAGTGTTTGGCATCATGTTACACATCAATCTCAAGATCAACACCTAAAATTGTATTTTATTTAAGAAAAACAGGGGGTTTAGTATCTCGTTTTCCGTTTGATTCCAGCTTCTGAAGTTTAGTGCACCAGAGATGTCGCAACCTGCCGAGCCATGTTCACACCACCAGCACTGGCACATTCAGTCTCCTCAAACAGCACAAAAATTATGACTACCTCTGAGAAAAATATATTTTAAGTGTCCTGTCTCCCCCAATCTCGAACGTATGAAATTTTCCTCATACATTTCATACCTAACATTCTCTGCAGCCCTACAGTATTTAGTGCCTCTTGACGCCACAAAATGGGCTGACCTTGAACGGACCTGGAAATAGATCCCTCTAATCTAAATGTTTATAAGTTACTATTTACATTATTCCTGTAATTTTGGTGTCTATGCCCATTGTTTTAATGGTCTCAAGGTCTGATTAGTGGTAATGTCATGTAATAATGATAGAGTTAGCTTGTAATCATTACACCAGGTTACATAAAGTCTTCAAGGTATTAAGACCAATATGACAGGAAACTTTGCATAACAAAGTATAATGAAGTATCTTCGACGAAGCCGAGCATTCAAGATTCAGTTGAAAATACATTTTTATTATCCACTAAAGCTCCAAAAGCCCACACATTTCAAATAATGCATGATATTAGTGCAAAAAATAGTGTATATGATAACAGCATAAAATCAGAATACCCTTTGAAAACACCTTGCATATCTCTCTTAATGAAATAGAGCGTGAAGCACTCGAGGCTTTGGGTATGAAGAACATTCATTTTATAGGTCAAGGACATGTTCCCAATTTATTTCTGTGAATCAATTTAAACATAAGCAAGTACTTCTTAATCCTGAAAGTGATTTATTCCTTTTAAAGTTGATAAGTCCTCCGTACTCTCCTCCATGTAATCTCATATTTATTTGTATTTTTTATAGTAGATATATGAGACGTAAGGCAATTATTTTGTTATGAAGTTAAAATTGACATAACACATTTCAACGCACCTCGACATAGCGACCGGACTGTTTTGTGGTACCGTGCTGCATGCTGGGTTATAATGAGTGAAATACAAGCGTAAACCTTCTTGTTCCAGTGACTTCACTAAGCCATAAATTCTTGAGATAGCTGCTGCATTGTTATAATTAAAATGGAGTTCAAAACAGAACTGTCTGATTTTTCGGAATTCACCGGTTTTTACCATATTTGGTATGACTCTTCCCTCCGACCATTCAATATCCATTTTGTAGACATCCAGTATCCGCTGCAATGGAAAGTATACAATTAAATATTTTATTTGTTTTTAAACCATAAATAAAAATAGTATTTCGTTACGTTTATGAAAGTTTTTCACTAGCTTAAAGTATTGTATCATTTCTGAAAAATAAACTAGTATTTTTTTTATTCTGGTTAGTTGCCATATATGTATATATACAGTGAAACCTCGTTGTGTCGAGCTCGGTTATGTCAAATTCCCGCTTGTGTCGAAGTCGAATGTGGAGTCCCTGAAAAAAAACAGTTAAAACCTTACTAATTTAACTCCTTTTGTGTCGAACTCGGATGTGTCCAAAAACCTGATGTGTCGAAGTGTGTTGTTGGTCCCCAGCTAATATCTCCATCGCTTAACTCGAAGTCATGTCGCTAGAATGTTTAGATAACAGATTTTGACGGCCCGTCAATCGTGATTGGTCCGTGATGACCAGTTTTAACTAATTAATACCGCCACAGCTCTTACTCATCAAGCGCGACGGCTCTGTCGTTCGACTCGAGGTCATGCCGTTTTAATGTTTGGATAGTAGTTGTGCACGGTGCATCAATTGAATCATATCTACGGCCGTGATAACCAGTTATATAATTAATACCGGCAAGGATCTTACCCATCAGGCGCTATGGTTTACATACCTGGACCGTTGTTTGGCCAGTTAGTCACTCATAATCATGCCTTTCTTCTCTCACGGACAAAGCATTAATTCGAAATAAGAAATTATTAATATACCAAACATAATGGAATCCTTACCTACGATGTGTCTAGGATAAACATACATAATTATATATATATATATATATATATATATATATATATAGGTATGCAGATGACACCGTTCAGACTGACTCATTTTTACCCTAAAGCATGTTATACTACTTAACCGCATCACTTTTTTATTTACCGAATCCTATTTTGGTAAAACTTATATGTTTTTATTTTTTTTAATTAAAAATAAATTAGTTATATCATTTATGTTGTTCTTCCATGCAAACATTTGTTAAAACTATATAATATAGGCCCTAAACATGTGCAGTATTAATTGATAATTATCAAGGCTGAAGGAGGTTGAATATGAGGAATATCGAACTCCGGTTGTGTCGAAGTAAATTCACCAGTCCCTTCGACTTCGACTCAACGAGGTTTTACTGTATATATATATGAAAGGATAGCCAGATATAACTTTCTTAACTCCTGAGCTTGGTAAAGTGTTATGTGAATTTGATCAACCAGGCTCGTATTTTAGGATTCTAGCCGAAAGGTTAGATGACATGACCTTTAATTGGAGGATCTGTAGTTACGCAAAAGCTTCAAATTGGAAGAATGTTTGACTGACTTTCTTTTGTTATGACTTGAGGCCGTTCAAAACCCTCTAAACACCAACAATCCCCCATTTCGTTAAACCTGTCCTGTCACAAGCCAGATACCCTAATAACACACAGTTATGGCGTAATAATGGTATGTGTACGTTTCACTTGCAAACGATATTTGTGACGTCACGCCTCCAAATAGGTATGGTTATTATACTGATATTAACGTACGCTACGCAACTAAATTCCCATTGTGCTTTGCGGTCCACCAAGGAACGCTTGCTTGTGATTTCCGACTAGTGATGTTAGCAGCCTTAAATCAACGATTTTACTCTGTATTAGAGTAAATGACACGCTGTGCATTATATATTAAAGAATCCCTGACATTGTGTTAAGCTTATATGACATCAACATTACCACCACCAGAGTCTTTTGACTGCACTTAGCCACAGCGAAGGCCAGATTGGGCCATGGAATTCCAGTGGATCCGCAAGTACTGTAAGCTAGACACAGAAGCGGGCGCTCTGCAACCGAGCACATTATTATATACCATGAGGCCAGATGAAGAGAAAATGTACGAACATTTTCATCTGTCAGCCAACTAACAGAAATAAGTTCTAACTAAATTGGAAAAAAAAAACATATCCGGCCGACGTTCCCCCAACTATATCTATGAGCTCGCCATCTTTAAAGAGCGTAAGCGGGGAGGGGATAATATTGGCCAGTACATCAGATCACTGTTTGACCTGCGAGGAAGATATAATTGGATCATCACAGAATAGTAGTAATTAGAGACAGACTAGTATTTAAAAAAAAGTGTTCAGATGCAGTATGGACATGCGAAACAATCCACTGATATTTGTTTGGACCTCCATCGTAACGTTTAATCACTGACCACTAGGCGCTGATGACTTGAACAAAGCCCCACTGAGGTGCCAACGGCTTTTGTCTTTTTTCTAGGCATCCTCCTGGAGGAGACGGTGAAAGACAATGACAAGGAAAACATCGAATCCAAAGACTTGCAGGACCAGTAAACAAAAGAAACACGGCCTGTTCCCGCTGACATACTTGAACTTATATAAACAGGTTTTCATCTATATTTTGCACCTGAAGACCAATCTAGGTTCTTTACATATACAATAGAGGGCGCTACAGGTCCACCCACTTGGTTCACTGACATGGTTTCTAATTGATGTCGCCCCGGTAGCAAGAAAGGGGAACAGTAAGACATTAACTGAAAGTGGTTGTCACAGCACCTCTTCATGTTTCAGCATCTTCTTGATGCTCTTTACAGTTTTCATCTTCCATCCTTTACTCAGTGTTTCATCTTTGTCCCACACACCCAGGTTATGAAACCAGACCCGCTCTGCATGTTTGTGGTCATTTTTCTTCATGCTACAACATTCATATGGTGAGTTCTTGTTGAAGCGAAAACATTTTGAAAAATGAAGTAATTGTGTCAGCGGAGTACCTACATAGCTAAACAACATTTTTATTCCTCGGTTGATATTTAAAATGCGGTTATCTTGTCGGGGTGAAGATGTCATGCTGCCGGGGCACTCGAGTTAATAATTTTCATAATAAATGACGATTTTCGCCTGGGTCAAATCACGTTTTGATCAAGGTTTTATCGTATTACAGAAGGATGTTTATGCTTCGATTCACGTTTCTCCGTACATCAATATGGTATTTTTTTATATACATTATGAAAAAAATATTCCATGCATTATAAACAAAAACAGACATTTATTTATTGAATAAAACTCGCTCGAATGAATTACAATTATCTTTACACATCAAAAGAGATACCTGGCTGAGTGTACATATAAAACAGCCGTGTGTTATTTGTTTACATTAAAAAAATAGCGATTTGGGATCATAATACCTCACCTGGGGTCAAATGAGTGCACCTCACACTGGAAATTCTTTGCCACGTCATCGTCAAATGAGAAATCCCCACTGATTCTGGTCAATGAAGGAACGATAAATTAAAAGTTGTATAGCATGTTTTTTTAAATCTCATACGGAAAAGAATCAAAGTCTATTCATTCTGTTAAATGGCTTAACTGCATATAACTGTGAAAAAAATAAATCTAGCATTAACACTTGGGATAACAAGTGACCCTTGGGTCATGACGCCCAGCTGTCTAGCATGATACATTGAAGGCTAACATTCACAAAAGGAATTTTATCATCTGATACACAATTCAGATTAACTTCAGATCTTTGTTTTCTGACAACAAAGTCAACACGATTTTTTCCTGAAATGATGCACATATATGTAAAGACTGAAACCGATCATTACTGGTCTATGAAAGAGAAGAATAAGATTTATGAAAAACTGGTTTGAAGAACAACCAAAATAAACATGGTCCTTCTTCAGGTGATGGGTCAAACGAGTAACAACTGAAACCATTTTTGGTCGGTCAGATTACAGATTGTACAAGAGAAGAATCAGATAATTTCACTAGTTTTCAAACTTCTCGAAGAACATAGTGGAAATTACTTGACACGTTATTCGGCAGAATTCAATGCATAGATAAAGGCCAAGGTCACAATTATTCAGTGTCTTTTGAGAACTTGGTTGAATAATATTGTGTATCATATTCAAAGACAAAGTATACAATACATCAAGATTATACTTCATATTCACCCTAGAAATCTACCGATAAGATCTTGAAAATCTAGGTCCAGATTATCAGTTTTAGGACTTATCCGAAAAAAATTGTGGAAACCATAGTGTGTCGACTTTGAGGGGAGGAATCATTCCGTAGAGCTGGCCATGAAGATCAAGATCAAAGTCACCAGATAGAAACGATTTGTTTATTAAATATTAGCCAAAAATGCAGTAGTTCATAAAAAGTCCAATATTTCTGCACATTAGATATTGGAATTCAAAGTCAAGTACATCATATGTCAAAGTCATCTGCAATATTGATTAGAACAATCTGTAAAGTAATTTTGAGGGGAAAATAAGCAATGCTTCAAACGTTGAGAAGAGTCTGATGTTCATGGTGCTAAAAAAATGTTAATACTGTATAGATCACAGGAGACCGGTTATTCTAACCTAATTTGGGGTTTCTTCTGAGATTGTACATCTACATATTAAGTGAGAAGTTTCTAGATTTAAAAGTTATGATTTTAGTCCGGCCGACCGGCGGTCGGACGGTAGCACGGCCGTAATGTTATATGCATAACTAAAAGCTGAGCCAAAAGAAATAACCCCTTCAGGACGCTGCAACAATGTGGACTACAACTCAATCGTTCTGCTGTATCGCGAGTTTATTTATATACAGGCGTTAAGACAAATCATCACGATGTCCCATCTATTTGTTTTTGCAAAGAGTTATTAAACAATTAATTAAGAATCAATTTAAACCTGCAGCCAAGGTGTTGTTGAGAATTAATAAGGTTCTATCAAAATTTCTCCATTTTTAATAAGAAAACTGTCTGGGATTGAACAGGAGTCCTTCATCTCATGTGTCCAATGGTTAAATAACTAAGCTGCCTCAACAAGCTTCATGAAGATTTTGTTTCAGAAGAGAGAATAGCAAATCAAAAAGGACTTTCGCTACGACTCATAGTGAACAAGTGGAGATACAATCTTAACAGTTGCAGAAATGACGCGATGAGGGCAAGCAGTGTCGTAAAAAGAGGGGTTATGAGTTCTAGAATGAATATAACGTGGAAATTGTGTAAGAAATGTAGGTTTATATCCATTTTGTCCCATGTTTAAGTATAAACAGTGTGGTTCAGGTATTTTATCAGGGCATATAGCAAAACAAGGTATGAATACTTACCCGAAGGAATATATAAGACAGTCGCCTTTCTTTGGAACAATCTTTTTATCAAGGCAGACATTCCATCCACCGTCACCCAAATTCCCGAGGCGCTGAATGGCGGCGCACATGTAGACAGGCGTGGATAGATACCTTGATGTATAAGAATATATAAAATACATTATTGTTTACGTTTTTCCGTACCTATAAAGACTAGTCTACAGTGGAAACTCTTTTTACGAGCACCTCTGTTCCAAGGGCACTAATGACATCCTTAACAGTAAGGCCCGAAATCTATGGCCTCCCTACTAAGGGCACCTCAATGTCTGGTCCCGTCAGTGTCCGTAATTTGGAGGTTCTACTTTAGTTTTTTACGATATTTCTTTATTCCTACTTCATCTGATGTTGCCTATGGCCATAAGATCCAGGCGGCTTGAAACTTATCTTGTAAAATTTAAGCAACTATATTTCTTCTTTAGTGATACGGCGACTCTTATGTATGTTTTACTGTTGTGCCCATTAACCGGGTGTACCATTTGTCATACAGTGAAACCCATGTTTCCCGTGATATCATGATTGGCCATGCGGGCTCGCATATCGAAAAATACCAAGATATTGTGTAACATGAACTAACAGTAAATGCCCAAATTTATAATGATCAAAAGTATCAAGTTCAAAACACTTTCGGCATCTCGGCTTCAGTGTTATTGCGGGTAGAAGGAAACTTCCATGAAGAGCTTGGAAAATAAACAGCCAAAAAGCGGAATAGAACTTACGATGTGGAAAATGGTATGGCTTTGAAAAATATTCAACATATCTCTTTAATTAACAAGAATATGGAAACAATGTAAAATAAATTCTATACTATGTACCAGCGGTCAAAGGTTCTGCAGAATCTAAATATATTACTTACTGGAATAAACTAGCTTGGGCTTGCCGTAAAGTTGTGTCATTTCTTGTTTCGGTGACCTGCTAATAAAAAAGTTAACAGTTGATCAACGATAAAAATACGGATAAAAGTAAGCCTTAACGTATAAAATATGTCGTGATTATATTTATAAAAGAATAAGTTAATAATTATATATATATATATATATATTCATACTTAGAATGTAATTTTCACATTGTGGATAAAACGAAAAAGCAATTAATAGTAACATCCACTTGAAGTTAAAGAAATGATATACGAGTGATAAGTAAATCTATCTTACTAAATTCCATCTAAACATCGTAGTAACGCATATCTTCTCACTTTTAACTTTATAAAAGTCTACACATATGGCTATATGTCCCAAGTATCAATTAAAATACGCATAAACATTTATATTATACAGCGAAAGGTTAATATGACCCGATTGTTGGGCAGTTTTAGGAATAATTGCAAAATAACCAATGCATAGTAGTGGTGAACAGATTATTTCATTAAACTGATAATCGGTCGCTTTCTATCAAATTCGAGTCCAATTGCATAATTGATAAAAACGATTATGTATGCACATGCAAGGAAACTAATCCTTTTACTTCCTGATTCACAATATTTTATCAAATGATTATTTGCAATTTGTCACTGATACTGCTATCAACTAATATTTTATTTTGATAATGCACATAAGTTTTATTCAATGGTAATATTAATAAACTAATTTTGCTGTTTGTTGCCGTTGTCTTAGAAATGTAGGTGACACCCCCCTAATTCTAGTCGCAACCGGCAATAACCCCCACCCCCCTCCCCCTCCAAGTCCTTAGCCAATTTTAAGCATATAACCACCTGTGCTTGACTGTTGTTGTGGCAGTTCACGCCACGGATTTCTATAGCATTTTGTGAAAAGACGAAGAAATTCAGGAAGACTCCCAGTAGAACTATCACTGTGACTTCTGTCAGAATACGGAGCAGAAATGACGTCTGAAAAAACAGATGATATAAGGATATATAATGATAATGATATAAAAATATATGATTAAGCAAAATTATACATATATAAAAATTTGATAGAACCTTGTCACATTAAAAGATAACAATTGAAGCACCCCTGATACTTATACAAATAAAAATATAGACCACAATAAATAATGTAAAGTATCATAAATAAACCTGATATATTGTTAAATATATATTTATATATATATATATATATATATATATATATATATATATATATATATATATGTTGAAAAATAAATGAGAATTCACAATTGTTTTATTGTCAATATAATTATGTTTATTTTGGTTTGTTGATTTGCATTTTACATGACTTCCCCTTTGGGAAGTTACAAAATTATCATAATGATAATTCATCCGGGTTCGCTCACTCAAAAGAAATAAGTAGTCAATGGATATGGAAATAACGCTTCTTCTTCTTACAGTGTTTTACGGATATTGTCAATCCAAAACACCAACGATAATACTAATCCTGCTCGAAATCAGGATATCAATACAATCTCATAGTAGTCATGTAAATGTACGCACAATTCCTATCCTCAGCTCGCGGTGAATCTACTGCTAATGTTCAAAACTCTCCAGCCACAGTATTTCTTTCTTAGCCTTGGCGGTGTCAGGTCAAATACACTGACGCACTTTGATCAATTTACAAAGAGAACAATCCGCTATTGGTAGTCTGCGTTACCCTTCCATTAAAGGGGTCTATTCCGACATGACGTGTGTTAACCAAAGGTAACCCCTTTAACCTTTTATAAAAAGTCCAGAAAACGCTGATCTCACCGTACACAGGTTGTTTGTATTGTTTATAGCCGCGTGAAGTGGGGCCCGCCAATTTAATCCAGACATCCTGTGGCGAGTCAGAAGAATCGGAGTTTTACAATGCGTTCTGCAACTGGAGACATTTCAATAACCGCACATATGCATCCAACCACTTTAGGTTACATGATGTTTTTTTTTTTGTCACCATTACCTTGTTTACAAATGGCTTGTAGATAAACACGCTCATACCTCGCGTTTTAAGAACTTTTCTTAAGAAGAATTACCTGAAGTTCATTTATATTGTATGTGTATACATGGTAAGCCAAAATCCCACAAATGTTGTAGAACGGGGACGAGAAAAGTTGGCCCTAACTATTACACCCGACCTACATTGTTAAATGACTTGAACCATTACGTCAAATATGAGAAGAGTTCATTGAATTGCTGTTGGTTGATATGCTACACTAACCTTCCAGGTCTTACAACTTATGGCAAACATAAATAAACCTGTATACACCTTAGTACGGCTGCGCAATATTATCAATATATCGGTATATCGCGATACGGGGATGCGCATATTGCGTATCCCGATAAAGGTCTCTGTTCAATGATTTTGGCCGAGTTATGGGAAGCTGAATATAGTCAAATATTATAGCAGTCCATTTCTGCTCAGTGGCTACAAAGATCTTCTCAAAAACTGGGTCAAATTCATAAAATCTCACACATGAATGATCCTTAGATTTTGATAATTCAAATTTGTTCAAATGGTTTTGATTCATCGATTTTCTTAGATTTTACACAGGGAAAGTTAAAAAAGATATAAAAATCTTCTTCTCTTAAACTGTCCAGCAAAACTGTTTAACATTTTACAGAAATAATCCCTAGAACAATATCTTGCAAATTTGTTTTAATGGCTCCAGTTCGGTGATTTTTGGCCGAGTTACAGGAAGTTTAACTTAGTCATCTGTGCAAAAAGCATACTAAACTTAAAATCTCAGAAACAGCTGGAGCTGTCATCACCAAATTTTAAGCCAATGTTTGTCACATGAATAATATCTGAAATTGAGGTGTTGGTTGCGCTACCTATGGAATGTCAGGTTTGGTCCAGGCACATTTGCACCTGTTGCATGATCTTCCCTTCGTCAACATCGATAAATCTATTCTGTCAGGTTCGGATGAGTGAACCTGTTGATGTCATGGATAAAATTATTTTGGACAGATGGACAACGTTTAAGCCCGAGCTGATGCTTGACCCAACTGGTTGTATGAGTGCTTACTACATGTTTGTGAATATCTCCAAACCGCTCCAAACCTGATCCGCTCCAACATTTAACCACATCAAAAAATAAGCACATACACATATGTACACCGTGGCCTTATTTCTGTTCGCGAGGGTTTAAAATTCGCGGTTTTTTAAACGAAAATATTCGCATAAATAAAACCTTCGTGAATAAGAAGCCAAATGGTCGAAGGCAACCGAGAAGTGATACGCGACTGGACATTGTGACGTCACTGTTGTCTAACAGACACCACAAGCAGCCATAGACATGGAAAGAGTACCATGGAAGAATGTACTGTCCAGCAGTACCGGGAAGACGCCATCAAGGTCTATCAGCATAAATTACGCAAAAGACTGGCCTGAAGTAGATATACAGATATCAGTATTTACTTTGTGAGTCTTTTGCGTAATATATAAGAATATACTTGAAATAATTATCGCCAAAACAAATGTGGACATAGGTTTTAGGAGGGACTTGCGATATATCATTGACGACCTAAGATGACGGACTAAAACTACATCCACTTGACGATTCGTATTGATGACGTCACAGTGGTATTTGTACGTCATATGTTTGTTACGTCACACACACGTCCATCCTACATCACATGGATAAACAGAACTAACGCCATCATTTTTGGCACCACTTCTAGACAGGTCAACACCGTCCCGGCGACGCAATGTATTGAAATTTGTTATATTGTTTAATTAAATCATCATAAATTACTTCCTTTGATAAAAGCTGATTTGTAGTGGCAAACAAAATATATTTAAAAGAATTGTAGCGTAATATTAGGTGGACAGGGATGTTAGAACGGAGTGTATAGTCCGTTTCAACATCAACTGTCAAATTATTTTTGTAGATTATTTTCTTTAAAGTTTATATTTTTTTATTAATCCATGTTTCACAACTTTTTGGCCTCTTCACAATGGTCTGACAGACATGATGTGCCCCTGCATAAGTAGCCGTCTTTATTTTAGCTGTTAATTTTAGGGTGCTTACATGTCTTCATCCAATCAACAGCTATCAATTGAGGCTGTTTTTACATTTGACCAATGACCTTGACCGCCATAAGAAGGGCTGCTATGTTGTTAAACGTAGACTGATTTCTCATATTTTCATATAATTCTGTTTCTTGAATAAGTTGTTAGGTGGGTATTCATTTATATATGTTGAAAATTAGGTCCTTTAATGCTATACACAATACTATAATTAATTCTCTTAAAATGTAACTATTGAAATTTTTTATAACACAAATAGATGGACATGACATGAAAAAGACTTTATAGTAAATATACGAGCTAGCTCAGCTTAGATCACAATCAACTTTGCATGGGCAACACAATATTTCACTCGAGTGGACAACGTCTCCTTGTGGCTGTAGGCATGTTAATGACCACCAAGACTATGGATATCATTTGAATATTCAAATATTAAAATGATGACCTTTACAAAGGTCAGGTGGGGTGTAATTAAATATATGTATAAATAATAAGTGCCCATGATATCATCGATGGTGGTTTTGTTATACCAAGTGAAAACATGACAAAGGTTGAAACGCGATTTTAGTCATTTGATGGTGTATTTTAATGGCTGAGAGCAGTTAATAGTTTGTACTGTCAGCTCATACTTACATAAATACATCTTTGATGACTTCTCTGCATTTTTTTCTGTATATATGTGTTTGCTGAAGTCAATTCTCAACATCATTTTGCCAGGAAAGACAAAATAAACTTCTTCCTAATAATTTGTGATTAAGGTATAAAAAACACTTATCCCTTTTCACTTCTTTAACAGGTATCTCAGGATTCGTAAACAAACTCGTAATATCTACAGAGAAACTGGTAGGGTTTTTGTGGCTATATATGTCAGCCTGTAAGTATTCACGTGTTATCACACTAAGCAAGGTCCCAGAAATAATTATTATTATTTATATTGGCGGTGAAGACACATATTACTGTCGAGTCCACACCATCCGAGGTCGCCTGCAACTCTGAATCAAAGCCACTCGAGTCCAAGTCAAAGTCCGAGTCCTAGAGGTTCGAGTCTAAGTCCGACTTTTTCGCGGCCGAGTCATCTGGATCCAAATCAAAGTCCGAGTCCAATACAAATATTATAATCCTGCGTTTTAAAATAGAAATTTCAGGTTATCATGTACATTTTAATTTAGTTTATACATGATTTTACTATAATGGCTTATATACATTTGAAGCTCCTGGTGGTGATCAAAGCTTGGTATATATAGTGTTAATTTTGTAATATTCTGTTGGAAGCTCGTACATTTACATAAGCCTGGTTTCTCGAGCCCTTACCTCCGCGTTCGAGTACAGGATCGGATCCAGGATCCTAGGGTCCAAGTCTGAGTCCCTTAAAGGTCGACTCAATTCTATCATCACTGGGGGATGGTCGACTAAAATATGGTACTTACTGCAAGTACCGCTGGCACAAAGCGCTAATGTGTGCTGGGAGTTTTATGAAGGCAATAAATACCTATCCATGACCGATCATTTGAAAAGGTCCAGAAAGTAAACAACAAACTGGATCGTCACAGCTTTCTTCTATTAAATTATAAACAAATTCAAGTTTTTTTTTCAGGAAATCATCAGTTCAGCGGTTGTATACGTATACTTACTTATACTACAACTTTGACCAGTTTACAAATAGTTAAAAAAGAATAATATATATAAACATTTCATGCACTTAATGTATTTTGCGGAATTGAACAACAGTAACATGAATGCCTACCCTAGGCGTGCATTTCAATTCTCTCCAACATTTTAAGTTTCTTATCTGTGGAGCCATAACAGCCATGCGAAATACAGATACCACAAATGTTGCAGAAAGTAACATCCTCGCCAATATATGATTTTACATGTAGCTATGTCAGTCCGATTCGAGTAAATGATAAGGTGATATAGCCTGTCAGCGTGTTTGATAATCATCTAATGCAATGACACATTTACTGCGAAAATACGAATTATTCTGTACATAAATATTGTAATGTATACTATCTGTACTTTCAACCAAGTAGTAGGATTGTCAGGTAAAAACGTGCTTTACATGCTACTCAAAATTCCTCCCCACTTCAAATACAAATGTAAAGTCAACTGCGCACTGGTAATGTAGAACTAGGGTCCGGACTTGAGTCAACTTTTTGGACTCGAAGACCCTGGACTTGCACTTATGCTCGGACCCTTAGAAATCAGGCCAAGTCCGTCTACGATCCAGGAAAATATGTCTGTAACATACTATAAAGTTATGCGTATAAGCTATACCTACAGAATATTAGGACAAATAGAAAGTGTATCTCAAAGCTTTGGTTCTGCATCCAGGACCCGCAGGTGCGATAGACGCCGGGTCTGGGTGACACCAGGATACAATAAAAATGATAAGGCAGCGTGTGCTACCGCCGTATCTAGTAATCCCAAACGAAAATAAACTCTGCAGATGTACATACTTGGGCGAAGAATTAGATAAGTCAGCTTTACAAAATGGATGCGGTTACCTCCACCCCCCCCCCCCCCCCAAAAAAAAAAAAAAAAGCTTTGGTTCTGCATCTAGCGCTACATATAATGAAACATTCAAGTGAAAACTAACATAAAATTTCTTTTGAAGAGGAGATCCGGACACTGACTTGGATTTGGGCTCCAAGTGACTCTGACTCAAAAAAATTGACTTTAAACTTAAAAGCCCTCTGACAATAGATTTGTAAAGTTCGTCTCATATTTTGGACGTGAACATATAAAATGCATGGATTTCATCCTCAACTGAATTGTTCTTACATACGGTGCATATTCTATCCTAGGGTTTTATGTTTCTAAATATGTCGCATGTGATTACCAACGATAAGATTCCACGCTTAGGCTCTGCCATTTAGGATCTCTTTTCTTGGGCTAAATAATGAATTGCTTATGGTTCGGTACATAGCAGGTACGAGGGTCGTTTCGATAAGTTGTATCCGGTACAACCAAGACCAACGTGTTTCCATTCAGTTGCGGTTAGAGCCCGGCGCCAATATTTCATTAAGCGGAACTTGGACGATTTTGTGCAGCTCAGTTCGGCTTGAGAAAAAAATAATACAAACTGAAAGATCGTTTGCAATTGAAGGCCTACTTCCACCCTCTGGGTGTTTTTGCATATATGAAAGGTATGAACCTACAAATAGAATTGATGTAAAAATTACTGACATTGGGGAGCTAATATCCGTGATAGGAACGAATATTTGAACAGAGTCCTGGGAGCCCCCTGAAAAAGTTGAGACAGCCCTTGGGACGTGTGTGACGTCACAACTAGAACCCCGGTTGCGCGTCCACGTGGTTTCAGCAAGCCCGACGGGTCGATCTGATCAAGCGAGGCGGAGGAATCATCGTAAGATGACAATGTCTGAGACACGTTAAAGGAGAATAAAGCAGCGAATGTAGATCTGTAGATTTATGGCAACTTCGACATCAACCTCATGTAATTTTGGGCCATGTATACGTTGTTAGAAAAAGAAGTCCGTGACACAGCGGCCGCTGCAAGCCAACACGCCAACACTGGCAACAGGTTTTATTCCAGTGACGAAGTGACAGGCTGTACAAATTCGAGTAAGGAGTCTGTGGGAAATTTAGAGGATATTCTCAATCTGGTGATTATTATCAAAATAACGAGATTATTCAGTAATATAATATTTAGAGCAAGAAAATGTAGAGTAGTACAAGATGCCGATGGTGATTCTTCAATATCGCCCGCGACGCTTTGCAACAAAGTTTGTTGTTGTGATAACATTAACTGTGACAATGTTGACTGGTGCCGTGGTGGTTCTGCAAAAATCAGCTGATAAGCAACTTGGTTTTGTCGTAAGAATAAAGCGCTGGTCCTTTCTTTTTATCATAATTTATACATACATGCTTCATAATCAGAAATGCAAAATTGTTGTTTTGACATTGATAAGCGCTTTTTTGTTTAGCAATAGTATTACTATATATACTTTTCGTAAAGCTAGTTTTTACTTGGCAGGCCTTACCTCCTAAATACATGTAACCTTATAGTAGCACACACGGGGCTAGTCTTAAGAAAAGCTGTATACGTACCACACTCCTCCCGATGGAGGGTGGTCCTTTTTTTAACTACTCCCCCCCCCCCCCGGCCCATCATCATGGAAATGATACATACATTTGATTATTTATATAATTTACACTATTTCCTTTTATAATTTAATATATAGGCCTATATATATATATATATATATATATATAGAGAGAGAGAGAGAGAGAGAGAGAGAGAGAGAGAGAGAGAGAGATTTAATATATTTGAAATATATAATACAAAGCATGAAATTCACATTTTTAAATGAATTATGAAAGAGTCATATTTCATTATAAAAAAATCACACACACAGTAACATTATAATTATACACAGTATATATGTATGATACAGTTCTGTATATAACACTCTACCAGACGGAAAGCCCCATGGCTATTATCAATCTGTTTTATGTTGGCAATGTTATAGGTAAAGTTCTTGCCATACTGCCTCAGCTATTCTTGTGCAAATAAAATTTACAAGCAAGATTTTAAGAATAATTGCTCTGTTTTTGTTTGAGCTGATGTAAAACCGTTTATCTGGATTTCAGGGGTCCTTTTAGTATCCTCCAATTTAAGAATTGTGTAATATGAAAAAAAATGTGTCCAGAAACCATACATTCCAGTATAAAACTCTGCATAATAGCAGATTTAATTCCAAGAAAAGTACATTTACAATAAATTATCATTAAAAATTATACAAAATTACCCATAAGTTGTCTTTGGTAAGGTTGATCAGTATATGTATAGGTATATTTGGACTAAATGCATGGGTACTCCGGCCAGTGTATCATCTGAAGGTTCAAGTTTAACATCTTTGAGTGCAATATGGCAAAACATTCTAACAAGGAAGAAGAGAGACTGCTGAAACAGATTTGGAGTTCTCTTTATGACTGACTGGGTAATTGATTTGATATTTTGTTATATACATACTACAAGTGTCTATCTTTATATATGTACACACACACACACACACATATATATATATATATATATATATATATATATATATATATATATATTTACCATATTTACATGTATACACGTTATATTTTGATATTTTATATACAAGTATTACATACTTAAATTTACATAATTATTACATTTTAAACACACCTCTTAAATTATATGCATGCGTGTGTGTGTGCTGACTTGGCATGGAATTTGTTTTGTGTTATGAAAAAAATGGATAAAACATTGCTTATCACATTTTATACAACAAATACACATTTATTAAAACAAGATAACATTTTATCATTAAAGGTACTTAAAAGAAAACTAAAAAAAATATATCAAACAGAGTAAAAATATCCCTAACCCATATACAATGCACACGTTTAATGTAAGGAAGCCATTACGAAGCCTATTTTTTCATATTATTTGGGCCCAGAATTAAAATATGCGGAAATGCATGGTATAGTTTTTTAAATTGTTAATTGTCTGATTCCAAAAGATTTGAAATATTAAAATGAATTATTTTGATTATTGTCAACAATAAGGATCAACGATTTTTAACGTGGGTTTATATTTTAGAACCTTATTAATTGTTTCCCCAAATAGCCATTGCTGAGGCACCATGCACCGAGCTTTACATGACCCCTTCAGTCATATGTTACTTGAAACTTGTAAAAAAAGTCCCAAAATAAAAAATAAAGTTTTTTTTTTTCATTAACAGTCGTTCAAACACATTTAATAATAAATTAATTGATTGATCAGTTTGATATTATTAAACTTATACGATCAACAAGCAGCTACATGTTGGTTGTCATATAACACGTCGCTTGAAATCCTGATATGGCGTCAGTGCTGACTGCGTATTGCCAGCTCCAAACGTGTCAAGGCCGAGTCGGGGAATAACAGGTGCAAAGTTGAAGACTAAGAGATACAGGAGTTTTAAAGAAGAAAAGCAGCATCATTTCCTAGTTAGCAGCCTACGCATGTAACGGATATAGAGTCAAAAGTGGCAACAAAGGTGACTAAAATCACTAAATATCAGGAAAAGTCCGTCCGCACCCTCATGTCAGTGGCCAAACCTGGGGAATCCCCTTCCCAGATCATGCCCGGCCGGATCCAGTTCGGCCTATGCTGTAGCCGCCGACGGCGACGCAACGGGTTTCAGGTTTCTGTTGCGTCGCCGGCCCACCAAAGGGCTAACTGGGGTTATAGCACGATACGATCTGTTACTCTTAGAAAGGAAATTAAATAAACAGATTTCCTATGGTTTTAGCAAACCAATGTTCACATAATATTGTATGTCGAAAGGCCTGTAATAAAAAATAACCATTCTGGAAAGCATAAAGCACCTGTAACATCAGCAACTGATAGTATTTGTCCAGAAAGAATTGAAGCATTTACAGCCCCGTAGACATTTTGCATTTGGTGGCAGTCCTGTATAAGGCTTTAGGCCTGTGTACTATTATGTTCATATTTTAACTTTCTTGGTGCAAAATAGGGCTGAGAACAGAACAGTAATGTTTTCCAGTGGTCAAAAATACAATACACATAGATGTACTGAACATTAATCAATGGATATATGTTAAATCTCACAGTTGTGTATGGAGTGTTATAATCACAGTTAACTGCAGGTGCAATCTATGGACTCCACAATGCGTCAGTCACTGAAAAAAAGCAATTGAGGAGTTCATTCTTATGGGCTACCTCTGCTGTAAAGGAAATCCTGTCCATTTGGCACGAACATGTGACTTATACACTTGTTAAAATATGATTCAGCTCACACCATCACCCTTAATGTTACTGCTCAACCCGACGACGCAATACTTTGGCATATTTTCCCTAGATCGTGTTAAACTCAACTGATGCCATAACAATACCGCCCGGCGTGTTCTGGTTGTGACGTCACAATCGCCTTGGCCAGGACGCTTCTGTTTGGCTTGGGGCCCCTGAGTGGGGTGGATTACGGGTCTTTCGATTTAAATTTCAACGGTTAAGTGCGCAAAGCCTGATTTTATTATACCATTATTTATAGGCCTACATATACATGTAAATGAATAAACCTTCAGTAGTATTTCATTTTATTATTTTCATTGAAGTAGGCCTTTAAAATGCCCGAAATAAATGTTCAGGTTTTGTAATTATTTTGTTTTTTATCGCTAATAGAAAGCCGTGTGATTGTTGAAGTATGTTGTCCTATAAAACCACCAGGATAAACTATACTCGATATTTAATTACAAACTAGTTAAATACAAAATGGATGCAGTATATCAGACGTAATATAGATAACTTGTTTAAATAAAACGGATACTTTGTAACATCGTCAAATGAATAGGCTTTTGGGTCAGTTTCATATTTCAAGCCGAGTCGAGCCGGGCTCTAATTGTGATAGTTCTTTAACCTTCACCTCTGACACTATATGTAACCCAGGTACCATAATGTCTAGTCCATGTTGTTCGTACTGTCATCTTTATGAAGAGATAATTACATACCTTTTTTTAGAATGTTTTGCCTCTAGTAATTTATATCTTCAAATGCAATCTTGGATAAAATCATATAGGTTTCCCAGTCTATGAAATCACTGTTATTTTGTTTGGATTTTCTTATTCAGAAAAATTTGTTGCTGTATCAACTGATTATTACATATAAAATGACTCTTAGTATAAGTCATGAAATGTTAATGTGCCTATTATGTGTAATGTTTGTTTGTAGATATATACATATATATATATATATGTGTGTGTGTGTGTGTGTGTGTGTAAGAATGTCAATAAAATATTCAAAAACAAAAACAATTCGCTGGTAATATAATCCTGCACTGTAGTAATTGGCCGAGTTCACGCAAGTACAGATGCTTCATGTTATCAACTAGTGGCCATGACGCTCAGCTGCCTTGCTGACTTCAAGGAATGTTGAACAATGAGCAAAGTGACAGCGAGAGTGAAGATTTTTGTAAAGAATCCTAAGAAATGGGTTTCAGTGGGCTTTTTGGACAGATGACCACTCCATTTGAAGGTCTCATAAATAGAAAGAATGTTTCAGAATTTGAAAAAAAATACAGGTAGTGCCACCAGTCTGCAGGAACTGATGAACCACTCCATTATCAATATGAATGAAAACAATCATGGCAGTACATGCATTAGTTATTCATATACTGGATCTTTTGTATCACATTTTTAACTAGAATACGGGTAGTCGAAAAGCGACAAGTCTTGAGATATAAGCCTTTATGTCTGCAGCCTGAACGTGAATGTAGGTGGCGCCCCCTGTCATAAAATCAAGAAAGCTATCCAGGATGTAAACACATGCAAAATTTCAGTTGGATAAGTCCAACCAATGCAGAGATATGAGTGATTTTATCCAAAGGCAGATGAACAGATGGACGCTGTGCTAAATTAGTTGCAGGTTGCGCCACCATTTTTAGTGTATGTTATACAGCTATCCTTGGGCTACATTTGTGCAAATGTTTTGGCCTGATAGGTCAAACGGTTCCCGAGATGTGTGGGTTTATGTGTGGAAACAGACGCACAAATGGAGGAGAGGAAAAGTCAGAGGTCAAACAAAAGAGAGGGTGCAGCAGTTCACACGTGACCCGATCATAATTCCGAATTTTAAATAATTCCGCCCAGTGGTTACGGAGGAGTTCTCCGGAAACCTATGCGGAGGCGGCGGCGTCCGACTGAAAACATAGTATCCGCAAAACTCTGTTTTGGCGGATACAAATATTCAGGGGCGGGCTGCATATGAGCCCAATAGCTCGGAGAATATCGGTAACAGAGACCCAATTTAAATTTTCCATGAAGATTATTCATGGACCTCCCCTGATTTCAAGTATGAAGATTCTAGGTCAAGGGGCTACTATTTATGCACTCTTACAATATGAGGCTTAATTTGAAAAAAATACAGGTGGTGCCACCAGTCAGCAGGAACTGATAAAACACTCCATGATCAATATGTATGCCAAACATCATGGTCATCAGTGCATTAGTGATTCATATACTGGAAATTTTGTATTTACTTTTTAATTAATCTGAGGGGTACTTACGAGCCCTATTGCTCGGAGGATATCGGTAACAGAGACCTTATTTCAGGTTTCCGCGTTGATTTTTCATCGACCTCCCACGATCTTAAGTTAAAAGATTCCAGGTCCAGTGGTTACGATTTGTGCCCTGTTAACAGATGACAGCTACTTTGAAGGTCTCAAAAATAGAGAAAAAAATTCGTAAAAAATAGAAAAAGATAGAGGTGGCGCCACTAGTTTGCAGAAACAGATAGAACTCTCCATGGTCAATGTTCATGCAGAGAATCATGCTGATTAATGCAGTAGTTATTCAGCTACTTGAGCTTTTGTATCATATTTTTTTATTATTCTGGGGGGGGGGGGGGTACTTAGCTCGGAGAATATGGGTAACAAAGACCTAATTTCAGGTTTCCAAGGAGATTTTTCATGGACCTCCCTTGATATCAAATCGAAAGATTCCAGGTCCAGCGGTTACAATTTGTGCCATGTTAACGGACGGACGGCCGGACGGCCAGACGTGCGGACTACAGACGAAGAGTGATCGCTTTAGCTCAGATGAATTTCAGTCAGCTGGACTAAAAATCATGTCAATCCCCACGTACATATAAAGTAGACTCGCACTGCTCATGCTACCCGAGTCCGGCGGCCAGGATGTTGGGTCTTTAAGGGACCTAAACTCTCTTCAAGCAGTCCTGAAACCGTTGAGTTACTCCTATTCACGGGTGTTAAAAACAATTAGCTGGGCCACTTAAACACAGCGTTATGGACTCAGTGCATCGCTTATAGGTGTTCACGCTGGCAGAGTCATTGCAAGTTGCGTTGAAATTCGATATGGGGCTGACATTGTGTTTCCCGTGTCAATTGAGCTGAGGCCCCTGAACCTATCATACAAAACTGTTGTGAAAGATTCTACAATTTATTTACATTCGGTACAAGGACCGTAAGGTTCAGCCAACAGAGATATGAGGTCATTAAGGTCCATATATGGACTTGTTTGTACTACTCCTTGTCTAGGATCAGCCGCACATGCGCAAAATCAGACCTCCGGTCACGCGGCTTTGTTATCGGACCTCCGATAATGACACTTTGTTATTGACAACAGACACGCGTGAACTGTGTTCACTACCACACAGAACCATAAACAGTTGTTAAACAGCTGCAGAGGAAGCACTTGGACCATATGCTGCGGTGGTTTTGCCTGGAAACGTTTGTATAAAACAAAAATCAGCTGACAGTGTGATTGAATAGGCATAATATTTGACCTGATGATGTCCCTTTAAGACAAGTCTTATACAACCTAAGATCTAGTGATATAACAACTATGGAATACACTTTCTACTTGTAGGTACCACCCTAGTATGATAAATGATCTTAGTTCCGCAGTTGACAGGATATAAAGAAAATTTGCTTGGCTCTATAATAAACAAATAAAACTTAAGCTAAGTTTCTACTCAGCGGAAAAAAACAGATTAATCTAAATGTTAGCAAAGTACCAAGGTGACCCTAGATTACCACACACCGGAAGCCAGTTTGTGTTGTTTCTGGCCTTGCGCGCACCCATTACATAACAGTCTGGGCAGCTGAGGGCTAAATGAAATCTACAATTTATGATTTATTGGTTTCAAATTTTAGATTTTAACAAATGAATTGCTCATGTTTACCTGCTGTGACAATCACATCCACAGCACTTACAAGTAAAAAATAAAAAAAATGTGATATGGTCAAATGTGGGCAACATTTATGGTACAGATTTTATATTTAATCTAAAAACTTAAACAGTTAGCAAAATGCAGATCTAATTCTAGTATGCACTTGAGTCTTGGTTAAATACAGTTATGTCCCTGAAAAAAAGTCTCTAGCTTCAGCAATTCTCATGCTAACTCAGCAAAAACATTTCCTGATTTTTTACAAAGTGCAATTTGTTCGGATCTATAATTTCAACAATAATAGAGCCATGGTTTTGATATAAAGCAGTCTTGAAGTATAACAATTGGTTTTTATTGGAAAATTGAGGTTCATGCCAAATTTTGGAACCGTACGTCAAACGGTCTCAAAACGTGCCAGTATAATGGACCTACAGACAGACAGACGGACTGACAGCCGACGGATACAGGAACATCGCTTTCCCTTTGTTAATTATTCGCGTCACATGAAACTGCTGATATAAATACCATATATTTTGCGGCGAAATGCGAGTTATTAAAATTTCGTCAGTACTTATCAACCTGAGGTTAAATGTAAAAGTACTGGCTGTATGAATAAAGATTCCAGGGAAAACCGACAGCTGTGAAAACTTTATATGCCTAAATGTCATCAAGGCGTAATACTCGACACGGCTATATACAAAATTCCGCACACCACATTGATATTACTATGCGTAATTATTTAATCAAGAGTCCCACCGGTGAATTAAGAATCATAAACTGTCTGATATTACTTTTTGACCAGCGTACCTCCAGACAATATTATAAACTCCATCTGTAAGATTATGATTTGTAGTTTTAGTTTACTGATTTACACACATCGTGTTAATTTATTTTGCAGATACTGCATACTATTAATACAGCTTATTTTCATTCTGTACTGAAATTATTCCTGAACGTGGCTGTTGATATAAGCCTTTAGATACTTTTCAGGTATTCGAGATGATGCTTAATTATACACCTTGTTATATTATCAATTAACATATAACTAAAGTTTTTAAAGAATTTTATATTTCGTTTGATAAAGTTTATGAACGCCGAACCGTTTATTATTTTAAATGATTGAAAGCCATCTGAACCATTCCATCCATCTGCCATCAGAGTGACGCCGTCCCTCCATAGACCATTGGATATTTACATTATGTTCACATATAAAACAAAATGCTCCGTTCTTGTTATACTATAAAACGTAAACAAAATAAATATATCTTTTCATCTGAAAAGATTTAACATATATACGTACATAATACATAATGTACAGTCACGTGAAAATAGTCAAACAAGGAATAACTAATAACTTAAAAATAAAACTAACAATAACAAGTTTTCATTTTTTAACAAAACACATTTATATATTACAAAATATAAACAGAGGTAACAGTGTATTGATATAAAGTCTAGCAAGATAACATGGGATATACTACTGCAATATATAAAGATTTTCTGTTTGTATACAATGTAAAAATGTAAATGTTTTCCCTTATATATTTGCTGAATAGAATTCATACAAAATGTATTTGCCAAAAAAAAAATGAATATGCAACCGAAATAATTATAAGAAATAATACTATTTTACATATAACAGTTATTACACATGGATTTATATCTTTCATACGTAATGACACGTAATGACCTGGTTTAATGGGTTAACAAATGACTAAAGCAAATTTAGTACTTTAGTAAGGTCATTTTGACTCGTTCTGTCTCATGTGTTATTAATAGGCGATTTTAGTTTCGATCGCTTATTAGGCTTTCTCCCGCTGTCAATATCATTTGAATGCGCCATAAAAGTTTGCGATAGGTCAAGTACAGAATTCTCTGGATGCAGATTCGTCCTTTTATTAATAGCTCACTACACAGCCTGGAAGTACGCCCCGAAACTCCTCCAGGAGCAGGTCTGTGTCCCTACTTATGCTCTGCAATTTTGTCATTTGAGGATTAATTTTTACTCTTTCACCTGTCATTGCTTAGGAGTAATCGCCCTCTACTGGCAACGTCAGACAAACTCCTACTGTAACTAATTCAGAGACTTAGTGGGACTCTTAGTTTCATTCTATGCAACAGAACTTCTAAAAATCCCGAACTGACGCCTTGTACTAGAACCGAAGGTCCGGTATAGCGTTCTTGAGAAAAGGGCACACCGGACCTCAAAAGGTACGAACGGAATATAAAGATGAAAGAGATACTTTGTCTTAGTCGCCGTTTGCTTTTTTGTTTGTAGACAATTTTTAAGTGAAGAAAAGGTTTTTATGAACTTTAAGGTTTAGAGGACCCCCTGGAGACAACCCTGTAAACGTTGTAGGTAATCCCACTTATGTGTTCTTTGAAGGATTCTCTATGATTGAAATATCAAGACCATTATCATTTACAAGTATCATTTTTGGGTCACTTCCAGATAGGGTGTAAGGTGACACTGTCGGCAATTACCCTATAATTGTCACATAATTAGAGCCGCCATTGTTCTGTTTTGCAAAGGGACCTGTGATTCAACCTTTGTCGGAATTGTGACACACACATTGTCGTGGCTTTGATTAATGTATTTCCTGTGTTTATGAACCCCATATTCAGATTTTATTTACCAAGAATACATATTACTAAAAATTCAAATTCAACATACACTTAAGCAAAAAGAACATCAAAAGAAAATCCTATCTTATCTCCATCTGAGATAAACAGCTACATATAAATGTATTTTATGTCCCTTTTAATTAAGTTTTCAAATGGCTTCTTATATAAACTATTATGCCAGCGATCTTACTATAAGTATTTGTTATTTCTCGGAGACGTGTAAGCTGTATATCAAGGGAAAGTATTTTTAAATTCGCAAGCACTCTAAGCCCATGTTTTAACAATGTTGACAATAGCATGTCCTTCAATCAGTTCTTTGAATTCACAGTGCCCAATATGTTTTCCTTTAAACCATTTGCATTCCATGGTACGAATTTAAACATTTCCTCATAACTAATCATTTCATACTTATTTTTATCTAACTTTTAAGTGTATAACTTACAAGGGTCTTGGTAAGCTGTATTAGTGGGCGTTTGGTACCAAATAATCTCAACAATACTACAATGTAACTTTATGCAGGATTGTGTCACCTAAAACCCTGATTTTTGGTAATCCGGAATACATGTATATATATATATATATATATATATATATATATATATATATATATATATATACAGATTGATAGATAGATAGATAGATAGATAGATAGATAGATAGCTATACAATTGTTCTTTCTAGGCTGTTTGCAATGCACTGATGTCAAAGTGCTCGATGGTAAAACCAGAGCGTATAAATATATATATATATATATATATATATATATATATATATATATATATATATATATATATCATGTATAAGGAATCAAACGATTATAAGGATCGTGTTGACTAATTAGTTTCGTAACGATGTACGGCACTCCTCAGAACAGGATGACTGGAGGGGTTGTACATTGAGCACCTGGTTGTTCAGTGAAGTGCATAATACCTGTACAACGTGCCTGATCTGGTTTACCCTTTGTGTTTAGTGTACGTTTGTTAGCGTGTCTACAACTTGTTAGAAATTCATTCCTTTGGTTAAGCGTGGCTAGGTTTGGTTTACATTAAATGAAATATTTCTCCAACAGGCACAGGTTACAACTGTTAGTTTCTGGAGAGTATGCTTTTGGTTTTCTGAGTATTCTCCACTGTATTTCAAATTTAACGTTGTTCTATTTTTTCTCCCAAATATATTTACCGATTTCCGTACTATTCTTTTTTACCCGGTGTCTGAACGATGCTTTATGGTTGTTAATCTTGTTTGAAAGAGTTTTCCTTGAGACCGATATACGTTTTATCCGTTTTTTTATGACCCTGGCTTCATATATGACCGATTTTGTCAGGAATTGACCGGGTGTTCGGCATTCACGGGGTTCCTGCAATTGCATCCAGTAGATGGCGCTGTACTGTTCCTGGAGGTGATACTTTTTTTTATGGCCTCCTATGTGTTATTTCAGGTTGGGCATACAACTGTAACTCATTTCGACTGTGTTACGGTTGAAAATTTTGAAGAGAACGTGTTTTTAGGGAATTCTTGGTCCAGGATTCGTAAGAAGGATTGTCCTATGTTGTTGTCGACGTTTTTCCTGAAGGGTGGGTTGTACCAGATTATGTTTCTACGTCGTTTTTATTTTTGTTGAGTTTGTTGATCTGCATTTTCTTTGAATTGTAGTTAGAATTTAAATCCACTTCTTCTGAAAGACTCTTGATGTATTGGAATTTTCCTTCTCCATGAGATCACCAGTAAACAACTGTCACAACTTCGGACTTATCGGGACGACGGGATTGGCTAGAAAATATATAAAAAAATACTTAAACGCTTTATTCAAAAGGCATGGACTAAAATAAAAATTGAAGTAAACAAGAAAGTGTAGATTTCCTGGACGTTACATTAAACCGTATTACAGAAAAATATGCTCCATACAACAAACCCAATAACACACCAACATACGTGAACCACAAATCCAATCAACACTGAGAATAGTCAAGAAAATACCAGAATCTATAAACAACAGACTCTTCGAAATTTCGTGTGACAGGAAAACTGGTACTGGTGTTAAAAAAATTGTTGGAGCCTCAGGCCCCATAATAAAAAAAAATATCTAACATACGACGCATTCTTGCATTTTTACCAGGTTTTGGATAAATTTACAATATGCTGAGCAGATACATATGCCTATTTACTGGCAGCTGGTGTTATGAAAACCTTTTCAACAGATTATGTCTAATTTCTCAAGATTTATTGAAACATTTGAAAAAAAAAAACTTTTTTTAGGGCACATTTTGCATTGTCCTTGTCATTTCAGACCAGTTATTATCCTGTTGCTTGCACAGAGGTGATTTGTGTTAATGGTTGCGTGCTACCACTATATTAATCAATTAATTATCTAATAATATTAATAATACTGATTATAATATATATAATGAAAAACTAAAATGCATATATGTTTACTTCAACTAGTATTGGACACATATTTTTTTAAATCTCTCTCTGGCACCCATCTGCGGCTGAACATAATAATAGGACTGGAGGTTGGCTGAGGTTCCATAATAATAGTAGTGATTAAAATCGGACTATAGGGGCTTGAGTCACCATAATAATAATCATTATTATTATAATATCGAGGTCCTGTCGAGGTCCCATGATGAAGTCTGTATTGAGTCGAAGGCCAAGTGGTAATAACAGTAAGTCTGTTTGGCCTGAAGGCACTTGCGTCCTCTATATAGTTCATATTCATGCATCCACGTGGCCTGAGACCCTACAATAACCCAACCCTTTGACGGAGGTAATGAAAGTCTATACTGGCCTGAGACACCGTTCTGATAAGCCCCCGGGCGCTCTCAAATTTTTTATTTTCAAAAAATTTATACCTTAAAACCGCGCCCCTCGCGCCACCCCACATCTGGCAAATTTAAAAGTGCGTTATGATCCTCTTATACTGCGGCTTGTGTATAGGTATTTACCTTCACAGCAAATTCAAGGAAAATTAAAAAAAAACAACGATCCTAAGAGATGGTTGTGTAATTTTGTGAAAAAAATAAAAACTAAACAAAGCGATATTTCTTGAATTCAGCAAGTTGATATCAACGTAGTGCGAATTATACTACAGCTCATTCATCTCACCTGATGAGCATGGTCACCTACACGTTATTGTTATCTATGACACACTTGGCCACTGACTGGCTCACTGACAACTTATATTATAAATATATTAGGTGATAAAACCTGACGGAGTTCAAAAACTAGCGGTAAGTTTTCAGCTTGGCGGGGAGAAATGAAAGCGTTACATAGCGCTACGTTATATTTGCTTGGGAGAAAAATGGGATCAGAATGGCTCTCCCCTTAGTTTATTTTTAAAGTGATCGCCAAAATCCGTGTGTGTGGATGTGTGAAGGGGCGCTTATTACGCCAAATACGGTAATAAATAAAATGAAAATAATAAAAATAATAATAGTAATAATAATAATAATTTGTGGGAGAGGGGGTCTGAATTCCTATGAATTTTTTAGTGGGACTGAATCGCTTTGCTTGTAAAAATAAATCTGAGGCCTGACGCCAAATCGTTAGAGCTCCATGTAATATTTAACATGATTATGCACATATCCCTGTATCTAGTATGAAATATTGGGATATTGGGCTGACATATCTCCAGGTGTCTGAAGAGTAGAGACATATATGGGATGGGGCCCAGGGCCTCTTTAGATCTGTGGACTAACCAATGGTATGGACTCATTGGTCCTCATGAGAATTATGAGAGGACTAATAAAATCTGTAGGGAGCTAGATAACCATAATAATAATAATAGGTGTCCTGAGGCCCATAATATTAACAATAATAATGTAATAATAATTGGATTGGTGGGGCATGATCGAGACCACATAATAATTTATAGGACCGTAGGGGGGTTCAGGTCCCATATTGATAACAATAATAATACTGATAATAATAGTAGGACTGGAGGGACCCAATGATTATAACTATAGGCCTATAGGGGGCTTGAGGTCCCACGATTAGCAAAATAGGACTGACGGGAACTTGAAAAGATCCCATAATAACAATAATAGAACCAGAGGAGCCTAAGGCTCTAGGATAATAATGGGCTAGTAGGCCTTGAAACTTCATGGTAAAATAAGTGTCTAAGGGACTTGAGGCCCATGGATAATGCTAGTTTTGCTGGGGGCCTGAGGACGTGTGATACTGATAAAAGACTATCAGGGTTTAAAACTCGATAGAGGGAAAATTAGGCATTATGACTAACCAATAATCAATTTTCATGCAGTATTAGTAAATAAAGCATAATAACTGCTTTGATATAATGTTTGCTAAACTTGAAATAGCCGTGTAATTTATATTATGTAGGCCAACATTTCCAGATGAAATTAACACGTTTTGATGAATATATTTGTTATTGTTATATCAAAATATAAATTAACAAGTAAAGACGATGAAAGAAGTAAGATCTGTGTAATCACTAGGCCTTCCATAAATGACAGACAGATGAGTAAAAACTGCGTTTATAACTGGACGATACAAGTGCTTGTAGTACCAGTTTATGGCATTGTATAAGCTTCAAGAATGTAAAAAGTCTAGGCAGCCAACATTGTCTTGTGTAGCCTATCGGAATCCTCGCAGCATTTTTTTATGCCTGGACACTTAGAATAATTATTATTATATTAATAAGAATATTAATAATAATAATGATAATAATAATAATATAATAATAATAATAATAATAATAATAATAATAATAATAATATCACTGGAGGTCCTGATACCATGATAATTATGATAAACTGGAGACTTGAACCCCATTTTTATAATAAGATAGGACTGGAGGGAGTCTAAGAGGCCCCATGATAATAATAAAAGTCATATTATAAATAATCAAAATGATAATAATAGGACTGCAGGGGTAGAGGTCTAATGGTAAAGTTTGTAGATTATGACAATAGCGGTGAGTAGGGGCTGGAATATGAAGCTCAAGTATGCACACATCTCTTTTTTTCCTGAGGCCTCACATATAGGGGTCAAAAGCCCCATGCATCCTTCTCTATCTGGTATTAAACATTAGACTGCATATAACTTTTGGGGCCTGGAGAGGGAAGACTCATCTGATGTGGATTTCAGGAATCTTTTAAGTTCCGCACCAGTTAATGGATGGATAGGTCTCCGGGTGACTGAAGGCCCGATAATTTTTTTTAAATAGGTCTATTGGTTAATTTTAAAAAAATCACATATATGTGCCTTATTTCCTATATAACTGCTATTAAGGCAATCAGGCAGAGGGGGTCACCGGTACCACCCGGGGTGGCAATTTTTTTAATGTTATCATGAGCAGGCTAATATTATGTGGTTTTGGTTTTTTTATGATAGAAGTGTCAAGTGATTAACTAGAAGGTACCACATGCATGTAAACAATGGTACTTTATCGCAAAAAATATCATTCTTAAATGCCTAGATTATAAAGTGCTGGTCCATATATATATTGCAAAAAGTTTCAATATTTTAATCAAGGATGGTCTTTTCAACCGAAATAGATAATTACATTAGGATAACCTCTACTTTAATTATTTTAAATATGAACTTATTTATTTTACATGGATTGTACAAATAGTTGTTATAACTAATCACGGCACTCTCCATGGCTCAGATTTCGGCGTTCGGTATAGGTGGAGGAAACCAGGGAACCCGGAGAAGACCGCTGGCCTTGGACTACTACAACCCACTCTCAGCACGCCGGGGATCGAACCCGGGTCGCCAGCGGAGAGAGCCAAGCGTTTGTCCCCACGACTGCCCAGGCCCTATTATTTCAGCATTCAGCCATGTTCATTCGAGTCCATGTTTTTGCTCCCTCCCATTATTTTAGGCATTCGTATTATTATTGTGTGTTAAAATGGAATCTTTCTGTGAATGTTTCGTGTGAATGGAAGTCACTTATCATATTTTATGTCACATATATATAACTGAAAATCATGATTAACGGGGGATTACAGAACGCTCAAAACCGTTGAGAAGGGGGAGGAAAATGTGATGGAGGTTGTGAGAGTTGGTGTAAGGATGTTATTCTTTTTGTGAGTTTGGATGAGGAGCATGATGGGCCTCAATATTTTCCTGTGGAGCGGAAGCGAAGCCCTGACGGCACATTTCAATGCGTCCTTGCCATCCACGTTTTACATAGTTCTTTACAGAATTTATTGCTAATACACAAATGATCGGGTAATGTTTTGCATTTAACTTTAATAGCTGTTATGGTCTCTGGAATCTAAATGATTTGAAGAAGGGTCTGACTTGAACCACCTAATCTTAATATTATCTGCAAAACCAAACGCTCCCAATTAATTCCGAAAAAAATATTTTAGCTTAGTACATCCGGTTCTATTGCCTGCTCCTTTGTTGTATTCAAGCAGCACATCTTGAAATATACCGATCTGTCGGTCCATTTTATCATACAGACCCTGACCGATATCCTTTTATCCGTAAAATTCGTTGAAACAGTAAAAATAGACTTAAAAACAGTATAAATAGAGAATGTATTTTGTTGACAATAAAAGTACTAAAAGGTTCAGTTTTAATTATTAAATTTTGCGTATATACAGGGTTGGCGGGTAAGACACTGAAATCTTGGCGACTTGGTCATCGTGAAACTTGGAAAAAAAAATATTTTCAATTGTTATTCAAGATTTAATTATTACGTTGACGTTAAAGGCTTTTTCTCTTTCTAATATGTTGGTGTAACCATGGCATTTATCTGAGCACCAAGCACTATATTACCTTTTACCAATATGTCCTGGCAAAGATCTTGTCAAGATATTTATCTAATGCAGAGCAATAAAGATCGCAATGTCCATAACATTGATATCAAAGCGTCCCTACGCAATTTAACCGATTGTATCGCATTTTATGATACTACTCAATAAAGACACACAACAAGGAAGTGGCCGACAATCGTACAGTTGATCATTAGAAGGCAGCAATAGTCATCGATGAGATCTCTTATCGGTGAATTTCAATATTATTATTCTGTTAAGCTATTCAATGCTATACACACATACACACACACACACATATATATATATATATATATATATATATATAAAACCATTTATTTTGCCGTAGCAAAACTCTTGCGACAAGGGGTGCAGGGTCGGCAGATCAGGTGAGTCATCAACACTTGATAATTTTATATCAAATGATAAGGGCACAAAATTACAACCTCTCTTTGTCTTTTATAAACTTATGGTCTTTATGTAGCTAACTGAACCTAACTAATTCTACCCAAAAGAAACATTTCCATGGCTTATGCGGGAGGTTTGCAATATCAAGAAAGTTGATCCTGAGTTATATGCAATGCCTAACATCATCCGAATTGAGTTAATATTGTTTTTGTCTCGTTTGTATGTTTTTCCTATTTTAAATGTAACTACTTTATTAAGTATAATGAGTTTTCAGAGTCTCTCAATCTGTTTGACTTACCACTCCTGGTCGGTCTCACATTAGAACAAATATTATATATATATATATATATATATATATATATATATATATATATATATATATATTTATATATATTTGATATCACTCATTGACCAGAAGAAGTCACATATTAATTTTTAATTAATTTAATTAATTAGGAATAACAGTTGTATATTCCGTATGTAGAGGATATAGTATTGAACAATAGATGAACCTCTACGTTCTGCCACTGCCGGATGAGACTTTCACAAACAAGGTACATTTGAGGAATTATAGCTTATTCAGCATGTATTCTGATATTTCGTTAGACACACTAGTATAATCTCGAGGTCCTGCATAGCTCTTGTCTCTTGTCAAAGGATTTCCCATAAAATGAAAACATAAACATGAAATAATAAATATATATCTACAGTTTCGTTGGACGTGAGGAATATTATAGTGTTTTAAAGTACAACAAATTTGATTAATCAGTACTGCCGATTTAACCTAATGAATCCTGAGCAGTTACAAGTACAGGTAAATATACATATTATTTGATATTAAACTGTAATGCTATGAAGGTTAAGATTACATTTCTTAAATGTTTTGCTGATAAAAAAATAAAAATTGTGTACATAGGTCTCCTTTTCGTCAAGATGATGGGAATTTTTCTTATACTTTTTGTCTCTTGGACACAATGGATGCTCTTCGGTTAACTACCTTATTGTCACGCGGGTCATTTAGGTAAAATATTCCCGCGTTCCATGAACCTAGTTTGTTACATGCAAAATTGTGTAAACACATCACACAATGGCAGGAGTTCCAGAAAAAAAACAATAATATTGCACGCTTTTGGGATTTGGTATTAGCATTAGGAATAGCAGTAAAAAAACTGTATTTCTTGCCAGTGATACAAAGACAGGAGTTGTATTGGTAAAGAGTCAGCCAGACTTTCTGGGTTGTATTGTAAAGGTAGCCATCCTCTCTGGGCTGTATTGTAATGGTAAGGAATCAGCACAGATTTTCTGTGAGGCTTGTATTTTAATCAATGGGAATCAGCCAGACGCTCTGCGTTGTATTTTAATGGTGAGAAGTCAGCCTGGCTTTCTGGGTTTTATTGCAAGGGATAGGAGTCAAGGAGAAATCTGGGTTGGATTTTTATGGTGAGGATTCAGGCAGACCTTCTAGTTGGTATTGTAATCCTGAGGAGTCAACCAGACTTTCTGGGCTCTATTGTAATGCTGAGGAGTCGGCCAAACTTTCTGGGTTGTATTGTTAAGGTGGAGAGTTAGCCAGTCCTTCTGGTTTGTATTTTCATGGTGGGGAGTCAGTCAGACTTTCTGGGTTGTATAGTAATCGTGCGGAATCAGCCAGACTTTCTTCGGTGTATTGTAATGGTGATGTTTTACTCAAAAGTACCGTATTGGTATCTGACACTAAGGTAAACCAGTTTAATTTTAGCCAAGTGTTTTTTTTCTCTTCATGAATATTATGTAAATAAAATAAATAAACTAATAATTGTTATCGTAAGGTGTTAGTCAGACTATCTGGGTTGTATTATAATGGTGAGGTTTCGTCCAGACTTTATGGGTTGTATTGTAAGGGTGAGGAGTCAGACAGACTGTGGGTTATACTGTAATGGTGAGGGGTCAGTCTGACTTTCTGCGTTGCATCGTAATGTTGAGGAGTCTGCCAGATTGTTGGCTTGTATTGTAATGGTGAGGAGTCAGCAAAACTCTCTGGGTTTTATTTCCATGGTGTGGAGTCAGCCAGGCTTTCTGGGCTGCATCGCAATGTTTATGAGTCAGCCAGACTGTTTGGGTTGTATTGTAAAGATGAAGAGACAAGCAGACGTCTGGCTTGTATTTTCACCGTGAGGAGTCAGCCTGACCTTCTAGTTTGAAGTGTAAGGGTAAGGAATGAACCAGACTTTTTCGGTTGTATTGTAATGGGGAGAAGTCAGACATAATTTCTAGGTTGTATTTTCATGGTGAGGTGACATACAGATTTTCTTGGTTGTATTGTATTGGTGAGGTGTCAGCATGACCTTCTGGGTTTAATTGAAATGAGTAATGATATTGCATGGTTAATTATCCTGTTTATTCAACTTGACATGACAAAGGATCTGAAAACATCAGTTTCCATGCACTGTTAATATGTACAGCCTGACAGTATATTTAATATATACACCTGGACAACATTGCTTTTCATTAAATATATATTCATTTGATTTCTTTCAAGTTTTATTGTTTTTTCGAACAAATACAAATAAATTGCTCAAACATATCAGCCACCCGTTACAATATATACCTGGTATTAGGTATTATAATACATACCTGGTAATATGACACTACTGGTTGCCTTAATGTAATAAGTGAGGGAATCATCGGGTAAATGATGTCATTACCTCATAACAAAATTAGATAGGATATAAAGCATTGGTGAGTTCACAATATGACAAACATAATTCATAAATACATATAATTTTTGTTAAACTATAAATTTTACCTGTCCTTCGAGATCAGTATTTGTAAGGATTATGCTACAGAGAAATTGTGGCGTGTACTGGGGCTTAACGTGGTGCCTATAGTTTTAGGTGGACTTGATTACAAGAAATACCTACCCCATCACTCGTTCATCGATATCAGGGATTACAGATCCCCTTCTGAATTAGCAGCATATTTAAGAAAACTGGATTCGATTGCAACATTGTAAAACCAGTACTTCGAATGGAAACAATATTACAAAATAGACACCAATACTCACCCTATATGTTACCTTTGTGAATTTTTGCACACAAGGTACATTTCCATAAAACCTATGAACACTTAGATAAATGGTGGAATAGGGATCAAGACTGTGTTGCACCAAGTGAATACTTCCAAGGGCGTGCAAACATCAATTAAAAAAAAACTTGTTTAAAGAGAGGGGGTTGATAAATAACTCCTATGATCGTTAACCTGGAATTGGTCAACTAGAACACTATTTGAACAAAGTATATATAATGGAGGAACACAAATTGTTGAGAATATTTTGTTTCTAGTAAATACCCTATTTAGTATGACAGCAAAAGTGTGGCTCTAGTCACATAAACTAGACTGATAAAATTTCTTGATTGCAGGTTTTTTCATGTTTGAACCTATACCCTTCAACAGGAATCCTAACGGTTTTACAACTAGGCGACATCATTCCAAAAAGCAATAGCTATCAACTGTTAAATCTTTTCCCTCTGGAATGTACTTCATAACGGACAGATTTTACAGTGATATGCACCATACAGCAACTAGTCAAAGTTAATTTAGATCGTATTAGGAGAGGATATAATAAAATCTTCAACGAAGGCACTTTATATAGGGTTTTTTAACTGGACGTAAATATGTGTATGAACAAACAAATTAATGCTACATGTAGCAGTGCTCTCGTAGTCCTATCAATATTAAGCAGATTAGGAATTACATAACAGTTGATGCAAAGAAGACTGCACTTGAATATTATTATACTAAATAACACATATTTACCAAAATGTAAATTAAAAAATTGCAACAACTCTAATACTCGGCAGGACACTTGATATGCAATGTCGAATCTACTCACCTGGTTTACCTAATTAAATTACCCTTATCTATGCATCTCTAGGTATGTAATCAACACCGGTCACTCGGCTAATGACAACTGTCTTCAAAAAAATTAAGGGTGTTAAGTCATTAATTAATCAGAGGCACCGGGTACTTGATCCATAAGCTTGGTCAGGTCAGCTGAGCTCAAACGATAACACCGCGGCTAGATGAAATATACCCCATTTGTCTTAAATTGAAATCAAGAAGTTGGCCTAAATGCAAGGGAATGTGTCTCATTTGGGTAAAAAAAAAACACCTGGTGGATGGTGGATATGGCAGATGGCTAAAAAATGAACGAAGTAAATAAGTAGTGAGGAAATCGGTACTTTGTCATTGGTGCGTGGTGGGCCAAAGAACAAGGGGCAAATGAAGAGGCAAGAGTGTATCTGAATTTGATCACATCTCGCCTGTGCTTAATATACTGCACTGGTTACCAGTCAAATATAATACAAATTAATACAACATAGTAATTCTTACCTTCAAAACTTTGCATGGTTTAGCTGAGATGCCCATGTGCTGTGATCCCGCTCGATACCATTTGTTTTCAAACAATTCAATTACACTGAAAGTGAAACAAACAGAAGGAAAAAAAAACTGTTGATGGTAGATCATTTCTACATGCAGCTTTTGTATTGTTTAAGAACTCATCAGTGCAATTGACACTTATTGATAGCCTTGTATGTTTTATTTCGGTACTGAAGAAACATTTTCGTCTGTAACTGTTTCTAAATTTGAAGGTATATAACGGTGTTTTGTCTGACAGCCGAAAATTTATTAAAAGGAAGAATAAAATTTTAATATCCTACACGTAACATTTTTCTGGACAGAGCTTGTAATGTACTGAATATTTTGTCGCCTGAGCCTTTAAAGTCATGTAAGTCAAGTCGTGTCATAAGCCCTAAGTCTGTTTATGCGTAACATTTAAATATATGAAAACCTAAATCTGGCCAGAGGCATTTATGTTATGTTTCTGTCTGGACTCGGTTTGAAGATCTCTGATATAAACAACATTTCAACTCATAGCTACCTTGGCTTCTCATTTATAGTAATATAAAATAGAATACATTGTTTGTTTTATTATTTGTCATATGATTAACGATAGACGCATGGAACTGTAATTGAAGTTCAGAGCACTAGACTTCCACAATTGAATATTCATGGATGAATATAAAACCGTAGGTTTAAAGTAAGTTAGCTCCCTAGTTTACCCTTATCACATAAGCTTGTAATGATTTATGTTTAAGAAGATTCGTTACTACCACTCAGCACCTGAAATAAAGGCAAGGACGCGGGGTCAGTTATGTAAACTTTTCATAAATAATCTAATGTTAACCTGTTATAGCACACGTCTCTGGTTTCGTTTGTTTTTAGTTTGAATAATTAAATCACGTATCATTCTGTTAAACTGTCCATGTTTTTTATTTTGGAGTGTATATATTTCCGAAGACTGGATAAATGTTTTCCCCTAGACCCTAACATCCGTGAGCCCAATGACGGTTTCATGACACCAACTGGGCGATCATTAATATAAAAAAGGCATTGTAGCTTTTCTTGTAATTTTGACATTTGATGTTATTATTTTGTACATAATAAAATTTGCTAATATTTGTGCATTTATGTAAATTCAAAATGTGACCAGAAAAATGTCGGAATCACAATTAAATGCAAAAAAAAACATTCAATGAACAATTAAACTTCAGATAGAAAGACTATATATCATATTAGAAAAAAAAAACTTGAACAAGTAGCAAAATTCTTAAGAATAGCATGCGCTTCTAAAGTTCCAGATATTCGAAAAGCCTTATTAGAGGATATTTGGAAAAGTACCATTTGAGGACTCAAAGGAGGAGGTAGAATAAAACCAGTAATATGGTTCTAATAGAAGTGGTGTGTAGAAAATAATAGTTAGAAAATAATGTAGTTTCAATTAGGGTTTGAAAATTAAAGTTAGAGTTACAAATTTGAAGAGAAAACCAACAATTACAATCACAGCAATAGAAAAGAAAAACAAGTAACTTTGCCGTTTTTTTTTTTATCTGGGGTACAGCACAGGACTCAAAGGCGGGAGGTCCTGAGTTTAAATCTCACCCGAAGCGGTCAGAATTTTACGTTCGTCCCATGAGCGCTCTGCAGGCTTAATGGGAAGGCTCTGCACCATAACCGTGTATCTTCCACAAAAAATGCGTCTATTAGGGGTTCCTCGGGTGTTATGACCCAGCAATGGGTATGATTACACACCCAAGACCCACAGGTGCGGTAGACACCAAATCTGGGTGATATCAGGTTACAAAAAAAATATGTTAGGAAACGAGTGATACCTCGCTGTGACACAGTCCTAAACCGAAATGGAACTCTGTAGATGTATATACTTAGATTAATAATTAGATAAAAGAGCATTAAAAATGCAGGCGGTTATATCCACCAAAAAAATCTTTACAGTTTGCGAAAAACTAGATGAAAATGGGGGCGCTACTTGTCAGTTATCTGGCGGGCCTTAGTACCAATTGGACGTTTCCAGCCTTTCTTAAAAGAGAGTTTAAAAATACTACACTAAATTTTAAAAGATCGCCGACTCTGATAAATGACCAACAGAGCAATGGACCTTAATTTTGCAACGTTTTGCGTTATCATTAAAAATTTAGAAATTATGAAATAGTCAAAAATGCTGTCCTGAATGCAAATGAGTTGGTACCACAGGTCCCTAGACTAAGATTGCGACAAGTTAAGAAGGCTGAAAATCAAATCGAGGTTGTATTGGCCAGAAAGAAGGATACCTGTTTGATAGATTGTATGCTTCTTGCAGGTACACAACAGTTTTGATAAGTTTAAATTAGTAGAGTAAATTTGGAATTTGGGAAGAATTTACGCGCAATTTGCACAAAGACAGTCAGGTTTTCTTAAAGAACGTTTGGTTGAGTTTCTTGTTGAGACTACCAAGTTGAAAGATGAATATGTCATAACTCACAAAGTGACGTATAGAAAGTACAGTGATCGCAAAAGTTCAAGACTAGGTCCGCGTATAGATAATCCTTTGTCTCTTGGTACCGCCATTTCATTAGAGTCTTCAATTTACAAGCCCCCTGTATAGATCAACCGGACTCTCCCGTTAATAGAGATTCTGGGATTCGTTGGTGAGGACCGATGACATGTTTCTATTGTAAAAAGGAGGGGAATGATATTGTTCATTGTGAGGCTTAAAAGGCTAAAATGCAAAATGCACAGCGTTAGAGGCCGCAAGTGCTATGTGAGCCACTCTCCCCAGGTCATAACCATGAGCTTGAGAGTCAAGATAATTTAAAACCATTAATGATGACAGGGGATGTCTCTTTGAGAATACTAGTTTATACTATTCTCTTTGCCTGTGACACGAACGCAGGTGCAGATGTACTTCTCCGGGATGTACTCCTCGAGTTTACTCCCTGTAACAGTTCCGTTACACAAGGGCTTCATTGATTGGCCCTTGTGTCAGATGAGAAAACGGTAGCGATAAGAAAAAAGCCTGTCCGTAAGTGGCAATTTCGGTTTCCTTTAGAATTGACCTATCGGAAGACAAAGTAGCTGTAGAGCCACAGGTTTTATATAAACCAAGTGCCCAATGGAACGCGGTGCTAATAAAATTGGAGTTAAAGGGTATTGTTACAGCCTGCTTTACAACTCGAGCTTCTTTCCATGGTATAAAAGCAGAGGCTGTCATAGACTTAGTACAAACCTTTATGTCCCATAGAAATTAGAGTGTCGACCAAGAGAAGCGTGAGTAAGGTCTACATGTGGTAGACGTATTGCTCATAAATGTAGGTCAATCATATAAGCTTTCTTACATTAGTGTTCCTCAAAACGAGGAAGTTTCCGTGTCTTCAAACAAGGAGTCTGACTTTATAGTATCTCTTAGTTAGATTTCCAGTGACTCATTAGCGAGTGATGCGAATGCTAGACCTTCCAGTTACCAACTTAGCCTGTCTGGAAAAATAGCTGGAATGCAAAATGCTGTTTCAGAGATTAAAAAAAACTATTTTATCAGTCGTGTTTTGTATAGCAATCTGAAGAACGTCCTACATGTTATTATACAGATTACGGATACAGATTACTATTCAGAAAATGGACTCGTGATTATCTCGCTGAAAGTGAGAAATGGAAAACGGTACATCAAATAGTCATGCCTTATCGCTTGGATACTTTGAACCTTGCTCATGATCATCCAATGTAGGGGGCATTGATACATTAGAAAAAATAAAAAAAACGCATTCGGAAACATTTGAATAGGGATGTACCTCTACATTGGTGTCATATTGCAAATAGGTTTAATGCCAAACTAGAATATCAGTGTAGCTGCCTTTTCCTATTCCTGTTTTAGAAGAAGCCTTTCCCGAATTCTGATAGACTGTGTAAGACCATTAAATCTCACCAGATCACGGAAAGAACACTTATTAACTGGGCGTACGAACACGCGGTTTTCAGAGGCTGTAACAGGCAGGCATTTTTCTGACATAGACTCTAGTAAAAGCCCTTAAATGTTCAACCTTGTCGAATTAAAAAAAAAATACAGATATACCAATGAATTTATTTCATTTTAAAAATGTTCCAACAGGTATTGAAGGAACTACATATTTGCGCATTGTACTTCTTCAGCTTATTATCCCTTATGTAAATGGACATAAGAACTCTTGCATCGAGCCATAAAAACGATGCCTAGAACATATTGTTTTGAAAAATAAATAGACTGGGATGAGAGACTGCCTTTTGTTTTATTTACTGCTCGTAATTCATTGCAATACTTTTTTCCCATGTTGACCTAGAATTGGGGATATTGTCAGAGTCCATTTACATTTTTATAAATGAATTTTGGTTGGATTCTTAACAAAATACTCCAAGACTGAAGTAAATGTATGTATTGAACATTTTTTTCATGTTTAGATGAAGTACTATGATGTTGCGATGTACATATATGAATATTAAAAAAAATAAAAATCACTTTCTCCAGTAAATTTATAAAAAAACATGCATCTGGGATATGAAAAATACCTAATGGTAGAATCTAACATTCCTTGAAAGTCCTTCTTATTGTACATCAATTTTATAGTAAGTCGGAGAACTTATGTAATGTATTTAGTAAAATCATACTTAATGGAAAATTATGGTTTTCATACGCAAGTCATTTCATGATGGTTATGTAGTTATACAGGCACTCTTTCTGTTCTAGTATTCAGCAGCACTTACTGCCTTTAAGGTCTTGGAAGTTAACTATGTGTTTCTATAAACTTGTGGTTTCTTTATGTAATTTTATGTGTGTTTTGTCTTCTACTTGTCTTGTTGTTGTTAGAGTTATAACATCTCACTGGCATAAGGAGGTGAATATAGTTGAACTGTTTCACAATTTTAGCAGAATAATACAGATCAACAAGTTCTTTTATGTAGTCGAAATTGATTGCTATATTTTTAGATATGTTATCAATGGTTCTGATATACATGTATACATGGAACTGAATATATTAAGTAATATATATTTATTTCTTTATGTCCAACACAGATATATTATCATTGAATGCAAGGGGATTAAGTCGGTGTAAGAAAAGGAGAGAGCTTTTCCATTGACTCCAAGGTAAAAAATACAGTTTTATAATGTTGAAAGAAACGCACAGTATTCCAGAAGATCTTATAAAATGGCGAGCTGAATGGGGTCACCATTTAACCATTAGTAATGGAAACCTTTCATCTAGAGGCGTAGCCATATTGATAAAAGAAAGTGTTATACATGATATACATAGTGTATACTCTGATGAAAGGGAGATTTATTGTTATGGATATCCCTTACTTAGAGATATGGTAGATGAAAACTTTGCCTCAGTAAAAAAACAAAATAAATAATATTTTAGCAGCATGGAATGCTCGAAACCTTACACCAATTGGTAAAATAACTACATTAAAGAGTTTGTCTTATCACAGTTTACATATCATCTTTCAGTTCTAACTACACCCAGTTAATCATTCATGAAACAGATTGAGAGAAGTATATATAAACAATAATTAGAGGAAGACGTAATGACTTAATAAAAAGAAAAAAATCTAATAGCATCTATTGAAAAGGAGGCTTGGATATGATTGAGATTTCAATATAGAATGTAGCTTTATAATGGTGTGGATAAAGCGTTGATTAGAAAAAAGTCCACAAAATGTCTGGAGGAAAATTGTTTTTGGATATTTGAAACTAGGAGAATTATCGTTCAATTATAATCTAACACCTAAACATGTAAAATATATTATGAAATATAAACATCCTTTTTGGGAAGAAATTATGCACATGTGCAATTACAACTTCTACGATCCAGAAACTTACGAAGAAATTATATCAGAATGTATATTGATTAATTCACATAAAAAATAATGATACAATTTTATTTTACGAATCGCTTTTCAGTAAAAGAGTCATATTTGTAACGGGTTAACTAAGACGGTACAAGGAACAAATAAGTTTATGAGTCATAAAGAATTTATTAGTAAGTATGAGGTCAAAAGAATTTTTTTTTGTTTACGTCAAACAATTCCACGAAAGTGGAAACAAATCATAGTGAATGAGAACAAAGAAATAATATCACCTAGAAATTTACATAAACATCTTAATACTGTGTTAACTAATAATAAAGGAGCAAAATTTATATATGACCAACTGATGGACCAACATATAGACCTCCAGAAAACGCAATTAAAAATGGAAAGATGATGTTATCACAGTTACAGATATTGATGTGTACCAGGTATTTTCAAGATAAATGTGACCACAATTTCAGCTAAGCAATGTATATTTCAATATTACATCCTTCATCGTAGGCTGACTAATCCATTTCTCTGTAAGTTTAATATTATCAATTCAAGTAAATGCAGTTTTTGTAAAAAGGAAGAGGAAGCTTTGGTTCATTTATTCTGGAAATGTTCTTTTACAGCTACACTGTGGTCAGATATCCCGAGTTTTGGTGTGTACATGAAAGATTTACACATAATTAAACAAAATATAGCAATTAAAAGAGGTATGATAAAAAACCACCATATTAAATTGTATAAACTTTTAAGCATCATAAAATAGTTTAAGCAATAATTAATTAACTAATTAAACCAAATAAGTAACAGCAATTCAACTTATAACTATGGATTAAATAGTTTTATTTTGTGTTTTAGGTTTTTATGTGTAATTCTTTTTTTTCTAATTCGATCGTTCCTAAGGTAAATTATAGCCAGTGTAAAGTTTGTTTACATGCTTTTGTATTGTTATGTTTATTATGTATTTGTAATTATGTTTGTATCGTCTGTATGTATCCTTGTGTACTCTTTTTTGGTTAATAAACTTATTTTAAAAAAATGCTTAATTCCAAGCTATTATTAACTACAGAGTTCCGAGAAGACAAAGGAGCATTAAAGCGATATCTAGCAATGGCTGGATACCATCAAAGGTTTTGTAAAAACCTTTTAGAGATCATCACTCCACTAACAATTCTGTTTACATTAAAGTCTCATTCAAATGGAATAATGTAAGCCTTTGACACAATAAATGCAAATGTGCGACGTTCTATCTCGATATCTCCCTCACTTACCATTAAATTTAGTCTTTTCATTTTGATTTTTTTACATTCATACAACAGATGAAATCAGCGTTCTGATCATCGGAGTCGGCAACTGAAAGAGTAATGCTAATTGGTAAGGCATATAAAAGGAAAAGAAAATGTTCTGGCAGACAATGTATCAAGATTTACATAACAATTGTAATGTTGTTATTTCTTGGTAATAAAATCGTTTTACTACAGATTATTGATACGATAATTTAAAAGAGAAAGACAACAAGAAAATTTTATTAAATTTAAGACTAACTTATGTATATTATCTTTGTGTTTTGTTTTAGTAGGTGTGCGACGAGGGTTCACAAAGCACGATGGGTGTCCCTGTGGATATCCTCACGTTGATACGTCAGAACTGCCTGTCGCCTGTGTCTTGGGGAGAACTCTCCTGTATTTCAACGGGGTTTACCTTGATTTAGACTCAGGGAACCGGGATGACTGAGCACTTAGCCTCGGATTTTTTGTCTGTATGTTGCTTCCCCGGGTCTTTTGAAGAATTAAAATAAATATTTGTGGCTAGTAAACTTGCAAGCTCAGTCTACGAAAACACAATTGTTTTTACAGGGCTGCAATTGTTTCGGGCCGGCCTTTGAAGTTAATAAAAGAACTAGTGATGTAAAACTAAATTTGATTGTTATTGATTCAGCCAAGGCGTAAGAATTATTTTTCCCGGCCAATATGAAATTATTATTAGTCCATGGGCCTGAGCGGATTTTGGTACCACCAAGGGTGGCAAAACGTAAGTAGTTTTTTTCAAAGGCGCGTATCTATAGATGATATATTTGTATGATAAATGATTCAGAGTGGTGGCTTTTTTCAAAGGAGTATGTCTATAGATGATATATTTGAATGATAACTGATCCAGAGTGGTGGCTTTTATTTTTGTCAGCTCCTTATATGGAACCAATCCTTGTTTCATATATCAAGCACAGTGAAGGACCAATATTGGCGATGCCATTCCGTATCAGATACCCGCTGTCAAAGGTATTTGCGCAAGGTGACTATCATAATTGGGGTACCGACGTTCAATATATGGTTTCATATAAGACCTCCTTTACAAATATTTTATTTTTTACATATACAAACATTTTATATATTCTACCCCCTTAATAGGCGGTGACTCTTATTAAAGAGTTGATAAAACACCATCCTTTACCTGCAAAAGTAAACAGTTAATTAAACACCATCGTTCTTGTTCCTTATCTTTACCTGCAAAGGAAATCTTAAACAGCAGTCATTCATACAATTCTGACACTGGCATACAGTGTACTGGCATACACTGGCATATAAATAAAATCGTCAACATATCCGAGTACAAGAGTATAAGCTAGTATTAAAACTCAAAATATGTTCAAATATACTATACTTGTTGTTCATGTTTCAATGGTATGGGATGGGAGAAATGGATTACAGGTATGTAATATGACATAAACCTCAAATATGCTAAATAACGCTGTAATTAACGCCAGATCCTGCCTGATGACATTTTTGCCAGACCAATGTAAGCTTTAACACGGAATTTAGCTCAGCTCACTAGAATGGTCTGACCTATTGTTTTGGTCCATTGTCCAAAATTCAGCATACTGCTAGATGTCCCCAAAATTTCCTGTCAAACCGAAAGTTGGGCATTTGTGGTCCCGTTCCTTCGAGAAATAAAAGGAAAAATCAATTTTCCATTAAAAATTTATTATCACACTTCAGGACTACCTAATGTCAACTTATCCGTCTCCTGAACATCAATCCTTAATTATTTTCCTATTTATTTACCATAGTTATGCCATAAATTAAGACAAATTCTGCTATTTCTTTAACTTATGGGCCTTATAAAATATCGCTCTTTGTTAAATATCAGAAAAGATATTTACTGTTTTAACATGCTAATTCTTTAAGCTACAGACTCTTTTTAGGTATATAACTTTGTTTAATCAAGGTTCTATCGGTTACTCAAAATGAGATCTCAATTTTGTTAAATGTTCTAAGTTATTTGCATAAAATAAAATCTGTACCTTAAATTTTGCCCACCTTTGACCATGGCATGTTTTCCCCCTTTAAGTAGCATTGGTTTAATTTTCACAGCATATAAACGAAAAAATAAATTTCAACTCAAAACTCATAAATTCATAAAAATCCTAAAAGAACAAAGTTTGAACAAAAGCTATTCAGCTCTTGAGACCTGTAAGGTGACCTGCTAATATTATTATCAGTAGACCACAGTAAATCTTTTTGAGAAATAGTGTCATATAAAAAGGTAAAATATTTGAATAAACAAATTCATAAAAATAAAATATCATTGCAGTGTGACAAAACATAAAAAAACTCTGGAGACCCGTTATATTCACCTGCTACTATAATGAGAACTAGATCCCATAAAAACTGTTTAAGAAATAGTCTCACATATGAAATGTAAATATTTTTTATAAACATATTCATAAAAAAATATTTAAAAAATTCAACGGTGACAATAACCTAATCAGCTCTGGAGACCCATAAGACGCACCTGCTATGAAAATTTGAAGTAGATCTAGAGAACTTTACAAATGTTTACGGACGGGACCTTTGTAAATGCACAATGAAATTATATGAGAAATATAATCTATTCCTGTAATTCTGCTTTTCGCCCTTTAAAAATCTGCTCAACCTTTAAAGTTAGGTTTTCACTAGGTGTAGATAGGAGCTGGAGGTTCGATACAAGCCATCAGGTTTTACCCAGAGGATCATGGGAAAGTTCTCACCCCGTCAATAGATGGCACGGTGTCCATCCATGACCTTGACAAGAATAAGCAACAGATTATTAAAAAAAGTTGCACTCATGAGTGTGTTTTGTTAGCTTCCTTCATCGACACCAGGTGGTGCTATGATGCATTCATGTTTACCAATTGGTACTGCTAATGGATCTTGGATAGTGCTGTTATGTACTGGAAACTGGTGGTGCCACCTATTTTCTTTCTTGTTTTCATGCCGTTTTATACTACAGTCCTTGTCACATGACATTACTGTGAGCATTATGAGTAAAAAACTAATGGACATATTTCTTTCGTATTAGGCGAATGAATAGTAGGGCCCAGCGCGGGCCAAAAAAAATGAACCGGAACCCGCCTCGCATCAGGCCCCGCTTCTCGCAATCAAAGAAAACAAAATCATCCGGCCCGGCCTTGCAATTACTAACTTCTCTAAGCCCGCAAGCTCCCCGCAAAATTATCATTCGGCCCGCGACCGCCCCGCTCGCATTTTTTTTTCGAGTTTCACGCCCGCAGTCTAGTCCGCAAAGGTTTTATGATCCCTAAATAATCATAAAAAGAATAATTTACAGCACAAATATTAGCCATGCTTATTATTAATATATTTGAAAAGTTTGATGATTAAAATGAAAACTTATTTCTAAAACGTTGTAGCAATGATTTAAATCATTTAAAGTATGTAATAAGGTTAAAAAGAAAATTTCTTAATTTTTAAAGTTACCCTTAGGAATAGTAATGGCTAACCACAAGTCATCAAACTACTGAGATGTATTTGCTGGTTAAATTCTTTTTAGTCATAATCTGCTAATTAGCTGAAAAAGGAGACGAATGAGATAGTCAAGGGAGTAAAGAGAAAATCTGACGGATGAGGCGTAGAGGTTTAGGATGTTCATTGAGATAAGCATGACCAGGATTGTGTTTCTTATAAAGCAGTCTTCACCACATTATGCTGTGTCCAAACAGACATTTGACCAGCCAGTGGTCAATGTCAGTGACACGTAGACAGCAAATGGAGTTACAAACAGATAAGGAGTCCACCTTATAGGCTTTGTACAGTTGTAGGTCAATTGAGTCACCTTTACAGCCAGCTGTATCCACACAGTGTATATTACAAGATCAAAGGTAATAATCCCCTTGCTTCACTCCCAGTCATATTGCAGTCCATATACAATATCAGGAAAGATAACCTTGTACGAAGTTATGACCACCTCCCACTGAAAGGACATTTGTCTTTAGGTCTAATAATCGTCATAAATCGTAAAATTGACATTTTTTGTGAAAACCGTGACCTAATAGTTGTTTCTTATATTTATCATGTCACTAAAACACTTTCCTGGCGTTATTTTGTATCAATTAGAAAAAACAAGCATTTTAATTCAGATGTCTACCATGGTTGTATACAGGACCGCTGTCAACTCGGCGAGAACAAACAGGGTATTCAACTGCTTATTGGTTATCTTTTTATTGGCGGTGCACAGCACATCTTTGTTTTAAAGGCGTGCGGAGGCCGCTGGTCAGTCAGCCGGGACAGTGCTTATCTTTATTACCGGCACTTGATAATTAATTGACAAAATTACTGCAAACACCCACCCCCCGGTACTCTTACCCCTGTACTATTATGCAGATCGTAGAATTTTGTTTTGGTCTGTGTTACTGCCCAAAATTACGTCAGTGCCATCCTGTACGGTAAAGGTTCTGGTATCAAGAATATGTTATGAAATATGAAATTGCCGCTTGTTATGCCAAATATAACTATATAAACATAGCATTGCTTGGGACTCGCCGCTTATTATTTATAATTATTACGCTCTAGTGGTTGTCCTGTAAGCGTGCGTGTCTCCGTGTGTATCTCTGTGAAAGCCAGCTAACAGCGTCGACATTCACTGAAACAGTTTATATTTTGCGCGGTGAATACGGCACCTTGTGAAAAAGTCACCCTTGCTTTAATATTTATATTACATGCTGCTGGATGGCTGATAGCGCTGTTTAACATTAAAACCAATTCGGATCTTGTTCGGGAACGCTGTCAATCAACATCGGGATTCGATAATTTCTTTTTACATAATAAAACTTTATATTTAGGTAGCAGGTGTTGCTGGTAGTTATATCGTGTCCACAGTGTTCAAGTATGATTGTGATCGGGGGATTCATTGACAGTTCGAATGTTAACTCATTGATAAGAGTCATCGTTGCTAATTAGTTCCTTCACATCTGACGCGTGTCCCGGCGCGGTGGCCCATGACCTTATGAGTGTTAAACTCAAAACCCTATCTTCTTGTATCAAAACAGCACAACAGCTTGCTAATTAGCATCACACATAATTTAAAATCTTTGTCAAAGTGAAGTGCTTTAGGTACAGGAGTATTGGCCATCATTGACTTCAATATCTCCAATGCTGTTTCGCTTTAATCTGTCCAAAGAAATGCCTCTTTTTTCTTAATTAGTTTTGTAAGTGGGACAGATATCTCAGCGAAATTATTACAGAACTTTCTATAGTACCCGTTTATTGTCACATAATTCTGCAATCCCAAACCATGTCCTTTATATACAATAGTAAATCTGACCGTTTAATATCATGGCATATTGTCATAATCCCGTTTATTGTCATGCCTGGAACCCTTGGCAGTGAAACCAGTTCGCAGTTAATATCACATCAAACGCCGACACGGCGATCAAGGAGGTAAGAGCCTTTAATCTGTCAGGCTTATCAGACGATCACATCTCCAACCTGTGTGAGGCAGACAAGTGTAGTGATGCATGCGGGTCACTTCCCGTCACTTAGCTAATTAACGTCTGGTTACTTACCAGGTAATCCGGATCATTGCGTTTCTTCGTACGTTAACAAGGGCGATGTTTGCGATCACATGGCGTACATAATGAACTCCTGGCCTCTGTGAGGCCCTGGTTTACACCTCGGTGACGTTTCGCCGATATGATATGAAGCACGAGCGGTAAACGTTGCTGACAACTGGAAACCCCCTTAAAGGGTCCACGAAGAGCTGGAGGTTTTTTTAAGAACTGGAGGAGATATCCGGTCCCGGAATAGTCCTGTCAAAAAGACGATCATGGAAGTCTTAATCATCAATAAGATATCCGGAAAACAAGGCGCAAAAGTCGGAGAAAGAATTATCTAGTAAAATAGTTTGCGTACGCATCACGTCATAACTGTGGAGCATATTTCCAAACGTTTGACTTTGTGACCCAGACGCTACGTCTCTTTCTGTTGGCAATTCGGACTTTTGTCAGTTATTGAGGCATGCGGCAAAAAACTTACAGGAAATAAATTTTCAGGTGCGCATAAACGTAATTAAATATGCCCTTGTGCAATAAAAATATTCCTAAACATCTCTGTTTCCTTTTGTTGACGATTTATTAAATATCATTTGAGTCATATAGCTTCTTCCATGACTCAAAAGGACATCAATGTTTAAACTCGCATAATGTCACATCCCGGTTATTATCATAATTTATTCATGCACCACCGACATGGCAATAAGCGGGCTTGACTGTATTTGGCTTTGTAAATTCTAACAATGCAGTAATCTACTCCTGGTAAGGGATATGTATCTGTTTTGTTTATAGCATTTACTTTCCAAAATCAGTAACAAATCTAAGACTTTGATCTGATTTTGGTACAATTATACATGGAGATCTCGAATGACTTTGAATTTCCCTCATGATATCATTTTGTAACACGTATTCTACTTCTTTACTAAGTTTGCGAGAGTTTTAGGGTTAACTCTGTATGGATGATGATATATTGGCTTTGCATCGCCGACATCCACTTCATGACACACAACATAAGTTTTGCTAGGCACACCAGGAAAAAAAAGTGGTTGAAAAAGAGTGGTAACCTCTTTGAACAATACCCGAGCCAGCAGGCGGGGGTGTGGGTATTGTCTGCAAACCAAATTATGAAACCAAACGAATATCAGCTAGCCAAATTAAAGCATATGAGTTTTCAAAATGGATTGTGATATGAAAATCGGACTCACCTCATGTTATAGTTACTTAAAGACCGACTTATACCGATAAGCATCCCGCTAGACTGAATTATATTAGTGAGAAAATTCGTGCGTACATAGCGAAACACCAAATAAGATGATTATAGGTGAGGATTTCAATATTAATTGTGAAGATACTAGAAAATGTCTTTGTTTTTAAGGTGAAATGAATATGAACAAGTACGTATCCTCAGCCACCCATGAATCATGACATAGATTTGATCTTCTTGTCTACCATTAAGATGATGGTGCATAGCTAAACTTCCACATAGAAGATACTTTATTTCTGATCACGCATTTATAAAGGCTACAAAGAACTAGCCAAAAAGGGACTGAACCGTAGAAATGTTATTTAGGAAAATTCAAGAAATAGATGTACTCAAGTTTTAAAAATGACATTTTGTCAACAGATCTGATGGATATGAAGAATAAATCTGTTATTGTAGAATGAAATGATTTATGATCGGGTACAAACAGATATTCTAGATGCTCAAACTCCAGTTGCTCGCAAAACTAAAAAAAATCACAAAAGATCCATGAAGGTAAAAAAACAGAAACGTAAAGCAGCGGATAAATCGCCCAAATTTGAATTGGGTTCTGTTCACAAAAGTTTCAAAGAAGTACGATTACAATAAATTCAAAATTCTGACATTGCAAAAATCTTGAACTAATCAATTGAAGTACATAAATGCAAGGGAGACCTAAAAGAAACTCTACAAACATATTAAAAAATTGACACAAGGTGAATGTGTAACACCATATCCTAAATGTGAAAATGACAATATATTACGTAAGAGATTCAGTGATTTTTTTATTGATGTTATTGACAAATTCATAAATGACATGGAAATTAACATTCAGAATGAAAACATTGATAATTTGATAAACGATAAGAAATTTAACAGGACAGCTACTGAACATTTTTACTTTTTTAAACCTATGCCTGCTTTGGAGATAATGCAATGGCCCACCAAGGCAGCGACAAAATCATGCATTTTAGACCCAGTATCGACTGAGGTATTTAAAGAATACATTATTGTCCAATTGGAACAAATAATTCATTTCATATTCGTCAGCTTTAATCTAAAATAAAATTATGTACTTTTATAAAATTATGCACTGTAGCCTTCAAAGGCAACGCACCTGTAAATATAATTTTACCATACCCTTTGCTAAGGAGGTCTGTCCATTTTAATATTCATATACTAAACGACAGGTGTCATAATATTGTAAAGCGTTAGGCAAAGAGTGGTCAGGATGTGTGACGTATGCATATGACTCTGCTCATTTGCGTTTTTTTATATGATCTCGGTGGATTTTTTTTTGTACCATGAGCATGGAATACCTCCCAAGAAAATTGTAAGTTTTCGTATTAACCTTTGCGAAGAAAGGGCAATTGGGCACTCAGTCAGCAACAAAACCATGCATTCTTTACCCAATATCGACTGACGTATTAACGACTGAAAGTACATTTATGTACTATTGGAACCAATGACACATATTGTGAACAGTTCTTTAGTTTAAGTATCTTTTCCATGCGACTTGAAATGCGCGGTTGTAATACTACTGTCAAAATATCATGAGCTGAATTAATTATAAAAATTATGGACCGGTCAGCAACCTATCGTTTGTCCCGATGACTATAGAAAAGGCTGCCGGTTTACATAATGTAGATCATCTGGAAAAAAATCAATATGTTTGCAAATAAAAACTCAGCATAAAAAATACAACAGCACTAAATCACTGCTTGTAAAAGTTCATTCTGAGCTGGAGTACAACATGGATGGTCAAAAGTTACCCTTCTTGTACTCTTTGGCCAAACTGCAGCTTTTGTTATTGTGAGCAAATATTTCCTGGCAGAACTTATTTTTCGAACAAATATAGCACCAGGAGGTCTGTATCGAGTTGGTTCAGGTCATACCTAAGTAATCGAAAGCAGAGGGTGACAGTGAAAAACGCTATCTCTGATGAATTTAATTTGAAATATGGAATTCCGCTATCTCAGCTCCCTCTGTGACCCGATGGAGAAACAGTCGCCTGTCATAGGGGATATTCCGATGATTGAGTACCAATAAAGATGTAAAGGAACGGAAATAGATGCTGAAATGTATTTCAGAAATCGGAGCATGGATGCTGACCCATAACTTAATCAACTACGCAAAACTGAATTTCTGTCTGTTGGGACAAAACAAAAACTATAATATAATTTTACTGAAATATAAGTAGGAAATGTTGTGATAAGTTAATAAAATAAGGAACCTAGGCTATTTTTTATTTTACAAACATGCTGCAGTTGGATCATGTAAGCCATGTGTGCAATAAAGGTTACTATCAGTTCACTAAAATTAGACAGATAAAGTATTGTTTGGACAAATCATCATTTGAACCACTCACGCACTCTTATGTGAGCTCAAATATGGACTGTTGTAATTCTCTATTAAATGGCTTCCCGAGTATGTGATAAGTAAATTGCAAAGGTTACAGAACTCTGCAATCAGAGTGGTAGGTGGAGCTCACTAGGTTGATGAAGGATCCTCTCTGGCTGCCGGTTTCCTCACATAAACAAGCTCTGTTGGTATTTATGTGCCTTTATGGCCAGGCACCCGAGTATTTGTCTTGTTAATTGAGAGCATAATCAAAGCCATGCTGTGAGGTCCGGTCAACGTAATCTGCATGTTGTTCAAAAGGCAAGGAGGGGTCGAGGGTCTTCACCAGTGCTGCGCCAGCTGTTTGGAATAAATTTAAGGAACACATCAAACGCCTAGACAGTATTTTAAGTCTCATGAAAAACATTTATTCAGACCTGCCTATCATGAGCAATAAATACACCAATCACATAGAACGCCATTGTCATCATTTTATATGTAATTTAGTATTAGTCTCTACTGGCTTTCTTTTAACCAGGTCATGATCTTATTATATTCCATTTTTAGTTGATATTATTCATTTCAGAATCTTGTAAATGGATTTAATAGTGAATGTTTTATTTTAATCGCAGTCAGTACTGAGCAACTGAGTTTAAAAAAAATGTACTTGTTTTATTTTTCCCACTTTATAAATTAAATAATCTATAAGTACAACTATTTCAACGTCACAGAGAAGGGAGGTACTTATTGCGTAGCAACGGATCACGCGCAACTGAAAAAGATACAGGCAACAAATAGGCCTACTACAAAAAAAGCGCTGAGGGCGTTCGCTATTAAGCTTATAAAGCTTATGAATATAGATGGGTCTTCAGGGTAGTAAAATATATATCGGAGTCGCATACAGAAAGTAGGGATACTCGATTCTGTCCAAAAGTCAGTCATCTGTAAGTTGGGGTTCAGTGCCGGCAGTTGAGATCCAGTGCTGCAAGTTGGGGTTCAGTGCTGCCAGTCCAGGTCTAGTGCTGCCGGTTGGGGTTCGGTGCCACCAGTTGAGATCCATTTCTGCCAGTTGGGGTTCAATGTTGCCAGGTGAGGTCCTGTGCTGCCGGTATGGGTTCAAGACACCTAAAACATAATAATAATACGTGTGCCCGGTGAAGTAAACTTTAACTCAAATTAAAGGATATTAGAAAACATGTTACCGAGAAACATGTTTTTCATTTATTAGACTTTTATAGATTTAATCATTAAGTTGATCTCTGTATATGAGGGTTATGAAGATTCTCTCTGAGACAGAATGAACAATTTCTGTGTGTAGAGAGAGGAGTCTAAGTTAAATGGATACTGTTCCGGGGGAGCGATATTATTTGAAATTTTACAAATCACAATCTTAGTAGTAAAACACCGGGAATAATATATTGCATTTCTCAGTTGTGTTGCTCAGAAACAGTTCAAACACTTTGTGCATTTGGTAAGAAATTATCTACCTGATCATAGCATACTTCCTGACAAAACAAATATTCAAGGTCTGACCCTGAGGTTTGTAAATGTGATGTCCTCAAATTTAAGGCTTAATATAGACATATTAAATGGTATGTCTAAGTGTAGTTATTATAATCACAATGCCCATTTAATTGATAACAAAGCTTCTCTTTGCAGAGTAACCGATCGTATCGCGTTTATGATACTATGATACTACCCGATAAAACGCAACGCGACGAAACGGGTTTCATTCCTGTAATATATTATTAAAAGGCAGCTATAGTTAATCGATAAGATCACTTAAAGCACTTTTACTACATACGTATATAAATATATATATATATATATATATATATATATATATATAACCTTTTATTGTTCCAAAGAATTCGCAAACACATTGGCAGCGTTGTGTCGTTTAGGGGAGATCAGGTAAGTCATATTTTTTAATATAATAAGGGCATTTTCACAATGTCATTTTTACTGTTGGCCTTAATTAGTTAAATGTCCATAATCAGTAGTCATAACATAACTTCTGTTGCTTGGCTGGTGGTTTGCTAAGTCGAAATGCCTTAAAGTTTGAGATTGCGCAAGATCGCTTTCGCAATGTGCAACATCCTCGAGGTAGCAGCCGCGTCTGTATTCAATTAGTCATTCTATTTTCAAGTATTAATCATTTTAAACCATACAAAAGTATCTATTTTGTGAAATATAATTTGTTTTCGTATTTCATCAATTTTTTAAACTTATATAAAAACTTTTGTTTTTTCGAAAGCGAGTTATCTCCCACACGTCGTAGAAGTTACAAAAGTTTCAGTAGGCCCTTGTAAAAATACATGAAAATATCCACAGGTAATTTTTTGTTAGGCGAATTATAACGTACCTTACATATTTAAAATGCAATGATAAAATTGTCCTCCTATCAGAATAAATATTTCATGCGAAAAAAAATCCTATTATTTCAGTTAAAGTGACGGTTTAAAAAAAAAGAAAATAACACTGTTTAGAAACATATTTGAATTTATTTTACAAAATATCTATTCAAAACAAATGCATTTCACTCCGGTCCCCTTTTAAGAAAAAGGGCGAAAAACTGTACGTGTGTTCCCGCTAAACTAAGCACCTTGACAAGGGTTTACTGTGAATGACAACCTGCTGTCGTTAATAAGTGTACTATGAAAAACCAAATGTTTTTTAATCTTAATATTCTTTTCATATTTGCAAGTTAAATGATTTTGATGCACAATTCTAAATCTGACAGCTGAGCGCCCCGTAGACCATTGTGTATCGGCGGAACTGAGATACGGTCAGTGACGCGTTCAGTGGTAGCTATTCATCATGTGCTATGCGCAGCTACCCGGTCAAACCTTCCGTCCATCAACCCGTCGAAGCAAACATAATTAGCCATATATATATATATATATATATATATATATATATATATATATATATATATATATATATAACCTATTTAATTAGTTGCGAAGTATTCTGGAGAGTTTGCCTCTTACCCCAGGAGTTTGAATTCACAAAAACTCACGTAAATCATGTCAACATCTTGTTTTGTCTTGAAGTACTGCTTTTCTCTATTCCTCGTACACGGGTCTTTGCCGCGGCCAATGATGATGTGACGTGAACTTGCTTATACACTAAAATGGTCTTACAGATGGTATTGAACTTTAATGTCTTTCAGTTGTATATAGTTAGAGGCACTGATGAAATTATTACAGTATTATACAGTATCAGGTAACTGTAATTATAGGTTTACGTCAGGACAAGGCCAGTCACACCATGCGGCAAATATGCCCCGTATTTACACGACAACACCGACCACATAGATACTAGACACTGGTTATTTGCATGGTTATTGTATTTGTGTACTCACTTAATTAGGGTCGCTGGACCAAGACCCATTAAGAAAGATGTCGGCCAGCTCTTTCTTCGACTGTAAGCGAATCATTGGCTACACATCTGTCAGTAACTGGAGGGTCTGCCCTATCACTACACACTGCCACCGTTAGTACACTGCCTCCTTGGACGTGTGTAGTATTGGTAATTAATTTATTTCGTTTATGTTGAAAGGTCCGGATAACACAGGATTCCTCTAGAAAATGTATATTAGAAAATAATTGGCCTATTAATACCCCCATTTCCACAAAGATTGATAATTATAGAGTTTACAAACGACACTACTACCTTAATTGAGTTCATAGGGTTTCTCTCATTCCAATTTATAGATCATTCTGTTTTTTAACTTATTTTAATTAATATTATGGATTTTATAATTATATCAGTTTATTGCATTTAATATTCATGGTCGCTTCCTGGTCAGTTTTGCTTGCCGGAATGAATCACTTTTTAAGAGGTTGTATCGACCTTGAAATAATTTTTCATGTACATAGGTGAAAGATTCTTAGTTATTTCCCTCTATTACAGATGACACTGGTAAGGTGATGATAGCAATGAATTTTTGTAATGTAACTTGTATATGAACAAGATTGTTTTCATCTGGCAGCTGTTTATTTTGCCTGCAAATCTAATTTTACACAATTTGTCCCGTGAATGAAAGGACACCTTATGGTAAATCGAACTTTTACAAGAACCACTATTAAAATATAAATGGAATAAATAATACATAAATACTTATTTGAATAAAGCAAAATGCAATTGTATATTTTTATTAATCTATTATTGAAACAATGTAGAATCTGTAAAAATCAGACAGTTTCCACTCATGCAATAACCTTAACGCCTGAACACTGCACCATTTTGCCTTTTTCTGCCTATGATGGAATATTGACAACATTAAGTAATAATAATAATGAGGCTAGAATGTAAACTGATCACACCTGTGATTTTCATTATGAAAATATTATTATTGTGCCATATCTCTAAAACTGTGAACAGTGGAAGCATTTTGATTGCAGCAACTGAACTTAATGGTCTTATTCCTATGGTAATTAATTTTCAACTTTTCCACAGGTACCTATTTTCTGGTAAAATTCGTCTACTACAAAATATTGAGATTCAATGAAATAAAATATAAATTATTTTATTCGGTTTTCTACATTCTTTGAAATATGTTAATATCTTTGACTATATGTCTTCTCCTTCGGTCAGCCGACTGTCCGTCTATCTGCTTGCCTGCGACGTTTTACAGTCAGCAAAACTACTTAAACATTCATGTTTTCCTGCTTCCCAAAGAATATGGATTATTGGTTTCACCAGTTCCTGATGTTCCTCTGTCTGTCTATCAGCCGAATGTTTGTCTGTTCGGCCGGCTTACTTCTCCTTCCGGCAAGCACACGCCTCTGGTAGTCTTGTTTGTTCCTGGATTGTTTCAAGATTTCCTCGTGTATGTTGTCAGTTCCGTATGTCGGTTTGATGCTTGTCGTAATCAAAGATTTCGGCAAGCATGTTGGTCAGTTCCGTATGTTTGTGGATCACCCGAAGTATGTTGGTCAGTTCTCTATGTCTGGTTGTTGCTTGTCGGAATCAAAGATTTGGACAAACATGTTGGTCAGTACAGTATGTTTTTTTCATATTTTTTAAAGCAGCGTTACACACCGATCAATAGTGACCAGAAAAACACGGAATAAAGTGCTCAGGATATATATATATATATATATATATATATATATATATATATATATGTCGCGGACAGGGGGTAAGGCAGGTCCGCCCCATGTCACAGGAAGAACCCAAGACAAAGTGGATGAATGAACTTTATTCTGAAGAAGAAAGACCGTGGTCAGCTTGTTGCCAACAAGAGGAGCAAGGCTGGACTCGCATTCAATTGATCGAACAGATATTTTAGGTTACAATATGATATTTTGCTCTTTACAATTTACAATTATTCCGTATATCAGTCTACAAATATTTTAATTTTAATTAAGTTTCGTGGCTAATTGTGTAGTGTAAGCTCCATAGATCTCATACGTATTACTAATAATCTTAAATCGCATAGGTAGCTAATACACCCATTATACATGGATTATACATGATACATAGATACACTTATTTTTGAATATATTCATATGCCATATGATAGCTTTACTCTTATCTATTAATGCAACCATCTCAGTATGACATGACTTCACAATCCTACATAGCATTGGTATAGACCTCCCATCAAATTATATCTGATCACGGGCCTATCTAAATGATCTGTTTCCCTTATCAGATATACTATGGATATTTATGACGTAATAAACGTTCTAAATTTAAGGAGGTGGGGTTTTTGTGCCTTTATAATATTTACAGCGAATATGAATGATTGCGTGGAGGTTAGATGGCGGGCCCGTCAGAAAGAATGTCTGTTAAATGCAATAGACTACGGCGTATACTATCTTCTTTCTACCACTTAGATAATGACCCAAAAGAAACGTAGGGTCACATAATTCCCTGTGAAATTAGTCTAATGGAAAAACTCCCGGCTTAGCATGATGTAAACATCATGATTACACATTAAATAAATTAATCTGGGTAATAGGTTTTGAGGCTATGAGACACCTGTCTTTGGCGCGTAATTCGTGCAGTGAGGGGGCTGAACGCGGAGGAATCGTGCTAGAAGTTTTGCTGCCCCAAAAGTAAACACATCAGGATCTGAGCAATAGGTATGGAATGTGGATAAACCATTTACTAATCGAGGTGAAATGGACGCATGGAATCAAGCTAGAGGCGTGAATCTATACAGCTAAACCGGCATCACTTTGTACAGTGCTCTTTTAAGCGCACTACTTTGGTTGGCGGAAGGTAAATAAAAATGCATCAACAAAATAGAAAAAAGTTCTCAGCTGGATGGCGATGAGCGAGAGGAAAGTGGTATCCTAGTAATTTCAGTCTAAATTCTTTTAAAATTATTGACAGTTCGTTATTATGTAGGAAAACTATCTTATAAAAGCTTAATACCTTATCAGGCATTAGCTGTCATAGTAAATCTATCGTAACACTTGTGAAACTCGTTTCAATGAGAAAGCTTTCGTATCAGTAATGTTATTGAACGTAGGAGAATAACATCGTAACGCTACTGTTACTACTAAACTGATAATTCTTATATATTTTATTACTTAATTATACCAGTGAATAATCTGGTTTAAGTAAACTATATCCCGTATAGCGGATTCGAAAGTTTTAATGATATTGCACTATAAATTCGGGTTTAACGAAGGGAGCTGGAAGGCGGATTAGTACAAACCTCGGCGGTCAGATGGCAGCACCGGCAGCATCGTGTAACAGGACTATAATACTTAAACCAAAGACCCCGAGTGAACCACGGTCACTCCGACAAACACAGGCTAGGCTGGATAGGTCTGAGAGTGGAGACCTAAGTGTGGTATCGGGTAAAGACAGCCAGGAGACTAGCGGTGCCGAGGCTCTCCATGATACAGGTATCTCTAGCAGCATATCTAATACCAGTAACAGTATTAGTAATACAGCCCAGTCTCCGAATACCAGACTTGATGACATTCGTAGAAAGTTAAATGATATGGAGAAGAAAATAATAAATCTAGAATCCCAGGTAGAGCAGTTGAAAAATGAAAATAAAAGATTAAAGTGGAAAGTAAACAAACAAGAGGAGCAGTCAAAAAGAAACAATTTGATATTTTATGGTGTTGAAGAAGATGGCAGTAAAGAAACCTGGGAACAATGTGAAACAAAGGTGAGAAATGTGATTAAAGAGCAACTCAAACTACCTGATAAAGAAAATGTTGACATTTCGCGCGCACATCGACTACCATGGCAGGAGAATGACAAACCTAGACCAATCATTGTCCGTTTTGAACGCTTCAAAGATAAAGATGAGGTTCCTCAGACAGCACGCAAAATCCAACGACAATCCGAATCACCTGTTTATGTACAAGAGGACTTTGCGGAACATGTGAGGTATGTGCGACGAAACCTAAAGGTCAAGCTGACTGAGGCACAGGCAGAGGACAGAAGAGCATCATTACGATATGACAAGCTGGTTATTGATGGTGTAGTGTGTGTATGGAATGATGAACAGAAATGTGTTCAGAGACTCAGTGACTACAAAAATGCACAAAGAATGTCAAGACATACTGGTCACAGTCAAAATCAAGAATAGGGGATTGGCCAAGGCCCAGGTTGTATTGATGGTAGTATGTCATATGCTGAGTTTTCTGCTGCTGATGAGCATATGAGTATTTACAAATCTCACTATCAAAATCCCAATGTCAATAATTCTTTTTATTCATGTCAAAATTATGAGGTCAGAGACACAAATGTTCATGTTGCTTCTGACACTGAAACTGTCAATGTTAACCATGATCATTTCATTTGTATTTTAGATTACCAAAAATCAGGGTATCAGATGACACAACCCTGCACACTATCAAACTGTAACTCTGTGCAGATCATTGATGACCATACGCACACTAATAGAGCTAACCCAGAGACTGGTAAGTTGCACACTAACAATTTAGGTAAGGATGAATATAAAATGAAGAAAAATGTGGAAATGCTTAAATTAGCATCTTGGAATGCAAATGGTTTAAAAAACATATTGGGCACTGTGAATTTATTGAACTGATTGAAAGTCATGATATTGTCAATATTGTTGAAACATGGGCTGAGAATGATTGTGAATTTAAAAATGCCTTTCCTGGATATACAGCTTACACATCAGTTAGAAAAACAAATACTAATGTTATGAGAGGCGGCATAATAGTTTATATAAGAAATCATTACAAAAACTTGATAAAAAAGGTGATACAAAAATACACTGACATGTTGCTATTAATCCTGGATGGAGGTAAAATGGGATTTTGTTTAGACATTCTTTTGGTTTCTGTGTATGTTGCACCTGAATATTCAGTAATATATTCATGCTTTGACGAAGACGATGGTATATGCAGACTGGAAAATATTATTTGTGAAGTGATCGCTGTATATGGCGAAATGAAAATTATATTATTAGGTGACCTTAATGCAAGAATGGGATATCTACAGGATGTTCTGACAGGTGATAATGACTCTTTCCCATGGTTTGAATCTAATGATATTTCTTTAATAAGAGAAAGAAAAAGTAAAGACCAAATATTTAATAAGTTTGGTAAATCCCTGCAAGAACTTTGTTTTGTTTTAAATATATGCATATTAAATGGTAGATTCGATTCTGACCAGCAAGGGTTATATACATTCTGCTCAAGAATTGGAAAGAGCATCATTGACTATATTATTGTTAGTACTGATATGTTTACCTCTTTTACTTAGTTTGACGTCTTAAATATGGATCTGTCTGATCATTTCCCTATATCATCTTATCTGTGTACTAGGAGGGAAAGGGGGCTGTCCACAGGGGATGAAGCCATTATAGAAAACCCATGGATACAATACAGAGAACGGAAAACAAATCAGTTTGCATGGGAAGATGATGATAATGTGTCAAATTTTGTGGATCAATTTTATTTAAATGTTAATCAAAACCCTACCATTGCAGCTGACATAATTATGTTACTTTTGCAACATGTTGCAAATGTACATACAAGAAAAAAATACAGACTTTCAAACAAACAAGCCGACTTAAATGTATATAGAGAAAAGAAAAAGGTATTCAAAAATCTGTGTGCTAAAAAGAAAGAAATACACGAGAGGAAAATAAAAGAGAACTTGTTGAGATGTCAATCAACTAAGGAAATGTGGCAAACAATGAAACGCATCAGAGGGTACATTAATCACAGAAACAACATATCAAAACTGGAATGGTATCAGCATTTTAAACAGTTGTATACTGATAAAAACTACTCAAATAATACTTCTGAACATGTCACAGAATTATTTATACCAAACATGAATGCACATGAAAGTTCTCAAGAATCAGAACTGAATAAAAGAATAACCTCTTTTGAAATAACAAAGGTGATACGGGAAATGAAAAATAACAAAGCACCTGGACCAGATGGGCTGGTTGCAGAGTTGTACAAAGATAATGTTGATAACCTTCAGGACATGTTGGTAGTATTATTTAATGAAATCCTTAGTTGTGGAATATATCCTAAAAACTGGGCACAGGCAATCATTATTCCTCTTTACAAAAATGGTGACAGGTGTGATATTAATAACTATAGAGGAATTTCATTATTAAACTGTTTAGGGAAAATTTTCTGTAAAATATTAAATAACAGGTTGGTAAAATGGGCTGAAAGTGAGAACATACTTGTGGAGGAACAAACAGGATTCAGGCGGAACCGTAGTACTACTGATAACATGTTTATTCTTATGACCACAATACAAAAATACATTACAAAACCACGAGGCAGAGTTTGTGCATTATTTGTTGAATTTCCAGGGCTTTCGACAGCATTAGACATAATTTATTGATGTGTGTTTTACAAAAAAGTGGTGTAACAGGAAACTTTCTGAAAATTATCAATTCAATGTATACTCAACTACAATCATGTGTTTTATCAGAAACAGGCCTGTCTGATTACTTTCAATATGAGATTGGGACCAGACAAGGGTGTATGATCAGTCCCACTCTCTTTATTATTTTTATGAATGAACTATACAATCTGATTCATGAATATGGGCAGCAAGGTATATCTTTAACAGAAGATGCACCAAATCTCCATATGCTTATGTATGCGGATGATATTGTTTTGTTGGCAGACACAGTCGGGAATCTCCAAAAGCACATAAATACTTTAGAATGTTTCTGTCAAACATTTAACATGAACTTGAATCTAGGAAAAACAAAGGTGGTTGTATTTAGGAATGGTGGGAAGTTGAGAAAAAGTGAGAAATGGAAATTTATGAATTGTAATATCGAAACTATTAGTTCTTATAAATATCTTGGTACAATTTTCCCTAGTTTTGCTAAATGGTCTAAATATCACAAATACCAGGCAAATCAAGCACAGAAAGCAATAGGTTTAATAAAGATATATTCTAATAATTATAAATCTACATCAATCTCTCAACTATTTCATATCTTTGATACAATGGTAATGCCTGTACTGACATATGGAAGTGAAATATGGGGAGGAGGTAAATGTAATGATATAGAAAGAGTACAAACTAAATTTTGCAAGTTTCTGCTTAAGCTGAATTCATCAGCACCAAACGCTGCTGTCTTGGGTGAATGTGGAAGACTTCCAGTTAAATTATATTGTATTATAAAATTGATAAAATATTGGATAAAAATATTACACATGCCAGACAGTAGGCGTGTGAAGCAAGCTTATTACTGTTTATATCAGTTGGATGCAGTTGGCCGAAGAAATTGGGCAACACAGGTGAAAAATTTAATTTATTCCTATGGATTTGGTTATATTTGGATTGTCCGAGATGTTGGTGATGTTGATGTATTCCTCAAAGTATTTGAACAGCGAGCTCATGATATTTGTTTACAAGAATGGCAGCAACAAATGACAAAAAAATAAAAGGTTACAAACTTATATACAATATAAATCCTTACTAGAAACTGAAAAATATCTGTCTTGTGTGCCAAATGTGAAACACAGGCAGAGTTTAACTAGATTAAGATGCTCACTCCATGATCTTGAAATAGAGACTGGTAGAAGGCATAAAATCTCTGAATCAGAACGTATATGTATCTTTTGTTTTAACCAAGGAATAAGTGTTATTGAAGATGAATTTCATTTTATAATGGAATGTAATTTATATGCATGTTTAAGGAGAAAGTTTTTAAGTGAATATATTGTTGGAAGAAACAAAGAAAATTTTATGTCACGCAAAAATGTCTATGCTTTGAATAACTTGGCAATGTATATACACTACTCTTTCAGAAAAAGAGACCTGTATATTAATCAAGGATTAGGGTAACACTGTGCTGATATATGAAAAACACTTGCTCAAATTTTAAAACTGAAATAATCTAGCCTTGAATAGTTAAATGCACAAATCACTATCCAATAATAAGAACTCAAACTGAAAAATTATTATTTAAAAACATACTTCTGGTGATATATATTCACATCTATTTATTGTATGTTTCCTACATTTATAATGTAGTAGATTTGCTTTACAAATCTGCTACCTATTTGGGCTGTTATATAATAATCCTTGAGTCTCATGTTTCTTATTTACTTCATAAGTGGTTAGAGATAAATGGAGTTGATATACTTATCTCATTATAGATGGCAGCACTTACATTACCAAGCAGTTTCAGCATTTGTTGATAAAATGTCATATGTCATTGTAAAGAGTTCATAAATTGTTTTCAGTACGCGTAACAATGTTATTTCCATTTACTGGTGTATTGTAAGTCTTACACACGGATACACGAACTGTTGGAATTTCTTCTTCTTCTTATTTTTTTTTTTTTGTTTTATTCGTTTTGTGACAAGCTGTTATATAAAATTGTAATATTAGTTGATTTATAATGCATGTGTATTTCATAAAATTAAGATAAAGTCTAGTTGATACACTTATCTGATGGTAGATGGCAGCACTTACACTGCCTTGCGATTTCAGCGTCTTTGTTTGTATTCCGCCCTGTACATGTGTGTTAGCTAAGAGTTCATTGTTATCCAGGACACGTTATAATGTTTTTCATTTATTCATATATGTAAGCCTTACACACACATTTGCAAACTGTTGGAATATTTTTAAAACTATTTTTATTTATTACCTTCTTGTACCAATTTATTTCAGTTGACTTTTAATGCATGTGCATCGCCAAGGTTAAGCACCACAAATTATCATGTTAAGTGATGTTATGTTGATTTTATGGTTCTACGGGCCGGAGGCCTTTATACTTGAATAAACTATTTATTATTTATTAATATTACTATAATACTTCAATTGGACTCATTCGCTTGGTCAAATGTTATACTGAGGGATTCACGTGAATCGTAATTAATAATCGTTATTAATAATAAAAGAATTTGTTTGCACCTTTCGTGTAAATATTTTAACATTTAAAATAAGGACTATTTTGGAAAGTATAGACATAATAAGAATGTTATTGAATGTTTGGATGGAATTCCAATAGAAGGAATTTACATAAACCTTTCGTAATAATAATACATACATCCCGTATGTGAAACGCGGGGATGACAGAGTGATTTGTACATTAGTTTCACTCTTGACTGCCAGATGGCGGTACTGTTGGCTACTGGCCTAATCGATGCATTTAGACTAAACTTATTTATATATTTATGAGACCCAAAAAAATATAATTATTTAATTATCTATAATAATACGTGGCAGGCGGTTCTGTCACTGTCCTACTAGTTACTAGTTGTGGCTGGAATAACCCCTGGTGTGAACGGTTGTACATACCGACCGAAACGGACGCTAAAGACATTCCTGCAGCTCGGGGGGGGGGGGGGACTAAAGTGGCCGATTTTTAAGTAAAATAGACTGGGAAATTTATACTAAACCCTTGCAGTTAACCCAACATATAAATGGGCGCAATATACGAGATGCCTGCACAAGATAACTGACTGTTCTATTTCTTAAAAAATAAATAGGATACACCTGGGAAAAACTGACATATTCTCTGTATCCTTAACCATACAAGAAATGCGAAACCAAACCAATATATTGGGAATAAACTGACATTCTAGGCCTTGAAACATTCATTAATAATAATTATTCCTTCACTTTAGGGTATCGGGGCAATAATATACTGTTCCTACCTGAAGAAGAAAGACCGTGGTCAGCTTGTTGCCAACAAGAGGAGCAAGGCTGGACTGACGTGACAGTTCCGAGACCTCGTGGACGTTCCGGAGCTGTCACGCCTCATTGCCCAAACCACCCCAAAACCGGTCCGACAGAACATCGTATTCTGTCTCCCAGGATTTTCGCCGGCCACGTATGCAGGCCATACTACGCAAGGAAACCGTTTAATGACCCTTGACCAGGAGGGACTTTACTCGAGTGTCACTCCGGATTGACAGACAAAAAAAAACATGGGGGTTTATTTCCCCGTGTTACACCCTCCCCCTGTTCGAAAAAGTTGTCGACCCGACAACTAAAGTTATGCCAAAAGAACGCTTGGCTTCTTTAAGGCGAGAACATGGCCATATCAATAGGCCTTATTTCAGACAAAGTCTCCAGACCGGTAACATATTGGAGGCTTTCTGATTCGGTCTGATCGTCTTAGTCCAGAGGCACTATCTCCTGTTGAACGACTATCTGCACTAGTCTCCACACTTGCATCTTTACCATCAATTAAGTCACTTGAGGATTCAATGACCTCAGGTATTTGTATAGCACTTTCATCAGTTTCTGTGCTTATTACATCCGTTTCTGTGCTTATTACAGGGGTAGTATCAAGAATTGAAATATCTTGATTAAAGGTGTCTTCACCCTCTTGGCTAGGAGTGGAAATAATTAAAGGATCTTCCTGGCTTACTGGGTTTAAAGGAATATTAAGAGGAATTGAAGGAGGGATGATGATATACTCATCATCGGAATCCTCATCCGGACTCTCAATTTCATCTGGACTATCTACATGTACAGTCCTCAGGTCAGGTTTTTGGTTTGCTTGTTTGGAAACATTAGTGGTTGGAGTTTGAGTGGTGTTAATTGGAAAGTAATTAATGCATAGTAATAAATTACGGTGAAGGGTACGTACTCCATCGGTTGTACCTTCCTTTTGCACTTGATATACAGGGATATCACTGTTGGGTTGCCCTACAACAGTATAGATTGGGGTTTCCCACAAGTCAGCTAGTTTTTGTTTGCCTGTTAAGTGGACATTCCGCACAAGAACTTTGTCTCCTATCTGTAGAGACACGCCTTTAATTTTACAATCGTAGCGTTTCTTGTGACGTTTCTGTGCCGTGGAAGAATTGGTTTGGGCCTTTCTATAGGCGTCTGACAATGTGTCTTTTAAGGACTGAACATATTTGGAATAATTAGTATCAGTATGTTTGTCCTCTTGATCCAACCCCAGAATTAAGTCTACTGGGAGTTTGGGATGACGGCCATACATGAGAAAAAAATGGGGAGAAACCTGTGGTCTCATGTTGAGTACAATTATAGGCATGGGTGAGAGCGTTAAGGTGGATTTTCCAATTGGATTTCCCTTCTGGCTCTAAGCAACCCAGCATGTTAAGTAATGTGCGGTTAAACCGCTCACATTGCCCATTCCCCATGGGATGATAGGGCGTGGTCCGACACTTTGTAATCCCCGCTAAACTACAGAGTTCTATGATGAGCTTGCTCTCAAAGTTTCTGCCCTGATCAGATAGAATTATTTGGGGAAATCCATAGTGGCATATAAATTGATCAAATAAAATTTGGGCGGTTGGCTTGGCTTTTTGGGTTTTACGGGGAAAAGCCCTAGCATATTTAGTAAAGTGATCCGTTACTACAAGTATATTCTCTATGTTACCCTTGCAGGGCTCTACTGATAAGAAATCTATACAGAACAATTCTAAAGGTGCAGTTGATGAAATGTTAACGAGAGGAGCCCTCTGATTGGCCGGGGTCTTCCTTCTGACACATCGCGGACAGCAAGAGATGTACTGAATGATGTCATTTGACATTTTAGGCCAGAAGTACCGATCCTGAACTAGTTTGGTAGTTTTGGTTTGGCCTAGGTGTCCCATGAGATCATGCAACCCATGGAGAGCCAAGCTACGCAAAGACTCGGGTAAGACGACCTGGTAGGTAAACTGATTGTCTACTATTCTCTTGCGACATAGAATATTCTGATGTAGTACAAACTGCTTTGCTTGTCGCTGGTATATTTGCCAGCTGGGATCCAATGATCTGGTTTTTGAGAATTTAATGTCTTGGCCTGCTTCAAGGCTCTTGATTATCTTACTAAGAAGGGGATCTTCAAGTTGCTTGTCTCTAATATTAATTTGGGCCCTTGGAAGGTCATCTGAAGAGGGCAACTGATCAGTTGGTGCAGGGGTGCATTGTAAGCCAATAAAAAATGGTAACTAGTAATTACAAATTGCATTTACGGTGTCTGTGGAGAGATGGACAGTCTCCTGACTTGGGGACCTGGACAGTGCGTCAGCGTCAATGTTAATTTGGCCTGAGCGGTATTTAATGTCAAAGTTGAAATTTGCCAATTCGGCAATCCAACGCTGTCAAGTGGCATCAAGCCTAGCTGATGAAAGAACATAGCATAATGGGTTATTGTCTGTTTTAACAGTAAACGTGCCCCCATAAAGGTAATCTTTAAATTTCTCAGTGACGGCCCACTTTAAAGCCAGAAATTCTAGCTTGTGGGCCGGATAGTTACACTCATAGGGTCTAAGGCTACGGCTAGCGTAGGCAATGGGATGCAGTTTACTCTCTTGTTCTTGATATAGAATAGCACCAAGACCTGATTTACTAGCGTCCGTGTGCAGGACAAATGGCTTTGTAAAATTGGCAAATGCCAGTACAGGGGCTTTGCATAATAAATCTTTAATTCTATTAAAGGAATCCTCCCGTTTTGTACCCCATGTAATGGAGGTGGTTTTTGGTGTGTACCTACCAGGTTTACTCTTCTTTTTAGGTGAGATGCCCTTAAGAAGGTCATGGAGGGGACGTGCTACCTCAGCAAAATGAGGGATAAATTTACGGTAAAAACTAGCGAAACCTAGGAACCGTCTAACTTCAGTTACTGTACTTGGTGTGGGCCACTGCTTTACCGCATCTACCTTTGCAGGGTCTGCGTGAATGCCATCAGCTGAAACCACATGACCTAGATAACGGACTTTGGTCTGAAAGAAATGACACTTGCTCAGTTTAAGCTTTAAACCGGCATTTTTGAGGCGCTGGAATACAGCCTCCAGCCGTTCAAGATGCTCCTCAAAAGTGGAGATATAGACTATAATGTCATCCAAATAAAGGAGACATTGAGATAAGTGCAAATCACCCATAGTTTTTTGCATTAAGCGCTGGAATAATGCTGGCGCGTTAACGAGACCGAAGGGCATCGTGTTAAACTCGTAGAACCCTAATGGACCGGCTGTAAATGCGGTCTTGTGCTTGTCTTCCTCCTCCACTTCAACTTGCCAGTAGCCGGCCTAAGATCGAGAGAGGAGAAAAAGTTACTGCCGACTAGAGAGTCTAACGTGTCATCAATCCGAGGTAGATAATGCGCATCACGGACCGTGCGGGCATTCAATTTACGATAATCCACGCAATATCTTAATTTGCCATCAGGCTTGCGGAAAAGGACTATGGCCGAAGCAAATGGACTAGAACTTTCGCGAATTACCCCTGCCTCCTGCATTTCATTAAGGTGGCACCTGACTTCCTCGTATAGATGAGGAGGGATTCTCCGATAGGGTTCTTTAAAGGGCGTTTCATCGGTTAAGACAATCCGGTGTTTGATTTTATCAGTTCGGCCAATGTCTGATTCATTAACAGAGAAGACAGAGCTCCAAGTATTTAAGAGACTTAAAACTTTACGACGCTCTTCCTCAGACAATGAGGTTCCAATATTAAAGTGGTCATTGACGCCTTCCGGGACAGGGATAGAATCCTCAGTAAATGAAGGTATTACTGAGGCGACCTGCAGCGAACAAAGCAAAGCTTTCGCTGGAATAGTAATTGGACTAGCTGTCAAATTGGAAATTTTAGCATCGACCCGTTTACTGGTTTTGTTTTTAAAATTTACCTGCATGAATATGGGGTCCAAAACTAGTCCGGCAGGTAACTGTCCTTCTGGTTCGGTGACTACGCTGGTTTTGCCATATGTACATGTTCGTGTTACTCCGGGTACAAAACAGTTATGATGGGCAGGTATGAGGAACTGTTTGTTGCACATTACTCTACCTACTGGTTTGGATGTTATACAATTGGAAAGACAATGGTTTTTGCAAGCCAATCGCCAGGGATCAGATAGCCCTGCGGTTTAAACAAACCTTGGTCCCTTGATTGCCCTTAGTTGTCGGACACAAGGTTTAATGATGTTTTGCCCAATTACAAAAGGGGTGGTAATGTTAAAGCTGGTGTCTTTAACAAGTAAGACTGCAGTGGGAAAAATAGTATCCTGAAGGATTGAAGGGAAGTTTACCTCTAACTCCACAATTCCTAAATACTCCAGTTTTCCTCCGCCAGCTACTTCAACCTCCAATACTTGGTCAACGGGCAATATAGGACAAGATGTTAAGTATTTCTTGTAAAACCACTCAGCAAAAGTAGAAATGGCCGAGCCAGAATCAATTAAACCTGTGGTAAGAGTATCATTTGCCATAAGCCCTACCCGATCAACATTACCAACCAGCTGTACCGGAATTGTTGTGGGGACACGCTTCTCACCTGCAACCCCCCACCGACTGCTGCAGGCGGACTTTAGTTTAACGGCCGGCCGTTCACATCCCTACGGGCGACACAATCACGCAGAACGTGGTTGTTCCTTTTACACCGGCTACAAAATAATTGGCTGGGACCTTTAGGAGTGCTGCCATTGGTACTGCCAGGAGAAGGATTAGTAAGTGGGGCCGCTTTATTGTGGTAAGAACCTTTTTCTTCCAGTTTACTCAGTCGGGTTTCTAGAGCTTCTAATTTTTTTATTACAGTATCTACGGCCTGTGCCAAATCTACATTCGTCTGTTGTTGTATTGGGGTTTTACCTTTTCCAGCCTGACTGGGAGTGGACACCCTGACGGACGAAGGGCCAGATGCCGATAAATCCCCCTTGTACTCTACCTCCAGCTC